>CM071937.1:73115569-74315569 GCA_016081115.2 Rehmannia glutinosa
TGTCTCAACACCTTGAGGATTGGCTTGGATAGGGTGCCGCTTCATCTCCTTCCCTAGCTTCATCGCCCGATTCACACGAGAGCCATTCTTAGAATGCGCGGGGGATGTGCGCGGCGAGCAATAACAACAACGTATCTTACGCTCACATCGAAGGGTTAGATCGAGAGAGAGATTGGGAAGACTCATGGACCTTCTTGCGGTTGTTGTTCATGCATGGCTTTTGATTCCTTTATGGCATGTTTGAATACGACCTTCTCATTCTGATCTGGATCAATCTCCTCCAAGTCACTTATGTCGTCGAGTCCATGTGATGCTCATGACTACGGTGAACATGCACATTTTTGATTTTTGAGGTGGCTTTGGCCTTCTCCAAAGGCTTTTTCCTTCTCATCTTCCTTGATGGCACGGAGGGCATCCATATAAAAATCTTTATTGAGAGCAAAGTGGTGAGATGTTCCCGGGAAGCTCAAGAGATTATCTTCTTCTTCAACGTACTCACGGGTGCTCAAATTGCTATCGAGACTAGTCTAACTTCTAATTTCTTCAATCCTCGTCTCTGTTTGAATATCGGGATAAATGGGAGATAGCATAATAACATCGTCATCATCTCTTCTGGATTGTGGAAAGTGGAGCTTGCTCCTCCTCCTAGGTTTCATTGGCATCGATCTGAGGGAATGAACATCTCTTTCTTCTTGAGTCTTGTTTGTCTCAACTCCTTTTCCACATTGTCTCTCGAACACTGGGTGGCTGTCTATTTGATTGACATCAGTAGTCTTCTGGGCATCCTTGGTGGCTACATCTCCACCATCCTTTTCTTTGGACTGCTCTTCTTGAGTATCGGCGATCTTTTTCAAGGCTCTCTACGGCTAAGTGGCGGACTCGGCTTTCTCAAGATGGAGTCTTAACTCTTGGTCTTGACAAGAGGAACAACATCTCTTCGGCTTCTTCGGTGGGCACGGATCCACCATCTTTATCTCCTTAGAAACATATGGTTTTGCGGGGCACAGCGTGCGCTTCTTCTTCACGACCAGAGAAGGCATAGTCATGTCCTTCTCAGTCTTGGCTGCTAGGGCAGGGGCTTGTGGCTCGGGTTGGGGCGGTCTTGTGGCTTAGGCAGTGGGCGGGGCCTTCTTGGACTTAGGCTGCGAGGGCATGTGCTTGCTTAGCTAGCGCAACTCTCTTCTTTTGAATAGGCTTGGAGAGAGAGGCTGGAGCGGTTGTAGTTGTGTCTTGATGGGTCTGTGACTCACCCTCACTCGTGTCGGCTTTCCTTGCATGCGCCTTCTCTCAGAGCTCCCGAGAAAAGTTTGCATGAACATTTTCTTGTTCACATAAAATGGCTTTCCATGTCGTAGGGCAATTCTCTTAACTTCCATCAAATGGCCAATCGCTAGGCAATACCCCACGAGCATCCAAAAGTCCCGTCCTCCTTAATGGTCATGTTGATCACATTTTGTGAATCTGGTGAAAACAAATTCAGCTAGTTGATCTTCTTCTTCTAAGATCGCAACTATCACCACCGACTTAGTCCGAGACAATTGGTTAAAAGCTTCAAATAACTTCATATCAACGCATTTGGACACAATTTCCACCAGCTTATGGAAGTTATTTTTGATCAAATCCTTCTTGGATGTATAAATAGCCTTTGCGGTGACTCGGACTTGGCTATCTCCTTCCCGCGTTGCATCAATGTTGACATCCTTCTCGGTGATTTCTTTAAGCCCTTGATAGGCAACTTGCAATGTTCAAAGGTCAACAACGAATGATTTTGATAGCACTTGCTATGGAGAGATGGCGAATCTCATCATCATGCGCCGGCGTTGACATAAAACATTGCCACCTCATCCCGGATCGTGTGAAAACTCCATGGTGAGAAAATCCTTCCAGCCTTGGACTTCTCAAGTTTCTCTGCGATTTTCTTCACCAGGGGCTTCATCGGCACCTGTTTGACATTCCTTGAAGTCATTGTGAATCAAAGTAGATATTCTCGGAAATCTTAACAAAATCATCGTAGCTTCCATTTTCGATGAATATAATAGTTAAAAAAGCGTAAAATCTCAATTTTGAAAAGTAGGGTTTTCACACTTTCACGAGAGAATTCATTGCTTGTTGAAGGCGGAGAGTTTTGTGAGGAGAGAGAAAATATGTTTTTTGGCTTATATTGGACTTGAAAGGATGGTTTCTAGAATTTGAAAAACTTGATCAAAATCGTGATCGGGATTTAACCTTTGAAACCGCATTAATTTCCCGCATTAAATGCAACAACATTTATATCCAATCATAAACTTAACCGTGCAACTTTTGTTCGACATCCATAATTACGCTAATGTAATCCTTAAAACATTCCCATTTCATGACTGAGCGCATTTTTGTCACTTAGCTCATAAATAACTCTGCTATTATCCAAAAGTGACTTAACTCTTGCTTCTCTCTTCACATTAGATCACTCAAGTTTGTCATTAACTCATAAAGGCGATTTCTCATCTAAGTTTGTTTCACTTGGTTGAAATGTGAAACTTGCTCATTTTCATTCTTTCTTCTTTTTCTGTGGATTGAGTTTTACGAGTGTCTAACTCATCAATTAATCTAGTTCATTCTTAAGATCTCCAAATATCGATTCACATAAAGGCTTTGTGAATATGTCTTGCTGCTCGATTGGGATGTATTCTAAAGTGATGTATTTCTTTTCAACATGATCTCTTATAAAATGATATTTGACATCAATGTGATTTGTTCTTGAGTGCAAAAACTGGATTTTGAGTGATTGCAATAACTAGTGTTATCACACATAATTGGAATTTCTCTTTCCTCTATATCATAGTCTCTCGGTTTCTTTGTCTCATCCATAGAACTTGGACACAATAGTTGCCAACTATGTACTACTCTACCGACTATGGATGTAGCTATTGAATTTTGTTTCTTGTTGAGAAAAATAAACTAATCTATTTCCAAGCATTTGACATGTGCACGGTGTACTCTTCTTGTCAACTCTACATCCCGACATAGTCAAGTCGAAAACCTCTAGCTTGAATTCTCTTCCTCTTGGATACTAAGGATTTCTTGGCATCCTTCAAATACCTTAGGACTTCTTCTCTTAGGCATGTGATTCTCTTTTGGAGTTTGAAACTAGCACATACACCTACATCAAATGTGATGTAAACTCTTGATGTTAAATAGAGCAATGATCCAATGAGGCTCTATATCTAGTTTGATCAACAACTTTGCCATCTGCATCCATATCCATCTTGGTGATGTGTTCATAGGAATCTTCTTGATGACTTCTCTTCCATACAAATTTCTTCATTAAATCTACGGTATACTTGGTTTGACTTATGAAGTTTCCATCCTTCAATTGCTTGACTTGATGTCTAAGAAGAAAGTCAGCTCTCCCATCATGCTCATCTCAAATTTGCCTTGCATGATGTTTGAGAACTTGTCACCACAACTTTTTGTTTGTGGATCAAAAGATGATGTCATCATATATTTGAACAAGTAGTATACTCTCTCCATTTTGAATCTGAAGAGTGTTAACATCGACTTTGCCTTTGGTGAATCCATTGTCAATTATTAGCGAGACAATGTAGCATACAATGCTCTTGGTGCTTGTTTCAATCCATATAATGCCTTCTTGAGCTTGTAGACCTTAACTCAATAGTTGTTCAACATAAACTTCTTCCTTTAGCATCCGTTGAAAATGCACTCTTCATATCAATTGATATACAATAAGGTTCTTATGTGCAACATAAGCGAGGAAGCGTCTTATTAATCTTCGATCGGCAACATGAGCAAAAGTTTCATCAAAATCTATACCTTCCTCTTGGCAATACCCTTTGGCTACCAATCTTGCTTTGTTTTACGACAACGGATCCTTCCTCATTCATCTTGTTTGAATACCCACTTAGTACCAATAACATTTTGGTGGGTTGGCACTTTGAATTAATTCCCATACTTTGTTTCTCTCAAACTAATTCAACTCTTCTTGCATAGCACAGAATCAATGTGTGTGTTCGATGCTTGAGACACATCTTTAGGATTTATTTGGGAAATAAAACAAGTGAACATAACTTCATCTTTGCTGTTCACGGATGCAGTTCTTGTGCCATCTCTAACATTTCTAATAATTAATTGGTGGATGGTCTCGGCTGGCATCTCTCACATCGAGTTGGAGTAAGTCTGTTTCAGGATTGGCCGTCTTTGCGATTAAATTGTCTTGAATAGCTTTTTCATCATCATTGATTCGCGAGACCTTCCAACTATCTTTGAGATTGATTATCTCATCATCATCGGGGTTGAGTGCTCTCACATGTGCTTCAACATAAGGACTCTTGACATAGTTGGTTGATTACGCTTCCCGACTAACTCATCAATGTCTTATCCATTTACATTTGGCTCGTCAAAACACTACATGGATATACTTTTCTGTGATCATAAACCTCTTGTTTAGCACTTTATAGGCTTTACTCTCAGCGGAGTATCCCAAAAAGATACCTTCATTAGCTTTAGCATCAAAAAGCCTTCAATTATCCTTTGCCATTGTTGTGGATGAAGCACTTACATCAAATATCTTGAAATATCAATATTTGGCTTTCTCCTCCAAATCTCATGGGGAGTCTTGGTTAATTACTTTGTTAATCATGCGTCGATTACGAGTATAGCATGATGTGTTTATAAGCGTCGACCCCAAAAATCTCTTAGGCAATCTAATTTCTAACATTGTCCTTGCAACTTCCTTGAGAGTTAACATTCACTGCTTTCGGCTACTCCGTTCTGCTGTGGAGTCCTTGCGATAATAACTCATGAGCGTACCATTCTCAACATAATCTTGAGTTATAATCGCATTGACAAACTTACTCCCCTGTCGGATCTTATCTTTATAATGGTTTGACTCTTCTCATTTTGAACTCTTCTCATCGATTGAGGTAAACCACAATGTTTCTTTCTTTTTACACATGAAAATTGTCCATGTATACCTTTAATAATCATCCAACACTACTAGGGTGTATTTCTTTTCAGCGATGCTAGGTAGCTCGACATGACCGTAAGTCAATATCTGTGAATCACGATATCCTTGTTGAATAAGGACTTGACATCCTGAAAGATGATTTGATTTGCTTTCCCACATCCGCGTACATCACATATACATATTTTTTGTACAGTCGAGACAATCCTTCTACAAGATGACTCATTGCAAGCTTGTTGATTATCTTGAAATTGAGGTGACTTCGACAACATGCCACAACCAAACAGTTATTTGTACTCTTTGCTAGCGGTTGTGTGCTTGGTGTAGTGGATGTTCTTTGCGCATTACATATGCCGCTACATAGATGTTCTTTTTGCCTTGTTCTTTGTAGCACAATCTCATTTGATTCGGCATCCTTGTCGGCATATCAATGTTGAATCCCACATTGCTTTGTCGCGGGATTGGCCGATACTTGAGGTTGAAGATTGAGACCTTGAACATATCACAACATCTGTGATCTCAGTCCATTCTTCTTGATGGATCATGTGCTTTTGATCTCCTGCGGAGCTTCATTTTCTCCAAATATGACTTTTGCGTTTGATCTCCTTGAATTTTGACCGATTTCTTTTATTCCTACTGTCGTATGCGGAACAACCACTATCTATGTATTAGGTTCATTGCCACTCTCAATTATTCGATTGAACTATGCAATAAAAAATCCATTTTAGGTACCCATACTTGCTTGGGTCTGGAGGGTTAGTTGTATAAGATGCTCCAACCAACTACAACGGACCAAGATCGACTCAGAGGTTGCCATCTATCGGTTCCATAATCACAATGCACATTAACAAATTGCTTGAGGGTTTTTAGGATCATACAAGCGTCTCTTTTGTGTAAATACGTATGTTTGTCTTGTAGCGCTTTCTTGGGATAGTTGTGGAATTTGCGGTGTTGTTCACGGGTGCATATGTGTGCGATAATAGCTCTTTTGCCTTGAGAATGACGCTTTCTTGAGGTTGAGGTCTTTGCCGTTTGTCTTGTATCCATAGGTCATTCGTGATATTTCACATGGTTATTCCATCGGCTTGATTTGGATAGTTTCACCATTCCCATTATGTGTTTCTTTGATGAAATCTCTTGGGCTTTTGGTTGCTACTGTTTGGCTTTTTCGAGTATTTTCTATTTGGAGTGCTATTTGATGGACTGTGCGGATTTCTTCTCGGTTGTCCTTTCGGCATACTCTCTTGTTCTTTCCTTTTCCGCCCATAACCAAAGTCGGTATGATTGTGATTGTGTTTTGGTGTGGTTGTTGGTGCAACATATGGTGTTTTGGGCTTTTGGATTCACTGAGTTGCTTGAGGATCCTTTCTCCCAAAATCACTCGGGAGCTTACTATGGACAAGAGATTGAATAATATGCATGTCTTATCTCCACACTCTTTTTGACTCATAATAAGTTCATCGATGATTTGGATACTTTTCTAAATAGACGAATCACATTTTGAGATTTTTCTCTCTTTTAGGTTGCGCGACTAACTGCTAAGATCTTGGCATGTTAGGCCTTTGGCTTAGTGTTCTCATTAGCTATGTGACTTAGAGTACTCAAATCTTTAGTCATTTGTGAGTTTTGGCTTTTAAGATGGTTGTTTCATTCAAAGACTTGAGTTTTAATATTATCAAATTCTTGTCATTTGCCTAATGAATCATAAAAATACGTGGGTGATGAAGTGTGTTGTATCACATGATCGCTATCACTTGAATCAAAATGAGATGAGTTAGAATGTACCTTATCTTCTTGATCTTGTTATTTAGCCATGAGGCATATCAAATCCTCTTTCACGGTATCAACTTTGGTAATCGATTTTTGCGATGTGTCGTCTGTGACTTTTTTACACTTATGCAGCTCATTTGGCTCAACGATCTCGATACCAACATGACTTTCTTCTTTTCTTGTCTTCTTTCACTGAAGACTCTTTTTCTTCCTCTTTTACAGTATTTGTTGGTGGTGGATAAAAGCAGTCAATAACAAAGTGTCACGGTTCTCTTCAATTCCAACACGGGTTTTCATCTCTCTGTCGGCTCTCTCGGCTCTCGATAGTGACTCTTTGGCGTTGACTCTCTTGGAGTGATGCAATCTTCCGCTTGCTTTGGAAGGTCTTGGGATGTCTTCTGGAGGTCTCACCTTATTTCTTTTATAGTTCTTGTTAAAGAACTTGTTGAATCTCTTTACCATGAGGCAATTTTCTCTGGTCAATGGTCTCATTTAGCTCAACTTCTTCCTTCCTTTGGCCCTAACATGCGATTGTCTTGGGTACAATTGTTTTATCTTGCTCTTTCCTTCTAGCTCAAACTTGGATAGGCTTTTAGGTGCGAGAATAGCTCATGATTTAATGTTTTGAAGGTCCATTGAATGTCTCTGAGCCGTGACCTTCATTTACCATTCACATGGGTGCTCTTAGTATCTTCATGCACATCTCCTTAAGTGCTCTTTCCAGGCAGAAAGCTCATTTGTGATCTCTGTGAATCTGGCATCTGACGTGATCAGGACTCTCACTACTGGCATTTTAAAATTTTCGAATTTTGAACAAAAATTAATTTATTCTCTTTAATCGTTCTAATCCTTCACAAATCGGGGTTAGCTTATCCCAGATTTCTTTGGTTAATTTGTATGACTTGACTTTGTTGAACATAGCCTTGTCAAGCGTCTTGTAAGAATATCAGCTTGGCCACATTGTCCGGGTTGTATCTCTTTATGTCTTCATTGGTCCATTCACTGCGAGGTTTTTCAACCATGGCTGGTCTAGCCTCTGTTGGTACAACATCCTCTCCTTCAGTTGGAGGCACTCTTCTCACAACAGTATTAATCTTCATTGTTTGCGGTGGCTCATCTTCTATCACTAGCCACATTTCATCGTGTAAGGATGATAGGTGAGCTTGCATGTGAATCTTCCGTCAGAAACTCTTCCACAGTAAACATAGGAATACTTGAGTTAAATTGGTTTCCATGATAATAACCGGTTTAGAGATGAAAGACTTTGAAAACACAAGTTTAAACCTTTTGAAAAAGATTGAGATCTAGTTCGGTAACCATGCGGAAGGCTCAATGAACCAACCGCTCTGATACCACTGATAGGTCTCTAGGGTGTGGTGTAAAGGTTTAGAAGGGAGGTTGAATAAACTTACAAATTTTCATTTTTAGTCCTTTTAAAATATCCAATAGAGTTGACTCAAATCGGTGGGTCCTTGGGGACAACTAGGTTGACTTATTTATTAAAGTTACCCCCATGAGACTGGAAACTAAGCTATTGATAGTTATAACCCAAGCTGCGTCGGCTAACATAAACTTTTTCGATTGATTTGGTTTTATATAACGGAAACTTAACACCACTTTGCTAATTTTAAGCACGTTTTTAAAACTTATTTTAGCACTTGTTATTATCGATTGGATAACAATATAACTTATAAATGATATAGAAATATAAACGAAAAGTAAATTGCTAAAAGTAATGACACGAAAATTTTATAGTGGATTCGGGATGGGGTAATTATCTAATCCACTCTTTTCCAAATCTGGAGAATCCACTAAATAACGGATCCGAGTTACAAATAGTTCTCGATCTAGAGACAACCTGATCACACCAGTCTTGGCTTCTCCTGCGACTCATCTTCTTCACAGACAAGCTTCTTTCTTCTTGGCTCCTTCACCTTTGGAATTGATCACCCCTTAACAAACTTGGAAACTCCCCAGTTTGACCTTGAACCTCGCTAACATCTCCTTCAACTTAGAGTAGACCCCTTTTAGTTCTTTAAACTTTCCTCTTCAAGCGATTGAAGTAATCTTTCCTTCATGACTTGTGTTGGATTGAGTTCTTTCGAGTTTTGGAAGCTTGAGGAATATCTTGATAAGTTTTGAGAATTTTGCGGGTAATGTTTTCTTGATAATTGCTTGATTAGTTAAGTGTTTCTCATTTTTTTCTCAAATGCTTCTCGGCCTTTTATAGTAATCATTTGAAAATTTTGCCCATTATGAAGAGATAGGCTATTTTCAAATGACACTTCTTGTTCCGTTGGCTTGTCTTTTCTTAGCTACTGACAATGTGATGTTGACCATTCCTTGTATTAAATGACTCTGCGACTACGAAGTCTGACACATGCCATGTTTCCCATTGGTTTATTCCTTTTGCATGTTTTACGGCCAAACACTTTAAGACACAGCGACTTGGACTTATTACTATATTGAGTAATATCCTTGACTTCGCTTCGAATGGATCAAAGTCGATTGTCTTGACTTATTCTTGCCTTTACCCCTTTGACTTGAGTCGCTCAATCATATGGGAATGACTCAAATGTCAATTCAAGCTGATTGACTTGGATCTTTAATTGACTTAAGCGACACTCCAACATCCTTTATATAGTTGTTCCTCGATTGTATCTCCTTGGTAGCGAGTCTTTGTCTTTCATCTTGGCCACACTCGGTGACACACGCCAATGAGTCTTCACTCTGATGCAGTAGTTGACTTCTTGCATTCTTCGACATAGTGACTTCACTCGGCTCTTTGGTCTCTATCTATTTATAACATAGAAATACAAGGAAAATGGGGTGAAAACATCATATTCATGGTATCATCAAAATCTAATAAATAAATTTCCTAACAAAGACATTGTTATTAATTAGTATCTTGAATGTGAACTTTCTCGATCGAATAGTTTTTGAATTAATACTTATGTGATAATAACTTTTTATATTAGTACGGTTGACTCGGTTTGCTACCTTTACAATCTTAGTTGTATTTGAGCATTAGCTATTTTACATATTTCTAAGTTTAATTATATGTATTGCTACCAAACAAAAGTTACCAAAAAAAAAAGTTTGATTATACACAATTTTACATTCTTTCTCGACATATAAACATAATTATTTTTGTCTGTTTTCATAATGAATTCTTTCTCCAACATTAAATATCTGCTTTGTGAATAGTGAATATTGAATGTAAAAGGAAAAATATTGAGGCCATGGAACTAATTAATCATAAAATATTAAGTACTAATACAAACAACTAACTCGACAACATAAGCACAATGTTTAGGTACTACAAGTATGAAATGTGGTTGAGTTTACGGAACTACGATGGCTATGGGGTCAAATGTACGCAAAGCGATTGTGCTTTCTAACTCATTTTGTCCCCTTTTAGATTTGGGTAAATACTCGGTTGTCCCTCAACTTTGTCACCAAGCAAAGTAAATGAGACAAAAAGCTTCTTTGTGTTCACGAATCAACAAGCGTACATCATCTTCATATGTTACATCTACATGGACAACTCGTGCTTTGTTTACTTCACCTTTGAAAACACCAGCGATGACTCTTGGATCGAACTCCCATGCACCATCCCAAAGAATTAGTATTGAGTATGAACCCGAGCACGAAATATCGTAACAAGGAAGAATTTACCAATGACCACACAACCGACTACAAATGACCCGTGAAAAAGCGCAATCACACATCATTTGTAAGTATCGACCGCACACCGACCATAAAATGCGACTATATACCGGACAACATACCAGCCAGTGTGTACATAACAAATTTTAACAAAATCGACTTACTTCTACAATTAATTAATTACATGTTCACGACTTTCAAACCATTACATGTGCTAAAATGCAAATATTTACAAGTTACCGGATCCGTTTTGACTACGGCTACTGCGTATTTAACAATTATTTACAAATGAAAAATGACAAAATTCTGACAAACCTTAATCAAAAAACAAGACTAACCTCTTTCCATATTTCCGATCTAAACTAAGTGAAAAGTAGAACTCAAAGCATCTCTGCTCGAACTTAGAAATCGGTGGAAATGAGCTCACGAAAAAAACCAAAAAAAAAAGGCGGAAATGAGCTCTTAGTCCTCTCTCTTTCATGAGAAAAACACCGCTCGAAATATTCTATCAAAAACGCAAAGATGGGAACAATGTCTTCTACCTGGTGAAAAATCTTTGTGATTTCGGTGGAGATGGGAGAATCGCAAATGAATTTGCTTGAAAGATGAAGAAGTCCACCCTGGTAAGCTGGGTTTGATTTGAGGGGGAACAATACTTTGCCAAAAATAAAAAAAAATTGAGCAAATTGATATCTTGGACATTTCACGAGGGATGGGGGGGGTATAATTTAAAGGATTTAGGTTGGGGGACATTTTTCCAAAAGTTTTGTGAAAAGGGGTATTTTTCAAATTTTCCTTTTTTATTAATGAAGTTTAAAAAATATTGTACCATAAAATCATGAAAAAATACATTCAAACTATGTATTTGTGTTCGATCTTCAAAAATTGATTTTTCATAAAATCGCAAAGTGCAATTTCATCGCTCATTTCGTCTTAGGTATCTTTAGATTGTTAATAAGTGTGAAGACTGGTGTCATATTTGTTTTCAACATTGTAGTAATAAATTCTGATGCAATTTTATATTTGAAAGTTGTTCGTATGTTTAAATTGGGGACAAAGATTTTTGTAAAAAATGATCGTGCAATAAATAAAAAATTAACATGTATATAGAAGAACTAAGTAAATATGTGACAACAAAACAAAGTTTTGGCAATATTATTGATTTTATTAAATTTATTTTGGGGGGATATTTTTAATTTTTGCGATTTTGTCTTGTATTTTATTATTCACGTTGTGAAGTCAATTTTTAATTTTTCAAAATTTTGTTGTGAGGATTTGTATTGTATTATTTGGATTTTCTAATTGTTTTGTTCAATTCGTATCCTCATATTTCGTACTTTTCATAATGTGTGATGCACTAGCTATATTTTTACAAAAATATATTTTAGTGATTGCAAAAATTTTAGCATTTGAATAAATAATTAAAATACAAAGATAAATTAATTTGATTATAAATCATACGATTAAACAACAAAAAAATAAATTATTATAAACTATGAAAAAATCTCTTTAATATACTTAATAATTTGCTGATAATAATTTTTGTGAACATGAATTGTATCTATTTATAGGACATTCTTATCTATAAGAAAGTAAAAGTTTGGAAAAAAAATCTTCTGCTCAATGCAAAATATTTAATATATTATATTTTAATTTAATCAATAATAAACCCATTTCAAATTCCAATACTTTTTTGGGGTAAGATGAACAATTGTCAGAATTAATAAAGGAATTTAAAAAAAAATTAAGGTTTATATTTAGCAACATAAATTTAGGAAAAAATGAAGCGATAAAAAACAAAACTATTCTATTTTAATATATACACATATATGTAAAAATCCAAATAGACAAATTCATATATAAATGTCGAATGCACCACTTTGAAAGTTGCTATCAAAATACGTTGATAAATATAAAAAATAATTTCAATTAATATAAAAATTGAAAAGTACATTAATAAATATAAAAAATAATTTTCTACGTATAAAAACTATTATGAATATAATTCTATATTAAATAAAAATTTAATTTTTTCTCACATAAATATATATAATGCTATGTATAGATATATGTAATATATAACATATAGATACATATTTTGAGATATTTTCTTAAATTAAAATATATATATTTTTTTCGATTTTTAAGTAGTATTTTTTCAATCAATTTATTCAACTTAAATACAATTCTATATAATTTTAAAAAATGGGTTAAGCCCAAATAACAAATATACAAATCATAAATAGCTAAAGTACATAATATACAAATTGATATTCGATAGCCCAAATTCAGTAATTTTTAAATCCCATTACAATATAATGAGTAAATATATCTTATATTTTTATTTTTATGTTTATTTTTTATTATATAAATGTAATATGGGTGTCAAACTGAAGTTCGCAATAATATGATTAATTAGATATATTATACGTCATAATCGGATCAAAAACGAAAAGTTATTTTAAATCTAAAAAAGACAAATTTTAAAAATGTATTTTAAAGCTAATTTTACTTAATCAGATTTTCATATAATTTTAAAAATGTGTTTAATTAAAATAAGTACAAATATTGTTGGCACAATAATCATGACTACCAAAAATAACAAAATCAAAACATTTATTAATTATTATTTCTTCATAGATTTTATTACCTTTTTTAGTAATGTGATTTAGGCGGGACAATTTTTGGTTACTATTCCTAGAATAGTCTCTTTATATTTATATATATATGTGTGTGTGTGAGTGTGTGAGTGTGTGTGTGTGTTAGATTAATGTTTTTATTTTTGATTTTGATGATCTCATATAAATGAGCTTTATACCAAAATAATATTTCTAAAGTTGTCAAAAGACTTCAATACATTTCATTTGAGTTTTACTAAGTTGTTAAAGTATCTTCTTGAACTTTATTTTTGACAAAAATCGGACAATTTCTCTCTAAAAGGTCGACCGGTATTAAGCCCTAGTAGGAGATCCATACGAATGTTTTAAAACTTTAAAACTTGAAGTTTGTGTTTCTATCTGTTCTTTTTGTTTCTCGGCGAATGGTCACTATCCCCACAACCCGTCACCACGGACAACGGTAGTGTCGCCGATGCCATCGTGTCAAAACTTTATTCAGCGGTTTAAAATTCGAATTTTTCAACATAGAGACTAATCGCGATAGTCTTTTGGCGACAAAATATATCCGTTGTAGTAACATTTCTCGGAAATTATGACTTTTCATTTATAACCATTTCTTGGAGATGTTTTGATCTTTCTTTTGCGAGACAAAAGTAAATTAGTAGGAGTTTATGTTGAAAACTACATCTTGGAGCTCTTCTCAGTAAATAAATGAAGCATTAGAGGGATCAAATACAATACATTACTCTATATCACAAAATGAAAAATTTAGCAAATTTCTAAAGCTTTCATTTTCATACTCTTGTTGTAATAGGAAATTTGTAATAGCAAATTTATGATCAAACTAGGCTTTAACTTTCTTGACACATGTACTTCCAAAAGTTGTATACTTTCATTTGAGTTGTATCTTGATTGTTGAAATCATCAAAAACAAGACATACTTGTTGAGTGTTCTTTTTAGCAAGAACACACTTGGTTGATTCATTAGGTGTTGTAGAGTTTGGTGCTCTTCATTGTTGTAAGAAAGAATTTGGTTTTCTTCATAGGTGTTGGTGTAAGAAGAGTTTGGTACTCTTGGTGAGGTTATGTAATTGTTTGGTATCAATTTGGTAAATTTTTTTCTTTCAAAATCCACTTTCGGACATCCCGGGTGGTAATAAAAGCGTAGGCCCTAGGTGGGTTGAAGCACTATAAATCATCTTGTGTTGATTTATTTTTACGCACTAATTTTCATCTTCATCTTCATCTTAACTTCGCAAAACAGGGCATAAATAGGAAAATTCGGAAAATCTATTCACCCCCTCTAGATTTTCGTAGCAACTTGGATTAACAAGTTGTATCAAAAACAAACTCTTTATCTTTGCAAGTAAGAGGAGAGATTCATGGCTACGAACGAAAGCTATCTTATTACCTATGCCTCGACCAACAAGCCCACCTATTCAACGCTAACAACTATGCATTTTGGAAAGACCGAATGGAATGCTTCTTACAAGGTTGAATGTTCAACATTTAGAACGTGGTCACTGAAGGAATAGCTCAACCAACCAAGAAACTGGAGGATGGAACTATAGCTCCCAAAAGTTTCAAAGATTCGATGATAAAGTGACAAGAAGTCTTTCTCTAAACTAGGCTTTGATTATTTTTCATTGTTCACGCCGCCACCAAGTATAATCGGATTAGAGGAATAAGGCCGTGCGTGAAGTATGGGAAAAACTCAAACCATCTATTAAGGAACTAAGAAAGGTTGAAAAGCTAGAAAAATCATGCTTGTTAAAGACTTGAAATCTTCATAATCTTGAAAGGTGAAGGATTTCAAAAAATGGCGCAAGGCTAACAATATCGCCAATCCTCTGTGGCACTCGGAAAAGTCATCTCCGAAGAAGTTAATGTAACTAAAGTATTGAATGCTCTTCGGTTCTTGGTCCTAAAAGGTGGCGACTATCACGGCTCAAAACCTTGAAACTCTCAAGTTTGATGATCTTATTGGAAATCTTATTATTTATGAAGTCTATCTCAAGGAAAGAAAGAAATCCAAACCATCTACCTCTCAATCGGATATGCAATCAACACCTAAAGGTCTTTCTTCAAGTTCAAGTAATTCTTATTATCTTGCTAGTGATAAGGATGATGAGAAACAACCATCCTTGTATGAAAATTTGCCAAATTTATCAATAAAATAAAGGCAAGAAAGGCAAAAGACAATTCATGCTTTAAATACGAAAAAACCGGGCACTTTATAGCCGATTGTCCTAAGATGGCGGAGGAAAGAACAAAAAGAAGAAAAGTTGTTTCAAAAAATAATGCTTTGAATGCAGATGTTAAAACGTGAGATGAACTTCTTGTAACATCCGATGATGAAGAGGAAACCGAACAAGGATTTTAAGGATTTAAAATTAGAAAAATATATTTTTTTATGAATCTCTTGACCATGGTTATACTATTACTCTTGCTAAAGTTAAGAGTCTTGATTTTGAAAAACAATTGCTCACAAAGAGATAGAAAATTTGAAAAAGGATGTGCAATGTTTTAACTTGTGTACCAATATTCTTGGTGCACAAAGAAGTGATCAATCAAAACTAGGATTTGGTTATAAACCTTTTTCAAACAACTTTCAAGAAAAAGAAACCAAGCTCTAAGTTTTGTACGTGCTCTTGAGTAGTCTTAAAATGATTACTTATTTTTATTGTGGTAAAAATGGACATCTTGCTAGTATATATAAAATTAGAAATAACAATAGTCAATTTTGGAGAACCAAAGTCTACTTGCTACCCCCATAGATCCCAACACTCTTACCTAAAAATAAATTATTTATAGATACTTGGGCAATTACGGTCAAGAAGATTCCAAATGGCTCGTGGACAGTGGATGTTCGCATCACATGATCGAAAGGAACATATCTTCACCAATATGAAGTGGAAAGAAGGAAGAATGATTATGTTCGGGGGAATGGCAAGGGCAAAATCATTGGCAAATGAAAACCGCAAGTCCTCTTTCTCTCAAAATGTTCTATTAGTAGAAGAGCTTAAGTTCAATTTGATAAGTGTAAGCCAACTTTGTGATTTAAATTACAATGTTTTTTTCAATAAAGAAAAATGTCTTATTCTTAAAAATGATAAAATTATGTGAAACAAACGAGAAAAAGGCAATCTTTACAAAATTTGTACAAGTAATTTGGTTAGTTAAAATGTTTCTTGTCTTATAAGCCAACAACGATTTAAATAGTTTATGGCATAAGCGACTTGAACATGTTGGATACAAAAATTTACAAAACATTTACAAAAACCAACATGTCAAAGGAATATCAAATTAAATTTCAAAATCTTGGCCCATGTGATACTTGCCAAATGAACAAATTAGTTAAAAGTAGTTTTAAGCCCAAAGATGAAATTTCCACAATCAAACCTCTACAACTTCTTTAGCTAGATTTGTATCGGGATATTGGCATGGCTAGTCTAAGTGGAAAACATTACACTTTTCGTTATAGTTGATGATTTTTCTAGATATAATTGGGCTATTTTTCTTACAAATAAAAAGTGATGTTGCTTATGAGTTTGCTTAGTTGTGTAGACTTATAGAAAATGAAAAAGAAGATACTATCAAATCTATAAGGAGTGATCAAGGAGGTGAATGTGATGGTGAATTTAGAGTCTTATGTGAAACCAAAGATATGCACATAATTTTTCGACTCAAGAACTCCTCAACAAAATGGTGTAGCCAAAGGAAAAACCAAACTTTACAAGAAATGTGTACATCTATGCTCAATGAGTTTTTGATCATGAAAATCTTTTCACTAAAGCGTAAGTGTACGGTATAGCTAAGCGGATAAAACGAGCAAGGTTGTATTCCTCATGGATTGAATACGAAACACATAAAGTATAGCAAATCTCGTATGTTAATTTTATTGATGCGGTTGAAAATCAAAAGTTGTTTATCTAAACTAAAACTATCAAATAAAATATATCGTATTTTATAAACCGAATTTCACAAAATTTCAACAAATAGTAAAGCAACCCTGGAACATAATCTCAACATACTTCATCAATATTAATTCAAATTAATGTTTCATCAAAACCAGGTTTACGTATCTATGGGTTCAATTCACGAAGTAGTTTATTCCCCTCCCTAAGCAAACAAATCGTTGATTAATAAGAATTTCTAGTATCCTACTGAACAATTAATAACTCTAAAAGATCTTGTAATTGAAGTAAACCCCCACAAACAGTTATAAGCCTCGTGGCTCTCTCTTACGTTTATGTTATGAATTCATTTTTCGTAAGTTAGAACTCATCTCCCGAATTATGAACTAACAAATAAGACATAAATTATTGGTCGGATAATCTACAAGAAATAAGCACTCGAATTCATAAATAGCACATAAGAAACCAATTATGAAGAACTAATCAAATTAGGATTAACATGAATTTATAGTTTTGATCATGCCCTGGGATTAAGAAGTTTAGCCTAACATATTTGAAAACAAATTCATAACACACTTGAAATCAAATATTTTGACATCGAATTAAGTACAGAATAAAAGATCTAAACTATGATGATAGAACCCTTCTTGTCAGAGGATGGATTCTTCTTCAAAGTCTTGAACTGCTGGCGCGCCGTTAGATCGAAGAAGGTCTTGTGTCGTTCTTCATTGTAATGTGTTTTTCTCTTTGTATAATTATAATTGTGTTTTTTCCCTCTCTAATTTCATGTCCTTCATATAGGATTTGATCTTTTCCTTTTATAGATGCTTTGAGAGATCCTTGGTAGAGTCTCGATAAAATTAGAAAATAAAATCAGCAAGCAGGACAAAATACACGATGGTAAATAATACATGATCCTGGTCATGTATTGTGTTTTGTCTCTATTTTTCTCGAAGCAAAAGTACACGATTGTGTACTAATACATGGTTGGGTCGTGTATTAGTCTCTACAATTCTCCCTCAAACAAGTTGCACGAATGTGTAAAATCACCTGGTACAAAATACACGGCCGTTTAATAATACATTGGTGGACCGTGTTTTCTATTCCTTGTCATTTTTCGCATATTTGATCGTCTTTTAGCATTAGGGTTTGTATCTTTGGCATTAAGCTCCGTTTCTGTCAAAATCACAAGAATATGTAGTATTATACCCAACAAAGCGAAACCAACTAAAACACACTAAATATACATGCAAATATATAAAATATGTACCAAAATAGTCCCCTAAATGCACGTATATTTTACATTTATCGGTTTTCTCTTCCAAAATATTTTTGGGTTGAAGGCTGCGAACACCACTTGCTATGTTATAAAATTAAGTATATCTTCGTCAAAGTTGAACCATATGAGCCTTGGAAAGGATGGACACCAAAAATTAGCTATTTCAAAATATTTGGTTGCAAGTGTTTTATCTTGAACACCAACGATCATTTGGATAAACTTGTCTTTAGGGCGATGAAGAAATATTTATGAGATACTCGACAAGAGCAAGACATACCAGATATAGAACAAGACAAGCTTGGTGGTTGAAGAAATCTATTCATGTCAAATTCATCAATCTTTCGGTGTTGAAAGAATTCCAAATGATGATAGTGATGAAGATGAAGTTGAACCAATTGTTTCAAACTATACTCAAAATGATCAACCTTCTACCTCAAATGTTCTACAAGAGAATAAGGGTGATACATCGGATCTCCCCATGGCCTATTCAAAGAAGATCATCCAAAAGATCTTATCATTTGAGACCGACTTGACAAGGTCATGGCTAGAAGAAAATTTGCGAAAAAGCTCTATTATCTCAAAAGGAGACAAAAAAGCCATTAAAGATGAAGAATGGTATCTAGAAATGCAAGAAGAACTAAATCAATTTGAAATAATGATGTTTGGGGACTTGTGTCTTGCCCTCCATCTCACTTGCTATCATTGGAACAAAATGGGTATTCCGAACAAACTCGATGATCAAGGTAATATCGTTCGAAATAAAGCAAAGTTAGAGCTCAAAGTTATTGTCAATAGAGAGTGTCAAAATCTTGGGTTGGAGTCGGCCCGGCCGAGGCCCGTCGGGCTTTTAAAAATCGGGTTGGGCAGGTGTAGTATCCCGAGCCATCGATTTAGGAGTCCAAAGCCCATCAATGAAAAATACACCTTTGGAAAACCCTGGGCGTCGCTTAGGGCTTTTGAGGGCCGATGGTTTTGGGCCTAGGATAATGAAGCCGGTCCATTGAAATATTGGGTAGGGTAGTTGGCCGGGCCGGATTGACAACTCTAATTGTCAATAAGAATGTATTGACTATGATGAAACTTTTGCACCCGTAGCATATTTAGAGGCTATTCATATCTTGTACCTATTCTTATTTCAAAAATTTCAAGATTTACCAAATGGATGTTAAATCCACTTCTCTAAATGTTTTTTTGAGAAAAAGTCTATGCTAAGTAACCTCACAGGTTTGGAAATTTACTAGACCAAATGATGTTTATAAACTCAAAAAGGCTTTATATGGTCTTAAACAAGCACCCGAGCATCGTATGATAGACTAAATTCTTTTTCTTTTAGAAAATAGTTTTACAAGAGGCAAAGTTGATACTACTCTTTGTTTTTGAAAACGACCTAGATAGCCTCTTAGTTCAAATTTATGTTGATGATATCATTTTTGGTGCTACTAATGTATCTTTGTGCAAGAAATGTTCTAAAAAGCTAATGCAAAATAAATTGAGATGAGTATGATTGGAGAACTCAATTTCTTCCTTGGACTCTAAATCAAACAAAGTCAATAAGGTATTTATATATCACAATCAAAGTACACTAAAGAACTTCTAAAAAGTTAGGAATCAAGAAGGAGAATCGTTCGGCTCGAATGGCAACAAACATCAAGCTAGACAAAGATGAAAAAGGTAAATCGTTGAGCAATCCCAAAGAATCTCATTTAAGTGTCGTTAAAAGATTTTTGAGTTTTGAAAGGCACTATTTCTTATGGCTTGTTTTATCCAAAGAATGATTTTTTTCTCTAAAAGGATACGGTGACTACAATTACCCGATAACATTGATAATCGTAAAAAGTACATCCAATTCGTGTCAATTTTGGCGATTGCCAAGTTTTATGGTTTTTCAAAGAAATAAAATTGTGTATTTTATCAATGGCGGTCGAATACATATTCGCGGCCTTTTGTTGTACACAATTACTTTTGATGAAACAAACCTTAGCGGATTACAAGTTTTCTTTTGAAAATGTTCCTATTTTTTTGTGATATACTTCCGCTATCAATATTTCTCAAAATCCGTTCATCATAATCGAACTAAACATATTGAGGTTCGACATCACTTTTTAAGGAATTGTATTTCTAAACAAAAATTAAAGATGTGCTTTTGTCCGTCCCAAGATCAACTCGCGAACATTTTTACAAAATAATTAACCGCCGAGTTTTTAACTCAAGTCGAGTCGTCTAAGCATAATGCATATTGAATAAGGTATATGCTTGCATTTTGAGCATTTTAATATTTTGGGGTGAAATATCACATTTTCATAACTTCAAATCGCACAAAGAGATTATCTTTGAAGTAGAGACATGTCGCTATAAAGGGTGATCGGTCGTTGTCTTCGAGCAGGCCGCCTGCGTGTTAAAACTTTATTAAAACCATATGTCCTCCTTCATTATTCTTCCCCTCTTTTGACTCCCTTCCTACATAACAGTCCACACATCACATGATTTTTTTTTTCATATGATACTTCATTATGTCTTGCTTCGAATGCATCGCCATGTATCTTATTCTCGTTTACAATCATTGGTAAATTTGGTTCTACTTTTATCATCTCCCATGGGTTGAACCCTTTGGCTATTTTTGGAACTTGTGGTATTTTTGAAATTGTTTATTTATATAATGGAGAATTGTTTATATTGTTGGATTATTGCACTAGAATTAGAATTGATATTGAAATTTTAGAAACTTAATTCGATACACAAATTGTATATACATCCATGTTTTCTATCTATGCATACCATGTGTTTGATAAAAATATCTCTATGGAATTTCTATCTTTTGCATGCTCTTCTTGGACCAATAGATTGAAAATCCTATGTTGATCATAATTGTATTACATGATATCTTCCTCACGGTCTAACATGTTATTGTGATTCATAAAACTCATAGCATGATAATTATTTCATTGTTATTACTCGTTTTTATTCTCATGTGCACTTTGATGTCGATATATGATGTTTTTATTTTGCTAATAGTCTTTTGATGTTTCCAAAGGGGAGAAAAATTCAATAAGCTCATAAGTTAAATGGTAAGATCAAATGAGCTACAAAAAGCTCAAGGAAAAATCTCATAGAAAAAGCTCATAAGCTATAAGTTGTGGAAAGTGGCTTTTGAATATGTTGAGCTTCTAATGATTCATTTTGAAAGGGATTTTTAAGCCATTTTGCAAAGCTAAGCTTCTAGCTTATAATTTGTTAGCTTCACGCATGTTCATTGCTTAGCATGTTGATTGGGGGAGCTTTTAAAACTTGTTTTGAAAAACCTTTGCTCCTTATCCTTATGATTTTTGTCTTGAGAAGTGTTGCTTAAAATGGATAGATTATTTTGACCGAATATCTTGTTTTTTTAATTCGCTCTCTAAAAATTATTTTGGTTGTAATCATAAAAAGGGGAGTTTGTTAGATCAATGTTTTTATTTTGATTTTGATGATTTCATATATATGAGTTTTATACCAAAACAATATTTCTAAAAAGCTGTCCAAATACTTCAATACATTTCATTTAATTTTACTAAGTTGTTGAAGAACTTCTTGAACTTTATTTTTGACAAAAATCGGACAACTTCTCTATAAAGTGGGCCTAATCGGTCGCAAGAGGAGACCCATACCTCGAATAATTTAAAACATGAAACGAGAACAAAAAAAGTTCTTACGAAGGTGACCGGTCGCCCTCTCACGTGAAGTTTGTGTTCTGTCTATTTTCTCTGTTTCTCAAGCGACGGCCACTATCCCAAGAATCGGTCGCCACGGATAGCGGCCTTAGTCGCCATAAAGCGATGACCTAGTCGCCCTTGATGCCATCATTGTGTCAAAACTTTATTCAACGGTTTAAAATTTTGAATTTTTTCAACATAGCAACCGGTCACTATAGTCTTTTGACAAAATTCTATAAGTTGCAGAAACACTTCTCATAAATTATGGCTTTTAATTTATTAACCATTTTTTGGAGTTATTATGATCTTTATTTTGCGAGACAAAAGTAACTTATGAGGAGCTTATGTTGAAGACTACATCTTGGAGCTCTTCTATAAATAGATGAAGCATTGGAGGATCAAATACAACATATTTCTCTACATCACAATAAAAAAATTCAGCAAATTTCTAAAGTCCGTGATCGTGTGCGAGTGTGGCGCAATATAGTTAATGTGAGAAAAACGATTATATGAAAACGCCGTGAGTATGATGCGTGATTTCACACGATTCACAAGCGTCGTGATAAAATAATACAATAGTATATTTATACGATTCAAGAAAATAGTTCATGGTCACCGCATACCTTTATGTGAATCGATCAAGGCATGTAGGATTAAGTGCGGAAGTGTAACGCCAATCTGTCTGCAAGGCAAATAATGGTTGCGTGATTTGTAGCGCCAACCAATGCAAAAGCAGGTAAGCGGTAGCGTGCGAAATGTAACGCCAACCAAAGCGGACGATAACTCGAATCGTGTGGATCGGACAAAATGTATTCGCCGTTCTTCCTTGTAACTCCCGGTCGGTATGGTCAAGACCAACACCTTATCGCTCCGTGAGGCAAAGACAAAATCCAAATGGAGCTGGCGAGGCTCGGATCTGTCATAATCATGATTATACCTCAAGTCTACGACCAGCTTCCCTTGGACAAACTCCGTCCCTCGCGCGGGATTAGGGCGATGGGGCGGAAGAGTGGAATAGCGGCCGGCGCCTTCCATCCCCGTATCCATTCGGCCCCATGAGCTCGACACACCATGTTGATCGAGCAGAAAGTAATTACAATTACGACGATCCAACCAGGCAAATCGAAAGTATTATTGATTCGGGGGAGGCGATTTAGGAAAAATTTTGAAAATGCGAGTGGCAATTATGGCGTTGGTGGAGTTTTTGGATGAAGATGATTATCGGAAGGATAAGCAACCTTCGATATCTTGAAAGATTGGGTTGGGCATAAGTCCCGTTATAGATTCATTAGCAAGGCGAGGAAGTCGCTCCGCGATCGGGTATTAATCGGTCAAATTGATCCGATAAGTCGAGGTTTTTGGGAAAGTAAAATATTTAAATTAAATCTCTAAGTCAGAGAGTCAGGGCTATTTTAGTAAAAGAGGAAATAATTTGAGTTGGGTCCTTTATAAAAGAGAAATTGTAATTTAGTCCGTTTGGTAAAAACTAACACTTTTGGGTTAAAATTGAATAATTAAATATCCCGACCTTGAAAAATTATGAGGTCAGTTCCTAAATTCTCCAAATTGTCCAGAGATTCAGGTTTTTAAAGTTTTATGGTCTAGTTTTTATAAAAATCTCATATTGGCCTCAAATTTGTAAAAATTGTCAATTCGGACCTTAAGTTTTAAAATTGAACTCGCAAACCGGAAGGGCTTTAATGTGATTCAGTTGGAAAATGTCACTAAGGTTGGTAGGATATTGGGACAAAAGCAGTTTTTAAAAGCAATATGTGTAGTCCTTCAACTTTTGAAAATATCATTTTTGTCCCATTTTAAAATAATTGCCTTTAAGGCTTTTAGGGAGTCAATTGTTATGTAACTTGAACCTTGGGTCAAAATATAATTAAGTTATAGTTAAGTTAGTATTTCAGGTGCATGGGCTGCATAAGTCCTGAAAATTTCATTTGGGTCCTCAAGTTTAATATTTTACACATTAGTCCCTCAATTTTAGAAAAATTGTTTTCCAAGCCCTAACCACTTGGATTTTGGAATACTTTTAAAATGTGTCATTCCCAGTAACTTAAGAGTAAAATTTTCAATTTTAAAGTTTAGGTCTGGTACAGTTTTAAAAAATTGCAAAGTAGCCCTTAAACTTTCAAAATTTTACAATCTAGTCATTGGGCTTTTTAAAGGTTGATTTTATTTATCTTAAAACTCTTAACTTTATTAAAATGTCCAAAAATCATTTTGAACCTGAGTACAGTCCCAAATTTCGAAATTTGCAGAGGGTCCTTAAACTTTTATTTCTTGTAATTTAGTCCACCAACTTTCTATTTTTGCATTTTTAAGTCCAAAATTGAAATTTAATCAATTATGCTCGACTTTTCCAGGTTATAAGTCATCAAAACATAGATTTTAAAGATCATACACATGCATGTCAATACATACAAGAATTCATCAATTAAAGCATTAAAGTGTACATGCATGCACCTAAAATTCAATAAATAATAATTTTGAGCAACTCTTGAGAATTTTCATGATTTGATATATAAAATTGACATGCAATACATAATTATATATATCTCAAGGCTCATGATTAAAGTTTCTACATGCATTTAATCAAAACACCTAAAAGTTGAAAAAATAATTTTCCACCCACCTTAAATTTGGAAATTGTGAAATAAAAGGATAATTTCACAATTTTTGGATGAGGCTTCTTAGGTCAGCCCTAAGTCAAGAAAATATCAAAATTTGGAGTTAGAAAAATGAGAGAAAAATTAAAGGAGAAAAAGAAGGAAATAAGGAAATGAAAAGGACTACACTTTTTACCTTGTGTAGTAGATGTTTGGAGAACTAGTTGAAGCTCAAAAATTGGAAATTTTGGCTCAACTCCAAAATCTCCTAAGGTCAGCCCTATTTCTCAAAAATGAAAAAGGGGTGTTAAAATTTGAAAAAAAATAGGAAGAGTAGGGAAGAAGGGGTCAGTACACAATTCTTACCTTGTAGTCTAGTTTTGTCTACTATTTTCTTCTTCAAGCTTGGAGGTCTTTCTTCAAAATGTTGTCAAGTTCAAACCTTCAAGCTCTTCTAAATGTACCTCCAAAACCAAATTCAAACTTAAGTTAAGAAGGTGGAAGAGATGAACAATGTGATATCAAAACAAATGGATTGAAGCTAAATTTTCTTACCTCGTATGTTGATGGTTCGATTTTTGTGTGAAGAATAGGAGGAAAATGTTGAAATTTTTTCTAAGTATAGAAGAAGAAGATGAAAGGAAGAATAGAGAGAAGTTGGGAGTTTAGAGAGAAGGAGGAGGATTTTTGTTAGAGGATGTATGTGTTAGATGAAATGAGATGAATTTTTGACAAAATTAGGCCATATGGCCGTCCGGCTTCATGGAGAGAGGGAGAGGATTTTGATCAAATTGTGTCTTGTAATTTGTCTCTTGCATGGAGACAAAAATGCAAGTCAAGCAATTGGAATTTGAGAGGAATAAGAAGAATGTTGGGAAGAATGGAATAAGTTGGGAAAAATAATAATAAAGAATTGGTGTATAAGATGATGTATAATGTTTGAATTAATGATATAATTATACACACAAGATGACTAATATATGGTGTAGGTGTACAAGAGTTGGATGATATTTTATCCCAAAATTACCACCATGGCCGTCCACTTTGAGGGCCAATTGGTAATTCCATATTTTTTATTTTTGTCCCAAATTTGATGATAATAGATGAAATATATCAATCTCCAAAATATTTAGTGATTTCCTTGATCACTTGTAAAGTCTCATGATCACTTAATATAAATAAAAATCTTAATTCTATATGGTAAAAGTCTCTAAATTAAATAGTCTCTTAAAATTCTAAGGTGGCTAATAAATACAAAAATAGTAGTAATGATCAATCAAGTGATCATAAATGAGGATAAATTAAATAAGATCATGATCACAAATAATTAAATAAAATGAAAGCCCTAAAATCGTGCCACTAAATAAGACAATTATAATCATACCTCATATAAAATGCTGAAACAAAAAATTATTGTATTGTCCTTAATGAAAAACAACTACAAATTAGTTACCAAATAAAGTGGAAAAATCTCATCCATACAATATTTCCAATCAATGGCTAAGATTAGTCCATATCGGTCTTACCCTAGAACCCCTGTGAACCCCTGTCTCATTTGATCCAATCCTTGTATGTGTGTGTATATATATATATATATATATATATACATATGGGAGGATCATGTGAGACCATTGTTATAGGTAAGACACAATGGATTCATGTCATCCATCCACCATTATTAATCAATGAGTGAGATTTAATGGATAAATATAACATTAATTTATTTTAATTAAGATAAGGGTATTATAGTCAACAAACAACCATATTCTGTTGCACATGGAAACCAAATCTTCTCACGCTGATTCTCTTGTTCTCTCACACCATTATTTATTCGAGAATTGAGAATTACACAAATCTCTGAAAATCACATCGATCTCTATAGTCGTAGCTCAAAGACACGAAAACATATAAATATTGTGAAATAATATGGCATCAAATCCATTTGAAGAATCATCGCAAACTACAGAACATTCTGCAATAATGGAGGTTGAAGAACTCAACTTCAATGAAGAACCAGATGAAGGTATGTAAAATATATAGGATGCAAATTGAATACTCATGAGTACTGTTTATACAATATAAATACACAACATATGTTGAAAAATTGAGTTTCAAAGCGAGCCGAGACAAGGTAATTATATTCAAATCTTAAAAATTGTAAATGTTACAATGAAGAAGATGAAGTTCGAATACTGGTGAATACTATGGTATATACGTAGCAATGTTTTATTGCATAAATACTCTCGTCACACGTTGACAAATCTAATATTATGGTTTTGTAGTATAAATATCAGTGTATTACTGCATATATATCATGTGTTTATTGCGTATACATGGATGAATTCTTTGCATTGTTACTCTTGCAATCATAATCGTGCACGGGAAAAAAGCAGGGGGGCCTATATAGGATTTAGTTTTTGGTGCATATAAAGCAATGGAATACTATATATAGAATAAGTCCATTGTATAGTTTGGTTTGCCACAAGAAATAATGATATAAACTCCAAGCAGAGGCTTGTCATATCTCCAGGATCTACCAAATACTGGATTCCTGAGATTGAGCAGGAGAAAATACCTCGAATTGGAATGCAATTCAATACATTAGATGATGATATTCAATTCTATAAGAACTATGGATCAACTAGTGGTTTGATATACGTAGAGTACATCTAGATGCTATAAAAATAAGGCAATACGTGTGCAAGACATTGTTTGCAAAGAAGGTTACAAAACATTAGTAACTTCGTTCAAGATAATTCAAATCATTTATGGTGGGGTAAAACTAGAGAAAAAGCCGAAAAGAGTATCCGATCATGTCGGTCTTTGTGCAAGATGTATATTTCAACACACAAATGCCAATACATACGTGATCAAGCAATTAAAGGAGCGTCACACGCATTCTATGAGATTTGAACCATACGAGATAATTTCTTGAGTAAACAGAAATTTGAGTTTTGGACACAAGAAATTCATCATAGATTTAAAGGCAAACATTGGAACAACAAAACTCATAGACTATATAGCCAAATGGTTGGAGGAAAGTCACAAGTTGGTGCATTGCAAATAGATTTCAAAAATTAAAAAAGGGACTTAAGGCTTACATATGCTTGGCAAACGATGCACAAATGATAATAGACAATTTCCTAAAGAAGAAATATGTATGCCCAGTATGGCCTTCAATTCTGCTACGTTGACGAAAACAAGCAATGACAAGGTTGTTATGGGCGGTCAATAACGATTCAAAACTACACTATCTTTGGTGACGTCATCTCGTTCGATGCTACATACAACACAAATAGGTGAGATGCATAACCCTGTGTACTACATATATATGTTGGAACATACATATAGATATTATAAAAATGTTGCACAACTATATTAAATGTGGTTCTTAAACATTCTTTCAAATAAGACGCATATTTATATATTTAGTTCTGTATATATATAAACATAACTCTACATATTTATATATTTAGTTCTGCATAAAATAAGACCAACTGCACTGAGCACTAATTTATTGTTGTCTTCAGGTATAAAATGAATTTCGCGCCATTCACCGGGATTGATAATCATCGATGATGTATAATATTCACAAAGGGTTAATATTGAACGAGGATGATGAATCATATGTTTGGTTGTTCCAAAGTTTTTGAATCCAATGGGTCGAGCCACACTACATTGTCACCGACTAAGATCCCAATGAATGAAGAATGCATTCCATGCTAATTTTAAAAAGGCAAGACACATATTATGTATGTGGCACATAATGGAAAAGGTGAGCTCGAAAGTAGGTCATGTACTGTGCAGGAATAAAAAATTCATGCGGAGGCTAAATTCTGTTATTTGGGACCAATATCATGAGCCTTTTGATTTTGAAAATAAAAGGGGCATGAAATCATGTGTGATTTTCAATTAACAGATCATCCATGGTTTAAAAAAATGTATGACATTAGGCAATGTTAGATCCCCACGTATTTCGAACACGTGCAAATATGGGGGTTGCTATGAACTACTTCAAGGTCTGAGAGCGCCAATAGTTGGTTCGGAGGGTTCACAAACCCTCAAGTCAATTTGGTTGAATTTTTTATGCACTTTGACAGCGCTATGGAGGCTCAGCGACATGCAATTGACAAATTGAACAATGAATGTGAGGCTTCTATTCCAAAATGCATGACAACATTGGACATTGAAAAACATGCGGCAATAGTGTACACGTACACAATTTTTGGTGACATAAGCAAAGAAATTAAAGAGGTGTGTTGCATGTGTTCAGTTGTACAAATCACCAGTGATATTATATATAGCATTTACTCGATCAGAGACGACAATGGTGGCATTTTTGAAATCATGTACAGAGACAATGAAATAGTGGCAACATGTACATGCAAAATATTTGAGCAAGATAGACTAATATGTCGCCATATATTCGTTATTTTCAAAATTCTAAAGATGATACCTGCAAAATACCTACCCACAAGGTGGATGAAAGCAACCTCTTTGATACAATCTACAAAAAGAGGAGTTTGTACCAATTTGAAGGGGGAGAAGAGGCAAAGAGCTTTGAACAACCTATGGCCATGATTTTCATTGTTGCATTGGGCTTGCACATGGCGGAATAGACAAGATAGCATAATTGCCGGTATAATATCGACTCACAAAATAAGATGTTGTCCGAGTGTAGGTCCCAAGGGTGTGAGTGTAAGGTTTAGAAGGGGGGTTGAATAAACTTACCAACTTTTCGATTTAGTCATTTTAAAAAGTTCGAGTTAATACTTCACAAATGAGTCCTTGATGGACGGCTAAGTTAGTTAATCAAATGAGATAGTTACTCAACGCACTGACCGAAATGTTGATAGAATAACTCAAATTGTTTTGACTAAAGACTTAACTCGATTGTGATGTGTTTTAAATGAAGACTTAACACCCTTGAATTTGGTTAAGTGTGTTTTAATACTAGGTTTAAGCACTTGGTTGATTATCAATTGGATAGCAAATTAATCGTGAGATATAAAAGTAATATGCATAAATTAAAGTCTTTGAAATGTAAATGACACAATAAGTTTTTATAGAGGTTCAAGATGGGGTAATTCTTCTACTCCTCTCTTCTCCAACTCCTGGAGGAATCCACTAAGTATTGATCAAGATATAAAAAGTGGTTAACTTGATCCGAGATACAAGTCTTGATCACACAACTTGATCCTTTGGGACTCGATCGGAGATGCCTTGTCACACAAATTTTGCTTCTCGTGACGACTCAACTTCTTCACAGGGCAGGCCGCTTGCTACTACAGCCCACTTGCTCAAGCTTCTTGGATTTGATCAAAGCCCTCCAAAAACTCGAGACTGGTTCGACCTAGAACCTTCCTACAATCCTTCATGGAATGTAGACCCCTTGATTCTTCAAATGTTTCCTCTTCAATCGATCTGTTGAATTTCCTTCACATTGAATGTTGGATTGATTTCCTTCGTAATGTAGGCTTGAGGATTGATCTTGAATGACTTGAGAATATTTTTGGTTACTGATTCGAATGTTAGCTTGAATGTTCGTGGTTCGTAACCTTCTCTCGAGTGATTCCTCGATCTTTTATAGTGATCTTTCAAAAATTTGCCCGTTGAAGAGATATGCTTATTTTTAAAAGACACTTTGCGGTCGTTGGCTTGTCTTGTTGCGATCCTTGGAATTGCCACTTCCTCGTATGAATTATTCTTGACTTTTTTCGAGTTCACACTGGTGCGGTGCTTCCCATTGTTTATTCCATTTGCACGCTTCTGGGATCGAGCACTTCAAGAAAGGCGATGGAGGTATTACTTGTTTAAGTAATTCTCTTAACTTCTGTACAACGGATATCTTTCAGTTATCTCGTCTTGACCGCATTTTCTTAACTTCCCCTTGACTTGAGTCGACTTCCAATCATTGGATGACTCTTCTGTCATATCAACTTGAGACTTGACTGTCTTGAGTTGACTTGATCGATACTTCACTCACCGTATCTCACCGCACCTTGATCGAGTTCTGTCTTCTCTTCCTTACCACACTCAGCTGCCTTGCGGCGAGTCTTCCTTCTAGTCTCTAGTTGTCTTCTTGCATGTTCAGGCATAGCTGACTTGACTCAGCTCGACCAGCCCTATTTATTACAATGCAATTTACAACAGAAAAATGGGGTGCCAACTTTCTATTCTAAGTTTTACATGGCATTCATCAAAATCTAAAATTAATTTCCCAACAATTTCCCTCTTTTTGATGATGCCAAAACTTAAAACATTCATACAATAAAGTAACAACAAAGATACGTACAAACAATGCAGAATCACAGAATGTATGCGTAGAATCAATCTTTTATTGATCATAACATTTTTGTTCTTTACACAGCTGTTTACATAGTGTATCGGAGCATAAACAGAATTTAAAGTAACTATGATGTTCTATATCTACACAAGTATAGAAATTTAACGATTTTATTCGATGTACAGAAGACTTACATAAAAATGTATTTACATAGTAAAATACATGAAGGGGTGGCCAACAACACTTCATCTCCTTCGCTGCCTCCTTCTTTCATCTTCTTCAGCTCTGTCATCTTCTGACCTTTTTCTCTTTTTCTCATCTTCAGCCGCCTTCTTTTTCTCATACGCCTTTCTGGCAGCTTTATCTCTTCTTTTTCTTTCTTGTCTTTCCTCCCATAGCTGAGTTTGTCTTTTATTTTCCTCTTCAATTCTCTTCGCATACTCAGCATTGTTCTTAGCCACTTGCAGGTTGGCTACTTCGTCAAATCCAGCCCAATAGATCCCTCATTTCTTGCGATCTATGTACTCAATGTTTTTGGGCGAGAGATCTGGTCTCAAAACCTCTTCCTCCACCACTACTTCTTCCTCTCCTCGGGCGTGTATTGTTATCTTGGGGCCTTCTTTTTCCCACTGAGTGACTAGCGAGTGACCAACAGAGTATCGCTGAGGATGGTCTGCTGCCTCATCGCCTTCTTCACATAATTTGAGACCTTTTTCCAAGTACAAATCCCAGGCTTGAGCCATGGACATATTTGAGAAGTAACCTTCAGATGCGAGCGTCTTGAATTCATCAAAAAATCTTGGCTCGGTTCGCATCTCCGAAATGGCATAGATGTCTCTGTCATTGGAATGCCTCCATGTTGTTTCGAATATCCGAAACTCGCATCCATCTTTCCTTCCACTTCCTTCATCCCTGCTTCAACTATCTTTCTCTTTTCAGCCATGGATACTGTAGAGTGTTGGAGTGGCAGAGTCACTGGGAGTTTGTTGATGATATCAGCTGTGACAAGACCTTGTTGGGGGTTCTAGCAATCATCAAGGTCATATCTTTCGAACCTTCCCCTCAAGAGATTTTCCTTTCTTCTCTCTTTTCTCTCTTCCTCACTTTGTCTTTGCCTTCAAACAAGGCGTCCTTCCTTTTCACTTCGGATCCCTTCAAGACCTTTTGGTATTCCTCTTCCCCTTTTTGGCATCATCAAAGGAGAGAGAGAACCCCCGAAGCAAGCTAGCAATCATGAAGTCCGGGCGGCTAATAGCCGAGTTATGCTTGAATCACGCGAGTATGCCGCACGGTTCGGAGCGGTGGCGTTGGATTCAAAATTATTCACGAGCTTCATATTAGCCATGAGGAGGCTGAACTTCCGATCCATGTTCTCCTCTACGCACGAGCTCTTGCTTATTGTGTTCACGCAGCTTTTGCATCTCTCGTGGTGTGAGATTCATGCATTCGCTCGATGTTCTCTTGCATTCTTGTCTTCGCATCGACATTCTCGGCCAGCCAGGACTAGCAATTTATTGAACAATGTCCTGAAATATTGAGCTTGTTCTACGCTGCGTTGTCTGCTTTGTTGTTGCCACCATTCCCGATCCTGGCAATTATGCCTCGCAGACGGCAGAGTTTTGCGTCTGTTATCCACCTCATGTCCGTGAGGCACGGTGCCTCTCCATCTTTTCTATCTCTTGCAAATATGGCCTTCAAAACTTCCCAAACCTCGGCTGTCACTTCGTCTCGGTGGCGCCAAGCATCGTCAAAGTCAAGGTCTCTGGGATAATGGTGTCTTTGGAATAACAGGATCGGTTTATGGAAGTGCTTTCGATCTCTAGTGATTCTTCAGGGAGGTCGTTACCTCCGGAGAGAAGAGAAATGATTCTACAAAAGGATCATCACGGGCAATTGGAATCGCTCAATGACAACTTGTGCTCGTGAAGGTCCCTGGAGTCGATCCTGTGCGGCTTGGGAGCTGCGCATTGACTCTGTTTGTGGGTATGTTGTGAAGTTGACCCGACTTTGCATCATCACTGCCTTAATGCCTTCTTCGATCTCGATTGGTTTTTCCACATGAGTTGGTAGTCTCGGCCATATCGAGCGTCATCGGACGATGATGAGATTTCCATGGGTGGCTCATCATCAAAGGTAAATGTTTGGCGAGTAGTCTTAAGGTCGGACTTGCTCGTGGTTGGAAGAACATCCTCCGAAGAGTCTTTTGGATCGGCAATAGGGGTTGACTCGGCTTCATCTTCACCTTCGGATCCCGGAAAGGTTACATCGGGATTATCCTGGGAATCGTAAAGAGCACTTATCTATTTTTCGGATGGGTCAATGATAGCGGGAGGGATGTTCTCGTGCTTCGCTTTCTTTACCCCGGGAAGTCTCAACCTCCCGTTGGCCTTCATTACCTCCTACGATCTCAATCTGCAGGCGAGGCCTTGGACATTCCTTCGACAATGTCACCGCCTTAGGTCTTCGAGGTGGCATCCACCGGAGTCTCAACTCCATGGATTGCACTTTCATTGCCAGTGTTAACTCCCGGGCGCTTCCTTCCTCAGTGCCTCGATCGCATCGGCGTCATTGGCCACATTGGCAGAGCGATTGGCACTTTAGCCGAGATAGTCTTAACTGCGAGCCTCGTCAATGACAACTTGTTGTGTATTCAGATTGGTGTTCCTTCTCCACTTCGCCTCCGAGATTCGTTGTGGAGTCACCGCAAAGATCCTCCGACCTTGCCGCAGCCGGGAGGAGTTTCTCTCTCGGCTCACCACCGTGAGTGACTTGAATGGGGTCACTCGTCTCTAGACTCCCGGTTGTTCCCTTTGAGTATTCAGCCGTTGGGGCAGGTGGTAAGACACCATCATTAGGGGTTGGCTCGATGGGGTCCCCGCATCCCGCTTTCATCGCGCCCTTCCTTATCACCTTCTTCTCCGAGTGAGTGGGGAAGTGGTGGCAATGACAACAATGGCAATATCTTTGCACCACTCCCATCGGATCAATCTCCGGTGTGATGTGGAGGACTCACTGGTCCTTCCAACAATCGTTGCTTATGTAGGGCCTTGGATTCCCGCATGGCGTCTGCATCTCCAATTCTTCAGAGGCAAAGAAAGGGGTCGAGATCCTCATCACTCCCGGAGATAACGCCGAGATGAGGATGTGTATGATCGATGGTTCCGAGAGGGACAAATCATGGCCTTTTCACGAGCCTCAACTTCCTCTCGCGTCTCTCCTTCTCCTTGTCCTTGAAGATCGCAAGATATCTATGCGATTTTTCTTCATCCAAGCTTGACCACATTGGTTAATCCAAGAAAGTTCAACATTCGTCTTCTTCTTTAATGAATTCGGTCTTTGGAACTGTTCCTGGATCGACTCGACTTCCATTTCCTCCATTCTCGCAGACAATTTTGGATGTCCGGATATGGTGGGGATAAGATCATTACATCATCATCCTTGTCATCTTCTCCTGGTGTCCCTCGTGCTCGTGGATTGAGGGTAACAAACTTTGGTGCTCCACACCTCGGAGCATCTGTTGCAAGAGGGATACAACCGTGTCAATAGGAGAGTGCGCTTTCTCACCGTCTTTTTAAATTTAGCTGTTCATCGGCAGTTGTGTCTTCAATGTGCCTCTGTGATCGGCTTCAAAGAGACTTGGCTGTTTCATCAATGATTTCGAGACTCTACCTCTTGAAAGAGCCTCCTAGGTATTTGTTTCAGTGAGTGGCGGACTCGGGTCTCTCAAGCTCGGAACGCTTGAAGTGTCTTTCTTTTAGTCCTTACCGGGGATTTCTCGGCTCGGATAAAGTTTCTTCGAGTCCTCGGCGGGGCCGGTGCGTTGTCTTCTTCTTCGAGGAGCCGGCCATCTCGGCTTATCGGTTCTTCTTTTCTTGACAACCGAGAAGGTATTTGAGGTTCCTTCTCCGGCACATTGCGGCTACAAGGCGCGGAGACACGGCCGCTTGGGGCGGTGACTCGGTTTTAGGGGCAGGGGCATCTTTCGTTTTCTTTTTCTTGGCGGTGCAGAGCAGCCTTCTTCTTTGGAGGAGAGGAGACAGTTGTATCTTTAGGGTAAGGCGATTCCCCTCACTCGTGATCGACCCTCTTAGCGTAAGATCTCTTACTCAGCGCCTTTAGGTTTGATCGAAACATCCTCTTGTTTACATGGAACGCCTTTCCATGTCGAAGAGGACTCCTTTTACTTCCATCATTCGCCAATCACCGGCCGTATCCCGAGGAACCTCCAAACGTACCATCCTCCTTGAAGGATTTATTCCCAATATTCGCAGCAGAAATCCACTGTATACAAACTCAGCCCATTCACTTTCTTTTCTTCAATGATCGCAGCCCATCACGATCAACTTAGCTTTGGGGTACCGTCAAAGCTTCCAAATTTGATGTCTATGCATTTGGCAACGATGTCCAAAGAATTTGTGGTAGTCCTCTTTCGGAAGCTTTTATTAGTCAGATAGACCACTTTCGCGACAGACGGACTTGGCTACTTCCTTCCAAGCGCGGACCAGGTCAACATCGCCTTCATAAATCTCCGGCACTCCTTCCGCCGGCAACAAGCAATGTTCGCTAGATCCTTGGCGATGTGGTGAACTCTTTTCCATGAACAGAGGACTTGATGCCCTCATCGTGAACTTCAGCGTTCATGTAGAACTGTGCAACCTCTTCCACGTAGGTCAATGGAAACTCCATCGTCAAAAATGGTTTTAATCCAGATTTTTCCAACTTCGTGCTATCTTCTTCACAAGGGTGTCGTCGGACCCTTTTAAGCATCTTTGTCGAAATCCACAGTAGACCCAGTGTGGATTTACTTTCCCAGCTTGACGAAATCATGAGTAGATGCCATTTCTAGATGTTTTACTGAATGAAACTTAGAAAATGAACTTGAGGATTTGTAGGCCTTTGAGAGAAAATTTCTTCCTTTTGCCTTTGTGAGAGATGAACAGTTTTGGTAAAGTGAGAGAAAATTGGACGACATGGTTTAAGTATGGGTCATGAAAGGACGTGCGGGTGGTTTTTGAATTTTGATCAAGATCAACGGCATAGATTTGGCACGCCGATTAACCTTTAATCTCTCGTATTTAATGCGGCAACATTTATATCCAATCATAAGGTTTGTGTGCAGCTTTTGACTGTACACGTCATAATTATGCTGCCGTCATACAAAAAAAAAACATTCCCGCTTAGTGAAAACGACTGCGTTTTTGTCATTTTGCTCATAAATGACTCAGCTTATTAGTTAGCTGATTTAAGGGTTCAGCTCTTTTTCATCTTTTCGTGTTTCATCTCTTTTCTTTGAGTTTTCTGAGTATCAACTCAGCTCAATTAACCCCAATTCATGTTTGAGTTCTTCAAATCTTGATTCACATAATGGTTTTATGAATATGTCAGCTAATTGCTTATCAGTTGAGATATATTCCATGGTGATGTCCTTCTTTTCAACATGATCTCTTATGAAGTGATATCTGACATCAATGTGTTTTGTTCTTGAATGCAACACAGGATTTTGAGTGATTGCAATTGCACTTGTGTTATCACACATAATTGGAATTTCCTTTTCCTCAACCTCATAGTCTCTCAGCGCTGTCTCATCCATAAGACTTGGGCACAACAAATAAACTATGTATTCTGCTTTAGCTGTGGAGGTAGCTATTGAATTTTGCTTCTTGCTAAACCAGGAAATTAGCCTATTTCCAAGCATTTGACATGTGCCTAAGGTACTCTTCCTGTCAACTCTACAACCAACATAGTCAGAGTCTGAATAGCCAATTAGCTTGAATCCACCTTCCTTTGGATACCATAAGCCAACTTCTTGGCTTCCTTTCAAATATATCAAGATTCTCTTGGCTGCAGTCATGTGGATTTCTTTTGGGGCAGATTGAAATCTTGTACATACACCTACATCAAAGGTGATGTCTGGCCTGCTTGCTGTGAGATAGAGCAATGATCCAATAAGTGCTTTGTATCTTGTTTGATCTACAGGCTTGCCATCTGCATCCATATCCATTTTGGTGATGTATTCATTGATATTTTCACAGAAGACTTCTCTTCCATACCAAATTTCTTCATTAAATCTCTGGTGTATTTTGTCGACTTATGAAGGTTCCATCCTTCAAATTGCTTTACTTGGAATCCAAGGAAGAATGTCGAGTTCTCCCATCATGCTCATTTCAAATTTGCTTTGCATAAGATTTGAGAATTTATCACACACGACTCTTTGTTTGTGGATCCAAAGATGATGTCATCCACATATATTTGAACAAGCGATACTCTTCCCATCTTGAATTCTCAAGAGTGTTCTATCCACTTTACCTTTTGTGAATCCGTTCTCAGTCAGGAATTGTGATAATGTATCATACCATGCTCTGGGTACCTATTTCAATCCATATAAAGCCTTTTTTGAGTTTGTATACCTTATCTCCAAGAGTCTTCTGCTCAAATCCTGGAGGTTGTTCAACATATACTTCTTCTTCTAATAACCCATTAAGGAATACACTCTTTACATCCATTTGATATACAATAAAGTTCTTGTGAGCTGCATAGACAAGAAACATTCTTATTGCTTCCAATATTGCCACAGGAGCAAAAGTTTCATCAAAATCTTTCATTCTTCTTGGCAATACCCTTTGGCTACCAATCTTGCTTTGTTTCTCACCACAGAACCTTCCTCATTCATCTTGTTTCTGAACACCCATTTAGTGCCAATAACATTTTGATGGGTAGGTCTTTGAACCAATTCCCACACTTTATTTCTCTCAAACTGATTTAGCTCTTCTTGCATGGCTTGAATCCAATGTGTGTCACCCAATGCTTGTGACACATCTTTTGGCTCTATTTGTGAGATGAAGCAAGTAAACATTGCTTCTTGTTGAGTTCTGGATCTGGTTTTCACACCTTCTCTTACATCTCCAATGATTAGTTCGGTGGATGGTCTCTCGGCCATCTTACATCAGGTTGGAGTAAGTTAGTGATCATCATCTTGCGATGTGTCGTTTTGATCAGTTCTCTCATCATCATTTAGTCAGCAGATTTTCCACTTTGTCTTTGAGACTCGGCTATCTCATCTTCATCTGGATTTATAATTCCGCTTTTTTCAACATAGGGACTCTTCGCATGGTTGGTTGATTCACTTATCACCGACTCTTCAATGACTTCTCCATTTACGTTGGGTTCATCAAACACCACATGGATGGATTCTTCAGTAACCATTGTCCTCTTGTTGAACACTCAGTAGGCTTTGCTTTCACCGAGTATCCTGAAGATACCTTCATCACTTTTAGCATCAAAAGCCTTTAAATTATCTTTGCCATTGTTATGGATGAAGCATTTGCATCCAAATATTCTAAAATATGCAACATTTGGCTTTCTCCTGTCCAAATCTCATAGGAGTCTTTGTCACCTGTCTGTTATCATGCATCTATTTTGAGTATAGCATCTTTGTGTTTATTGCTTGACCCAAAATCTTTTAGGGCAGCCTGCTTCACCTAACATGGTCCTTCTGCTTCTTTGAGAGTTCTATTCCTTCTTTCTCGCAACTCCATTCTCACAGGAGTCCTTGCAGCAGATAATTCATGACTAATACCATTTTCAATACAAGATCTTGAGTTATTATACCATTGACAAACTCGGTTCCTCTCGATCTTATTTTGATAATGGTTTGACTCTTCTCATTTTGTATTCTCTTCATCACCGTGGTAGTTTCGCAGTTTCTTTCTTCTTACACATGAATATTGTCCATGTATATCTTGAGTAGTCATCTACTACCACCAAGGTGTATTTTTTCCCACTTATGTTTGGCTGGTTCAATCGGACCAAATAGATCCATATGTAGCAGTGCAATATTCTTGTTGAAGATGGACATGTCTTTTCTTTGAATGATGATTTGATCTGTCTTCCTTCCTCGCATGCATCACATATACTTTACTTCTTGTATCTTTGAGTCCGGAAGTCCTTCCACAAGATTACTTCTTGCAAGTTTGTTAATAGTTTTGAAATTTAGGTGACTCGGCTTCTTGTGCCACAACCAACTTGATTCACCAGTGTTTTTGCTAGCGAGACAAGTGCTTGGTGTTGCGATTGACTAATCTACCACATACATGTTCTTTTTGTCCGCATCCTTGCAACACTATTTCATTAGTTTCAAGATCCTTGATTTGGCATACACCCATATTGAATCCAACATTGTAGCCTTTGTCACAGAGTTGACTTATGCTTAGCAGGTTGAAATTGAGGCCTTCAACATATACAACATCTGTAATTTCTAATCCATTTTTCTTGATGGATCCAATGCCTCTTATTTCTCCCCGAGCTTCATTTCTCCAAATATGACTTTTGCACCTCTAACATCCTTGAATTTTGATAGATTTTTCTTATTTCCTGTCATGTGTTTGGAATGTATCACTATCCATGTACCAGGTTCGTTGGCACTCACCGCTCCTTGAACCTCATCTTCTTGGTCAGGTTGGTTTTGTTCTTTTAGCCATTAGACAGATCAAGGCTTCTTCTTCAAAGTCACTTGAGTAGTCGGCTTCATTACTCTCCGAGTCTCTTTGTGTCTTTTGACTTGATCAGACGTTAGCCTCTCTCTAACAACATTGCCTTTCTCTTTTCTGTCTTCTTTCCTCAAGACTTTTCTTTCCTCTTCATTCCTGTATTTGTTGACTACGAGGATATGAGCATTCAATGGCATAGTGACTGGGTTGCTGCGGTTCAGAGATAGATTTTCAACTTTTTGATCAGTTCTTTCCATCCTTGGATTGTCTGCTCTTTGATATTCAATTTTTTGATGCTCTGCTCTCTTGGGTGTTCTTTCTTCCCTTGACTTAGAGGAGCCGAGTGTCTCTCTGGAGGATTTACCTTTGCTTATTTTGTAATTCTTATTGAAGAACTTGTTAAACCTTTTAACCATCGGTGCAATTTCCTCTTGGTCAATGACTTCTTTGATCTCGGCTCTTTGCCATCCTTAACAATTAGAGCAATTTGTTTTGGGCACAAATTTGTTTCCTCTTGGTCTTTTCTTCTCGGCCAAATTCGTAGGCTTTGAGATCCGAGAATAGCTCATGGTTGGATGTCTTCGATAGGTCCATGTAATGTCTCATGGCCATGACTTTCATACCCACTCAGTTGGGATACTTCTTAGAATCTTCATACATATTTCCTTCTGTGTATATTCCTTTCCAAGTGCAGACAGTTCATTGGTATTATCTCGTGAACCGAGCATCCAAAACATCCAAGGTTTCTCCTGCAAGCATCTTAAAGTTTTCAAATTTTTGTACAACAACAGATAGTTTATTTTCTTTGATTTGCTCTGAGCCTTCGCAAATCAAGGTTAGCTTGTCCCAGATTTCTTTTGCCGTTTTACATGATTTGACTTTGTTGAACTTGGCTTTGCCCAAAGTTTTGTAAAGAATGTCCTTGGCCACATTGTCCAAGTCATATCTTTTCCTGTCATCATTTGTCCATTCACTCTTGGTTTTCAACCATCGCCGTCCGGGAGCAACATCATCTTCTCCTTCACCGCAATGCAATTCTTCTTGCAAATGTGTTCACTTTTAAGATTTGGAGTGGCCCATCTTCTATCACTATCCACATCTCATCGTGTAATCTTTGATAGATGAGCCTCGCATACGAATTTTCCAATCATCAAATTCTTCAATTGTGAACATAGGGATACGTGTCAAATTTGCTTCCATGATAATAACTTTGCTGAATAAAAAGTTTTGAAAGATTAAGTACTAAAACAAGCTTTGAAAAATTCGGAGATCTAGTTCAGTAACCAGTGCGGAAGGCTCAATGAACCAACCGCTGATACCACTTGTAGGTCCCAAGGGGTGTGAGTGTAAGGTTTAGAAAGGAGGGGTTGAATAAACCTTACCAACTTTTCGATTTAGTCCTTTTAAAAAGTTTAGAGTTAATACTTCACAACTGAGTCCTTGATGGACAACTAAGTTAGTTAATCAAAGTGAGTTAGTCACTCAACAGACTCGATTTGTGATAGAATAACTCACTTGTTTTGACTAAAGACTTAACTCGATTGTGATGTGTTTTCAGCGGAAGACTTAACACCTTTGAATTTGGTTAAGTGTGTTTTAATACTAGGTTTTAGCACTTGGTTGATTATCAATTGGATAGCAAATTAATCAACGATATAAAAGTAATATGCGAAATTAAAGTCTTTGAAATGTAAATGACACAATAAGTTTTTATAGAGGTTCAAGATGGGGTAATTCTTCTACTCCCCTCTTCTCCAACTCCCGGAGGAATCCACTAAGTATTGATCAAGATACAAAGTGGTTAATCCGGATACAAGTCTTGATCACACAAATGACTTGATCCTTTGGGACTCGATCGAGATGCCTTGTCACACAAAATTCGCTCGTGACGACTCGGCTTTCTTCACGGGCAGTGCTTTTGCTACTACTACAGCCCACTTGCTCAAGCTTCTTGGATTTGATCACGGATCCCTCCAAAAACTCGAGACTGGTTCGACCTTGAACCTTCCTACAATCCTCCGTGGAATGTAGACCCCTTGATTCTTCAAATGTTTCCTCTTCAACTGATAGAAGTTGTCTTTCCTTCACAGGTGAGTGTTGGATTGATTTCCTTCGTAATGTAGGCTTGAGGATTGATCTTGAATGACTTGAGAATATTTTTTGTTACAGTTCGAATGTTAGCTTAAATGTTCGTGGTTGGAGTAACCTTCTCTCGAGTGATTCCTCGGCCTTTTATAGTGATCTTTCAAAAATTTGCCCGTTGAAGAGATATGCTTATTTTTAAAAGACACTTGTGGTCGTTGGCTTGTCTTGTTGCGATCTTGGAATTGCCACTTCCTCGTATGAATGATTCTTGACTTTTCGTAGTTAAACAAAAAGGTGCTTCCCATTGGTTTATTCCTTTTGCACGCTTTCCGGACTAAGCACTTCAAGAAAGCGCAAGATGGAGGTATTACTTGTTTAAGTAATTCTCTTGATTTACGTACAACGGATCTCTTTCGATTATCTCGTCTTGACCGCATTTTCTTAACTTCCCGATTGACTTGAGTCGACTTTCAATCATTGGATGACTCTCCTGTCATTTCAACTTGAGACTTGTCTTGAGTTGACTCGACCGATACTTCACTCGGTTGTATCTCACCAGCACCTTCACCTTGATCGAGTTCCTGTCTTCTCTTCCTTGCCACACTTTCCGCCTTTGCAGTGAGTCTTCCTTCTAGTCTCTAGTTGTCTTCTTGCATGTTCAGGCATAGTCGACTTAACTCTTTCGACCCATTTATCTATTACAATGCAATTTACAACAGAAAAATGGGGTGCCAACTTTCTATTCTAAGTTATACATGGCATTCATCAAAATCTAAAATTAATTTCCCAACACCGAGCAAGTAATTGAATCCACCAAGGCAAGCAAAAAAGCAATTATGGAATCCTATTGTGGCTCCACGTCGGAATAGACATCACTGTATTGCCACCAAAACAAGCAAAAACAAAGGGAGTGGAAGTCGAATAAAAAAGACGTCTGCAAAGCAAAAAAGAAAAGGCGATCAAAGCAAGCACCAAGATAAGGAGACGAAGCGGGACATGTGGTGATGTTACAATACATAACAGTCGAACGTGCCCCAAAAGAATTACAATTTTGTCATAGTACTTATTTTGTTTGATACAATTTACATTTGTTGCATTTTTTGACATTCTGAATCTGTTATATGTCTATTTGATTTTGCCAAGATTTCTAAGTACACATTAGATTTACACCAATGTGTTCAATTATGGTAATATTTGCATCAAAATCATACTATTTATGCAGTGAATGTCCAATAAATATGCGTCCTTAGTTTACCCCAATAAATTTACATACGTGCTGAAAGTGTCCGATAAATATGCAACACATCATAACTAAATATGCAATGCACCTTAACTAAATATGCAATAACTTCAAAAACATGCCAACTACAAAATCATATAGTATATACACTGGTATTTATGCAACACAATGATAATAACTTTGCACAATGTGTACAATGACTATATACTAAAATGATACTCTGTGAAACTGGCAATAAGATAAAACTAATTTTAGATTCATAAACACAACAGTTATACATTTCCATTTGTTTTTGCCAAAAATATCATTACTCTGACCAAATATCCATTGATGCATAATTCTAATACCAAAACTACTACGTTGCTTGTGAAGCCCCGATTTTTCCGAACATATAATTGATTCTTATTGTCATCTATGTATTTGATCGACTATTTTACCGCGTCACTTTGACGAGTAATTATCATTAATATATATATTTTGTATTTTATTTCATTTCATTTATTACTTGTGATCATGATCTTTATTAATTATATTTTACATTTATGATCACTTGATTGATCATTATTACTATTTTTGTATTTATTAGTCACCTTAGAATTTTAAGAGACTATTTATTTTAGAGATGTAGGTCCCAAGGGGTGTAAGTGTAAGGTTTAGAAGGGGGTTGAATAAACCTTACCAAATTTCCGATTTAGTCCTTTTAAATATACGAGTTGATACTACACACAATGTGTCCTTGATGGATGATCAATTTAGCCACTCGGTAGAGTTAATCTCTCAAATGACTCAATCGAGCCGTTGATGGAATAACTCACCGTTGGTTCTAAATTAACTCAACTGTGGTTTTGTTTTTTATTGAAGAAGACTTAACACCCTTAATTTTGATTAAGCAAGAGTTTAGTGCTTGGTTTAGTACTTATAAATTATCAAGTGGATAGCAAATTTATCGTGAGATATAAGCGATTAAAAATGCAGGAATTAAAGTCTTTGAAATGTAAATGACACAATGAAATTTTTATAGAGGTTCAAGATTGGGTAATTCTTCTACTCCTCTCTTCTCCAACTCCCCGGAGGAATCCACTAGGTAATGATCAAGATACAAAGTGGTAATGATCCCGGATACAAGTCTTGATCACACAAAATGACTTGATCCTTTGGGACTCGATCTGAGACGCCTTGATCACTCGGTGGCTTCTTGTACGACTCGGCTTCTTCACAGGCGGCAGCTGCCTTTGCTACTACAACTCACTTGCTCAAGCTCTTTGGATTTGATCACGAAGCCCTCCAAAAGCTTAAGACTTGGTTCGACCTTGAACCTTCCTACAATCCTTCGTGGAATGTAGACCCCTTGATATTTCAGTGTTTTCCTCTTCAATGATTGAAGTTATCTTTCCTTCACGGTGAGTGTTGGATTGATGTTCTTCGTAGTGTAGGCTTGAGGATTGAGAATGTTTCAGATTTTCTAATAATTGCTTGAACGTTGTTTGGTTCAGGTCTGTAACTTGTGTCACTCTCATATTACATCTCAAGTAAACTCCTCAGCCTTTTATAGTGATCTTTCAAAAATTTGCCCGTTGAAGAGATAAGCTTATTTTTGAAAGTCACTTGCGATCGTTGGCTTGTCTTGTTGCGATCCTTGGAATTGCCATTTCCTCGTATGAGTTGTTCTTTCACCTTTTTCGAGTTCGACACGATGTAGTGCTTCCCATTGGTTCATTCTTTTGCACGCTTCTCGGGGAGCACTCCGAGAAAGGTGGTATGGAGATATTACTTGTTTAAGTATTTCTCTTGATTTACGTGCAACGGATCTTTTTCTGATTATCTCGACTTGATCGCATTTCTTTGTTTTCCCCGGTGACTTAGAGTCGACTTCCAATCATTGGATGACTCTTCCGTCACTTCAACTTGAGACTTGGTTTTCTCGAGTTGACTTGACCGATACTCCACTCACCGCATCTCACCGCTTCTTGATAGAGTTCCCGTCTACTCTTCTTTGCCATACTCAAATGTCTCGCAATGAGTCTTCCTTCTAGTCTTCGGTTGTCTTCTTGCATGTTAGGTCGTAGTGACTTAACTCGGCTTTTTGCCACTCTAATTTTTACAATGCATTTTACAACAAGAATTGGGGTGCCAACTTATTCTAAGTTTTACATGGCATTCATCAAAATCTAAACAATAAATTTCCTAACAATTTCCCCCTTTTTGATGATGCCAAAACTTAAACCATTCATAAATGCAAATAGCAAAGATACATACGAGATAGTGTATTGACATAGAATGTATGCGCAAAATCAATCCTTTTATTGATCATAACATTCTTGTTCTTTTACACAATTTACAAGGTGTATCGAGCACATATTTGTCTACACAAAAAATAAAGAATTTATAGCTTTATTACGTAAGACTTACATTGTATGTATTTACATAATAAAATACACGAAGGGGTGGGACAGCAACACTTCATCTCCTTCGTTGTCTCCTTCTTTTATCTTGTTCAAGATCTTCTTCTCTTCTTCTCTTTTTCTCATCGTCAATTGCCTTCTTTTTCTTTTCATATGCCTTCCTGGCGGCTTCATCTCTTCTTATTCTTTCTGTCTTTCCTCCCATAGCCGAGTTTGTCTCTTGTTTTCTTCTTCTATTCTTTTTGCATACTCGGCGTTACTTTTAGCCACTTGCAAATTTGCTACTTGGTCAAGCCGACCCAAGAGATCCTCATTTCTTTCCCGGATCTACGTATTCAATATTTTGGGCGCGAGGCCTGTCTCAAACCTCTTCATCCACCACTACTTTTTCCTCTACCTGCAGGCGTGTATTGTCTTTGGGTCTTCTTCTTTCCAAATGATTGACCCAATGGAGTGACCAGCAGAGCGACTTGCCGTGATCTGCACGTCGGCTTTCTTCACATAACGTGAGACCCTTTTCCCAAGATAAAGTCCCAAGCTTGAGCCATAGACATTTTTGCAAAGTATCCTTGAGATGCGGCGTTTTAAATTCATCAACTGATCGTGGCTCTGTCCGACATCGAAATGGCATAAGTGTCTCGCTTCACTGAATGCCTCCATGTTCTTTCAAGATGTTCATAACTCGGGCATCCATTCTTCCTTCCACTTCCTTCATCCCTTTCAATTGTTTTTCTCTTTTCACCATAGATATAGCAGAGTGTTGGAGTGGCGAGAGTCACGAGGGAGTTTGTCTTGCGATAATGTCACCGTGTGGGACCTGTTGAGGGGTTTGTGCAATCATCAAGGTCACATCTTTCGATCCTTCCCCCTCGTGATTTTCCTTTCTTTTGTTTCAACACTTCCTCACCGATTTTCCTTCGCAATTGCTCCTTCCTTCTCAACTTGATCCCTCTTGCGCTTTAGGTATTCCTCTTCCCCTTTTTGGCATCATCAAAGGAGAGAGAACGCCGGAAATGACTTGCAAGCGGGAAGTCGAGCCTGGCCGATAGTTGAGTTTTGTCTCGAGTCCATGCAGGTATGCGGCCACGAAATTCGGTCGAGTAGCGTTGGACTCTGTGAAATCGCTTCATCTCACCATGAGAAGGCTGAATTTTGTATTCATGGTTTCTTCCGAACGTCGTAGATCACTCTTGTTTTGCTCACGCAAATGTGACTTTATCTCGGCAATGTGAGCTTCATGCATGTGCTCAATATGTTCTCTCGACCGTTTTTGCATCGGCATTTTCACTCTCCATACCAGGTTGACTTGTTGAACAATGTCCTCAAGTATCTAACTTGTTCCACACGCATTGTTTCTTCTTTGTTGCCACCATTCCCCGATCCGGATCATTTGTTATGCCTCTTAAATCGGCCATGAGATTGGCATCTTTGTTGTCGATCGCATGTCCATAGAGGCTGATGCCTCTCCATCCGTTCAATCTCGGAATAATGCCTTGAACACTTTCGGACTTGACCGATTCTTCCATTGCGGTGATGGCCATGCGGCGTCAAAATCATAATCGGCTAGAACAATGGTGCCGATTGAAAAAGCGAGCTGATGCAGTCTGGTAGCGTGCGCGTTCATTTTTCGACTCTTCATGGAGGTCGGGTACCTCCGGAGAAAAAGGAAAAGATTCTATAAAGGATTCATCACCACCAATCGGGATTTGTTCGATGATGAGCGGTGCGCGTGAAGTTCTTTTTGGAATCGACCTGCTGCTGCGGCTTGAGGAGCTGCGCGCATGGACTCGGTTCAGGTGGGGTTTGTTGTGAAGTGGACCCGACTTTGCCGAGCCTCACTGTCTCAACAACCGTTGGTCTCAACTGATTTTTCCAATTGAGTAGACGGTCCTCGGCCTTATCGAAAGCATCATCGGACGATGATGAGATTTCCATTGGTGGCTCATCATCAAATTAAAGGTTTGACGAGTGGTCTTGGGATCGAGACTTGCTCGTGCTTGGAACATCCGCAGATTGAGTCTTTTGGATCATCACGGGGATGACTCGGCTTCTTCTTCGCCTTCCGATCCCGAAAGGTTACATCGAGATTATCCCGGGAATCATGAAGTGCGCTTATCTCCTTTTCGGATGGGTCAATGATAGCGGGAGGGATGTTCTCTACTTGGCTTCTTTACCCCGGAAGTCTCAACCTCCCGTGGGCCTTCATTACCTCCAGCGAGTCTCTCTTGCGCGCCAGGCCTTGGACCTCCCTTTCGACGGTGTCACTGTCTTAGGGTCTTCGTGGTGGCATCCATTGGAGTCTCAAACCCATGGATTGCACTTTCATCGCCAGTGTTAACTCCCGTGGTTGTTCCTTCTCGTGCCTCGATCGCATCGGCGGCGTCATTAGCCTTCGGAGTAGCGATTGACACCTCACCGAGACAGTCTCAATGTCTCGAGCTTCGTTGATGGCAACTTGTTGTTCTTCTTGTGTTTGTATTTTCTCTACTTCGCCTCCTAGATTCGTTTGTTGAGTCATCTGCAGATTCTCCGACCTTGCCGCAGCGGTGGAGGAGTTTCCCCTCGGTTGGCGCACCGGTGAGTGACTTGGAATGGGGTCACTCATCTCCAAACTCCCGGCTGTTTTTGTTTGAGTGTTCACCCGTTGGGGCGGTGGTAAGACACCTTCAATAGGAGTTGGCTCATTGTGGTCCCCATTATCCTAGTTTCATTGCCAAGTCCCTTATTGCCTTCTTCCGAGTGAGTTGGGAAGTGGTGGCAAGAACAACATGGCGATTTGTTTGAACCACTCCCATTGGATCAATTTCGGTGTGTTCGGAGGACTCTCCTGGTCCCTCCATCGGTCTTTGCTCGTGAAGGATTACGATTCGTGCAATTTCTGCTGCATTTGCAACTCTTCGTGGCGGCGAAGATTCTCCGATCCTCATCACCGCCGGAGAAGACATCAAGGAGAGATGTGTGTGTTCTGTAGTGGTGCCGGAGATAGGGCGGATCTTCCTTCTCGCGTGCCTCGGCTTTCCTCTCGCTTGCTTTTCTTTCTCCTTATCCTTGAAGATCTGCAGGATATCCGTGCGCTTGTCTTCATCCATCTTTGGAGTACAGTGGTCGATCCAAGGAAGCTCAACAGTTCCTCTTCTTCTTCTATAAACTCGGGCCGTTGGAACTGCTTTTCCTGGATCGACTCAATTTCCATTTCCTCCACTCTCGCACGATTTTGGATATCCGGGTAAGGTGGAGATAGAATCATCACATCACTATCGGCTCTACCGCTTCTTCTTGTGTCTCACCGTTTGCTCGGACTACAACTATTATTTCTTGATTTGCCTCTGCTGATCGCCTTCAGAGACTTGGGCTTTTTCATCAATTACATCCGAGATTCTACTTCTCCGGCCCGATCTCGATATCTGCTCGGTGAGTGGTCGACTCGGCCCGGTTTCTCAAGCTCGGAGTGCTTGATGATTCTTTTTCGTCTCTAGTTTGTACCAGAGGGATTTTTGGTTCGAGAGACGGTTTCCTCTCGAGTCTTGGGCAGTCCGGTCTTGTGTCTTTTTCGAGGAGCGGGCCGTCTTAGCTTCTCGGTTCTCCTCTTTTTGACGATCGGAGAAGGTATTTGTGAGTCCTTCTCGGCCCGGCTATTTCTGCAGGGCGGGAGACACGGCTGCAGGGCGGTGACTCACTGCAGGGGGGAGCATGTTTGGCTTTCTTTGCTGCGGCGTGATCTTCTTAGCAGTGCGGGGGCTTTCTTCGTGGGTGGAGAGGAAACAACAGTATCTTCGTGGTCACCGATTCCCCTCACTCGTGTCGGCTCTCTTGGCGTAGGCTCTCTTCGTGCGCCGGAGAGGTTTGCTCTAAACATCCTCTTGTTAACATGGAATGCCTTCCCATGTCTAAGAGGGACTCCTTTCACCTCCATCACCCGGCCAATCACTAGGCCATATCCTAGGGATCCTCCAAATGAGCCATCTTCCTTGAAGGATTTGTTCCCTACGTTAGCGAGTCTGCTGTAGACAAACTCAGCCCAGATTTATTTTCTTTTATGCGATGATTGCAGCCATTACAATCACCTTTGCTTTTGACGATTGGTCAAAGTCACAAATTTGATGTCAATACATTTGGCAACTATGTCCAACTTGTGATAATCCTCCTTCAAAGAGTCTCTTATTTGTCAGTGTATACTATTTTATCAAAGATAGTCGGGCTTGGCTATTTCTTTCCAAGCATCAATCAAGTTTACATCAACTTCGTTGATTTCTCGAGCTCCTTCATTGGTAGTGAGCGAGTGGTCGGCCAAATCCTTGGCATAGATAGTCACCGCTTTAGTGAATGATGGCTTTATTCCTTCATCGTGAATCTCGGCATTCACGTAGAATCGTCGCGACCTCCTCCACATAGGTCATCGGATATTCTAACGCCGAAACGGTTTTGATCGGGCTTTCCAATTTTTCAGCGATTTTCTTCACTAGGGTGTCGTTCGGACCCCTGTGTTTCACCATTCCGTTGAAATCCACAAGAGACCCGGTGTGGATTTGCTTCCCCTAATTTGACAAAGTCGTAGGTTGGTGCCATTTTTCAGGATTTTATCAAAGAAAAACTTAGAGATTGATTTACAGATAGATAGGGTTTCGAGAGAATTTTTGCCTTTGCTTTTGAGAGAAGAAAAATGAACAGTTTTAGTAGTGTGAGAGAGAAACGGACGGAAATGGTTTAAGTATGGTTTATGAAAGGACGTGCGGGTGGTTTTTGAAATGTGATCGAAATCAACGGCTTAGATTTTGCACGCTTATTTAGCATTTAATGTCTCGTATTTAATGCGGCAACATTTATATCCAATCATAAGCTTGGTGTGCGGCTTTATGTCCAGTACACATCATCATTATCTTTGACGTATTCCTTAAAACATTCCCGCTTTGTCAAAACGATTGCGTTTTTGTCACTTTGCTCATAAGTGACTCAAACTTATCCTTTAGGCCGATTGAACTCTTCTTCTCACAGTTCTCTTAGTGACTCATAACAGCTAACTCGGTGTAACTCTTGTCTTCCGACATCTGGTGATTTCTTGGTGATTTGTGTGTTCACTCTTTTTCACCCTTTTTTGTGTTTCATTTCTTTTCTTTGATTCTTATGAGTGTCACTCAGCTCAATTAACCCTAACTCATGTTTGAGTTCTTCAAATCTTGACTCACATAATGGTTTTGTGAAGATGTCACCGATTGTTTATCGATTGAGATATATTCCAAGATGATGTCCTTCTTTTCAACGTGATCTCTTATGAAGTGATATCGACATCGATATGCTTTGTTCTTGAGTGCAACACGAGATTTTGAGTAATGGCAATTGCACTTGTTTTATCACACATGATTGGAATTTCTTTTTCCTCAACTTCATAGTCTCTCACCTTTGTCTCATCCATAGAACTTGGGCACAACAATTGCCCCGCACTATGCATTCTGTTCACTTGTGGAGGTGGCTATTGAATTTTGCTTCTTGCTAAACCAGAAATCACTGTTTCTAGCATTTGACATGTGCCTCAAGTGCTCTTCTTCTGTCCACTCTACATCCAAAGATAGTCGATCAATAGCCAATTAGCTTGAATCCACCTTCCTTTGGATACCATAGGCCTACTTCTTGGCTTCCTTTCAAGTATCTCAATATTCTCTTAGTTTCTTTGTCATATGGCTCTCTTTTGGAGCAGATTGAAATCTTGCACATACACCCACAAAGAAAGGTGATGTCCGGCCTGCTTCTTTGTGAGATAGAGCAATGATCCAATAAGTGCTCAGTATCTTGTTTGATCTACGAGGCTTGCCATCCGCATCCATGTCCATTTTGATGATGTATTCATTGGTATTTTTACGAAGACTTCTCCTCCATACCAAACTTCTTCATTAAATCTCCGTGTATTTTGTTTGACTTATGAAGGTTCCATCCTTCAATTTTGTTTCACTTGGAGTCCAAGGAAGAATGTCGCCTCTCCCATCATGCTCATTTCAAATTTACTTTGCATGAGGTTTGAAAACTTTTCACACACTCTTTGTTTGTGGATCCAAAAATGATGTCATCCACATATATTTGAACAAGCAAGATACTCTTTTTGTCTTGAATTCTCAAAAGTGTTCTATCTACTTTTCCTTTTGTGAATCCATTTTTGGTTAGGAATTGTGACAAAGTATCATACCATGCTCTGGGTGCTGTTTCAATCCATATAGAGCTTTCTTGAGTTTGTATACCTTATCTCCAAGAGTCTTTTGCTCAAATTCTGGAGGTTGTTCAACATACACTTCTTCTTCCAATAAACCATTTAGGAATGCACTTTTTACATCCATCGATATACAATGAAGTTCTTGTGAGTCGCATAGGCAAGAAACATTCTTATAGCTTCGATCTTGCTACAGGAGCAAATGTTTCATCAAAATCTATTCCTTCTTCTTGGCAATATCCTTTGGCTACTAATCTTGCTTTGTTTCTTACCCACGAACCTTCCTCGTTCATCTTATTTCTCAACACCCATTTGGTGCCAATAACATTTTGATGTATGGGTCTTTGCACTAATTCCCATACTTTATTTCTTTCGAATGATTGACTCTTCTTGCATAGCTTGAATCCAATGTGTGTCGTCCAATGCTTGTGACACGTCTTTGGGCTCTATTTGCGAGATGAAGCATGTGAACATTGCTTCTTGTTGAGTTCGATCTTATTTTGACACCTTCTTTATATCTCCAATGACAAGTTCGTGGATGGTCTCTCAACCATCTTACATCAGTTGGAGTAAGTTAGCTGGATTCATCGACTTGAAGCTGTGTTCTTTGTGGTCAGCTCTCTCGTAATCACTTAGCCGCAAATTTTCCACTTGTTTTGAGATTCAGCTATCTCATATTCTTCTCAATTGATAATTCCAGCTTGACTTCATCATAGGGACTCTTCTCAGTATGGTTGGATGATTCAACTTATCACCGACTCTTCAATGTCTTCTCCATTTACATTTGGCTCATCGAATACCACATGAATGGATGCTTCGCAACCATAGTTCTTTTGTTGAGTACTCTGTAGGCTTTGCTTTCAAATGAGTATCCTAAGAGGATACCTTCATCGACTTTAGCATCAAAAGCTTTTAGATTGTCTTTTCCATTGTTGTGGATGAAGCATTTACATCCAAATATTTTGAAATATGCAACATTTGGTTTTCTTCCACCAAATCTCATAGGAGTCATTGTCACCGTTTATCATACATCTGTTTTGAGTGTAGCAAGTTGTGTTGATTGCTTGACCCAAAATCTTTTTGTAACCCCGCTTTGACTAACATGGTCCTTGCTTGCTTCTTTGAGGGTTCTGTTCCTTCTTTCGCAACTCCATTCTCACGTGGAGTTCTTGCTTGATAGTTCATGACCAATACCATTTTCAATACAATCTTGAGTTATTATTCCATTGACAAACTCGGTTCCTGTCGATCTTATTTTGATAATGGTTTGGCTCTTCTCATTTTGAATCCTCTTCATCACCGTGGGTAGTTTTTGTAGAGTTTCTTTCTTCTTACACATGAATATTGTCCATGTATATCTTGAGTAGTCATCTACTACCACCAAGGTGTATTTCTTTCCACTTATCTTTGGCCGGTTCCACTTGGGCCAAATAGATCCATATGTAGCAGATGCAATATTCTTGTTGAAGATGAACATGTCTTTTCTTTGAATGAAGATTTGATTTGTTTTCCCTTCGGACATGCATCACATATACTCTCCTTCTTGTATCTGAATCTGAAGTCCTTCCACAAGATTACTTCTTGCAAGCTTGTTAATCGTTTTGAAATTTAGGTGACTCGGCTTTTTGTGCCACAACTTGATTTGATTTAGTGCTCTTTTGCTAGTAGACAAGTCTTTGGGTGTTGCGATTGACCAATCCACGACATACATATTCTTCTCTACATCCTTGCAAAGACAACTTCATTTGATTCAATATCCTTGATTTGGCATATACCCATGTTAAATCCAACATTGTAACCCTTGTCACAGAGTTGGTCGATGCTTAGCAGTTGAAATTGAGTCCTTCAACATATGCAACGCGTCTGTGATTTCTAATCCATTCCTCTTGATGGATCCAATGCCTCTTATTTCACCAGGAGCTTCATTTCCTCCAAATATGACTTTTGCTCCTTTAACTTCCTTTTTTTGACAGATTTTTCTTATTTCCTGTCATATGTCCGGAATGTACAGCCACTATCCATGTACCAGGTTCCTTGGCACTCACTGTTCCTTGAACCCGCAATCAAGGAAATTAAGTTTTAGGTACCGATACTTGTTTGGGTCCCGAGGGTTAGAATTGTAAGATGATCCAACCAACCTATAGCCAAATGATTTGACTCTACGGGGTTGCCATCTATCGAGTGCCATAATCATAATTAATCCTGGCAAATTGCTTGGGGATTTTAGGTTCATACAAAATTGTCTCTTTTGTCTCAGTATGCCTGCATATGTGTTTTAGCAATTGCCTTTCTTGGGTAATTGTGGTGTCTTTGAGTGTAGTGCCTAGGTGCATATGTGTGTCTTTGATGAAAGCTCTTATACTTTTGGAATGGCCTTTGCTGAGTTCTAGGCCTTTGCCATTTGGGCTTATATTCCATAAGTCTATGCTTTGATAGTTCACATTATTCCAATCACTTGGCTTGGGTATTTTCTACCATTCCCATCATATGTATTTCTCTTATAGATTTTCTGGGTTTTTTGGTAGCTCTGCTTCTTCTTTACAGAGTATTTTTGTTTGGAGTTTGCTGAGGAACTCATTGAATCTCTTCTCGCTTGTCCTTTCAGCGCACTCAACTGGCCATTTTCCTTTTCCTTTATAACCAAGGCCGTTTGCTTGTTATGGTGCTTTGGATTGAATGTGTGTGCAACATTTAGAGTTTTGGATTTTTCAGATTCTTCATGGCTTGAAGATCCTTTTTCCAAAATTACTTTTGAGGTTTGACATGGCACAGAGGAATTAAATCCTAAGCCTGTCTTGTCTCCACATTCTCTTTGACTCATAATAAGATCATCCAATGATTTAGATGCCTTAGTGAATGAGGCAATAACATTTTTGAGGTCATTCTCCCTCTTCTCTATAGCAGCAATTTCTGCTATTAATTTAGCATTTGCAGCCTTTAAACTTTCATTCTCATCAGCTATTTGACTTAGAGTACTCAGCTCCTTAGTCAGCTTTGAGTTTTGACTCTTGAGTAGGCTGTTTTCCTCATTCAATAGTGTGTGTGAGGATTTAATGTGTTCAAAATCTTTCATCATTTTGCCTAATGAATCATAAAGATCAGTGGGTGATGAAGTGTGTGTGTCACGACACTATCATCGAGTCCGAGTTTGATGAGTTAGAGTGTACCTCATCTTCTTGGTCAGGTTGATCTTGTTCTTTGGCCATCAAGAAGATCAGGGCTTCTTCTTCGAGTCACTTGAGTAGTCGGCTTCACTTGCTCTCTCGAGTCACCGTCTCTCTTGACTTAGCTGTCTCAGCAGATCTCTGCAGACCATCATTGCCTTTTTCTTTTCTTGTCTTCTTTCTTTCTCAAGACCTTTCTTTCTTCTTCATTCCTGTATTTGTTGACTACAGGATATGAGCGATCAATGGCATAGTGACCTGGTTGTCTCAGATTCCAACATAGATATTCACCTTTTGATCACTCTTTCCATTCTTGGATTGTCACCCTTTGATACTCAACTTTTTGATGATCTTTCTCTTGGTTGGCCTATCTTCCCTTGATTTGGAGGGAGGGTGAGTGTCTTCCGGAAGATTCGCCCTTTCCTCTCTTGTAGTTCTTATTGAAGAACTTGTTGAATCTTTTGACCATCGGGGCTATTTCTTCCGGATCAATGACTTCTTTGACCTCGGCTCTCTTCCCATCTTTAACAATTAGAGCAATGTTTTGGGTACAAATTGTCTCTTCCTCGTCTTTCCTTCTCGGCTCAAACTCGTAGACTTTGAGATCCGAGAATAATTCATGATTGGATGTCTTTGATAGATCCATGGAATGTCTCGAGTGCCATCACCTTCATTTCCCATTCACCGAAGACTTTTTAGGATCTTCATACACATTTCCTTCTGTATATTCCTTTCCAAGTGCGAGATAGCTCATTGGTGATTTCTCGTGAATCGAGCATCCGATTGATCCAGGTTCTCTCCTGAGATCATTTTGAAGTTCTCAAATTTACGTATAGCCACGATAATTTGTTTTCTTTGATTTGCTCGAGCCTTCACAAATCAATGTTAGCTTGTCCTGATTTCTTTAGCCGTTTTGCATGATTTGACTTTATTGAACATGGCTTTGTCCAAGGTTTTGTAAAGGATGTCCTTGGCTACATTGTCCAGGTTGTATCTTTTTCTCACTCATCATTTGTCCATTCGGTTCTTGGTTTTTCAACCATGACTGTGCAGGGAGCAACATCCTCTTCTCCTTCAAATGCAGACTCTTCTTACAAATTGTGTTCACCTTTAAGATTTGCAATGGCCCATCTTCTATCACTATCCACATCTCATCATGTAATCTTTGATAGATGAGTTTGCATACGAATTTTCCAATCATCAAATTCTTCAATTGTGAACATAGGGATGCATGTCAAATTTGCTTCCATGATAATAACTTTTAATGATAAAAAGAGTTTTGAAAGTTTAAGTACTAAAGCGGACTTTGAAAAGTTTGGAGATCTAGTTCAAGAACCGGTGCGGAGGGTTCAATGAACCAACCGCTCGATACCACTTGTAGGTCCCAAGGGGTGTAAGTGTAAGGTTTAGAAGGGGGTTGAATAAACCTTACCAAATTTCCGATTTAGTCCTTTTAAATATCTGAGTTGATACTACACAGTTGTGTCCTTGATGGACAATCAATTTAACCACTCAAGAGAGTTAATCTCTCAACATGACTCAACTAAGTTGATGGGAATAACTCATTTGTTGGTTCTAAATTAACTCAACTGTGGTTTTGTTTTCAGTGGAAGACTTAACACCCTTAAGTTTCATTAAGCAAGAGTTTAGTGCTTGGTTTAGTACTTATAAATTATCAAGTGGATAGCAAATTTATCGTGAGATATAAGTAGTTAAAAATGCGAATTAAAGTCTTTGAAATGTAAATGACACAATGAAATTTTTATAGAGGTTCGAAGATAGGGTAATTCTTCTACTCCTCTCTTTCTCCAACTCCTGGAGGAATCCACTAGGTAATGATCAATATACAAAGTGGTAATCCGGATACAAGTCGTGATCACACAAATGACTTGATCCTTTGGGACTCGATGCAGACGCCTTGATCACTCACCGGGCTTCTCATACGACTCGGCTTCTTCACGAGGCGTTTACCTTGCTACTACGACTCACTTGCTCAAGCTCTTTGTATTTGATCACGAAGCCCTCCAAAAGCTTAAGACTTGGTTCGACCTTGAACCTTCCTACAATCCTTCGTGGAATGTAGACCCCTTGATTTTTCAAAGGTGTTTTCCTCTTCAACCGATTGAAGTTATCTTTCCTTCACAGGTGAGTGTTGGATTAATGTTCTTCGTAGTGTAGGCTTGAGGATTGAGAATGTTTGATTTTCTAATAATTGCTTGAACGTTGTTTGGTTCAGGTCTGTAACTTGTGTCACTCTCATATTACACCTCAAGTAAACTCCTCGGCCTTTTATAGTGATCTTTCAAAAATTTGCCCGTTGAAGAGATAGGCTTATTTTTGAAAGTCACTTCTGCGATCGTTGGCTTGTCTTGTTGCGTCCTTGGAATTGCCATTTCCTCTTATGAGTTGTTCTTTCACCTTTTCGAGTTCGACACGGTGTAGTGCTTCCCATTGGTTCATTCCTTTTGCACGCTTCGGGATCGAGCACTCAGAAAGGTGGTATGGAGATATTACTTGTTTAAGTAATTCTCTTGATTTACAACGGATCTTTTACGATTATCTCGACTTGACGCATTTCTTTGTTTTCCCCAGGTGACTTAGAGTTAGCTTCCAATCATTGGATGACTCTTCTCATCACTTCAACTTGAGACTTGGCTTTTCTCGAGTTGACTTGATCGATACTCCACTCACCGCATCTCACCGCTTCTTCATAGAGTTCCGTCTACTCTTCTTTGCCATACTCAAATGTCTCGCACGAGTCTTCCTTCTAGTCTTTAGTTGTCTTCTTGCATGTTAGGTCGTAGCTGACTTAACTCAGCTTGGCCAGCTCTAATTTTTACAATGCATTTTACAACAAGAATTGGGGTGCCAACTTCCTATTCTAAGTTTTACATGGCATTCATCAAAATCTAAACAATAAATTTCCTAACAAGAGACTTTTACCTTATAGAATTAAGATTTTGATTTAGATTAAGTGATCATGAGACTTATAAGTGATCAAGGATATCACTAATTATTTTGGAGATTGATATATTTCATCTATTATCATCCAATTTGGGACAAAAAAAAATATGGAATTACCATATTACCCCTATAGTGGACGGCCATGGTGATGATTTTTGGAGTTGAAATATCATCCAACTCTTGTACACTTACACCTTATATTAGTCATCTTGTGTATAATTATACCATTAATTCAAACATTATACACATCATCTCATACATTAATTATTTATTACTATTTTTCCCAACATGTTGGAGTCTTCCCAACATTCCTTCTCTTTCCATACCTTGCCCATACTTTGACTAGTCTAATTGTCTCCATGCAAGAGACAATTTGCAAGACACAAAATTAATCAAAAAATCCCTCTCTCTCCCCATGGTGGACGGCCAAAATGGCCTATTACACAAAAAATTCATTTTTTTTTCATCTAACACATTATCTCTCAAGCCTCTACTCCTCCTTCTCTCTAAACCTCCTACCTCTCTCTACTCTTTCTTCTTACTTCTTCTCCAACACTTAGAAAAATTTTCAAGACAACTCTCCTTATACTCCAAAAAATTCGAACCAACCTACTACTACAAGGTAAGAAATGTTGTTCTCCAATTCATCTTGATAACCTCTAGCTACCTCTTTTCACCTCTTAACTTAAGCTCAAATTTAACTTTTGGAGGTACATTTAGAAGACTTTGAAGACTAGAGCTTGACATCACCTTGAAGAGGATTTCAAGACTTGAAGGAAATTTTGAAGATTTAGACTATAAGGTAAGATAATGGACTCTAGTGTATTTTTCTTCTTCTTCCTATTTGTTTTTCAAATTTTAACACCCCTTTTTCATTTTTGAGAAATAGGGGCTGACCTTAGGTGATTTTGGAGTTGAACCAAAATTTCCAAATTCGTAGCTTCAACTAGTTTCAAATCACCTACTACACAAGGTAAAGTGTAGTCTTTCCAATTTCCTTATCTCCTTCTTTTTCTCCTTAATTTTTCTCTCATTTTTCTAACTCCAAATTTTGATATTTCTTGACTTAGGGGCTGACCTAAGTGACCTCATCCAAAATTGTGAAATTTATCCTTTTATTTCACAATTTTCCAATTTTAAGGTGTGTGGAAAAACTCTTTCAACTTCTAGGTGCTTTTGTTAAAATGCATGTAGAATTTTGATCATGAGCGCTTGAGATATATAATTTATGTATTGCATGTCAATTTTATGTATCAAGTCTTGAAATTTCTCAAGTGTTGCTCAAAATTGCTAATTATTGAACTTTAGGTGCATGCATGTACAATTTAATGTTCTATTTGATGAATTCTTGTATGATTTGGACATGCATGTATATGATCTTTGATATCCATATTTTGGATGACTTATAACCTGGAAAAGTCGAGCATAATTGATTAAATTTCAATTTTGGACTTAAAAATGCAAAAATAGAAAGTTGGTGGACTAAATTGCAAGAAAATAAAACTTAAAGGACCCCTCTGCAAATTTCAAATTTTGGGACTGTACTCAGGTTCAAAAATGACTTTTGGACATTTTAATAAAGTTTTAAGAGTTTTAAGATAAATAAAATCAACCTTTAAAAGCCCAAGGACTAGATTGTAAAATTTTAAAAGTTTAAGGGCTACCTTGCAAATTTTGAAACTGTACCAGACCTTAATTTTAAAATTTGAAATTTTCACTATTAAGGTACTGGAAATGACATATTTTAAATGTATTCCAAAAATCCAAGTGTTTAGGGCTTGGAAAGTAATTTTTCTAAAATTGCGGGACTAAAGTGTAAAAGACTAAACTTGAGGACCCAAATGAAATTTCCAGGACTTATGCAGCCCATGCACCTGGAAATACTAACTTAACTATAACATAATTATATTTTGGACCCAAGGTTCAAATTTCATAACAATTGGACCCCTAAAAGCCTTAAAGGCAATTATTTCAAAATGGGACAAAAATGAGATTTTCAAAAGTTAAAGGACCTACACTTATTTCTTTTAAAAACTGCTTTTGTTCCAATATCCTACTAACCTTAGTGACATTTTTCAACTGGACTCACATTAAAAGCCCTTCTGGTTTGTGAGTTCTGATTATTTTAAACTTAAGGTCCGAATTGACAATTTCAACAAATTTGGGGCCAATGTGAGAATTTTATGAAAACTTGACCTCAAAACTTTAAAAACCTAAATCTCTGAACAATTTGGAGAATTTAGGAACTGACCTCATAATTTTTCAAGGTCGGGATATTTATTTATTCAATTTTAACCCCAAAAGTATTGGTTTTTACAAAACAGGGCTAAATTGTAATTTTTCTTTTATCAAGGACCTAACTCAAATTATTTTCCCTTTTACTAAATCAGCCCTTTCCCCTCTGACTTGGATATTTAATTAAAATATTTTATTTTCTCAAAAACCCCTTGACTTATCAGACCACTTTGACCGATTAATACCTGATCGCGGGGCGACTTCCTCGTCTTGCGATTTTGAATCTATAACGGGACTTATGTTCCACCTAATCTTTCAAGATATCGAAGATTGCTTATCCTTCTGATAATCATCTTCATCCAAATAACTCCACCAACATCATATTTCTACTCGTGAATTTTCAAAAATTTTCCTGAACTGTTTCCCTGAATCAATAATACTCGACTGCCTGGTTGACTGCATGTACTTGTATTTACTTTCCTGCCTGAGTCAACTTGGTGTGTCGAGCTCATAGTCGGAATGGATACGTCGGGGATGGAACCGGGCAGCTCAGCTGCTATTCCACTCTTCCGGCCCCATCGTCCTAATCCCGCAACTGAGGGACGGAGTGTCTAAGGGAAGCGGGTCGTAGTACTTGAGGTATAATCATGATTATGACAAATCCGAGCCTTGCAAGCTCCACTGTGGATTTTTGTCTTTGCCTACGGAGCGATAAGGTGACCGGTCTTGGACCATCTTGCCTGGGGAGTTACAAGGAAGAACGAAGGAATCGCTGTATGATCCATACGATTCCGGAGTTATCGGACCCATTTGGTTGGCGCTACAAATCCATACGCAACCGCTACTTGTTTTGAATTGGTTGGCGCTACAAATCCGTACGCAACCATTATTTGTCTTGTATGGGATTGGCGTTACATTTCCGTACGCAATCCTACCTGTCTTGCCTGAATCACATAGTGCCTGTGTGACCATGAATCTTCTTGAATCATAAGTATATTACTTAAATATATTTATCACGACGCTTGTGGACCGTGTGTGAATTCATGCATCATACTCACGCGTTTTCATATAACTGTTTTCTCGCATTAACTATGTATATCGCCACACTTGCACAGGATCACCCCATCCACTGAGATTTCTGTCTCATCCCCACCTGTTTTCTAACCTTTAGATGAGGACTTCGTTGAAGATGCTGAACCGACCACGGATTGAGCCCTTGTACTCCGTTTGTTGGATTTACTATCTTCCTTGTTGATGTCGCGGACTTGTTACTATTATTTCTTTGTTGGACTTACTACTTACTTTTGTTGTTGTTGTTGGACTCTTTTCTTGTGTTTGTTGTTGGACTCTTGTATTCCTTTTCATTCCGGTTTGTAAATCGAAGGGCGTAGGACCCTTTGACTTTTAAGTTGTTATCTTTAGATCATATCGGGGATGTAATTTGAATTATGGATATTATGGACTGTAAGTTGTAACGTGTTTCTTTATTTCCGCTGCTATTTAAACTCTGTTTCATTGGGTTCTCGATGATATTCGTCTAGACTGTTTGGTTATTTGTATTTATGTTGTGGATCATCGTCGCGTCCCGTTTGGGGCGTGACATTGCTACATGTCTAAATACTAAATACCACTAAGTACCAGTTAGATGAAAACATTCAATACAAAGTTGCACAATTAAAAATCCACCAAAACAGAAAATTATCCAGAACAACAAATCCCCAAAATACAAACTTTCCAATATATCTTTTCATTAGACAAGGAATAAAACTAAGTGTTATTCTTTCCGGCCGAGAATTTCTTTGCCTCTGCCATGTTCAACTCCCTTTGCTCGTTTAGTTCTTCTTGAACAATAGCACAACAATACAATGTCCTTAGTTTTGTCATTAGAGATTAGAAATGTTAAATGGGTTGGGCCCGGTGGGCCAGCCCATTTAAACCGCAAAATAAATAGGGTTAGGGCCCTAAATGTTGGCCCGTTTAAATCCGAACTTTTTGGCCCGGACGTCCAGCCAGCGGGCTAAGCAGGCTGGCCGCCCCATTTTATTTAATTTTATTTTTCTGAATTTTGGTATTTTTGAATTTTTGTTTTTTAAAATAGAGGATTGGTAAATAAAGGGATAACAAAATTTACGTAACATTTCCTAAGAAATATATTTTTATAGTAAAATGTAATCAATTATGATGATTTAAAATATTATATAATTTATATCTCTCTAATAAATACAATACTATAATCTAAAAAATTAAAAAAATTCGTGACTTAAATGTGACAAATAATTGAAACTTTATGCAAACAATTATAAAGATGAATTTGTTGTATTTTGAGATTCCAACTTATCTCACGCACAAACATTTGAACATCAAATCGTGTTTTATCATTATTTATATTTATTTAATTTGTTTGACAAAAATCAAAAGGTATTAAGAAAATATTCATTATATAGTGTTTATCATTCTACATTAATGTAGTTTGTTGTTTCTATTTTTATTTTAGAAATGAGTTTTTGCATATATTTTGTTTTAACTCTTTAATCATAGCAAAGTAAGTATGTTCTTAAAGTTTCAAAGCCTTTGTGATAATGGCAATGTTTGATTATATTTGAATTTTAAGACTTTTATCCTTGTAATGCAACATAAAAAATTGTGTAATTTAGTTTTGCATATTTAGTTTGATTGTTATATTGTTATACATGCTTTAGTATAAAAATTAGATCTAAATAAAAAAAATATTTTTTTTGGCTTGTAGCCCGTTTAGCCCGAAGCCCGCTAGAGTTAGGATTATGTTCGCAAAATGCTAGCCCGCATAGTAGTGGCCCATTTAGCCCGAAGCCCGTTAGGGCTGGCCCCCCTTCTCAAGGCCAACATTCCAATTCCTCGTACCTCCACCCATGTATGTCTCCTTATGTCGCATTGCGAATATGCCACAATCGTCTTGTTCTTGAGTCCCTCCATGATATAGCAAGCATAACATGTTTGGTTTTTTCACGGTATAAGATGATTGATAGCATGCACGGGCTAGAAGGTATATAAACAAAAAGTAAATATCCATGCAACATAGTAAAAGTAAATATGCATCACTAATATTATAATTATACATAAAATAAATCAATTTTGTATTCTTACCCATTACTTTAAAATATTAAGTTAATAAACTACATATGCAATATTATTTAACTAAGTATGCAATAAAAATACACTAAATTTACAGACACTCGCATACCAGACCATATAAATCCCACAAACATGAAGTACATATGCAATAAACAAACACTAAAAATACGACAAATTAAATATAAATATTCATTGAATCTTCACACAGACAACAAACTCACCAACATATTCGGGATATACTCGTATTTATCGCAATCAACCCCTTCAACCGACGAGTTATCCAGAATGTGACATACCCTTTTCTTCATATCGAAATAAATCACATAAATATGCTCACTCTTGCAGATGGGAAAGAAGAACTAGAAAAAAATATTAATCTACATTTAAGAAAAAAACAAATAATAACAAACGAGCATAAAAATGCGCTTAAACAACAATACAATTTCAATCGACTGCAATCTGCTCGCGCTGAAAATCTCTAAATTCAGCATCTAAATTTTGTGAAAACAGTGCAAGAATACCTTCATCGTCCAACTCCTCGAAAGGTGATACAACCGTGTGCAACTATAAAACAAAAAAAAATAGTTCAGCTGGAAACAATAACTAAAAAACACAAAAACATAACAAAAAAAAAACATAAAAAACATTACAATAAAATCGTATCGTACAATATATCGCCGCAAAGAACCTCAATGGAGATCCTGCGACCCTCGGTTGTTCCTTTGCATTCAAAAGGATGGAACATATGTCAATAATCAAATGCTAATATAAGATCCCGGCCTCATAGACTCAAAGTCTTCCCTCATCAGAATTTGCTCGCCAAACTTGAAAATGACATCATTCCTACATATATAAAACAAATATTACAACAACATAAATAAAACAAATGGTCAACTAAAATATAATAGACAACAAGAAACTTAAATAAAACATTACATACATTTCTCCTTGTGGATTCTCAAAAATCTATTTCAAATCATCTTTGTGGTTCTTGTTGAACTTCTCCGTCACGTCAACTTGTCTTGAACGAAACGCCGATGACAGAAATCTATTTTACGTGGATTCTTGACACTCTTCCTCGCGCATACCTTGGATCGCCCCTTCCAAGTTGGAACTTTAGCACGACCAGCAACCTGACGAACCTCAACACGAACACCAATTTTAGCATTAAGCTTCTTGCCAACTTCATCACCAACAATGTTACTTGTTTCCCCCTGCCATCACACAAAATTACCAAAAACAAAGAACAATTCCATGAAGTATAACATAAAAAAATAAACACACAACAACCAAAAAATAAAAACAAAACTTACAGCCTGAACTTTGCCACCAGTTTCATCTCCTACAATGTCGTGAACAATCATTTCATTGTCCACATCAGGGACATTAGCCTTGGATGTTTCCACCTACAAGCATAACAAAAACACAAATATTATATTTTATTTTATCAATGACAAAAAAACATTTAAACAACATAAATTATGAAAAAACTTATAACCGGAACATTGTCTCCATCCGCATTTCATTCTTTCTCCACCTCTGAATTTCCCTGATCATAGTGTCGTGACATCTCCAAGACAGCGTCCCAAACAGGATTATCTAAATTTTGTGCACAACAAGACTAAAACTTGGAGCATCATCATACCACTTCTTAAACTCCTCCCTCTGCAACAATGCATTTTCCACCTTTTCCATAGCAGAAATATTTTCAGCGTTGTTCCAAAATGCCATATTCTATTGTGTTTCACTTCCTCCACCTTGATCTTCACTTGTTTTTCCACTATAAAACAAATAAAATTCCTAGTAACCTCCTTAATTTTACCAAAATTAGGATTATCTTAAAAGCCCCTCGGAGCATTCTTGACCAATGAAATGGTGTCAACAACATCCGTCGCTATACGGGCCAACTTGGCCAACACCTTCCCAGCATACCCCTATATAAAATGGTAAATGATAGTTTATATGTTATACCATCTTCAATTCTAAATATAACATACTAAATATGTAGTGTCTGTGTGCTAATTATAAATCAAACATACTCTAAATATGCAAACATCTGAAACAAAAGTGTAAGTTCTAATTATTAGAAAGAATCAAAATTATCTGTGTAATGACTGTTAAGTACATACTAAACATTCATACTTAATTGAGCCAACATATGCACTAGATTTTATTGCCTATATATAAAATATGCAATAAATGTTCTCTAAATATGCATGATATACATGATAAACATGTAGTAAATTAATTCAATATACAAAACACCTTGGATTCAAATTTATAAACCATCAAAGTGCATGTAAATGTAATTGAACATCATCAGCCTCAGAAGATGACCCAGGCACATCCATTCTTGTCAACACCACCCGCCACACTTTAGGAACAACCTCGATGTGGCCTTCACCATCAAACAACCCGTCAATATATTCCAAGCCAAAGCCACCATGATCAATCTCGATCTTGCACCTCTCCTTTAATAACCCGAACTTAAAGCCAACATGCTCGGATCCCATTTCTAGGAACGTCCCTTGCTAAAATAATCACTCTATCAGTTAAACTCACATTTACAATAAAGTCATGTAATACACATAAGATAATTAAACAACTAGCAAAAAAATATATAGAAAAATACAAAACTCACAATCAAAAAAAGTAGAGGGCTGTTGAACAGAGTCTTGATTGACGACTCCCATCTGTCCCTATTCGCAACCAATGTTTTCAAGGTATACTCACACCAATTTAGCTTCCTAATAATTGTAACATCACCCAAACTTTTCATAATCGGGGATTCACATAACCACATTGTATTTGTCGACTATAATACCATCGACCAAAGCAATAAAGTGTCTCTTAAACCACACATCACCATCTCGTATCCGCCATCATTCTCGACAAACAGGTCTCGGGAGTAATTTTATAACCACGCTTAGGGGCCATGTCAAAAAGACTATGCCACTCATCATATATAACACACATCTCGATTTCGTCTTCTTCTTAATAGGAATGGGTCCATTTGGAAATCCTAGCACCCTTTGAACATCTTTCACATCAACATGAATAGACCTCCCTTTGGGCAGTTCAAGTTCACAACTGACAGGTTTAAAGTTGTCCACTTACCAATAGACGAGCCGCGATGGCAATTGATCCACCTTCAATTCCAACAACCTACTGAAACCCATCTCAACCACAACATTCTTCTTTGATGGCTCAAAATCCTTCATCGCCTCAACTAGAGTCCATGGCGTTGACCTTGTGATTATTGTAGGAAACGCATCTTTTGCTTTGGATTTGGTTATCTTTTGTTTCTTCACAACCGGAGGCTCACTTCCCTCACCAACCTCCAACCATGGAGGCTTCTGTCTTTTTTTATTGTCCTTGGCCATTTACCAACAATAATCTAGAAAACAAAAACAAGGGAAAAATATATCAGGACAAAAACCTAACTTAGTATATATCAGAAATATTCTATTATAGCAACAAATACATACTACGTATATGTTAGAAACATTCTATTATAGCAACACAACTAACTAAGTATATATAAATTCGGATACACCTGCACATAAAAAAAACCTGGATGCAACAAAAATCGCAATAAACGCACCATGAAAATACAAACTCACCATGAAAATACAAAAAGGAAAACAGATTCTCATTACTTTTTCTCAAACTAGCCCCAAAAACCCAAGCAACTACAATTGCGTAAACCTTAGTCGAAACAAAATGACCGTATAAAAAACACAAATCGAACACAATATTTTTGTTAAACACATAAAACATAAAACAATTGAAAAATAAAAACGAAAAACTCCTAAAAACATCGAACAATTCTACAAAATTTAAATACTAAAACTATAAATACCTTGACTCTTCTGCACCGAGAGTTGAAAGAACGGAGAATACAAACTTGGCAAAAGAAATATGTCGAGATTCGTTTGAGATTTGGGCATCGATTCTGGACTGAATGAGATGAGAGAAATTAATAGAAGAAGAATCAGTGAAAAAGTTAAAAGAATTCGAAAAGTTACTGCCCTATGAACGCGGGATATGTTATGAGTATGAAACTGCTTGGAACAGCCGAAGAGGCGTGACTGGGGGAGATTACAAAATTACCCTTAAGTTAGCAAAAATAAGGGAAAATAAAAAAAAACTGAATTAATCACATCCCTTCATTTGTTAAGATCAATGGGTAAGATGAGTCAACATGATCTCACCTAGGGGGGGCTGTCACACTTGAACCAAATCCTATATATATATATATATATATATATGTATATAGGGATTGGTTCAAATGAGACCAATCATTTTAGTTAATTTAGGCTTATAAGGGTATAATTGTACTTTTATATTTAATCAATTTTGTTAATTGGACGGTGGAAAAATCATCAACTTCAAGCATTTTTTTCAAAACTGATACTTCTTTCCGCCATATTTGTGAACAGTCGTTTTATTGTATACTTAGTTCAGTAGACTTGTATACTTAGTCATGTTTTATTGTATATTTAGTTCAACGGATTTGTATACTTGGTTCAGTGGAATCGTATTCTTAGTTATATAAGTAGTTTAGTAAGTAGTTTAGTGAATTTGTATACTTAGTTCTGTGGATTTGTATACTTAGTTCAATGGAATTGTATACTTAGTTATATAAGTAATTCAGTGCAATTGTGTATTTAATTCAGTGTAATTGTATACTTAGTTAAATGTTTCGTATACTTAGTAATATTTTAATGTATAGTAGTTCAATGTAATTGTATACTTAGTTAAATGTTTCTGTATACTTAGTAATATTTTAATATACAGGTAGTTTCGTGTAATTGTATACTTAGTTAATTATTTATGTATACTTAGTAATGTTCTAATGTATAGTTAGTTTAGTGTAATTGTATACTTTTCATTAATTGTTGCATGATTTTGTTGGTATATTTGAATAATTTGCAGGTTCGAATGGGAAGGGGGGAAAGGAAAGGTGAATCGCTTGATTATGGGGACGTGATCAATACAAGATCACATCCTAATTTTTAGGAAGCGATTCTATATATAATTTGATGGATTCCTATTTTACCCCATGCAATGTATATTTTCATATAAAAAGTTGTATAGATTTATTTAGATCTTGGCCATTGATTTATGGTTTTGATGGTGTAGTTTTGGTCCTATGGTCTTACCTAGGAAGGTGGTCTCACAGGATCCCCTCCATATATATATATATATATATATATATATATATATATATACATACATATGTTTTTACTTTAGTCCCTTAGGCCTTCCAACTATTTTGTTGGATAAAATTTATTATGTGTGAAGCCCCGATTTTTCCGAAGCTATTAATTGATCCTTATTGTTGTTTAAACATTTGATCGACTATTTTATCGCGTCATTTTGACGGGTAATTTATAATAATATATACATTTTGTATTTTATTTCATTTTATTTAATTACTTGTGATCATGATCATCATTAATTCTATTCCTCATTTATGATCTCTTGATTGATCATTATTACTATTTTTGTATTTATTAGCCACCTTAGAATTTTAAGAGACTGTTTATTTTGGAGACTTTTACCTTATAGAATTAAGATTTTGACTTAGATTAAGTGATCATGAGACTTACAAGTGATCAAGGAGATCACTAATTATTTTGGAGATTGATATATTTCATCTATTATCATCAAATTTGAGACCAGAGGAGGCCAGGACGCTATCTGGGTAGTTGTAGACCGACTCACGAAATCTGCACACTTTTTACCCATCAAGAAAATCGATAGCTTGCAGAAACTTGCACAGATTTATATCCGAGAAATCATTCGACTGCATGGAGTACCAGTCGATATAGTATCCGACAGAGACCCGAGGTTTGTCTCCAGATTTTGGAAGTGCTTGCACGAGGAATTGGGTACCTCACTAAGTTTCAGCACAGCAGCACATCCACAAACCGATGGACAGTCCGAGCGAACAATTCAAACCCTTGAAGATATGTTGCGAGCCTGCACCTTGGACTTTCAAGGAAGTTGGGATTCGCACTTACCATTAGCCGAGTTCGCCTACAATAACAGTTATCAAGCCACGATTGGGATGGCACCCTATGAGGCATTGTATGGGCGAAAATGTAGATCCCCACTACACTGGGAGATTGATGACCAATGGACTCCGAAAGAGAAACGAAAGTCGCCCTCGATTCCAAAGGTCGACTTAGTTCAGGAGGCCATGGAGAAGGTCAAGCTGATCAAGGAGCGGATTCGCACAGCTCAGAGCCGCCAAAAGAGTTACGCGGACAAGAGAAGAAAGGATTTGGAATTTGAAGTCGGTGATGAAGTATTTCTCAGACTCTCACCACAGAAAGGATTGATCAATCCGAAGAAAGGAGGCAAGTTGAGTCCGAGATATGTTGGACCTTATAAGATTTTACAAAGGATCGGGAAGTTAGCCTACAGACTCGAGTTACAAAGACCATATGCGGGAATGCACGATGTATTCCACGTTTGAGATCAAGAAGTATCAACCGGACCCGAGCATATCATCACTCGAGATACTCCTCCTCTAATGGAAAATCTATCCTACACCGAGAGGCCAATCCGGATCATCGATCGGCCAGAGATACGACAGGTTGCGTAAGAGAGAAATCCCGATGGTTAAAGTGGTGTGGCGAACCACAACCGAGACGAAGACGCAACGTGGGAAACGGAAGAAGACATAAGGAATCAATATCCAGAACTATTCTGAAGAGAATTTGGGGACCAAATTCTTTTAAGGAGGGGAGGATGTGAAGCCCCGGTTTTTCCGAAGCTATTAATTGATCCTTATTGTTGTTTAAACATTTGATCGACTATTTTATCACGTCATTTTGATGGGTAATTTATAATAATATATACATTTTGTATTTTATTTCATTTTATTTAATTACTTGTGATCATGATTATCATTAATTCTATTCCTCATTTATGATCACTTGATTGATCATTATTACTATTTTTGTATTTATTAGCCACCTTAGAATTTTAAGAGACTATTTATTTTGGAGACTTTTACCTTATAGAATTAAGATTTTGACTTAGATTAAGTGATCATGAGACTTACAAGTGATCAAGGAGATCACTAATTATTTTGGAGATTGATATATTTCATCTATTATCATCAAATTTGGGACAAAAAAAAAATATATGGAATTACCACATTGCCCTCATAGTGGACGGCCAACATGATATTTTTGGGATAAAAATATCATCCAACTCTTGTACACCTACACCATATATTAGTCATCTTGTGTATAATTATATCATTAATTCAAACATTATACACATCATCTTATACACCAATTATTTATTATTATTTTTCCCAACTTATTCCATTCTTCCCAACATTCTTCTTATTCCTCTCAAATTCCAATTGACCCACACTTTGACTTGCATTTTTGTCTCCATGCAAGAGACAAATTACAAGACACAATTTGATCAAAATTTTCTCTCCCTCTCTCTCATACTACACGGCCATTATGGCATTTTTACACAAAAATTTCATTTCATTTCTCATCAACACATTCTAACACTCAAAGCCTTTCTCCTCCTTCTCTCTAAAAACTCCCAACTTCTCTCTATTCTTTCTTTCACTTTCTTCTTCCATACTTAGAAAATTTTCAACATTTTCCTCCCTATTCTTCATAAAAATCGAAACCATCATCATACAAGGTAAGAAATTTTAGCTTCAATCCATTTTTGGATATCACATTGTTCATCTCTTCCACCTTCTTAACTTAAGTTTGAATATGGTTTTGGAGGTACATTTAGAAGACTTTGAAGGTTAGAGCTTGACAACATTTTGAAGAAGGACCTCAAGCTTGAAGAAGAAAATAGTAGAGAAAACTAGACTACAAGGTAAGAATTGTGTACTAGACCCCTTCTTCCCTTCTCTTCCTATTTTTTTCAAATTTTAACACCCATTTTTCATTTTTGAGAAATAGGAGCTGACCTTAGGAGATTTTTGGAGTTGAGCCAAATTTCCAATTTTTGAGCTTCAACTAGTCTCCAAACATCTACTGTGACAAGGTAAAGTGTGTAGTCCTTTTCATTTCCTTATTTCCTTCTTTTCTCCTTAATTTTTCTCTCATTTTTTTTTCTAACTCCAAATTTTGATATTTTCTTGACTTAGGGGCTGACCTAAGAAGCCTCATCCAAAAATTGTGAAATTATCCTTTTATTTCACAATTTCCAAATTTAAGGTGGGTGGAAAATTATTTTCCAACTTTTAGGTGTTTTGATTAAATGCATGTAGAAACTTTAATCATGAGCCTTGAGATATATATAATTATGTATTGCATGTCAATTTTATATATCAAATCATGAAAATTCTCAAGAGTTACTCAAAATTATTATTTATTGAATTTTAGGTGCATGCATGTACACTTTAATGCTTTAATTGATGAATTCTTGTATGTATTGGACATGCATGTGTATGATCTTTAAAATTTATGTTTTGGATGACTTATAACCTGGAAAAGTCGAGCATAATTGATTAAATTTCAATTTTGGACTTAAAAATGCAAAAATGGAAAGTTGGTGGACTAAATTGCAAGAAAATAAAAGTTAAAGGACTCCTCTGCAAATTTCGAATTTTGGGACTGTACTCAGGTTCAAAAATGACTTTTGGACATTTTAATAAAATTTTAAGAGTTTTAAGTTAAATAAAATCAACCTTTAAAAGCCCAATGACTAGATTGAAAAATTTTGAAAGTTTAAGGGCTACTTTGCAATTTTTAAAACTGTACCAGACCTAAACTTTATAAATTGAAAATTTTACTCTTAAGTTACTGGGAATGACACATTTTAAAAGTATTTCAAAAATCCAAGTGGTTAGGGCTTGGAAAACAATTTTACTAAAATTGAGGGACTAATGTAAAAAATATTAAACTTGAGGACCCAAATGAAATTTCCAGGACTTATGCAGCCCATGCACCTGGAAATACTAATTTAACTATAACTTAATTATATTTTGGACCCAAGGTTCAAATTGCATAACAATTGGACCCCTAAAAGCCTTAAAGGCAATTATTTTAAATGGGACAAAAATGATATTTTCAAAAGTTGAAGGACCTACACATATTGCTTTTAAAAACTGCTTTTGTCCCAATATCCTACCAACCTTAGTGACATTTTCCAACTGGAATCACATTAAAAGCCCTTCCGGTTTGTGAGTTCCGAATTTTTAAAACTTAAGGTCCGAATTGACAATTTTTATAAATTTGGGGCCAATGTGAGATTTTTATAAACAATCGACCACAAGACCTTAAAAACCTGAATCTCTGGACAATTTGGAGAATTTAGGAACTGACCTCATAATTTTTCAAGGTCGGGATATTTAATTATTCAATTTTTAACCCCAAAAGTGTTAGTTTTTACGAAACGGGGCTAAATTACAATTTTTCTTTTATAAAGGACCTAACTCAAATTATTTTCTCTTTTACTAAAATAGCACTGGACTCTCTGACTTGGAGATTTAATTTAAATATTTTACTTTCCCAAAAACCCCTGACTTATCGGATCAATTTGACCGATTAATACCCGATCGCGGAGCGACTTCCTCGCCTTGCTAATTGAATCTATAACGGAACTTATGTCCTACCCAATCTTTCAAGATATCGAAGGTTGCTTATCCTTCCGATAATCATCTTCATCCAAAAACTCCACCAACGCCATAATTGCCACTCGCGTTTTCAAAAAAATTCCTAAATCGCTTCCCCGAATCAATAATACTCGACTTCCTGGTTGATCACCAGTAATTGTAATTACTTTCTGCCGCTCGAGTCAACTTGGTGTGTCGAAACTCACAGCCGAATGGATACGTCGGGGATAGAACCGGGCAGCTCGGCTGCGCTATTCCACTCTTCCGCCCCATCGCCCTAATCCAACCGAGGGACGGAGTTTTTCCAAGGGAAGCGGGTCGTAGATCGAGGTATAATCATCATTATGACAGTCCGAGCCTCGCCAACTCTCTTCGGGATTTTGTCTTTGCCTACGGAGCGATAAGGTGCGGTCTTGGACCATCTTGTTGGGAGTTACAAGGAAGAACGAAGGAATCATTTGTCGATCCACACGATTCCGGAGTTATCGTCCGTTTTGGTTGGCGTTACATTTCCGCACGCAAATCGCTACTGTTTTGCATTGGTTGGCGCTACAAATCCGTCGCAACCATTATTTGCCTTGCATAGGATTGGCGTTACATTTCCGCGCAATCCTACCGTCTTATCAATCACATAGTGCATGTGTGACCATGAACGGTTTTCTTGAATCGTATAAGTATATTATTTAAATATTTTATCACGACGCTTGAATCGTGTGAATTCATGCATCATACTCACGCGTTTTCATATAATCGTTTTCTCACATTAACTATATTGCGCCACACTCGCACACGATCACCCCATCCACTGAGATTTTTGTCTCATTCCCCACCTGTTTTCTAACCTTAGATGAGGATTTCGTTGGAGATGCTGAACCGGCTCTGGATTGAGACCTTGTACTACGCTTGTTGGATTTACTGCTTCTTGTTGTTGATTGGACTCTTTTCTTATTATGTTGTTGTCGGACTTTTGTATTCTAATCAATTCGGGTTTGTAATTGAGGGGCGTATGACCCTTTGACTTTAAGTTGCTACTTGTTGAAATTCGGGTTGTAATTTGGATGATGGAATGTAGACCTTAAGTGGTAACTTGTATCTGTTATTTATTTTCGCTGCTATTTAGACTCTGTCTTATTGGGTTCTCATTGATATTGTCTGGACTGTTGGTTCATTTGTATTTAAGTTGTGGATCGTTCGTCGCGTCCCGTTTGGGGTGTGACATTATGTGCTACATAGCCATGTTTAGTAAGTTAAATTAGAGATTTTGTGGACCTTATTTTTTCTTATTATCATCTGAAAAATATATTTTCTATTCATCAAAAGAAATAAATGAAAATGGAAGATGAGTTTCTTATAATTGTTTTCTAGTCTATATTGAAAATAAAATTGCAATATATATATATAGATAGATTCAATTAAATAGATGATTTTCATGATATGCAAGAGAGATGTTCTAATTGTTAATATATTGAGGATTTAATGATGTATTTTTGTAAATACTTCTTAATGAATATTAATGTATTTTTTATGTAAGTGTAACATATTTAAACTTTATTATCTTATATATATACATACATATATACATATATGTGATCTTTCGTTTTTTTACTATTGACCCCCTCTATAACAATTCCTTGTTGTGTCCCCTGGTATTGGGACAATCATTGCTAAAAAGCTTAACCCATAATGATAACAATTGTTGAGACATGGCCCAATCACAAAAGATCATAAAATAACAATGTTGCCCAATTGACATAATTTCTTCTAATCAGTTGAATGGTGTACGGTAGCTCGATTGGTTGAATATTTATAACCTAAGCCATTTACTTGGGATAGCTTTTCATTAGTCTCCTCTTAGGACATTATACTAAAAAACAAAAAAGAAGAGAGAATTCTCTTAAGTTATATTGGAATGAAGGATTTGGATTTGGGGAGAGGATTTAGAGGAAGTATTTCAAATAACTCCATCTAGGATGAATTTAAAACCCACCAAAATAACTCAAAATACAACTTCCAATTATTTGAAATCCGTAGATTTGGAGCTAAAGATTTCAAAAGCTAAGGATTTCAAATTCATAATAATAAATCCATTGATGTTATTTAGATTGAGTCGTTTTATAATTAATTTCAAATACTTGAAAATTATTTTTGGAGTCATTTCGGAGTATTTCAAATATCTTCGATGAAGTCATTTGAAATTATTTTCGCAAATCTCATTCCCAAATCCAAATCATTTCGTCCCAATGCAACCTAAGTGTCACGCCCCAGACAGGGACGCAATGATGATCCACAACTTAAACGCAAGTAAACCAAATAGTCTAGACAAATATACAACGTAACCCCAAATTAAACAGAGTCAAGTAGCAGCGGAAATAATATACAAGTACGAATTACAACTTACAGTCCAACAAGTATCCAAAACAACCCAACAGAAATATCCAAAATTAACCTTACAGTCCAAAAACTAACCAAATCAACGTACAATCCGAAGAAAATAAATAAAGTACGCATCGCGTCACAAGTTTAATCGTCGAGGGGTCCTACGCCTTAAGTTACAACTTAAAACGAAAAAAGAATAAAGAAGTCCACACCAACAACAAAGAATCAAAAGGAAGTAAGTCCAACAGGCGAAGTACGGAAATCATCATGTGCGGGTTCGGCATCTTCAATGTACTCCTCATCTAGCCGTTAGAAAACATAAGATGATGAGACAAAAATTCTCAGTGGATGGGGTGATCGTGTGCAAGTGTGGCGATATATATAATTATTGCGAAAAAATTATTGTATGAAAAATGCGAGAGTCATGATGCGTGGTTTCACACACAGTTCCCAAGCATCATGATATGTATACTTAAAATAATATACTTATACGGTTTTGATGAAATAGTTCATGATCATACAAGCAAATGTGATTCAAGCAAGACAGGTAGTGGTTGTGTATGGAATGTAATGCCAACCCAAGCAATATAAGCAGCGGTTGCGTACGGATTTGTAGTCCCAACCAAACGGGCCCGATTAACTCCAGAATCGTGTGGATCAAACAAAAATTCCTTCGTCTTCCTTGTAACTCCCAGAGCAAGATGGTCCAAGACCAGTCACTTATCGCTCCATAGGCAAAGAAAAATCCACAGTAGAGCTAGCTAGGCCCGGATTGTCATAATCATGATTATACCTCATGTATTACGACCTGCTTTGTCACGCCCTAGACAGGATGCAACGACGATCAACGACTTAAACATAAATAAACCCAACAGTCTAGACAAATGATACAACATAATCCCAAGTGAAACAGAGTCTAAAGCAGCGAAAAATAAAAAACAAATACAAATTACAACTTAAAGTCTAACAAGTATCCAAATACAACCCATCAGAATATCCGAATTAACTTACAGTCCAAACTAAAATAGAGTACACAACATTCCAATCTTAAGTGTCAAAGGGTCCTACGCTCTTAAATTACAGTCAAAGAGAGAAAAGAGTAGCAGGATAAATGGGAGTCCAACATCATGAGAAGTGCATGAAATAAGTACAATCATCAGAAAAAGGATGCAAGTTCGACAGGTGGGGCGAGGGTAATCAGTCTGTGGCCGGTTCAACATCTTCAACATAGTCCTCATCTAAAGGTTAGAAAACAGGAGGGGATGAGACAAAAATATCAGTGGATGGGGTGATCGTGTGCAAGTGTAGCGATATATATAGTTAATGCGAGAAAAACAGTTGTATGAGAACGCGTGAGATATGATGCATGATTTCGCACACAGTCCACAAGCGTCGTGATAAATATATTTAAGTAATATACTTGTACAGTTTAAGAAACAGTTCGTGGTCACACGGGCACAATGTGATTCAGGCAAGACAGGTAGGATTGCATATGGAATATAACGCCAATCCTATGCAAGACAAGTAATGGTTGCGTACGAATTTGTAGCGCCAACCAATGCAATACAAGTAGCAGTTGCGTACGGATTTATAGCGCCAACCAAATGGGTCCGATTAACTCGAATCGTGTGGATCGATAACAATTCCTTCGTTCTTCCTTATAACTCCCGAGCAAGATGGTCCGAGACTGTCACCTTATCGCTCCATACAGCAAAGACAAAACCCATAGTGGAGCTAGCAAGGCTCGGTTTGTCATAATCATGATTATACCTCGATACTATGACCCGCTTCCCGACAAACTCCGTCCCTCGATTGGATTAGGGACAATGGGACCTAAGAGTGGAATAGTAGAGAGCTGCCGGTTCCATCTCCGACGTATCCATTCCGATCGTGAGCTCAACACACCAGATTGACTCGGGCAGAAAGTAAAAACAAGTTCGTAGTAGTCAACCAGCAATGAGTATTATTGATTCAGTAAGCGATTCGAGAAAATTTTCGGAAATCGCGAGTGACAATTATGGCGTTGGTGGAGTTATTTGGATGAAGATGATTATCGGAAGGATAAGAAATCTTCGACATCTTGAAAGATTAGTTGGAACATAAGTCCCGTTACAGATTCAAAATAGCAAGACGAGTAAGTCACCCCGCGATCGGGTATTAATCGGTCAAGACGATCCGATAAGTCAAGGGGTTTTTGAGAAAATAAAATATTTTAATTAATAATTAAATTCAGAGGGTCCAGGGCTGTTTTAGTAAAAGAAAAATAATTTGAGTCAGGTACATGGGCTGTATAAGTCCTGGAAATTTCATTTGGGTCCTCAAGTTTAATCTTTTATAATTTGGTCCCTCAATTTTTATAAAATTACTTTCCAAGCTCTAAACACTTGGATTTTTGGAATACATTTAAAATATGTCCTTTCCAGTCCATTAAGAGTTAAAATTTCAAATTTTAAAATTAGGGTCTGGTACAGTTTCGAAAATTGCAAAGTAGTCCTTAAACTTCTAAAATTTTACAATCTAGTCCTTGGGCTTTTAAAGGTTGATTTTATTTATCTTAAAACTCTTAAAAAAAATTTTAAAATGTCCAAAAGTCATTTTTGAACCTGAGTACAGTCCCAAAATTCGAAATTTACAGAGGGGTCCCTTAAGTTTTATTTTCTTGCAATTAAGTCCACCAACTTTCTATTTTTGCATTTTAAGTCCAAAAATTGAAATTTAATCAATTATGCTCGAATTGTGCAGGTTATAAGTCATACAAAAATGTATCTCAAGGATCATACACATGCATGTTCATTTCATGCAAGAATTCATCAAATAGAACATTAAATTGTACATGCATGCACCTAAATTTCAATAAATAGCATTTTTTGAGCAACACTTGAGAAATTTCATAACTTGATACATAAAATTGACATGCAATACATAATATATATATATATATATATATATCTCAAGTGCTCATGATCAAAACACTACATGCATTTAACAAAAGCACCTAGAAGTTGAAAGGATTTTTCCACCTACCTTAAAAATTGGATTGTTGATGAAAAGAAGGAGTGATCACAACTTGATCACAACTTGATATTAAGGTCACTTAGGTCAGCCCCTAAGTCAAGAGATATCCAAAAATGGAGTTAGAAAATGAAGGTTTAAATCAAGAAGGAAAAAAAAAATGAAGAAGGTGAAGAAGAGGGTAAATACCACACTTACCTTGTGTAGTGGACAATGTGAGTCAAGTAGAAGCCTCAAAAATAAATTTCTTGCTCACCCTCAAAGATAACTTCTAAGGTCAGCCCCTATTTCTCAAAATAAGAATAGCGTGTCAAATTTTGAAAATAAGAAAAAGAAGAAGAAGAAGAAGAAAAAGATGTACTATAACCCAATTTCTTACCTTAAAGTCTCAAAACTTCACTTCAACACAAGTTTCTTCTCCCTTTTCTCCTTCCTTAACTCACGGCACTTTACAAGCCTACAAGGTGATTGAATTGGATAGACTTGGGACTTAATTCAAATAGATAAATCATTACGATTAACCAAATTCCTTACCTTTTTACTACCTTGAGCTCTAAAAGAAATGTTGCTCTTCATTAAAATTATTCTTTTCTTCCTTCAATCTACACGGCACTTAAGGATTCACAAGATGAGAATTGGTGTGCAAAGCTAGAGATGTGAATGATGAGCTTTGGAGTTGGAAAATGAAAGGTAAAGGTCAAGTTCTTACCTTTGGTGGAGATTTTTTTTTTTTTTTGGAGAATGTTTTAAGTTATCAAAATTGAGAGTATTTTGGAGTGTTTTGGAAGATGAAATGAAACAAATAATTCATTCCCCTTGGGTTAAAATTTCGGCAGCCTCATAACAAATATCACACATGTGTTTTTTTTCTTTTTTGAAATGTTGTCTAGTTTTGTGTCTTGCATGGGGGACATTTAGGTGGTCAAAGGTATGGGCTTGGACATGCTTTGTGTTGTGTTTTGTGTAGTCTTGCATGGTTGAGTTGAATGACAATAAAGAAAGTATGGAGAAGGGGGTATATGTGGGGAAAGTGGGATGATGTTGGAAGATATGGTGTAGTGGGGATATAAAATAAGAAATGTGGGTATTTGAAATTTGACAAGTCTTCCTTCCTCTCACCAAATTGGACGTCCACTACTATGTTAAAATATGGTACCCATATATTTTTTTTTTGTCCCAAAATTGATGATAATAGATGAATAATATCAATCTCCAAAATAAATAGTGATTTTCTTGATCACTTATAAGTCTCATGATCACTTATTCTAAATCAAATTCTTAATTCTATAAGGTATAAGTCTCTAAAATAAATAGTCTCTTAAAATTCTAAGGTGACTAATAAATACACAAGTGTTGTATCATCACTTATCCTCTAAAGGTACTAAATAAAATTAAAATCAATGGTACGAGTCAAAAATATCATTCAACCAATTAATTAAATTATAAAATTATTTTGAAATATATATATATATATATGTATATATATATATTAATTTCAAAAATTACTAGATATATATAAATTAATATTTTACTATAAGAAAATTAATAGCTAGTCGTTAAGAAAAATAAAATCTAACTGGCCAATGTAACACGTTAAAAGTTGAATGAAATCGATAATCGTTAAAGAAGTAAAAATAGGTGTTATTAACATACACCATAAAAAAACAAGACTTTGTTATTTTCAATAAAAAGAATTGGAGTTTTATAGAATAAATCTAAAGTACTATTCTTTTAAAAATAGAAATTTTGTACTAAATGAGCTTTCAAGACAAAGGCATTGTATTTTTAAAATATTAATTTAGTAGTAGATAGTTTTCAAAGATCATTAAGATGAAGTAGATAACCGATGCTAAATCCATTAACATAATACAAATTGCAATATAAATAGTAAATATAAGAATAAATTATCAGAATGTTTTAAAAATTGTATCGAAAAAGAAAAAGTAATGCCGCGATCATGCCATCATTGGTTGAAAAATCCGGGGCCTCACATCCTCCCCTCCTTAAAGGAATTTGGTCCCCAAATTCTCTTCTGAAATAATTCCTTTCTTATTCTAGACGAGATTCATACTTATTGTATCTATTCATGCAGGATCTGTCATATCTTCAATATGAAAACTTAGGCGGCGTAGGGGCACTTATATCCGATCCGAGTTAACAACAGTCGACTTCTAATAACCATTCTGCAAAAATATTTCTAACAACCTCCGTGATACTCAAAATTTCTTCTCATTATCGCATAATAAACACTATTCATAGTACCCTATTCATCTCATCTGTAAGATTTGCATCACTATTCGATTATCACTTAACCAATCATATTTACTCCACATATCGTTTTGATGTACTATTCCCATAATTATTAGGTCAAAACATACATCTTATAATCCAATTCTCGAATATATCCTTGTTTATCGCAGCTAGTCAATATTTCATTCACTTAAGAAAGTGGTACTTATAACAAGAGTCTCGATTTAACTAAACAAATGACACTTATTAATATCGTCGTATCTTTCCTTGAACAATTGATAGTAGATTTCATCGCTAAAGTACTAGGTTGACCCAAAATTTCTATCCACTGTTATTATTAGTCAAGATCTCATCAATCATTTCCAAAATTGTATAGGAGTCATTCCTAATAAAACCTTGGTAGTGATCTCAAATTCTCATATCCATAAGGACCTTCATTTTTCGGATAAAGTCACGCTTTATAAATACATTATATAAAGTATTAGTATCCATCTCATCATTAGTTAATCAATACTTAAATAATCGACAACTAAGTCACAATCAATCAACTCATTTAATCAACCAATTCAAATATCAGATAAGTGTCTGAATCACAATAATCCTAGATAATCATCATCCAAAAATAGTTTGTAACTCAGACATTATAACTTACAAAATACTATGTGGCGACATCCATTCGAGGTCTTATAATATTCACATCCTTAACGTATCTTATCTGTGATACCCAAAAACACATGTCAAATTTCCTTACTTAAGCTTATACAAATATTTGGGAATAAATAATGCAATGGCACTACCATCGGTAAATCGTAGTCAGTGATTCCCACACTATCATTCTCCAAAGTAATATCATTAAGTATCTAGATTTCATAAAGTGTCCTATAATCAAATCATATAATGTTAAGTGATAACTTTATATCCTTCACATCTCATCATATCGGAGCATTATAACTTCCAAATTAAGAAATTTCTAAATCACCTAACGCCCAAACCGAGAAATATCTGGATATTTTAACACTATGGAAACCTAAAAGAGTTCAAATAGTCGTCCAAGATTCAACTTAGGCCATCTAGTAGTGGTACACAATCCAAGGCAGAGGAACATATCCTGGGTTAGCTCGGTGTAAGTTTCCATCTTACTAGCCGAGCTCTGATACCACTTAAAATATCACGCCCCAGACAGGATGCAACGACGATCAACCACTTAAACAGAAATAAACCCAACAGTCTAGACAAATGATACAATATAATCCCAAGTAAAACAGAGTCTAAAGCAGCGGAAAATAAAATACAAATACAAATTACAACTTAAAGTCTAACAAGTATCCAAATACAACCCATCAGAATATCCGAATTAACTTACAGTCCAAACTAAAATAGAGTACACAACATTCCAATCTTAAGTGTCAAAGGGTCCTACGCCCTTAAATTACAAATAAAGAGAGAAAAGAGCAAACAGGATAAATGGGAGTCCAACATCGCAGAAGTGCATGAAATAAGTACAATCATCGAAAAAAGGATGCAAGTTCGACGGTGGGGCGAGGTAATCGATCCCGTGGTCGGTTCAACATCTTCAACATAGTCCTCATCTAAAGGTTAGAAAACGAGGAGGGGATGAGACAAAAATCTCGATGGATGGGGTGATCGTGTGCAAGTGTGGCGATATATATAGTTAATGCGAGAAAAAAGCATTGTATGAAAACGCGTGAGATATGATGCATGATTTCGCACCACGATCCACAAGCGTCGTGATAAATATATTTAAGTAATATACTTGTATAGTTTAAGAAACATTCGTGGTCACACGGGCACTATGTGATTCAGAGCAAAGACAGTAGGATTGCGTATGGAATATAACGCCAATCCTATGCAAGACAAGTAGCGATTGCGTGCGGATTTGTAGCACCAACCAAACAGTCCGATTAACTCCGAATCGTGTGGATCGAGACGATTCCTTCTTGTTCTTCCTTATAACTCCCGAGCAAGATGGTCCGAGACCCGTCACCTTATCGCTCCATAGGCAAAGACAAAATCCACAAAGGAGCTAGCAAGGCTCGGATTTGTCATAATCATGATTATACCTCAAGTACTACGACCCGCTTCCCTTGGACAAACTCCGTCCCTCGGTTTAGGATTAGGGCGATGGGGCCGGAGAGTGGAATAGCGGCCAGCCTGCGGTTCATCTCCGACGATCCATTCTCGATTGTGAGCTCGACACACCCGCCTGACTCGGGTAGGAAAGTAAAAACAAGTTCGTAGTCAACCAGGCAGTCGAGTATTATTGATTCAGGGAAGCAGTTCAGGAAAATTTTCGAAAATCGCGAGTGGCAATTATGGCGTTGGTGGAGTTATTTGGATGAAGATGATTATTGGAAGAATAAGCAATCTTCGATATCTTGAAAGATTAGGTGGAACATAAGTCCCGTTACAGATTTAAAATTGGAAGACGAGGAAGTTGCCCCGCGATCGGGTATTAATCGGTAAAGACGATCCGATAAGTCAAGGGATTTTTGAGAAAATAAAATATTTTAATTAATAATTAAAGTCAGAGGGTCCAGGGCTATTTTAGTAAAAGGAAAATAATTTGAGTTAGGTCCTTGATAAAAAGAAAATTTACAATTAGCCTCGTTTTGTAAAAAACCAATACTTTTGGGGTTAAAATTGAATATATAAATATCCCGACCTTGAAAAATTATGAGGTCAGTTCCTAAATTCTTTAAATTGTTCAGAGATTCAGGTTTTTAAAGTTTTGAGGTCGATTGTTTATAAAATTCTCACATTGGCCCTAAATTTGTTAAAATTATCATTTCGGGCCCTAAGTTTAAAATAATCGAAACTCACAAATCGGAAGGGCTTTTAATGTGATTCCAGTTGAAAAATGTCACTAAGGTTAGTGGGATGTTGGGACAAAAACAGTTTTAAAAAGAAAATAAGTGTAGGTCCTTTAACTTTTGAAAATCTCATTTTTGTCTCATTTTGAAATAATTGCCTTTAAGGCTTTTAGGGGTCGAATTGTTATGAAACTTGAACCCTGGGTCCAAAATATAATTATGTTATAGTTAAATTAGTATTTCAGGTACATGGGCTGTATAAGTCCTGAAATTTTCATTTGGGTCCTCAAGTTTAATCTTTACAATTTGGTCCCTCAATTTTTATAAAATTACTTTCCAAGCTCTAAACACTTGGATTTTTGGAATACAATTAAAATATGTTCTTTACAGTCCCTTAAGAGTTAAAATTTCAAATTTTAAAATTAGGGTCTGGTACAGTTTCGAAAATTGCAAAGTAGTTCTTAATCTTCTAAAATTTTACAATCTAGTCCTTGGGCTTTTAAAGGTTGATTTTATTTATCTTAAAACTCTTAAAACTTTATTAAAATGTCCAAAAGTCATTTTTGAACCTGAGTACAGTCCCAAAATTTGAAATTTGCAGAGTGGTCCTTTAAGTTTTATTTTCTTGCAATTTAGTCCACCAACTTTCTATTTTTGCATTTTTAAGTCCAAAATTGAAATTTAATCAATTATGCTCGACTTGTCCAGGTTATAAGTCATGCATGTTCATTTCATACAAGAATTCATCAAATAGAACATTAAATTGTACATGCATGCACCTAAATTTCAATAAATAGCATATTTTTTAGCAACACTTGAGAAATTTCTTAACTTGATACATAAAATTGACATGCAATACATAAAATATATATATCTCAAGTGCTCATGATTAAAACACTACATGCATTTAATAAAAGCACCTAGAAGTTGAAATGATTTTTCCACCCACCTTAAAAATTGGATTGTTGATGAAAAGAAGGAGTGATCACAACTTGATATAAAGGTCACTTATTCTAAATCAAATTCTTAATTCTATGATCACAACTTGTTGACGATAATAGATGAATAATACAATCTCCAAAATAAATAGTGATTTCCTTGATCACTTATAAGTCTCATGATCACTTATTCTAAATCAAATTCTTAATTCTATAAGGTATAAGTCTCTAAAATAAATTCTCTTAAAATTCGAAGGTGACTAATAAATACACAAGTGTTGTATCATCACTTATCCTCTAAAGGTACTAAATAAAATTAAAATCAATGGTACAAGTCAAAAATATCATTCAACCAATTAATTAAATTATAAAATTATTTTGAAATATATATATATATATGTATATATATATTAATTTCGAAAATTACTAGATATATATAAATTAATATTTTACTATAAGAAAATTAATAGCTAGTCGTTAAGAAAAAAAAATCTAACCAGCCAATGTAACACGTTAAAAGTTGAATGAAATCGACAATCGTTAAAGAAGTAAAAATAGGTGTTATTAACATACACCATAAAAAACAAGACTTGGTTATTTTCAATAAAAAGAATTGGATTTTTATAGAATAAATCTAAAGTACTATTCTTTTAAAAATAGAAATTTTGTACTAAATGAGCTTTCAAGACAAAGGTATTGTATTTTTGAAATACTAGTTTAGTAGTAGATAGTTTTCAAATATCATTAAGATGAAGTAGATAACTGATACTAAATCCATTAATATAATACAAATTGCAATATAAATAATAAATATAAGAATAAATTATCAGAATTTTTTAAAAATTGTATCGGAAAAAAAAAAAGTAATGCCCGCGAACATGCCGTCATTGATTGAAAAATCAAATCACACGCTTCCTCGACAAACTCGTCCTCGGTTGCGGGATTAGGGCGATGGGCTCGGAGAGTAGAATAGCGGCCCGAGCTGCCCAGCCCCATCCCGAAATATCCATTCTCGATTTGTGAGCTCGACACACCAAGTTGACTCAAGCAGGAAATAATTACAAGTACATGATGTCAACCAGGTAGTCGAGTATATTGATTAAGGGAAGCGATTCAGGAAAATTTTCGAAAATCGCGTGTGGTATTTATTGGCGTTGGTGGAGTAATTTGGATGAAGATAATTATCGAGAGGATAAGTAATCTTCGATGTCTTGAAGAATTAGGTGGGACATAAGTCTTGTTATAGATTCGGAACCGCAAGACGAGGAAGTCGCCCCGCGATCGCGTATTAATCGGTCAAGACGATCCGATAAGTCAAGGGATTTTTAAGAAAATAAAATAGTTAAATAATTATTATAAGTCAGAGGTTCCAGGGTTGTACTTAAAAGAAAATAATTTGAGTTAGGTCCTTGTTAAAAGAAAAATTTACAATTAGCCCCGTTTTGTAAAAACTAGTACTTTTGGGGTTTAAAATTGAATAACTAAATGTCCCGACCTCAAAAAATTATAAGGTCAGTTCCTAAATTCTTTAAATTATTCAAAGATTCAGGTTTCTAAAGTTTTGAGCTCGAATTTTTATAAAATTCTCACATTGGCCTTAAATTTGTTAAAATTATCATTTCGGGCCCCAAGTTTAAAATATTCGGGTCTCACAAACCAGAAGGTATTTTAATGTGATTCTAATTGTAAAATGTCACTAAGGTCAGTGGGGTTTGGGGACAAAAGCAGTTTTTCAAATAAATAAGTATAGATCCCTTAACTTTTGAAAATCTCTTTTTTGTCCCATTTTTAAATAATTGTCTTTGAGGCTTTTAGGGTCCGATTATTATAAAATTTGAAGCTTGGATTCAAAATATCATAAGGTTATAATTAAAATAGTATTTTCAGATACATGAATTGTATAAGTCCTGAAAATTTCGATTTGGTCCTCAAGCTTAGTCTTTTACAATTTGGTCCCTCAATTTTTATAAAATTACTTTCCAAGCTTTAAACACTTGGATTTTTGGAATACTCTTAAAATATGTTATTTACATCTCTTAAGAGTTAAAATTTCAAAATTTTAAAATAGGGCCTGGTACAGTTTCAAAAATTGCAATTTATCCCTTAAACTTCTACAATTTTACAATATAGTCCTTGGGCTTTTAAGGGTTGATTTTATTTATCTCAAACTTTTAAAACTTTATAAAATGTCCAAATATTATTTTTGAACCTGAGTATAGTCCCAAAATTGAAAAATTACAGAGGGGTCCTTTGAGTTTTATATTCTTGCAATTAAGTCCACCAATTTGCCATTTTGCATTTTAAGTCCAAAAATTCAATTTCAATCAATTATGCTCTACTTTTTCAGGTTATAAGTCAAATAAAACATGAATATCAAGAATCATAAACATGCATATACATCTCATCCAATAATTCATCAAATACATCATTAAAATGTACATGCACGCACCTAATTGCAATAAATAGCATTTTTGAGCAACACTAGAGAATTTTCACAACTTGATAGTTGAAATCAACATGCAATACATAATATATATATCTCAAGTTCTCAAGAAGTAAATATTATATGCATTTTAAAGAAAAACACCTAGGAGTTGAAAGAATTTTTCCACCCACCTTAAAAATTGAATTGTTGTGAAATAAAAGGATAAATTTCACAACTTGAGTATGAACTCACTTAGGACATCTCCTAAGTCAAGAATACCAGAAAAAATAAGAGTTAGAAAAATCAAGTAAAAATCAAGAATAAAAAGAAGAAGGTGAAGAGGAGGGCATAAACTACACTTACCTTGTGTAGTAGGCAAAATGTACTAAGTTGGAGCTTCAAAAAAAATGGTCTCTTTGCTCACCCTCAAAATAACTTTAAGGTCAGCCCCCTAATCCTCCAAAAATGACAATGGAGTGTCAAAATTTGGAAAAATAAAAGAAGGAGGAATGTACTAAAACCCAATTTCTTACCTTATAGTCCAATTCTACACAATGTCTTCAAAATCTTGAGGTCCTTTTCAAGATGATATCAAGGTTCTTAGTATCTTCAAGGGTCTTCTAAGCATACCTCAAAATCAAAAATTAACTTAAGTCAAGAAGTGAAAGAGGTAAGCTAGATGATACCAAGATAAATTGAAGAACAAAATTCTTACCTTATAGTATAGGTTGGTTCGAAATTTTTTGGAAAATAAGAATATAATTCTTGTATTTTTTTTGTTAAGTGTTGGAAGACGAATAAGAATAAGAAAGTTAGAGAGAAGTAGGAGGAAACTTAGAGGGAATGAGGAGGATTCTCTTGAGAGATGAAGTGTTGGTGAAAAATGAACCAATGTGGCACAAAAATGGCCTCTTGGCCGTGTAGTAGGAGAGAGAGGGAGGAAGAAAAATTCAAGCTTGCAAATGGTCTCTTGCATGGAGACAAAGAGAGGGGTCAAAGTATGGGTCAAATTGGAAGAATGGAATATTGAGAGTAATGAGAAGAATGTTGGAAGATAGTGGGGAATGATGGGAGAAATAAATATAAAAAAATTGAGGTATAAGATAATGTGTATAAAGTTTGCAGTATGGTGTAATTATACACAAGATGTATAATATAAGGTGTAAGTGTACAAGATTGGGAGAATTTCTACACCAAAAGCATCATGGCCGTCCACTCCTATGATATTTGTGGTATCCATACATTTTTTTTATTCCAAAATTGATGATAATAGATGAATAATATCATCTCCAAAATAAATAGTGATTTCCTTGATCACTTATAAGTCTCATGATCGCTCATTATAAATTAAATTCTTAATTTTATAAGGTATAAGCCTCTAAAATAAATAGTCTCTTAAAATTCTAAGGTGACTAATAAATGCACAAATAATAATAATGTTCAATCAAGTGATCATTAATGTGAAATAGAATTAATAAATGATCATAATCACAAGTAATAAATAAATGAAATTAAATGCTAAAAAATATATATTATTAATATTTACCCGTCAAAGTGACGCGGTAAAGTAGTCAAGATAGTATGTAGACGATAGGTAAAATAATACACGCTCGAAAAATCGAGGGCTTCACACTAAGGTTTCATTTGGACTGATGGGTTTGAAACAAAATTCATGTTTTGAATTATTTTCAAGTCATTGTGGCGAATTTTAAATCTACCTTAAATGAAATCATTAAATTCTTTCATCATATTCATATCACTTTTTTCCAAAAGTGTGCAATTCATTCTGTTACTTAAACGTTCGTGGGTTTGGAACAATTTCGACTTCACTAATGCGCTGGAGATAGTGATCCCACTCATTGCGAATCAAGAATTCAAGATGGTACAACATCAATAATAATAATAATAATAATAATAACAACAACAACAACAACAACAACAACAACAACAACAACAACAACAACAACAAAAATTAAGGATATATTTTAGCATCCCTCGATCACAACACACTTCCCCTAATTTACCAACCAAACAATCACCATATCAAACATTTGTTCCCTCAATTACCCCTTAAAACTTCTCTCAACACTAAATATACATGCCCTAAACTTCATATATTATGCATACATGTAAGATTGTGAATTATTATTATTATTACTATTGTTGTTGTTATTATTATTATTATTGATGAATAGGCTCAGGGCAGACTTACATGGTAGGGTAGGGTGGCCTTCCCCCACCCCACAATTTCTTTTGTAACAGAAATATTATGTTACTTTTGGATTATAATTATGTGTTTTGGAATGCTTAATATGTCATGTATTTGATGCAAATAGATAATATATTTTGAATTTTATCATGATATAAATAGATATTTGATCGTCCAACTATTGGTTGCCCTCAATGTCAAATAATGGTTCCACTCCTGTAGATTGGCAACATCATGTTAGATTCATGTTAGTCACTTTCGTGTTTGGGTTTTTTGTGTTTGTGTTTGGGTTCGAATTTCTCTCAATAATTTTGGGTCAGGTTATCATGTTGGGTCAGAGATTTGCCAACTTAGTTTTTTTCTTTTCTTTTTTCAAAATAAATCGCTTTTGCTTTAAAATAAAATAAACTCGGATGTACGTTAATGACATTATTTTGGGAGAAAAGTATCGTATTTATCTCATTACTATATTAATATGATAGTGCTTGTCTATTTTTAATATAAAACGATAATATACAACAATAAGAAAGAGATTGATGTGATATTTGAATTAGAAACAAGATTATAATATAACATAATTTCAAAAAAAAATGTCTCTTCTCATAGAATTCAATATTATTTTTATTTCTAAATTTCTTCCGCAAAATATTTTAAAACATACATTTTTCAATAAATTTAAAATAAAAATAAACATTGCAACAAAATAGCGCTAACAATATATATTAATCTATTTATGTAATCTTTAAATATTAGAGGATAACAATTGGCATAAAATTTCTAGTACTTTTGGAATATGATATTATTTAACTTAAAAATAAATCAAATTACTCAATTAAATATTGATTGTTAATAGATTTAATCATAATTATAATATAATACATCAAGTTTGACAAAGATCTTTTCTTTCTTGAAAGTTGGTGTTGGACTTAAACTTGACACAAATATATATGTAGGATTTGGATCTCGTGAGTCCATATAATTTAAATAAGCACATAAGATCAAATGAGCGTTGACCTTTTCTTTTTAACGATGCATTTAATTAATTTTTATTTTAATTTATATTTAATTAATAGTTGTTAAGGATAAGTAGGTAATTTTGTTTGAATATCAGTAAAAAATGGGAGTTATTTTTGGTAGTGCCTGTCACATTCCTGGATTTTTGGAATTTGTTTGAAACCTTATCTCCGACCTTATTCCCTATGAGAAATATGTTGTTTATTGAAGACAAATATGTTGCTTATTAAAGACAAATATGTTGCTTTTTATGGATATGTTTGAAACCGTATCTCAAACTCTCTCTTTCCTTTCACAAACGAAGCTTGCAATTAATATTGGTGCATTCTCATTGCGAAATATGTTGCTTATTAAGGAGAAATGTGTTGCTTATTTATGCGACAATGTTGCAACCACGCTATTCCCTTCGATTTGTATTCTTATATATATGTAATTTTTTTGCTTATTTATGTCAATTGTGTTGCTTATCAAGGATAAATATGTTGCTTATTTAAAGCGCACAATATTGCTAATTAAGTATACTGCTTTTTTATGTGGACTGTGTTGCTTATTGAAGACCATTATTTTGCTTATTTAAGTAGACAATGTTGCTAAGATGAGTGTAAATATGTTGATTTAAATAGGTCATATGTCTTGTATATATGTATTTTTGTTGCTTTTTTATATCAACTGTGTTGCTTATTGATGACAAATATGTTGCTTAGACATTGTATATTTGTTGCTTACAAATATTACGTAATTTTGATATGGTTTTAGATGGTAAGATAACATATATGTTGTTGTGTGTAACTTCCCTAATTTCATGGGATATGATTGATTTGTCTGTGGTCTAGATTTGGTCTTACGTACTTACCTAAGACATTGGTCTCATATAACCCTTCCCTTATATATGTATATATATACACATATATAATAAGCAAACTACATTAATATTTGTAATTTATCAAATTAATACCTTTTGTGATGGCAAGCCGACGCAAATAACTTTACCGAAAACTGACAAAAAAAATGTTGCTAATACCAATAGTGACGACTTATGAAAGATATTGTCGCAAATAGTCAATTAATTGTTGCTAGATGATTTCATCTTTAAAAATGCTGATAAAGCTTTTGCAATGACAATGTTATCACTAATAGTTATTATTAGCAACTATAATTTTGTTGTCATTAATAATTTGCACTTAAAATTAATTATGACTATTTATTTGTGATGACTTGTTTGTCATTACTATAGGTATCTTAATTCCTTACTTTTTTCCTTCCCGTCATTTTTTTGTGCCCATATCCTACTTCCTTTTAGCCTTTTTTTCCACACACCTTCTCTTCTCCCACTGGCCACCACCACCTCCTCCTGCCGGTTGCCACCATCTCTTCCCACCGGTTGCCGTGCCACCACCTCTCTTCCTCTCTCACCCTAGTTTGTCCCCCAAGTTTTTTATTTGGCACCGTTGAACCCGCCCGCAGCTCGTGAGACCGTTCACTCACCACCCCACCTCCATGCACCGCAAGCCACCACCATTCGTAGTAGAATTTTGCTAAAATTTTAGTTATTAATGTTGGAATAAATTTTAGTGAGTTACATTACTTTAATCCAGGAGCGTTTATCGACACCCGAATCCATAGTAATTGATTATCGACGATTTAGCCTTCTAGATCCTTGGGATTTGGCCTTCTAGATCTACACATTTCAAGCTCTTAAGAGAACCTTTTAACTTTTCTCCATATGTTTCTATCTGACGATGGGATAGCAGAATAGAATGTCGTAGACATGCGACATCTTGTGTTATATTGGGTATCCCATTTTAGCCCATCATTAAAATAAGGGATAACGTTTTTAATCAACCCAAACTATACGGGTTTTTTCACTTTGCAACCCGAACTTTGAAAAGTTACTGATTGCAACCTAAACTTCACAAAATTTTACACTTTGCATAAAATTCCGGTTTTACCCCTGGTTTCAGGAAAGATGGTTTGTAGTTTACACTCTAAACTTTAAAGTTGTTACACTTTGCAACCTGAACGATAAATTTCATTGCATTTTCTTTGAATACTCCCAAAGGTCTTGCGATCCTCGAAAATGGTATCAGAGCCTAGGTTTATTAAGAACTTTTAGTTAAACTTATTATGTTTATGTAATTAACAATTGGTGAGGAGAATTTACTCCGAGTATATGGATCCTGGACCGATGTCCGAGATGTACCCTTTACAGACATATCGTCAAATATTGACGATGTATGCACAAGAACACCTTGACCAGGTTTCATATCGGGAATACCAACATGAAGAAAAGGAACAAGCGAGAGCCGACGGGAAACCTTAAGCGCAATGCAAAATGCGAGCGAGATATTATAGCGATTCTCGATGCTTAACTGCACTTATATGTTCACTTGATGAACCTTCAAGAAACGGTTCATGAAAATTCCCATCGAACAATGATTCCCGATGGAGTACCGAGAGTGGAACGAGATACTTCAGACAAATCTAAGATCTCCGAAGATCTTAGAGAAATCCGAAGACGGTGCGAGTTATGGCAACCGCCATATTCATCTACCAAGACAAGTTCATCGATCCAGAACTGATGGAGACGATGGTGAAATATCGAAGGAAACTCTTGAAATCCTTCATGATATTCAAAAGAGTCAAGAAATCCTGGAGGACCGCCAAGTTCATCCGGAGGAAGGAAACGTATTGATTTTGGGACGGTACCCTATTTACACCAAAAAGGAAACCAACCGGTTATACGAAAGATGACAGATGAGGAGAAGCTCATTGCTCTCATCAAAGGAAAATCCATCAAAAATTAAAAAAAAGATGGATATGGAAAAGATGAATCTTAAAGATCTACACGACTGGCGTAATCCTTCGCAGATTAGGTATTGTAGATTTAAAGATGAACGCAGTGAGGAATCGCCTTTGGTTACCTATGACCCACAAGGTAGACCAATTCCTCCACCACCGCCACCGCTTAATCCTAACGTCGAAGAAAGTACGGGTTCACATCATGGAGCTCGGGACGAAAGGATGCCACATCTTTTGGGATTTCACGACCGGGAGTGATCCACTTTCGAACAGGAGGACGAAACCTCTTGCGGGAACTGCATAACCTACCTAAGGCCGAATGTTTATCGACGCCTTATGGAAGATCGCACTCGACCCAATACATCCGTATGGGTTGATGTTAAACTGACATCCTGCATTTTAAAAACAAGAGAAGTTCTCATTGACGAATGGGCTTCACTATGAGAATTTCAATAGAACTCTCGATCTTACGAAGGATTCATTCATTTTACTCCTTGAAATGAGTCTTGAAGGATCGGTGAAGATTGCCTCGGATATGACCGACGCTAGTACGAAAAGTTCGGTCACATCGGGAATCACCTAAAGGAATTGTCGATGGTATGGCAAAACTATTCAAAATCCAATTCATCGGCACGGGTTATTTCGAGGGACTAGAGGATGAAAAAGAAAGAAATATAAACAAGCCCTCTATAGCCTTGAGTTATCGGATATTTGTCATATTGACGAATATATCAAGTTGTTCACCGAATACCGGGTGGAAATCCAAGATCGAGGAAAAGAAGTCGCACACTATTCTTTGCCAAGATTCCGAGTCCCCGGAGAGAAATGCTTATAAGGAATACAAGGGTGGAGTCAAGAGAAATCGTGGGCGAAAAAAATGTCTTTCCTAAAGGCCAAGTTATCCGAATGGTGCTATCAAGCAGCTTTCTGCACAGAATTACAAGAGATTAAGAGGAATTAATAAAGCGATTCCTCTATGTTGCGTGGATAATGATATCCCAACAGTTGTGGGAGGTCAAACAAGGCGGCACAAGAAAAAGAAGGAGAGAAGCCATCCATACCGCCGAGAAAGCAAAGAATAAAAGAAGTAGGTCTTCATGGAGACCTAGAAGGTTTTAGTCAAAACAAAAAGCCCGGGTTATAAATCGGGCAAAGACCAAGCCAAGCGAGTAGAGCCTCATCATCGGGTTCTAATCAAGCAAGTACCAAGAAATCCAGGAGAAGAACTTTCGGGCGTGCTCACACTAGAGCTAATAATGAAAGTTTCAAAGATCAGTAATTGCCGGACATGCGAGCAAGAGGGCATATCTCAACGGATTGCCCGGACAATCAAAAACGAGGAGTCGATACGGTTCGAGGCCACACCGAAAATCGAAGAAGTCGCCTATTATCGATTTAATACAGTGTATCAATTTGAGGATATTCCCTCGTGATGAAAGCATCTATGAAGAAGAGATCTATTCTCATGATGGAAGTGACTCAATCGGGAATCGAGTGAAGAAGAAATTCTTGAGGCAGTTAGGGAGGATATGTCGATTCCTATCTCACACGACGGTTTCTCATAAAACTCTTATGAGAATCATGAAGGAAGATCCAAAGCTTCAAGTCTATGATGGATTTACAATCGGAGCTATGGAAAAAGCATTGGATAAGATTGGGTTTCGAATGTAAAGACACCAAATTATCCACAGGGTAACAACCGGAGAATTAGCCATTCCGATGGAGTTTACCTAGAACTCTGATCGAGATGCGCTTGGTCCCTATTAGAGAAATACAGAGATCAAAAGCGAGTTAAAAGAGAAGTTGCAAATACACTCTCATGGATTCACATTGGAGCCATAAGAGTCATTATTAAGGCAACATTCAAGGAAGGAATAGATTCGCCACTCAATCTGGCTATTTTTGACAAGCGAATCTCACATCTCAAGGATTCATGCCTTGGAGCGGATTCTGAGAAATTTGTATGCGGGAAATTAGCATTTAATGTCTATCCTAGAATTGCATACAATTTGGGAGATCGAGACTTCAAGAGAGTCCTAACCCTTCATCAAGATTTCAAAAGAGGCGATTTGATGAAAGAAGGAAAGCAGCCTTACTCGATCACATACAAGATTTCCTATGCTCTCTCGAATACCCATCATTCAAGTATTCTTGAGAAAGGAATTTATTGAAGTCCCAAGAATCTTTGAGGACTTTGCCAGGGTAGTGTTACCAAATCATTGAATCTCCAACTATTAAGGAGATTGATATGATAATTCAAGATCAACCAGTCTTCAACAAAAGTCGAGTCTCGAGTTGAGCCTGAAGGATGTCTTTCCAACAGACGAATGACGAGTAGCGCAAGTTGGGAAGAAAGAAAGGAGACCAAGTACGATTCAAACAGCGCATCCCCGATGTTTTTAAAACAACAGGAGAACCGAAATGTCCGAAGGATGGCGAGAGGTTGAAGTAATATTCGACATCACTCAAAAGGATAACATTTTTCCTTGTGATGTTCTATATTATCTCCAACAACCAATCGTTGGAAGGTATCAAGGCCTGAAGATAGGAGAAATTGAGCTTACTATCACAGAGTTGCGGGAAAATCCTGCAACAATTAATACCGGGAATTGAATTTCTTGAGGAACATAAACCTTGGGAAAGATTACAAGACGGAATGGAGTTCACAAAAAGCTAATAAAAGATACGAATCGAGATGACCACTAGTCCATTCTCCATATACATTTCTATTGGAATGTTATATGTCAATACAAGAGCCGAGTATTTCGCGCCTATATTGATTCAGTGCCGGAATATGTACTTTGCGCAGCCGGATGTTTTTCCTAAAGAAATTGGAGAAGATTTACCAGCTATTGCGGAAGAGATTTCTCTAAAAGGATTCTTATCCTTAACAGAGGAATTAAACAAGCGAAAATCATGATCGGAGCGCGTGGTACCCGTGGTACAAGGTGAAAACGCCACCAATCTATTTCCATGATACAGTGCGAGATATTTTGCTAGGAAATAATTTCCTACAAACATTCAAGCGATTCACACAGAGAATGAGACAAGAAGACTTATTTTCACAACCTTATGTGATCATAAGATTATTGTCCAAAGATCTGCGGAAGCATTTTGAGAAAAATGCCTATTAATTTTCGCAGAAAGCGTGGTGATGAAGCCAAACTTCGCAATCCAAAAATGGCGGATCGAAGGAAATTTGGTGAAGCTTTATTATCCTATAGACAATTTGGTTCCATTCAAAGGATCGGAAGATGGGATAATAACTTGTATTCATTCGAGTACAAGGAGAAGAGCGAGTCACTCCGAAGCCATTGCGGAATTATGGATGAGTCTAATGGAGAATCCACAGAGTGATGTAAACATAGAGGAACAAATATCACTCGAGGATATCAAAAAGAAGATCCAAAGGAATTACAATGAAGATCCTTTGGCTTGGTGGGATAAGAACGAGCTTAAAGCTTCCTTAAAGGTTAAACCTGGAAAGGAGTACGAGTTCGTAAGATTCAAACCAATCCTTATGAACCAGGAGGATCGTGAGGATATGCGAAGATACTTAAGGAACATCTTGACCTTAAGTTAATTTCACCAGGAGTTTCTCCATACAAAGGCAGTCCGTGATTCTTAGTCGAAACCATGGAGAAATCAAAAGAGGAAAGCGAAGACTTGTTATTAATTACAAGGAATTAATAACATTTTGGAGTTCGACGGATACTATATCCCAAGCAGAGAACATCCGGTTAATCAGTATCAAAGGTGCCAAGATATTCTCAAAGTTCGATTGCAAGTCCGGATTCTACCGTTAAGATGGAGGAAGAAAGTAAGAAGTTTACTACTTTTTCTACACCACAGGGGACACTATATTTGGAACGTGATGCCCATGGATTGGCTAACGCACCCCAGATATATCAAAGAAAGATGGATAATCTTTTCAAAGATTATTTCAGTTTCATGTTCGTGTACATCGACGACATCCTAATCGCATCAAAGAACATGAAGGAGCATCTCAAACATTTGGAAATATTTTCAGATGTTTGTCACAAAGAAGGATTAGTGCTTTCGGAAAAGAAGGCGGTAATCGCAACGAGACAGATTGAATTCCTCGGAATTGAAATCGATGAATCTGGAATTATTCTACAAAATCATATTGTGGAAAAGATACAGGGATTTCCAGATACATTAAAAGACAAGAAACAGCTTCAGAGTTTTCTTGGAGTTGTCAATTTTGCTGGGATGTTTATTAACAATCTAGCATACTACAGGAAGGTGTTTAGCCCATTGCTTAAAAAAGATGCATTATTCAAATGGGAAGATGAACATCAAGAAGGAATTAAGCAACTTAAAGAAGTATGTAAAAAGCTTCCAAAGCTTGCGATTCCCAAGACGAGACGAACCGGGTTCTATATACGATGCCGCTGATGATTGGTGGGCAGCGGCTTCTTACGAAAGTCACACCAAACGAGGAAGTGCCATGCAGATCTCATCGCCGGTTTATTCACCCCTAGTGAAGCAACTTCGGTGGCATATTAACGAGAAAGAATTCTTTGCAATGAAAGGCTTTTAAAAAATGGCCTCTATTTTTATCAAGCTAAAAGTTTACTTTAAAAATTGATAATTCAAGTGTCAAGGCTTTTCTAAAAAAACAAAATTGAATCAAAACCGAAAAGGCTCGATTATTTAGATGGCAAGCTGAATGTCAATATTATGATTATGATATTGTCATTATAAAATCTCATGAAAATATTCTTGCATTTCTTGACACGAGATGGAAGGACGCCGCGTTCGATTTGTCCTTAAACGAGTAAGACATCTCAGGGAAAACCTGGAGAGTCTAGAACGAGATTTTGGGGCGTTATGTCTCAATGCGTAGTTGCCGGACGACTTCAACAGTGACCCAAAATCCGCTTCTAGTCAAATACGAGCATGCCGGTTCGCTCAAGGACAATTGTTCTTAGATCGCAAGGGCCTCTCTTCCAGCCGCATCTCCTACGGTGCAAAAAGGGGCCGAGAGAGTACGGGCTCTAACCCGGAGGTTATGGATTCAAGTACCATAATCACAAGTGTTGCGGTGATGCATCCCCCGAGGGTGTACAAATCGTAATTTAATGTTGAAACTCCTGTCACCACCCGAGTCTTCAAGTCAACCCAAGACCTGGGGTAAAAGAGGGAGAGTTGAATCTTAGGCCACAGACAGGAAAAGCTAAGGTTCAAATCGACGAGTGTAAGATTTCTCCTATGCGGGTATATCAAATACAATGGGAGAAATTAGTTACAAGACAAGGTATTAACCCGGAAAAACAATGGTTGATATCTCGGCAAGTATCCAAGAATTTGGATGAAACCCTAAGTCATCCAAATGAAGTACAGAATGGTATACTTTTGGAGCTTTAGCTTCAATCTATACCGTATCACCAGATTCCCGTAAATTTCAAAATTGCCGAAATGGATTGGGGAAGCAGCGATTTCACGAGACTTGGGCCAATAATCCACACTTGGCCGAGGCGATATTTTGAACCGTATTTTATCGGTCACAGCTCCCGAACCAAATAAGAAAGGCTTTAATGAAGCTTTTCATTTCATCAAGCTAAGAAGACCGGATGGAAATGCTTTAAAATACATTAAGGCGGCTTCACCGAAGGACCAAGATGTTAGTAGGAGCATTTTCTCAAGACGAAGCTTCTACAAGACGAGCATGGGGTCTTTGGGTTTGTCTAATCGAAATGGACAAAGTCAAATATCCATTCAAGTTCTTCCGCACTTCGACGAATGGATCTTTCCTTTTGAATTCGATGACGGATCAACCACGGGATTTGCGGAGGAACTCTTCGAAACCAAAAGGAGAATTCTCTGGGAAAACAAGATTCCTAAAATGAGCAAAGAAACTTACCGAAATTCTCGAACATGGCGCATGTTGGCCGTTGGATCGACCGGATCCACAAGCATGCCCCCGACAGAAGAACCCGAGTTTGGGAAAGGTTTCCACCCAAACCCGACCGACAGACCATACACCGAAAGGACAAGGGCCCCACAAGACGCGTTTTCCTCGGGGACCACGCAGACCAACTTTTTAGAAGATTCCCCCGACAACCATCACATGGGTTGAGTCACGCGAAAGAGAAGGAAGACACCGAGTAATAATTCAGAGTATGACGTAGCGTGACGCCTTTACATTTCAACAAGATTTGAAGTCCGACTTTCAAGTCCGGACTTACCTCTATAAAATGCGAGGATTTGAAGGAAGGCGAGGACATCGAACATTTTCCTTAGTTTTCTTATAATAAATTCCGAGAGAAAATTTGTAATATTTTGAGTGTTTTAGTTTTTAAGTTTTTATGTATTTTCGAGTGCAAGCCTCACACATGAGAGGCTAAACAAGCATTCTCCTCCCAAAAGGAGATTACTAATGTAATAAATTTTTCTTTAAGTTCTTAATAAAATAAAGGTTGTTTGTTCAACATGTGTTCATGATGTACTATTGATCAATCCCCTTTAAAGAATTACTTTTACGCCTTGGAGTAGGAAACGAACCAAGGCCGTGGCTTGCGAAAGTTTTTTCAAGGAGTCGGATAACTTGCAGATCATCTTCCCGAGGTGAGGTTGAACAAAGAGGAGTCGTTTGTCAAACGATCCGGGGCGATAATTTTCCGATCGGTGGCGTTGCGAACCACTTAACCCTGTCTTTGTTTTGGCAAAAGAGGTATGAATTTTAAGGGATTTATTAATTTTACGGAAGCATGTTGGGCCGATATGGTCGTAATGGACTATTTTCATTTTCTCGTTTAAAGACCCAATTTGTATACGGTTTATACTTGAAATAAGATCTTGATAGAAGTATGTCTTGTTGAGTTTATAGGTGAAACCCGACATGATCCATTTAAAACCTCTGAATAGAGACGGATCTAAGTAGGTGTAACAATGCCACGAACAAAACAAGTTACGAAAAAATCGGGTTCTTATTTCTAAAAATCCAAAAACAAATTGATTATGGAGTAAAAACTTTAGGATTCTTGTATAATGCAATATATTTATCCTTATGGAGCAATCGCTACAAATTAGAGTTTAAAGGGATAACTAGAACTATTGTTATTAAAGAATAAAATCCTAGGGGCAAAATGGTCCAAAAGTTGCAAAGAGTAATTATTTTCGTAGTACAGGATGCAAAAGGTTAAAAATAAAAGTATAGGTTGTGAAGTGTAAAAAGGGGTAAAGTTCAGGTGGTTAAAAATAATTATCTCTTAAAATAATATTAACCCATTAAGTCTCTACACATTAAAGGCCCACACCCCACTATAACAAACTTGTTTTTTTGCAGCGAAAATTTCGCTGCAAACATCAGAAGATTCGTCGCTAAATGGTTTTTGCGGCAAAAGATATTCGCCACAAAATTCATCGCAGTAAGCCCAACACAAATATGTTGGCAACGATTTCTCTGCAAAAATTAGCAACAAATAGTTTTCGTGGCTAGCCTGAGAATGCCGCCGCTAAAATATTAACCAGGGTTTAGATATCAACGACAAAACTCTAACTAATTGTTGCTAAATATGACAACCATTTGCAGCAAAATAGTCCACTTTCGCCGCAAATGTTGAATTACTTTGCGACGAATTTCGCTGCTAATTCTAATTCTTTTTTTCTATTTTGGTTTATTTCTATTATAAATCACTATTATTAAAACATGTTTTCACTCCTGTAAAAAAAAAAATCATGTTGTTCACAATAATACAAAACAACACAATCATTATCAATTATACTAATTGCAACACCAACCACAACACAATACAGAGTTCGACGGTGGAGGTGGCGGAGTCAGCAGAGGGTGTGTGTTGCTAGAAGAACAATTTCATTACTCCAGGAGCTACACTCTCAAATGCCTGCAACATTGTTTCTAGTTTTGATTCGAGTGTTTGTAATGTGGTTTCAGTCCTATGTAAGTTGGTCTGAGTTATAACCAATTCCTCCTTAAGCTATGCATTCGCGACCGATGACGTACCTAAAACAAAGGAGAAAATTTGGGTCCATTCCCAAGCCTACGTATATATCCACTGGGGGCGTCAAGAATTTGATCACACAATTATCAGCAATCTTTGTATCATCCAAATGATGGTCGTCATTCGCCGTGATATAGTACTCAGTCTCACGAATCTCATCTCGCAGTTGAACCATGTCATGCTAAAATCAATAGATATGTTAACAACTAAATATATTGTTAGTAAAAATTCTTGTAATAAACAAGTAGATCATTTTTAATGCAGAAGTAAAGGGTTCTCCATATCTCCCAAGTTAATGCATCCAACCATTCTGAGTTTTATTGTAGATTCATAGGTTTTGACAATAGTAAAACAAGAAGGAACTGTTTCGTTTGACAGATGAAATGGATTATTTATTGATTAGAACAATCTAAACTCGGTTAAATTTAAGTTATTATGTACATTTATTAATGTAATTTAGATAGGCATGAAGGTAAATTTTCCCTTTTCAAAGACATGTGAGTCGGTTTATCAACCCTTATGTGATTTGTGAAAAGAGATTGATAGAACAAAAATTTGCGAACAGAGATTGACCGATTCTCCCTACACATAAAACTCTCTGAACAAATGATTCAATTGTTTTAGAGAGATCATCTTGGCCTGGGACTATAAGGCTCGTATCTTTGCACTTCCTACAAAAATGATGTGCACATTCACAAATAGAGAGATAAGAGTTACCCGTAGGACACATTCACTTAGTTACTCACCAAGACTAAAAATCTACTAATATCAAATTTACCTTAAATTCATCGGCTCGAACAATAACTGCATAAATACTCTCACCCTCTTGATTATCACATAAATTCTTGGGCATTAGTTTCACCTGATTATCCCAAGGTAAATGTGCATTCTTTTTATTATAATCGTGCATCCTTGCACTATTATTGCGGAATCGAGTATTCATCAACTTGTTGGTTTCTTTCCTTATCGAATCAGGTCTGGTCAGGGACGAAGGCACTCATGGGCCAAGGGGCACTGGGCCCCCCTCAAATTTTGACAAAAAGTAGCGGTATTTTGGTCCTATCACTTTTAAATTTTAAATAAATAAAAAATAGAAAAATAGAAAAAAGTTAAAATTATCTTGCATTCTTCTTTTCTGTTTGTGAATCTTGAAAAATATGAATTTTGATCATTTTGCCCATGTTTTAAAAATTTTGTACATTTTTTAAGATCCGCCATAAACTTTAACTTAAACTTTTGCATTATTCTCGTGTCTCTTTTTGTTCCTTTTGGGATGTTGTTATTTATTTTATAATATTAAGATTGTTAGGAAAAATGTGTCTGGTTTCTGTTTCGGAAAACGGTTAAGTGTATAAGTGTTAAGTCTTACTCGAGGCCTGAATTTGATTCAGTCTCCGCAAGACGAAAACGCCTTATATACAAGTGCTAACGGTTCCGGTGCACGTCCCTAAGATATAACGACTATTTCAGTTTTGAGTTTACAACATTACCCAAAACACAGCGAACAAATAATGTTTAGACTTTCAAGCTATGAAAGAGGGAATATGTCAATATGCTCGAATGCAATATGACCCGTTAATTATCTGATGATTTTGTGTGTTTTTTCAATTTGCAGGGGTCGAATTATATAGGCATCAGGTGCCCCGTATAGAAAGATCACGTCTTTTGGCTCGAAAAGATAGGTTTTAAACGAACAGACGTATCTGTTCTGCACTTCGTGTTGGGAAATTTATTTATTAGATTTTGATGAATGCCATGTAAAACTTAGACTAGAAAGTTGGCACCCCATTTTTCTTGTAATTTACATTGTAATAGATAGGGTTGTACGAGCTGAGTTAAGTCAGCTATGCCTGGATACACAATAAGTCAACTGAAGACTAGAATGAAGACTCACGTGTGAGGCACTGAGTGTGGCTAGGAAGAGAAGTCAAGAACTCGATCGAAGGAGTATCACCGGATACACCGTGTGAAGTGTCACAAGTCAATTCAAGATAGCCAAGTCTCAAGTTGAAGTGACAAATGGGTCATCCAATGATTAGAGTCGACTAAGTCAATCGGGAAGTTAATGAACCGCAATAAAGTCAAGACAATCAAAAGAATCCGTTACGTAAGTCAAGAAGGTTACTTAAATAAGTAATACTTCCATGCCGCAATATCTTAAAGTGCTCACCCAGCTGCAAAAGGAATAAAACCAATGGAAAGCACTCGCACCTGTGTCGACTCAAAAGCCAAGGTTCAATTAATACGAGGAAATGTCAATATCAAGGACTGCAACAAGACAAGCCAATGAACACAAGTGACTTTTGAAATCAGCCTATCTCTTCAATGGGCAGATTTTTAAAAGTTCACTATAAAAGGCTGAGGAATCACTTTGAGAAAAGGTAACCTTGATTACCAGAACTACGAGCAAGAAAGCAATATTCACTCTGTAACCTGCAAAATATTCTCAAGTTATTCAAGCAAATCTGCAAGCCTAAACTTCGAAGAAAATCGATCCAACACCAAGCTGTGAAGGAAAGACAACTTCAAATTGTTGAAGAGGAAACTTTTGAAGAATCAAAAGGGGTCTACATTCCAAAGAGGACTGTGGAAAGGTTCAAGGTCGAACCAGTCTCAAGTTATTGGAGGGCTTCGTGATCAAATCCAAGAAGCTTGAGCAAGTGAGCTGAAGTAGCAAGGCAGCTGCCCTGTGAAGAAGCTAAGTCGGATGAGAAGCCAGCTGTGTGACCAAGGCATCTCCAGACTGAATCCCAAAGGATCAAGTCAGCTGTGTGATCAAGACTTGCATCTGGACTGATAACCACTTTGTACTCTGATCAATACTTAGTGGATTCCTCTAGGAGTTGGAGAAGAGAGGATTAGAAGAATTACCCCATCTTCGAACCTCTATAAAATCTATTGCGTCATTTACATTTCAGCATTTACTTTCTGCATATCATTTAATATATGCTTTGATAATTTGCTATCCAACTGATAATTAACAAAGTGCTAAAACCAAGTGTTAAAACAAGCTTAAACCAAATTCAAGGGTGTTAAGTCTTCCGCTGAAAATTTCATCTCAGCCAAGTTAAGTATTAGATTAAACAGCTGAGTTATTCTATCAACAACTCAGTCGAGTCTGTTGAGTGGCTAACTCTGCTGGTTAACTAACTTAGCTGTCCATCAAGGACATAGCTGTGATATTAACTCTGAACTAATTTTAAAAGGACTAAATTCGAAAAGTTTGTAAGGTTTATTCAACCCCCCCTTCTAAACCTTACTCACACCCCTTGGGACCTACACTTCGCATCGACGCACGACCTGGCGCGCGGCCTGTGCGTGGATGCGAACCAAAATGGCAAAGCTACGGCGCGACGCACGGTCCGTGCGTCCGCCCGTGCTCGGGTGCAAACACTTTCCCGTTGGAAATTTAAATCAATTAATTAAAAAATTAATTATTTATTTATTTTAAAGATTTTTGGTCCAAAAGAATAAGGGCCTTGAAGCCCAATCCCACGGCCCGGGCCGAGCCGAGCCGGCCGGCGGGCGAGGGGCGGCGACAGGGCGCGTGCGCGTGTGTGCTTTGAACCAAACTCACAAGTATGTAGGTCCTCACCCCTTTAAAAACTTGGGTGACCCCAAGGGCCCAAACCCATAAGTCCAACCTGGGATATATTAAGTATGCAAACTTTGCCTCCTTTACCTATATGGGATTGAGCATTTCTCCTTCCCCACATTTTCCATTTTCCATACTATTTTCTTGTATTAAGTGGCTAATTTGTATCATTAATTTCTCATTCACCCGGAATTGGTTTTGAGAAATTCCAAATGCTATTCTCATCTACTCTCTTAGTAGAATTTATACAAATAATTTAATTATATTTTTCACTAATGGAAACCACTTAATTATTTGGTCAAAATCGGGTCAACACCCATTTTACCAAAACAAGAATTCCAACAACCCCCCACATGAATGAAATTAATGCATGCGTGTATGTAGATTTGCTTGAAAGTCTCGACGAATTGTTATTGCATCAGGATAGGTAGCTTGTGGCTTTGAACCTTCATTAGTAAATACTATCGGATTTACTAGCTGCTTAGTGACGCGATGTCTTGAACTACTCAACCGTTTGTGTAAACCGAGACAACAATACTTACACAATAACAACTCTAACACTTGTTGTTCTCACATTGTGTCCATTTCGGCCCTGGACCATATCTTAGATTCATAAGTATTTCTTTGAAGCAGCCATTACTTCTAACTTATATAGGTGATCTCCTATTGAAGAGTATACTGCCATACTCTGTCACGCCCAAACTTACAAAGCTATAATAACCAACATCTATTATCTATTAACAAAAAAGCATAATATTCATATAGTTATTACAAACCAAACGTACATCGTAATAAAATTACAAGAAAGGTGAAAAGCTGACCAAGTCTACAACTCCTATATATAAAACTATTATTACAATCATTATTCAGGCCAAAACACATCATATGTCGTCAAGACCTCTAGCAAAATACTTCTATTCTGTCACTAGGTAATCATATCAGGGGAAATCCCTCAACTGCTTCGTTGTCGCCTGGATTTGTTTGATAAATGGTTTTATCATGATTTTGATGATTTTATTTTTATACCAAAACAATGTTTTTAAAGGTTGTCCAAATACTCCTAAATGATTTAAAATGGTTTTAATATTTTCCGGAGTATTTCTTCAAGTTTATTTTTGACAATATTGGACAATACATTTAATGATTTTGTGTCAATGGGTTTCTACATTGAAACTATGTTTCTAAATGTTGTCCTAATACTCCCGATCGATCTAAAATGGTTTTACTATTTTTTGGAGTATTTTCTTGAAGTTTATATTGGACAATACTTTTGATGATTTTGTGTTAATGTGTTCTTACATCAAAACTATATTTCTAATGTTGTCCAATACTCCCGATCGGTTTAAAATGTTTTTACTAAATTTTCGGAGTATTTCTTGAGGTTAATTTTTGACAAAAATTGGACAACATTTCTATCTCTTGGTCGACCGGTCGCCCTATAGGGCAACCCGCACCTGAAGATGAATTTTGGAACAAAAAATGAGACGGAGGATATATTGAGCAGGTCGACCGGTCGCCCTGGGCATCGACCGGTCGCCCAAGGTGCGACCGGTGCCTACAAGTCATGCTTTAAAACAGAACGAACGTCTCTTGTTTTTGCAACGAGGGGGATCGGTCCTCCTAGGGGTCGACCGGTCGCAGAACCCCTGGACCAATCACCTCGTGTAATTTTTGCTGTGTTCTTTTCAAACTCTATTTCTGCGCGACCGGTCGCCCTCTAGTTTGATAGCAAACTTCTAACTGTTGTGCAGCAGACAACTTTTCCCTAAATTGTGGGATTGATTTCTAATAGCTATAATCTTGATTTTAATTGCAATTTTTTTGTAGATATCAGATTCCAAGAGGAGCCTATCAATGATCAAACATCTCCTATAAATAGAGGAAGATTTGAAGCACAACAACAAGAGAGAACAATACAACACAACAAGAAGTACTCAAGCAAACACTTGGTCTTATATTGTCATTATTCTTGTTGTAATTTGCCTAGCTTATCACTTTCACATTCTTGAGGTCTAGGCTATTCTTGATTACACTTGCACTCAATTGTATAATTCATTATCGAGTTGTAATCTTGAATTTTTAGGTAATCACTCAACACAAGATATCCTTGTGAGTGTTCTTGTGGTAAGAACACACTTGGGTGATCTAGGTGTTAGGTGTAAGAAGATTGTGGTAATCTTCTTGTCGAGGTGTTGAAGAATTTGGTATTCTTCAAGGTTGAAGATTGTGGTAATCTTCACAAGGTGACGTTGGAGATTGTGGTAATCTTCAAGAGAGATTGTGGTAACCTCAAAGGTGGTGATGAAGAAGAGTGTGGTGCTCTTCAAGGTGTTGTATGTTGAATTTGTATTAATTGTGGTAAATTCTTTTTCTTTTTCAAAACCCATCCTGGATATACTGGGGTGGTAGTAGATTAGGCCCTAGGTGGGTTGAACTACTATAAATCGACACGTGTTATTTACATTTCGCACCTTTATTATTGTTTTGGCGTATTTGGTTCAAAAAAGAGGGCATAATCGAAAAGATGGAGATAATCTATTCACCCCCCCTCTAAATTAACGTAGCCGCTTGGACTGTCAAGTGGTATCAGAGCCAAACTCTTTGGCAAGCTTGTTTCACATCGCGAGTGAAGAGGAACGATCGTCGGCTACGAATGAAGCTCACCTTTCCGGCACCTCCACCACCAAGCCACCTCGATTTGATTCCAAAAATTTTACATTTTGGAAAGAAAGAATGGAATGATATTTACAAGGTTGCGGGTTCGATATTTGGAACATCGTCATCAATGGAAAATCCATTCCGATGAAAGACACACCATACACCTCCAAAGCTCTCAAGGAGCTCAATGATGAAGAAAAGAAAATCATCTCCTTAAATGGTAAAGCTCTCAATATTTTATATTGTTCACTTACCAATTTGGAATATGATCGTATTGTAGGAATTCGATCGGCTCATGAAGTATGGCAAAATTAGAAACCATTCATGAAGTATATGAAAATGATAGGAGCAACTCAAAAGCATATACTTCTCAAAGGGATACAAGGTCAAATCTAAGGAACAAGCCTTTTACAAATTCCAACTATGAAGTAGTTGAACAATGTTTTATGGGCATCGAAGAAGAAAACGAGGTATGTCTCAAACCCTCTACTTCCTATGATATTGTTATACAAAATGATTATAATGATTTGCAAAATGATTTTGATGACCTTCAAAATGAATTCCAAAGTTTACTTGTTAAGTACAAAAATTTGAAAAAGGAATTCAATGTTTTGAAAAATGATAAGGATAGTTTATTTACTTCCTATGAATCACTATCAGGTTCTCACACCACCACACTTGATAAGGTTAGAAACCTTGAAAAAGAAAATAGTACTCTTGTTGAGAATTTTAATTGCATGAAAAAGGATTTATCTAAATCCAACTTGAGTACAGTTAAAATGACTGATATTGATGATATTCATAGTTGTGATAAATTGAAACAAGCACTTGATCATAAGCCTAGTGTTGTTAATTATGTGAAAAGAAATCAAATCCCTATGCATGTTGGTCATTATGCTCCAAAAATTATTACTTGCTTCTATTGTGGTAAAAAGGGTCATACGGTAAATACTTGTCGGGCTAGAAATAGCTCTAATTATTGTTGGAGACCTAAAAGTCTCAAAACTAATCCCAAAGGACCCAAACACTTGAGGGTACCACAAAACGATGTCATATTAGGTACCCGGCGGAATAGAAATCAAGGAAAATTCATACCGCCTAGAAGACATCAAATGACCATCTCATTTGATCAAAGGAGAAGACATCACCACAATGAATTTCCAAGAGAAAGATATTGTCAACAATGGGAAGGACATAATCCTTGGAAATGGAGCAATTGGAGAAGCTATCATCAACAAGACAATTTTCAAAAGGGAAGATATCATCAACAATGGGAATGACACAACCCACGGAAATGGCGTAATTGGTAAACCGTATCTCCCCAATTATATATGCATTTTATTTTAGTATGCCTGTTTTTATTTGTGCCTTAATTGCAAAATGAGTTTTCAATTTTTTTAAGGTCTTCTATATATATTTGTGTTTTTAAATCCTTTGAAAATGAGACCTTACATGTTATGGACTTATTTAGACTTATGTGTTATTATCTCTTATGGTTTTATATAGCATAAGCACATTTATGATATCTCTTATTGCTTAGCCTACACTTGTATTATTATGTTTGTGCAAAATGTGTTTAAGAATTGTGTAGGACATATATATTTTCATCAATGGTTATTTTCTCAAGAGAGGACCATAAACTATCGAGGTACGCTCATCATTGGTATTCATCCTATAGACTCGATATATTTTTTTGTCATATGCCTATGTGCTTGTTTTTCAAAGTATTCTATACAAGTGCTATTAAGAGGATTTTTTTTATTTTTAAAAGGCATTATTTGACATAGCTTGTTTTATCCAAGATTTGTAAAGGATTATATTTTGTTGTTGATAAAACATTTGATTTTTTAAGTTATGCATTTTATTGCACATATAAAATTATTCTTGGTTGCTTTGTCAAAACTCTTGTTCATATGCTTCTTGTAAATGAGGTCTCAACTATATGCTCTTGAATTTTTCAAAATTTCAAAAGAGACTTTATATAGCTTCCTATAAACCTATTTGAACTTACATGTTGTATTATATTCGTGATGATTTTCTTTAAGCATAGTATGTGTTACTTGCTATAATGTCTCTATTATTCGATATTACTATGCTCTTGTGCAAGATGTCTTGATAAGATGTTGCAGGAATTTTTGGTATTTTGGAACAAGATAAATTACCAAGACAAGGTTAGTAGTTCAATGGTATTGCCAAGAAGAAGGTATTGATTTTGATGATACATTTGCAACCGTAGCACATTTAGAAGCTATTCGTATTATACTTGCCCATTCTTGTTTTAAGAATATTTCAAGCTTTACCAAATGGATGTTAAAACCAATTTTCTAAATGGTTTTTATTCTAAAAGAAGTCTATGTAAAACAACTGGGGTTAGAAAGATTTTTATAGGCCAAAATGATTTTTATAAAAGGCCTTATTATGGTTTAAAACATGCACCCCATGTATGGTATGATAGACTTAGAGATTTTCTTTTGCAAAATGATTTTACAAGAGGTAAAGTTTATACTACTCTCTTTATTTTTGAAAAAGGGCAAGATTATTTACTTGTGCTAATTTATGTTGATAATACTATTTTTGGTGCTACTAACGAATCCTTGTGCAAGAAATTTTCTAAGTTGATGCAAGGTAAATTTGAAATGAGCATGATGGTGGAGCTTAATTTCTTCCTTGGACTTCAAGCTCAACAATGCCAAGAAGGTGGTTATATTCCACACTCAAAGTATACAAAAGAAGAATTGAGGCATTGGATAAGAAAGAACCATCTCAACCTCTATGACTACCATGTAAAGATTGACAAAGGTTGAGGAAGGCATATCGGTCGACAAACATATTCGAGGTATGTTCATTCACTTTTATTACTCCCATAAGACTCGGCATTCCATATGCCTTATGTCTATATGCTCAAGCTCAAAAACAATCCCAACGAATCTCATTAAAGTGTCGTTAAAAGAAATTTTCAAATATTTAAAAGGCATTTCTTCTTATGGCTTGTATATCCAAAATTTTAAAATCTTCATATTTTTCAGGATAACAAGTCCGGTGATTATAATTTTTTTTTTCAAAATATGGTTCGTTACAATCAAACTAAACATATTGAGATTCGATATCTTTTTCTAAGAGATTGCATGTTAAACAAAAACTTGAGATGTGTTTAATTTCGTCTCAAGGATAACTCGCGGATTTTTTAATCATTTACCGCCGAGTATTTTACCTCATTTCGAGCTTGATTATGACATAATGTATATTGAATGATGTCTATGTTTGCATTTTGCACGTTTTTAAAACTTAAGGGCGAAAAATCGGATTTTTGTATCAAATTTCGGATTTTCAAAATAGATCAAACAAATTGATGGCGCCAGGGCTTAACCGACCGGTCGCCCATAGCTCCGACCGGTCGCCCTACGCCTTGATCGGTCGCCCACTGTGTAATTTTGGTTAAAATCGTCTCTGTTCTTATTTTCTGCCATTTTGGCTCATTTCACTCTATTTTCGTCCCTTTGCAAATTTCACACACAATTCACTTCAAATGTGTTTTGTTGCATAATTTGCACATTTTGGGGATTATCTAGCTCGATTATCATCATCATTACTCGTCTTTACCGATTAAATGGTAAGAATTCTACTTCCTTTGCTCAATTGGGTTGAACCCTTGAGATTGTGACTTAGTTGTTATATTGTTGATGGAAGTTTCATATGAATGTGATGAGCTTGTCATTTATGATGTATTGTATTGTGTTTGAACTGGTTTTGGTGATGAAAAACTTGGCTTGATTACATTTACAAGGGCTATATATATCCTTTTCAATCTTTGACGCCCGCCAAGTGTTTGATAAAATGTTTCAATGAAAAATTCATCACCAACATGATTCTCTCGTTTTGAAATGTCTTATATATTTATAGAGATCATGTTTTTGCAAATCAAATGAGTTTTCATAAGCTTCTATAAGTCGTATGATCGACTTTTTCCTCCTATTTGGTCTATAAGCTTCAAGGTTCAAATAGCTCGATACATCGGCTTAGTTGCGCACTTTGGTATGATTATTTGATGTTTTTATCGTGCTAACATTATTTTTGATGATTACAAAGGGGGGGAAATAGGTTATAAGCTTATTAGCTCAAAGAAGCTAAAACAAGCTCGAGAAAGAAGCTATAAGTTGTGGCTATTAAAAGCCATAAGTTGTGGATTATACTTAGTCCATTTGGTGTATTATGGAATCATATTCATGTAAATGATGGTTTGTTGATAGGGAGAGCTTTTGCAAAAATGTTTTTGAAAATCTATACTCCCATCCTTGTGATTATATTGCGAGGAATGTTGTCGCTCACAATGGATAGTTCTTTTTAACCGGTAAAATTGTTTTGTTTTCAAAATCGACCTCGTTAAAATTATTTTGGTTTGTAATCATCAAAAAGGGGGAGATTGTTTGATTAATGGTTTTATCATGATTTTGATGATTTTGTTTTTATACCAAAACAATGTTTTTAAAGGTTGTCCAAATACTCCTAAATGATTTAAAATGGTTTTAATATTTTCCGGAGTATTTCTTCAAGTTTATTTTCGACAATATTGGATAATACATTTAATGATTTTGTGTCAATGGGTTTCTACATTGAAACTATGTTTCTAAATGTTGTCTTAATACTCCCGATCGATCTAAAATCTTTTTACTATTTTTCGTAGTATTTTCTTGAAGTTTATATTGGACAATACTTTTGATGATTTTGTGTTAATGTGTTCTTACATCAAAACTATATTTCTAATGTTGTCCAAAATACTCCCGATCGGTTTAAAATGTTTTTACTAAATTTTCGGAGTATTTCTTGAGGTTTATTTTTGACAAAATTTGGACAACATTTATGTCTCTTGGTCGACCCATCGCCCTATAAGGCAACCCGTACCTGAAGATGAATTTTGGAACAAAAAATGAGACGGAGGATCTATTGAGCAGGTCGACCGGTCTCCCTGGGCATCGACCGATTAGGTCTACCGATCGCCCAGGGTGCGACCGGTGCCTGCAAGTCATGCTTTGAAACAGAACGAACGTCTCTTGTTTTTGCAACGAGGGGGACCGGTCCTCCTAGGGGTCGACCGGTCGAAGACCCCCTGGACCGGTCACCCCGTGTAATTTTTGCTGTGTTCTTTCCAAACTCTATTTATGCGCGACCGGTCGCCCTCTAGTTTGACAGCAAAATTCTAACCGTTGTGCAGCAGACAACTTTTCCCTAAATTGTGGGATTGATTTCTAACAGCTATAATCTTGATTTTAATTGAAATGTTTTTGTAGATATCGGATTCCAAGAGGAGCCTATCAATGATCAAACATCTCCTATAAATAGAGGAAGATTTGAAGCACAACAACATGAGAGAACAATACAACACAACAAGAAATACTCAAGCAAACACTTGGTCTTATATTGTCATTATTCTTGTTGTAATTTGCCTAGCTTATCACTTTCACATTCTTGAGGTCTAGGCTATTCTTGATTATACTTGCACTCAATTGTATAATTTATTATCGAGTTGTAATCTTGAATTTTTGGGTAATCATTCAACACAAGATATCTTTGTGAGTGTTCTTGTGGTAAGAACACGCTTGGGTGATCTAGGTGTAATATCCACATTTTCTTTAATGATTATATAATTTTATTAATCATAATGACTGTTGGTATATTTAATAGTAATGATTCATCTAGTGTTATAACAGTGAAGAACGTGAGATTGGTGTGCTCGGAAGTTCATGTCAAAAGAATTATGACGGTATATATGGGACATGAATTATACATATATTACTATGATGTGATGTATGTATATATGGTAAATTACATGTTATATTGATATTTTATTATGCTAATCAAGGGTGATTAAATGAATTATTTTCGTGCACTTCAAACTCATGTAGTTGATGGACTTGATGATATGGTGTTTTAGATGCAATTTTGCGAACGTTTTCCCTTCTTCCTTAAATTGATTATTTGGAATTTATGAACATGGTATTTTAATTACATGTCTTAAGTATCTTTAGGAACAATAACTACCTTATTTGAATATGTAATGTATGAGATATGCTCAAAACACTCAAACATGCCAAAACTGAAAATCTGTAAAACTTGACAGCAACATGTGCAACTTTGCAAACGTATTTTTCCCATAAAATAAGTTTCTTATCTGGGATTTTTGAACATTTTAATTTAGATACATGTATTAGGTGTCTATAGGAACAAGAATTTCCTTATTTGAATATGTAAAGTATGAGATATGGTCCAAACACTAAAGCATGCCAAAACTGAAAATCTGTAAAACTGGACAGCAACATGTCCAACTTTGCCAACGTATTTTTCCCATAAAATAAGTTTCTTATCTGGGATTTTTAAACATGTTAATTTAGATACATGTCTTAGGTGTCTATAGGAGGAAGAATTACATTAGTTGAATATGTAAAGTGAGAGTTATGGTCCATATACCAAAGCTTGCCAAACAAGAAATGACAGCTTACTATACTCATGTTGTTGTGGTTGTTATGATTTGTATAAAACAAGTAAAGTGTCATGGTTGTTCCCTATTTGAACCACAAAAGGTAAGGTATATTCTTCATGATTAAATCACAATGAAGAAAGCAAGAAAAGTAAGGTCTATATTTTATCAATTGGAACATGGCTAACAACTATCATGTGAAGATGTAGGGACCCTTTTTCAATACTTTAATAGATGAGACTTGTATCTAGTTATTTTGCTGAGAATACAAGGTTACATATATGAATAAGAGGTGTGTGAATCTGAAAAATTTAGAGAGCCAATAAGTTCCTTCATTCTAAATAGTTTCCTCAAAAATCTCTACATTAGCCCTTTCAAAGAATCAAATCCAACTCTTCACTAAAGTGTGTTTTTACTTCTTCATACTATTTACCTTGAATTCAATGGTGCATAACATATATATACACAAGAAGTAATCATACAAGTAGTTTCAACAAAGTTGCATCAAAGGATCTAATGAGTGAACCACTTTGCTTATACAAGATCTTGTAAGAAATAAGGTATGTATTTCCAAATTCGGATTTAATTGGTGAAATGTTACGATATGCAAAGTATTGCTTCTTGAGTACATTTAGATTTTAGAAATACTTATCTAAATGTCATATATGCTAGGGTAAATTTCCAGATCCCTATAGTTATTGATGATCTAATAATGAATTTTATTTTATCATTGGACATTCATTCATGAATCTGAATAATTGTATGATCTCAAACTTTCGAAGCATGTGTAGATCGGATATGATTTTATTTATAGCTAACTTTTGCATATGTCATTCCTATATGCATTATTAGTATCCTGTAATTTTAATGAAATTTTATCTATCCCGGTTTAGAGGATATAGAATTTAGAATCTAATATGCTCACAGTGTATGAAATCTTGACAGTTTTTAGGATCAGTTTTGAATAATTATTTTGAACTATACATGGATGTTCATTTACCTTAACAAAAATCTAGGACATGTCATTATGGGTTATGTATAATTCTGAAAAGTTTTAGCTCTATATGGTATCTAGGTTGTGAGTGAAAAATCGTTCTTTACAGTATGCCCAGATTAGAATATAAGATGCCTGCACTATTGTATTCATTTACAAAATTTGAAAATTATGTCTTTCTCATTTATTTCGTAGAGGAAAATTTGTGACACTCTATTAGGATGTTAGGTATCATGTTTCTAAGTTTTACATGGATTATATATTTATATTATCATATTAATATTTTTAAGTAAGTATAGGTCAGAATTTCCAGTTTTAGAGCATTAGGCTTGATCATGTACTAATGAAGTTTTATGAACCTTATCTAGATCATTTATGAAATCTTATAAATATATATAAATGCATTTTTAATGTCTATATTAATTGTATGTGTTTCCCATGAAAATATTTGACATGAACATTCCAAGAAAGCGAGCACGCCGTGATCAAAACGTTCATCACCCTTAAGTAAAAGGTTTAGTAAGTAAACAAGTCAAGTAAGTACATTCTCACCTGCAACATGATATAAGTTTATGAAATGTTCTCTTTATAAAGTTACACTGATTTCAACATCTTATATTCGAGCATTCTCTATGAAAGGCATTTATGGAATTCTATACAAATTGTTGATGAGTTTTTCATGAATGTATATGTATGTATCACGTAATGGAAGCATTACACACCCAATGATGATGTTTGTCCCGTTAGGTGGACTTGTCCCGCAAGGTCGACTTGTTACATTTGGTTTGGGATTTGCTACCCTTTTCCTTTCGTGACAGCGCGCTAATGTTGTTAATGGTGTAACGCTTGGGCCCATAAAGATAAAATGAATATGCATGTTTTTTATTTATGCATAGAAACAGATGTAAAAGTTATTTACAATGATCATGCTCATATTTATGTTTTCATGATAAATGCTCATACTTTGAAAAATATTTTTGTGAGAATTCAAATGTGCTTACTAAGCTTAATGCTTATAAAAGTTACATCATGTTGCAGATAGGAATGTAATGAGGATGACTTAAGTTGAAATATATGAGAAGCGTATGTGCAACGATGTGGGATTGGAAACGGAATTACGCCAAGAAAGATATTATATTTTATGATGTCAAATTATTATTAAACTTATTTCAACTTTTATGCTTCCGCTATGTTATATTTTAAGATTCATTGAAAACCTCTTTTCAAATTGCATGTTTTCACTATTTTCGAATTCAAACTCTTGGTTTGTGACATTTTAGGTTTTCTCATGATGATTTGTATTTTCATAATATAACAGCCGATTTTAGTATTATGTAATTGATCATTTTAAAAAAAATCCTGGCCAACATTGTATAGTTTTTCTCAAAATTATTTTAAAGAAGTTTAATGTTAACGAGCCTTGTGGCGTCTGTAAGGGGGCATTACAGTTATGGTATCAGAGCGGGTTCCGTTTTCAATACACATGGCCATATGTCTACTCCATGGTTTACAAGTGAGTTTTTTTTTCTTAAATATTTTACGCATGATTAACAATTTTCTTTTCAAAAAAAAAACAAAAAGTGGTGGAGCTACACTTTCATAACGTAACTTTGACTGTATTAAGAACTCTATTAAGCTTTACCTCTCTCGATGAAGATGAACTATGAATGATGATGAAAGAAGAGGCATGTGTCGGGGTTGTTCGACAATAGGACCTTGAAAGGTCATTCTTGATTATGGTAACTTAATTCAAACTATTGTCGACTTCATAGATGACTATAAAGCCAAAAAGTGATACCAATTAGTTTTGAGCTAATAATAACGAAGAGAAACTCACTACGAACCTACACCAACTTCTTCTCAACCTCAAGAATAGGAAGTTGAAGCCCATATGGTTCATGTAACAATAAGATCCATCTCATAATAACTCCTACTAGTTAGATGGATATATTTTTAACTCATCGACTTTGAAGGATCTAGTGATCCCTTAATCATTGGAGCATGGTTGAAGACAATAGAACTACTCTCAAATTGATGGGTTTTATTGGGTGAAGGAATTTTATGTGTGTCATGTTACTTGACAATGGAAGCCTTAGTGAAGGAATTGAACAAGCAACAATGTCAATTGAATGACATGAGTGGAGTTTATTAAGGAGTTCAATGAAAAGTTCTTTTTATGAATATCAAAAGAAAACACTATGATAAGTTTAATGACCTTCATCATGGAGACATATAGTAATAGGTGAGGTGATGATACCCGCACATTATTTGTCAGCAGTTTCTTAAATGGTTATTGATAAGGAATTCTACATTGATCTCATTGTGTTGAATATGCATGATTTGGATATTATCTTAGGAAGGGATTTCTTGGGGAAGTATAACACAATTTTCAAGTGTCAATGATAAGGAGTTAATTCGAATTAAATAATTGATAAAGATGGATATTTTAGGAAATTTAGGAATGAAATCAAAGATATTTCTATCAAGAACGCCAAGGACATTATTTGACTAGTGGATGTATTGGATGTTTAGCTTATATAATTGACCAAGTGACAATAGATGAAGTTAGTGATTGATGTAGTGCATGGTTAGAGAGTTTAATTATGTGTTTTCAAAGGATTTGCTATGATTACCACCAAAAAATCGAATTTGAAATTGAGTTTATACTAGGCACCAATCCAATTTCAAAAGCACCATATTGAATGGCCCCATCGTAGTTGAAAGAATTGCATGTTCAATTAAAAGAACTCATTGACAAAGTTTTCATACGACCAAGTCATTCACCATGGGAGCTCCAAAGATATTTGTCAAGAAGAAAGATGGGTCTATGAGATTATGTATTGACTATAGGGAGTTGAATAAAGTGACCATAAAGAATAAATACCCACTACCTAGAATTGGTGATTTGTTTGACCAATTAAAAGGGGTATCCGTATTTTCAAAAATTGATTTGAGATCTGGTTATCACTAGTTAAAGATAAGAGAATGAGATATTTCAAAGACAAATTTTTAGAAGTAGGTATGGTCACTATGAATTTATGGTTATGCATTTTGGTCTTACAAACGCCCCAAAGACTTTTATGGATTTGATGAATCGAGTATTCAAAGAATATCTTGATAAGTTTGTTATAGTATTTATTGATGACATCCTTGTATACTCAAAGAGTCGAGAAGAACATGATATACACTTGAGGATTGTACTTGAGACATTGAGAGAACATCAATTATATGCAAAATTTTCCAAATGTGGGTTCTCAAGTTAGATGAAGTGTCATTCTTAGGTCATGTGATATCAAAAGATGGTGTTAAGGTGGATCCAGGAAAAATAGAGGTTGTTCTAAATTGGAAGTAACCTAAGAATGCAAGTGAAATGAGAAGTTTTTTAGGTATAGCAGTTACTATCGAAAGTTTGTGGAGGATTTTTCGAAAATAGTGTTGCTCTAACTAACCTAAAGCGCCAAGGAAAAAGTTTGAATGGACTCGATGCTCGTGATAGAAATTTTTAAGAGCTTAAGAATCAATTAACTACATCACCAAAGATTGACAATTCCGGGAGAAGAATGATTCTCTATTTACAAAGTGATATTCAAAAAAATAGGCCTTGGTGCGCTTCTAATGCAAAATGATAGCGTTATTGCTTATGCATCAAGACAATTGAAGGATTATGAAAAGAATTACCCTACTCATGATTTTGAATTGGCAAAATATAGTATTTGCTTTGAAAATGGAGATATTATTTGTATGGAGTCAATTGTAAGATTTATACTGAGACCACCATAGCTTGAAATATTTATTTACACATAAAGAATTAAACATGAGGCAAAGACGGTGGTTTGAATTAGTTAAGGATTAAGATTGTGAAATCCTTTATCATCCAGGCAAAGCAAATAGAGTGCGGATGCATTGAGTAGGAAATCATCAACAAAACTCATGGCGTTGCATGTTATCCCAAAACCTTTACAAAAAGAGGTTATTGAGCTACAATTGAAATAATTTGAATCGTTTATTGGCGATAACCTTGACCCCAGTCATTTTTGAGCATATTCAAGTCAGTCAAGAAAAGGACCAACTTTTATCCAAAATCAAGGAAGAAATAATGACTGAAAATGTCCGGATTTTTGTATCTCCAACGATGGAATTTTAAAATTCAAAGGACGACTCGGTACCAAAAAGATTAGGAAATGAGAAAACAGTTATGTCGAAGCCCATGAAACTCCATACTCCATACACCCAGAGCTACAAAGATGTATCGGGACCTCAAACAAAATTTTTGGTGGCATGGCATGAAGAAAAATATTGCCGCTTATGTTAACAAGTGTTTGACATGTCGCAAGTAAAGGTGGACATCAAAAAGCTGCAGGGCGCTTGCAACCAATTCATACCCAGAATGGAAGTGGGAAGAAATTGCTATGGATTTTATCGTTGGGATGCCTAAGACGACTAATGGCTATGATGCCATTTGGGTAATTATAGATCGACTTACCAAGTCGGCTCATTTTCTTCCGGGCTAAAATGGCATTTTCGATGGACAAGTTGGCGTAACTCTACGTCAAAGAGATAGTTCACTTACATGGAGTGCCAAATTTTATAATTTTGTATAGAGATAGTAGATTTACGTCTCACTTTTGGCGGAGTGTACAATAGTCAATGGGTACCAAACTAATGTTTAGCACAACCTTCTATCCGCAGACTGATGGACCAATGGAACGAACAAATCAGATTCTTGAAGATATGCTTATGGCATGCGCACTTGGTTTTAAAGGAAATTGGTGAAAATATTTACCACTCGCCGAATTTTCTTATAATAACATTATCAAGCAAAAATCGGTATGGCCCCTTATGAGGCATTGTATGGGAAACGTTGTCGTTCTCCATTCATTGGCATGAGGCCGGTGAGAAGAAATTTATAGAATCGAACATATCGAGAAGACGATTTTGTGCAAGAGATTATCAAGCTATAAAGGTAATTCGAAAAGAATTGAAATAGCACAAAGTAGACAGAAAAAGTTACTGGCGATGTTAGGCGAAGACCGTTAGAATTCTCGATTGAGACTTCGTCTTCATTAAAGTTTCACCAATGAAAGGAATTATGAGATTTGGGAAGAAAGGAAAGCTTAGTCCAAGATATGTCGGTCCATATATGATTGTTGAAAGAATTGGAAAAGTTGCTTATAAGCTTGAATTACCTCAAGAGATGACAACAATCCACAATGTTTTTCATGTATCAATGCTCAAGAAATACATTCCGATCCTTCACATGTCCTTACACCACCATTGATACAAATTGATGAGAGTTTCGATTATGAAGAAAAACCACAACAATACTTGATAGAGGAGTTAAGAAATTAAGAAACAAAGAAATTCCTTTAGTTAAAGTATTATGGTCTAACCACAAAGTTGAAGAAGCCACTTGGGAGCGTGAAAGAAGACATAAGAGCAAAATATCCACATCTATTCTGAGTTTTGAGGACGAAACTCTTGTAAGGTGGGAGGATTGTAATACCCACATTTTCTTTAATGATTATATAATTTTATTAATTATAATGACTGTTGGTATATTTAATAGTAATGATTCATCTAGTGTTATAACAGGTGAAGAACGTGAGATTGGTGTGCTCGGAAGTTCATGTCAAAAGAATTATGACAAGATATATGGGACATGAATTATACATATATTACTATGATGTGATGTATGTATATATGATAAATTACATGTTATATTGATATTTTATTATGCTAATCAAGGGTGATTAAATGAATTATTTCCGTGCACTTCAAACTCATGTAGTTGATGGACTTGATGATATGGTGTTTTAGATGCAATTTTGCGAACGTTTTCCCTTCTTCCTTAAATTGATTATTTGGAATTTATGAACATGGTATTTTAATTACATGTCTTAAGTATCTTTAGGAACAATAACTACCTTATTTGAATATGTAATGTATGAGATATGATCAAAACACTCAAACATGCCAAAACTGAAAATCTGTAAAACTTGACAGCAACATGTGCAACTTTGCAAACGTATTTTTCCCATAAAATAAGTTTCTTATCTGAGATTTTTGAACATGTTAATTTAGATACATGTATTAGGCGTCTATAGGAACAAGAATTACCTTATTTGAATATGTAAAGTATGAGATGTGGTCCAAACAATAAAGCATGCCAAAACTGAAAATCTGTAAAACTAGACAGCAACATGTCCAACTTTGCCAACGTATTTTTCCCATAAAATAAGTTTCTTATCTGTGATTTTTAAACATGTTAATTTAGATACATGTCTTAGGTGTTTATAGGAGGAACAATTACATTATTTGAATATGTAAAGTGAGAGTAATGGTCCATATACTAAAGCTTGCCAAACAAGAAAATTTCTGTGACAGCTTACTATACTCATGTTGTTGTGGTTGTTATGATTTGTATAAAGCAAGTAAAGTGTCATGGTTGTTCCCTCTTTGAACCACAAAAGGTAAGGTATATTCTCCATGATTTAATCACAATGAAGAAATCAAGAAAAGTAAGGTCTTTATTTTATCAATTGGAACATGGCTAACAACTATCATGTGAAGATGTATGGATCCTTTTTCAATACTTTAATAGATGAGACTTGTATCTAGTTATTTTGCTGAGAATACAAGATTACATATATGAATAAGAGGTGTGTGAATCTGAAAATTTAAGAGAGCCAATAAGTTCCTTCATTCTAAATAGTTTCCTCAAAAATCTCTACATTAGCCCTTTCAAAGAATCAAATCCAACTCTTCACCAAAGTGTGTTTTTACTTCTTCATACATTTACCTTGAATTCAATGGTGCATAACATATATCTACACAAGAAGTAATCATACAAGTAGTTTCAACAAAGTTGCATCAAAGGATCTAATGAGTGAACCACTTTGCTTATACAAGATCTTGTAAGAAATAAGGTATGTATTTCTAAATTCGGATTTAATTGGTGAAATGTTACGATATGCAAAGTATTGCTTCTTGAGTACATTTATATTTTAGAAATACTTATCTAAATGTCATATATGCTAGGGTAAATTTCCAGATCCCTATAGTTATTGATGATCTAATAATGAATTTTATTTTATCATTGAACATTCATTCATGAATCTGAATAATTGTATGATCTCAAACGTTCGAAGCATGTGTAGATTGGATATGAATTTATTTATAGCTAAATTTTGGATATGTCATTCCTATATGCATTATTAGTATCCTGTAATTTTAGTAGAATTTTATCTATCCCGGTTTAGAGGATATAGAATTTAGAACCTAATATGCTCACAGTGTATGAAATCCTGACCGTTTTTAGGATCAGTTTTGAATAATTATTTTGAACTGTAAATGGATGTTCATTTACCTTAACAAAACTCTAGTACATGTCATTATGGGTTATGTATAATTCTGCAAAGTTTTAGCTCTATATGGTATCTAGGTTGTGAGTTAAAAATCTTTTTTTACAGTATGCGCAAATTAGAATATAAGATGCCTGCACTATTGTATTCATTTACAAAATTTGAAAATCATGTCTTTCTCATTTATTTCGTAGAGGAAATTTTGTGACATTTTATTAGGATGTTATGTATCATGTTTCCAAGTTTCACATGGATTATATATTTATATTATCAGATTAATATTTTTAAGTATAGGTCAGAATATCAAGTTTTAGAGCATTAGGCTTGATCATGTACTAATGAAGTTTTATGAACCTTATTTAGATCATTTATGAAATCTTATAAATATATATAAATGCATTTTTAATGTCTATATTAATTGTATGTGTTTCCCATGAAAATATTTAACATGAACATTCCAAGAAGGCGAGCATACCGTGATCAAGACGTTCATCACCCTTAAGTAAAAGGTTTAGTAAGTAAACAAGTCAAGTAAGTACATTCTCGCCTGCAACATGATATAAGTTTATGAAATGTTCTCTTTATAAAGTTACACTTATTTCAACATCTTATATTCGAGCATTCTCTATGGAAGGCATTTATGGCATTCTATACAAATTGTTGTTGAGCTTTTCATGAATGTATATGCATGTATCACGTAATGGAAGCGTTACACACCCAATGATGATGTTTGTCCCGCTAGGTGGACTTGTTACGTTTGGTTTGGGATTTGCTACCCCTTTCTTTTCGTGACGGCGCGCTAATGATGTTAATGGTGTAACGCTTGGTCCCATAAAGATAAAATGAATATGCATGTTTTTTATTTATGCATATAAAGTGATGTAAAAGTTATTTACAATGATCATGCTCATATTTATGTTTTCATGATAAATGCTCATACTTTGAAAAATGTTTTTGTGAGAATTCAAATGTGCTTACTAAACTTAATGCTTATAAAAGTTACATCATGTTGCAGATAGGAATCTAATGAGGATGACTTAAGTTGAAGTATATGAGAAGCGTATGTGCAACGATGTGGGATTGGAAACGGAATTACGCCAAGAAAGACATTATATTTTATGATGTCAAATTATTATTAAACTTATTTCAACTTTTATGCTTCCGCTATGTTATATTTTAAGATTCATTAAAAACCTCTTTTCAAATTGCATGTTTTCACTATTTTCGAATTCAAACTCTTGGTTTGTGATATTTTCGGTTTTCTCATGATGATTTGTATTTTCATGATATAATAGCCGATTTTAGTATTATTTAATTGATCATTTTAAAAAAAATCCTGGCCAACATTGTATAGTTTTTCTCAAAATTATTTTAAAGAAGTTTAATGTTAACGAGCCTTGTGGCGTCCGTAAGGGGGCATTGCACTAGGTGTTAGGTGTAAGAAGATTGTGGTAATCTTCTTGTCGAGGTGTTGAAGAATTTGGTATTTTTCAAGGTTGAAGATTGTGGTAATCTTCACAAGGTGCCGTTGGAGATTGTGGTAATCTTCAAGAGAGATTGTGGTAATCTCAAATGTGGTGTTGAAGAAGAGTGTGGTGCTCTTCAAGGTGTTGTAAGTTGAATTTGTATTAATTGTGGTAATTAATAAAATTCTTTTTCTTTTTCAAAACCCATCCCGGATATACTGGGGTGGTAGTAGATTAGGCCCTAGGTGGGTTGAACTACTATAAATCGACACGTGTTATTTACATTCCGCACCTTTATTATTGTCTTGGCGTAGTTGGTTCGAAAAAGAGGGCATAATCGAAAAGATGTAGATAATCTATTCACCTCCCCTCTAGATTATCGTAGCCGCTTGGACTTACAGGATTATCGCCTGAAATATTTTTTTTTTTGGAAAATATATACGTGAGGGGAAAACCTCAGTGAGTGGGTGCAGGTGTGCAGGTGTGGCCTTTTATAAAAATTTAACGCTAAGAAAGCTTCAATTAATTTTTATAAGTGAAATCATTTTCGGTTCAATAACAACATGCACTCAATCAATCAGAACACATTAATTCAAATATCACATTAACAAAGGGGATCGTTCATAAATGGTAAGTGACCCCCGTTCTCCCTTATCACTCCTTTATTGCGTTGCGTAAAGCCTTACCCCCTTATTGCACCACACTACGGCTCGACTCTCTACACTGGGGCTCGCGAAGCCCGGAGAAGTCATATTCCGGAATATACCGATCCTACGACCCACTTCAACCTTTAGAACACTCCGTCTTTAGGTGGTGGGATTTGGTTGTGGATAGTGAAGAACCTTTTAAGACCGTAGGCCTTTGCCTGACCAGCCGAACTCAGCCCTATCCACACCACACTAGGGCCTGACACTTACCAAATAGACTATACATGAACAGACTTTAGGCTTGATTAGAGTCAGAAATGCATACATTATTACTATTATTCTTTAGTGGACAACTTATGGCTGAAATTCAATCTAAACACACAAAGAAGTAAAAGATGATATTAAATATATTAACTTTAAGTTAAATAGGAGAACATTTCATATTATCTTACACAGATAAATCTCAACATACCTCTTCTTTTAATATAATATTTTCCAACTGATATCAAAATGTAAAGGAAAATTTATGCCCCAAAATAATTAGCTTGGTTATTCAGATTGCTAAAATTCCTCTTTATGTAATAGAACTCATCCCTGGTTTACTTGAAAGGAAACTAATATTCTAGATATGCTAGAATATTTATATTTCGTAGTCTATATCTTTGGTACACTAAATGATTTTATCTTTAAGTACATAATTAATTATTAGTCCTAATGCATTAAAACACTAAGCTTAATAATTAATGTTTATGGTTTTATACATGTAAGATTTTTACACCAAGATTGTCATACCAACTTCAAAGAATACAAATTCAATTTGTGTGGGTTATCTATTAAATCACTGAGTCCGTTGAAAAGTGTCAATCAGCCCATTCTTAGTTAAACAACAAAACAAATTAATTAATTCTTGGTTAATCTCTCTTTTGGCCTAATAAATGACGAAAAGGAAAAGGGAAAATAGCAACAACTATAACTTCTGAATTAAAAGTCTGATTGGTTTCAAACAATAGAGCTCGAACTATGGCTGATGATAAAACACCAGAATCGGGATAGTAGAAAAATGAATAAAATTTGGCAGTTTGAATTCTCTGTTCTGACGGCTCGGAGGAGCAATTAATCAAGAAGTTTGTTGTGATTTCTCTAATAGAATTAAAGAATAATCAACATGGAATAATTATGGAGTTTTCTCCTATTATGAATTTATCTACACAGCAAGAAAAGAGGGCAAGAAGACCACTCACCTTGAAGCTTAAAGTTCGACCTTGAAACTCAAACGTAGCTTGATCCGGATAATTTTTCAACACCAAATATTTCTTGTTTGAAATTGAACCTTCAGTTCTATAACTCCGTTGCGAGAACCTCAAAACAAAAATGATTTTTTTCCTTCCTGCCTATTTTTCTCTCTTCGTGTTAATGTACTTAATTAAACTCCTAACTACCTCTGTCTTTTGTATTCACCATAACGTATTACTCTTCCTCTGGAATCGTCCGAATCTCTCCTTTTTGTAGAAGTTGTTTATTATTATTTTGTTTTCCTCTTCTTCTTTTGTTTCCACCTCCTGCTAATTTTTAGCTTAGTTGGCTTCTTTTTGTAGCAATTATCATTTAGTCCTTTTGTTTTTGTCGGTTAGGTGGCTTAACAATAAAGCCATAAGACAACTCTATCTTCTCTTTTTAGTATCTAAGCATTTGTATATACTTATCTAACTTATCCAAGGTATATAATATATATATATATATATCTACCTTTTCCAATTTATATTATATAATATATATTAAACTTTAGATAAACATATGTTTGCACTAAGGTGTTTGGATAGTCAAGACTACAACAATTTGGGCCGGTTTACACGACATTCACGTAATACGAATTTACAATAAAATTCGGGTTGTACTCAACATATTATAAGAAAATACCATACAAAATAAATCTATATACAAAATTTACTATATTACAAGTAGTCGAAATTTCGGGGTCCTACATACTCCACCTTTCGGTATAGGTATAGGAATTCATTCACTTGGATGTTTCAAGAATAAGCTAACACATTTTCCAAGTGTTCAGCTGAACATTTATAACTTAGTTGTCCCATTGAACCAAGGTCTTCGGAAATCCAATTCACAAGGTTGGGTTACCACTATGAACATTCTTTAAGTTGTGGAATTTAAACTCATTCCCCTTAACAGTTTATACAATTGATCTTGATTTATGCCTTTCGTAAGCGGATTCGCAAGGTTTTCCTTTGACTTCACGTAGTCAACCGAAATAACCCCATTCAAAGTCAACTGTCTAATGGTATTATGTCTCTGACGTATATGTCAAGACTTACCATTATACATACTACTTTCTGCCCTTCCAAGTGCTGATTGACTATCACAGTGTATCATCACAGCAGGCACAGGCTTATTTCAACAAGGATTATCCTCTAAGAAGTTTCCAAGTCATCCTGGTTCTTCTCCAGCTTTATCTAAAGCAATGAACTCGGATTCCATAGTGGATTGAGCTATGCACGTTTGCTTAGAACACTTCCACGACACCGCTCCTCCACCTATTGTGAAAACATATCCACTCGTGGACTTGGAGTCTTTTGTGTTCGATATCCAATTGGCATCACAGTATCCTTCTAATACTGATGGATATCTCGTATAAAGTACTCCATAGTTAATGGTATACTTTAAATATCTAAGTACCCTTATCATGACTTTTCAGTGATCCGTACTCGGGTTACTTGTGAACCTACTTAGCTTACTCACTGAATATGCAATGTCTGGACGTGTACAATTTGTTAAGTACATCAGACTGCCAATTACCCTTGCATATTCCAGCTGAGAAACTGGTTCGCCTCTATTCTTGGCCAAGTGTAGACTTAGATCTACAGGTGTCTTAGTCGGAGGACTATCAAAAGCATTAAACTTTCTAAGTATGCTTTCGACATAATGGGATTGTGACAAGACAATTCCATCTGAAGTTCTAAACATATTAATCCCTAATATAACATCAGATAATCCCATATATTTCATGTCAAAGTTCTTCTTCAACATGTTCTTAGTATTCACGATTAAATCTTGACTACTGCCCATAATCAACATATCATCTACATAAAGGCATACTATGACGTAATCATTTGTAGTACCTTTAATGTAGACACACTAGTCACATTCATTGATTTTGAAACCGTTTGACTTCATAGTCGAGTCAAACTTTTCATGACATTGCTTAGGTGCTTGTTTTAGTCCATAAAGTGACTTAACAAGTTTACACACCTTTCGCTCTTGACCGGGTGCAACGTACCCCTCGGGTTGTTCCATATAAATCTCCTCTTCAAGCTCACCAATCAAGAAGGCAGTTTTAATGTCCATTTGATGTATCTCAAGGTTATGCAAAGCTGCAATTGCAATGAGAACATGAATGGACGTAATCCTCGTGATAGGAGGATATGTATCGAAGAAGTCATATCCCTCATTTTGTCTAAACCCTTTAGCTACCAAACGAGCTTTATACTTGTCAATAGATCCATCTGCTTTATACTTCCTTTTAAGGATCCACTTGCATCCCAATGGTTTGCAACCCAGTGGGAGATCAACTAACTCCCAAGTGTGATTTTGCATGATGGAATCTATCTCATTATTGATAGCTTCTTTCCGAGAGAGCTTCGGACTAGACAATGCTTCTTGAATAGTTCCGGTTTGTTTTATAACATATAAGTTAGAAAATCAGGACCAAAAGAATTAGCTACTTTTGTCCTTTTACTGCGTCTTGGTTCCTCTTCATCATCACTTTGAGGTAACCTTACAGTTTCATAAGTTTGTTTACTCAAACTTTCTTCTTTCCGTTCTTTGTTCGGAAAGATATTCTCGAAGAATATAACATTCCTTGATTCAATGATCATACCTTCATTTATATCAGGAATAGCTGACTTGTGCACTAAAAAGCGATATGCACTACTATTGTTAGCATATCCAATAAAAGCAGAATCGATCCTTTTCGGACCGATTCTAACTTGTTTCGGCTTAGGTACTTCGACTTTAGCCAAACACCCCCACACTTTGAGGTATTTATATGACGGTTTACGTCCCGTCCATACTCATATGGAGTTTCATTTTTACCTTTGTGTGGGATCATATTAAGAATGTAGTTTGCAGAAAGTATGGCTTCCCCCACAAGTTTTGGGGTAAGCCAGAGCTTATCAACATCGCATTCATCATCTCCTTAAGAGTACGATTTTTGCGTTCTGTATCTCCATTTCATTGAGGTGAGTAGGGAGCAGTCGTTTGATGAATTATACCCGCTTCCGAGCAAAATTCTTCAAACGGAGCAAAATACTCTCCGCCTTTATCACTTTGAATCATCTTAATTTTCAAATTAAGCTGATTTTCAACTTCATTCTTGTAAGTTTTAAAAGCTACTAAAGCTTCATCTTTGCTTTTCAAAAGATACATATAGCAATATTTTGTGCAATCATCTATAAACGTTATGAAGTACTTTTTCCCACCTCGAGTTTGCACAAGTTTTAAATCACACACATCTGTATGAATTAACTAGAGTGGTTTGGTACTTCTCGTTACCGAATGAAACGGTGCTTTGGCCAACTTTGCTTCAACACAAATTTCGCATTTGTCTTGTGAATCGGTTTTAAACGTGGGTATTAATTCCAGATTCACTAACCTTTTAATTGTGTTGATGTTTACGTGTCCTAATCTATCATGCTATAAATTAGAATAATCCAACAAATAAACAGAAGTAATAGTTTTATTCTTTGCCTCTTGGCGGAAAACATACATTACACACATCTTAAACAGGCCCTTATCAAGGTAGCCCTTACAAAGAAACTGACCATTCTTGGTTATTACAAACTTGTCGGACTCAAACACTAGTCTAAACCCGGCCTTACCAAGCAAAGGACCGGAAACCAAATTCTTGCGGATGTCCGGGATATGCAGCACATCTACAAGCGTAAGCTCCTTTCCGGAAGTCATCTTTAGCACAACCTTCCCAAGCCCCACGATGTTGGAAGTCGAAGAATTCCCCATGAAAAGCTTCCTTCCATTTATCGGAGTATAGGAGGAGAACATCTCCTTGTCGGCACAAATGTGACGAGTAGCCCCGGTATCTATCCACCACTCCCTTGGGTTATCCACCATATTGGCTTCAAACACAACGGCGGTGAGATCGAGCTCCAAAATTTCGATTGGAATCGACTTGTCCTCCGTCACATTGGGATGTTGGTTGCCACCTTGATTACCCTTTTTAGGGTGTTGGCAATCCTTAGCCATGTGGTTCGATTTGCCATAGTTGTAGCAATTCCCCTTGAACTTTTTGGCTTTTTCTTTTTCTTTTTTGGAGTACTTGCGGTTCTTGCTAGTGCTCAATTCAGCAAGATTGGCCTTAGCCTCCACTCCAGACTTACTGGATTTCACCTCTGATTTTCGGTTGTCTTCTTCGATTCGAAGCCAAACAATTAGATCCTCAAGCCCCATCTCTTTGCGCTTGTGTTTGAGGTAATTCTTGAAATCCTTCACAATGGCGGCAACTTTTTGATTATTGCAGCCACTTGAAAGGATTCATTCAAAATCATCCCTTCAGACACTAAGTCGTGAAGTATGATTTGAATCTCCTGAACTTGGCTGATCACCGTCTTGGTGTCAACCATCTTGTACACGAGGGAATTTGCCGACAACAAATTTCTTTGTACTGACATCTTCCGTCTTGTACTTCTTTTCCAAAGAATCCCACAATTCCTTGGACGTCTTGAACGTGCTATAGACGTTATAGAGGGTGTCGTCTAGCCCGTTCAACTCGTAGTTGCGACACATAAAATTATTGTTATGCCAAGCATCCACAGCGATTCTCCGATTGTTGTCGATTTCCTCATCGCCAATGGTAGAGGGTTCGTCTTTCAGAAAACGAGACAGTCCCAGGTGGTAAGGTAAAACAGCATCTTCTGTTGCCAACGTTTGAAATCAGCACCGGAGAACTTGGGTGGCTTTTAAATCGTGAGCAGGGAGCAAGCAGACCATTGGCGTGAATGAGATTGATGCCATTGTCTGAACAGAAACGAATTTTCATCTTGCGATTGTTCGGAAAAATGTGTCTGGTTTCTGTTTTGGAAAATGGCTAAGTGTATAAGTGTTTAGGCTTAGTCGAGGCCTGAATTTGATTCAGTCTCCGCAAGACGAAAATGCCCCGTATACAAGTGCTAACTGTTCCGGCGCACGTCCCTAAGATACAACGACTATTTTAGTTTCGAGTTTACAACACTTGCAAACCCGAAACACAGTAAACAAAGAGTGTTTAGACTTTCAAGCTATGAAGGATGGAATATGTCAATATGCTTGAATGCAATATGACCCGTTAATTATCTGATGATTTCGTCTGTTTTTTCAATCTGCAGGGGTCGTATTATATAGGCATCAGGTGCCCCGTATGGAAAGATCACGTCTTTTAGCTCGAAAAGACAAGTTTTGAACGAACAGACGCATCTGTTCTGCACTTCGCATCGACGCACGACCTGGTGCACAGCCCGTGCGCCTGCCCGTGCGTGGATGCGAACCTAAATGGCAAAGCAACGGGTGGATGCATGGCCCATTTAGCCAGGAAGAAGTAGGTACTCACTGCTAAATTTAGTGACGAACTATCAATTTTCGTTGCTATCTCAATAAAATCTTTTTTTTTATTTGGTTCTTATAATTAGTTGGCGACAATTTTTTTAATAATTGTCGATATTGTCCAACCTTAGCAGCGAATATTATTTTTTGCCACAAATATTTCGCTGCAATTTCCACTTTTTTTTGTAGTGCCTATTAGATACATTAAAGCTCAAATTCCTTAAATCTTATTTGATGATCAGTACTTATAAAAATGGGTTTTTAGTTATTTCACATATAAGTCCAACATTAGATTAATGATCCAACAATTAGGTCAGCAGATAATTGTTTTTTTGTAATTATATATGCTATTTGATTGGGTTTAACTCAATGGTTTAATTTTAATTGAAGGGTTTGATTGAAATTGGGGAGGGATTTGGCTTTGGGATGCTTTGGGATGATCAGCACCATTCATCTCGAGGTACATGTCTTTATCTTTCTAAATTAATTATTGTTTGAAACTTGAGTAATCATGGGTTAAATGTTGATTTAATTTATTCATTTTGCTCTCTAGCTACTGCTTGGTAACGAAAATAGGGGAAACTTGGGACGGATAATGTGGATGAGGCGGGTAATGAAATTAAGGTGGTTTCAAGATTGTGAGTCATGGAGTTTTCCATTTGAGTATATTTTGTGGAAATATAATTGTTGTTTGCTTCAGTAAATGTAAACTGAAATATTCTGTAAAGTTCTGCGGGCAAATTTTTTTTTTTTTTTTTTGGTCCTAACTAATACCACCTTGAGATTCCGTCATTTTTCTTTTTACTTTTTACAAATAGTCTTTTTTTCTAAACAAACAATTGAGATTTGGTCCTCTTACCGCCTATAGCATGTAATTTTGACATGTTGAGCTCATTTGGTATTTTTATTTTCAAAATTTTAAATTTTAATTTAAAAAAATAATATCTAATCTTACATGGCATCCTAGTTGGCTTAAAGGATAGAAAAATTAATTAAATAAAAGAAAAATTTTGAAAAATCTGAAAAAATTATCTAACAATTCTGAAAATTTTCATTATTATTTTAAAAACTAAAAGTTTTAACAATTGTTTTAGTTTTTTAAACCAATTTTCAGATTTTTAAAATCTCTTAGTTTAAAAACAACTTTTCCAAAATAATTTTGAGTTTTTCTAGTTTACAAATTAAAGTATTTTTCAATATTTCAAATAAATTTCAGAATTTTTAAAACTATTTATTTTAACAATTTTCATATTATTTTTGTAATTTTAAAATACTTTTTGATATTTTTTTACTATTTTTAGTTTTTTAAAGAAATTATCAAGTTTTATATATATTTTAAATTTTAGATTTTAAAATAGTTTTTTGAATTTTTTAAAACTTTGTTACAAAAATTCAAATAATTTTAAATTTTGTTAAAATAATTTCAGAATTTTCAGATAATTGTTTCAGATTTTTCAAATTTTTTATTTCATTTAATTAATTTTTCCCTCTTTTAAGCCAACTAGGGTGCCATGTAAGATTAGATATTGTCTTTTAAATGAAAACAAAATTGCATTTATGGTCCTGTAACTTAGGGGTGTTTGCATTTTTGGTCCTGTTCGATTTAGGAGTTGCAAATATGTCCTGTAATTTAGAAAAATTTGCGATTTGAGTCCTATTTTCGTCGGACATTGCACGTGAGAGGCACATGTTTACTTTTCCGACACCAAAAGTTGATGTGGAATATTTTATTATTATTTTAATACACATATTAAATTATTGTAAATGAAAATTCCACATCACCAATTTTAAGAGGGAAAATAACAACCCTAATACTAAAACGAGCCCAAAATCATCTTCTCCCCAAAATTACTCTCAGAACCTAAAAATTACAAAACCCTAATACAGAGGAGCAGTCGACTAATAGCAAGTAAAACAAATTTTTATGGTGTAATGGGCGACATTGTGAGGATTCGGAAGAAGATTAATCGCGATAATGGGCCCCCCAGTTATGGTAAGTTTTGTCTGTGAGATTAAATCGTGCGATTAACATAGAAAAATGTGATTTTTTGTTGTTTATTAATGTTAATGGTGTTAAATATTACTTTATTGAAAGTTATTCTTGTTGTCTGAAAAGCATTCGAATTTTTTTGTTGTATATTGAAGTTACTGTTGTTGAATGTTACTTTATTGATGTAGCTGAAAAGCCCTAATATTTTTGTTTAATATTTTGGGGTCCATGGCAGAGTATTAAAGTCTAATGTTGGTCCCCCCCATGTTTTTTATTTTTTGTGGTTGTCTGTATATGGCATGTGAACTTGTGGGCCTTTATGCTAATATATTATTTTTGGTTTTGGTTTTCTTTTGGGAGTTTGTGCTCCACAGGTCGTACTAGTGACTTTATGAGTGTTATAATGTGGTGTGGTGGGGTGTTTCATCATGCCCCATTTGCAAGGTATAGTGGGGATGTTAAAATAGTTTTTGACTTTGTACAAGCTAAAAAGATGACTGCTAGATTATTGAAAAATATGAGTGACAGACTTGGAGTGAAAAGTGGTAGAAGATATTTTATATTAGTAGGGTTGGGTTTCAAAGAGATATCTGAGGATGATGATATTAGAACATGGTCCATTACACGTTTATTCTCTAGAGAATTGCGTGTGTATGCTGAAAACTGGAGTTCATTTAATGTTAATTCAAATGATGATGAATGTGGGTGGTTAAAGGTGGATGAAGGAGAAGATAGTGGTGAGGGAGCTGAGAGTGAGAAAGAGGGAGAGAATGATAATGAGGGAGTTGAGAGTGAGAATAATGTAGTTGGGAATGAATTTGATTTTGGGGATTTGGGAGAGATAGGAGATTGGGATATAGGGGTTGAGTCTGAGGATTTTTTTAGAGATCAAATAGCTGCAAATGAGGAAAATGTGGAGGTAGAGGATACAGGGGTTGAATCTGAGGATTTTCTAGACAGTGATTTTGACTTAAGGAAAGAGGGCAGTGAGGATGATGATGCCCTATTTGATGAACATGTTGATCAATTAGGGTCATGTGGTGAAGAGACAGGGTCAGATTCATGTGAGAGTGGGGAGGAGGATGTTGTAGATGTTCCTGTTGACTTTGATGAATGCATAAGTGTCTGATGATGGAAATGAAATTACATAAATTCCAGTGTTTAATCCTTCAATGGTGTATGATCCTATGTTTGACATAGGAATGGAGTTTGGTACAAAAGATAAGTTTAAGAAAGCCATTCAGTCACATGCCATTAAAACCAAGAGGACTTTAAAAGTAATAAAAAAAATGATAAAATCAGGATATATGTTTGATGTGGTGAGGAAGGATGTGAGTGGAGAATGACAGCTTTAAAAATGAAGGACTCCTGCAATTTTCAAGTAAGAGAATATAACCCCAATCATTCATGTCACCAAACCTAGAATGTTAAGAATGTCAAATCAAAATGGTTAAGTGAAAAGTATCTTCAAAAATTTCAGTCTGATCCTAAAAGAAATGTGAGGGGTTTTAGACTTGATGTAATCAATGAGATTAGATGTAATGTCTCAAAGGATCAAGCATACGGAGCTAAAAGAAGAGCTTTAACAATGATTGACGGCAACCCTGATGAAGAATACTCTAAGTTGTGGGACTATGAAGAAGAGCTAAGGAAAACAAATCCAAATTCTACAGTTATCTTGGCTACTGAGAATCAGAATGGAGAGGAAAGGTTCAGCAAATTTTATGTTTGTTTTGGTGCATTAAAAGAAGGTTTTAGGGCTGGTTGTAGGCCACTGATTGGGGTAGATGGGTGCCACCTAAAAGGACCCCATGGAGATGTGTTGCTAAGAGTTGTTGGGGTAGACCCAAACAACAATCTATATCTTATTGCATTTGCAGTAGTTTATAGAGAGACAAGGGAAACTTGGGAATGGTTTTTGTATGTTTTGAAGAGTGATTTGAACATAGTCCAATCACAACAATTCACATTCATTTCTGATAAGCAAAAAGGTTTGATTCAGGCTTTTGAACTTGTTTTTCCAGGTGCATCCCATAGGTTTTGTGTTAGGCATTTACACAATAACTTTAAGAATGTTTGTTCGAAGTGCGGGTTTTAAACATGTCCTATAGAGGGCGACTCAAGCTAATCTATTTGGTGAGTTCAATCATAGGATGAAAGAAATGAGGGATATACACTACAACATAAATGACATTAGGTAACACTCAAAAAATATTATATAATGGCCATAAAATGTTACTATAGACAATAGGTAGCACTTTTATGGCACTGCACTTGCCCGTGCTACCTATAGTCTAAGGTATCACTTTTATTAGCTTTTAGTAACACTTTTTCTAAGTGTTACATTAAGTTTTCTATTGGTAACACTTTGAAACAATATTTCTAAAGTGCTACATATGAATCTTATGTAACACTTTTTTGTAACACTTTTTATATTTGGAACACTTTAAAATAAAATACTTCTAAAGTGTTACATATGAATCTTATGTAACACTTTTCTGTAGCACTTCATAGGAATACTAATTTTGCCACCAAGTAGATTTGAACCCACGACCTGTTATGTATGGAAGTGATAATTTGCCACTAAGCTAAATTGATTCTTATTACAACTTTTGCTTTGTTTTATATATATACATACACACACACACACATATATATATTATATGTATATATAATATATTTTATATAATAAAGATTATATTTTATAATATATGTATTAAATTATATCATACGCTGTATATATCAAATTTTATATTGTATAGTATATAGTTTGAAAATCATATTATCTTATATATTAAAGGACACAACAAATTAAAAATATCAAAAATATATAAAATAAATTTATCGACTGATAAATATTCAATCGGTAAAAATAAAAAATATATAAAAATATAAAATTAATTTACCGACAGATAAAAAAGTTCTAGCTGTAAAAACAAATAATAAAGAAAACAACGAAAATATAATTTACCGACGGTAAAAATTCCTAAGTAATTACCGACAACATCAATTTTCATTGGTAGTTTTTTTAGAAAAGTAAGAAAAAATATAAAACAAAGTTAACGATGAAATTGGTCTCCGTTAGTAAAAATTAAAAAATAAATAAATAGTAATAATAATTTATATACATGCGCATTTTCCGTCGGTATTAAGACGGAATTAATTGTCTTCGTAAAAAATAAAAAGATAAAAGCAAAACTAAAATACTTTGTAAAAAGAAAACAAAAATTCAGTTAACAAAAAACAGAGTACATGATGTCTACAATTTTTAGGTTTGGTGACATCAATTAATTAAATAAATCTTTGACATGATTTAGTGATAGTTATATAATTCCGTGTTACTAAAATATAGCTTAAAAAGTGTTACAATCAATAAAATATAGTGTTGCCAAGAGTGCTTCTGAAATAAAGCAATACCTATTTGCGTTACAAAAGAAATAACAAAAACAAAGTGATACTTAAAAAGTGTTACTTATATAAAAGTGTTACATATAAGCGTTACATATTGATAAAAGTGTTACCTATTTGCGTTACAAAAGAAATAACAAAAAAAAGTGATACTTAAAAAGTGTTACTTATATAAAAGTGTTACATATAAGTGTTACATATTGATAAAGTGCTACAAATGTGTTACATAAATACTGTAATGTAAAAAGTGTTACAAACATGTGTTACATATGTACCTTATGTAAAAAGTGCTACAAAATTTGTGTTACCTAATGTCATTTATGTTGTAGTGATATAAGCGAGGAAGCTGCTAATTGGTTCAATGATAAACCCCCACAGCAATAGTCAAGGTCCCATTTCAATTACTTGCCAAATTGTGACATGTTACTAAATAATGTGTGTGAAACATTTAATAGTAACATCTTGGAAGCTAGGGAGAAGCCAATTGTAACAATGTCTGAGTGGATTAGGGAATACATGACCAAAAGATTGCAAAAGAATAGGGATAGGGCTGAGGCCAAGTGGAAGGGAAAAATATGTCCTCGGATCAGTCAAATCCTTCAAAAGCATATGTCTAAGGTGTCTGATTGCATGTGTTGGGAAATTAATTTTTAGATTTTGATGAATGCCATGTAAAACTTAGAATAGAAAGTTGGCACCCCATTTTTCTCGTTGTAAATTGCATTGTAATTAGATAGGGTTGGTCGAGTGAGTCAAGTCACTATGCCTGAACATGCAAGAAGACAACCGGAGATTAGAAGGAAGACTCCACTTTGCAAGGCAAACGAGTGTGTGGCAAAGAAGAGAAGACAGAACTCGATCAAGGAGCAAATGAGATACAATGAGTGAAGTATCGATCAAGTCAACTCAAGACAACCAAGTCTCAAGTTGAAATGACAGAAGAGTCATCCAATGATTGGAAGTCGACTCGAAGTCAACTAGGGGAAGTTAAGAAAATGCGACAAGACGAGATAATCGAAAGAGATCCGTTGCACGAAGTCAAGAGAATTACTTAAACAAGTAATACCTCCATACCGCCTTTCTTGAAGTGCTCGATCTAGAAGCGTGTAAAAGGAATAAACCAATGGGAAGCACTTTTGTGTCGAAACTCACGAAAAGTCAAGAATCATTCATACGAGGAAGTGGCAATTCCAAGGATCGCAACAAGACAAGCCAACGACCACAAGTGTCTTTTAAAAATAAGCCTATCTCTTCAACGGGCAAATTTTTGAAAGATCACTATAAAAGGCCGAGAATCACTCTCGAGAGAAGGTTACCCAACCACGAACATTCAAGCTAACATTCGAATCAGTAACCAAAAATATTCTCAAGTCATTCAAATTTAATCCTCAAGCCTACATTACGAAAGAAATCAATCCAACACTCACCGTGAAGGAAAGACAACTTCTATCGGTTGAAGAGGAAACATTTGAAGAATCAAGGGGTCTACATTCCACGGAGGATTGTAGGAAGGTTCAAGGTCGAACCGGGTCTCAAGTTTTTGGAGGGCTTCGTGATCAAATCCAAGAAGCTTGAGCAAGTGGGTCTGTAGTAGCAAAGCGCACCCTGTGAAGAAAAGCCGAGTCGTCGAGAGCCACCACTGTGTGACCAAGGCATCTCCGGATCGAGTCCCAAAGGATCAAGTCCCGTGTGTGATCAAGACTTGTATCGGACTGTTAACCACTCGTATATTGATCAATACTTAGTGGATTCCTCCGGGAGTTTGGAGAAGAGAGGAGCAGAAAGAATTACCCCATCTTCGAACCTCTATAAAAACTTATTGTGTCATTTATATTTCAAGATTTTTTAATTTCGCATATTACTTTTATATCTCACGATAAGTTTGCTATCCAATTGATAATCAACCAAGTGCTAAAACCAAATATTAAAATAAACTTAACCAAATTCAAGGGTGTTAAGTCTTTCAATAAAACATATCACAATCGAGTTAAGTCTTTAGTCAAAACAAATGAGTTATTCTATCAACAAAACGATCAGTCGGTGAGTGACTAACTCTGTTGATTAACTAACTTAGTTGTCCATCAAGAACTCAGCTGTGAAGTATTAACTCTGAACATTTTAAAAAAAGGACTAAATCTAAAAGTTGGTAAGGTTTATTCAACCCCCCCTCCTTCTAAACCTTACACTCACACCCATTGGGACCTACAAGTGGTATCAGAGCGGTTGGTTCATTGAGCCTTCCGCACTGGTTACTGAACTAGATCTCCAAATTTTTCAAAGGTTGTTTTAGTACTTAATCTTTCAAAACTTTTTTTATTCAGCAAAGTTATTATCATGGAAGCAAATTTGACACGCATCCCTATGTTCACAATTGAAGAATTTGATGATTGGAAAATTCGTATGCAGGCTCATCTATCAACGCATTACACGATGAGATGTGGATAGTGATAGAAGATGGGCCACTCCAAATCTTAAAAGTGAACACACACTGCAAGAAGAGTCACTGTTTGTAGTTTGAAGGAGAAGAGGATGTTGTTCCCGGACAGGCGATGGTTGAAAACCAAGAGCCGAATGGACAAATGATGACAGAAAATATATAACTTGGACAATGTGGCCAAGGACATTCTTTACAAAACTTTGGACAAAGCCATGTTCAACAAAGTCAAATCATGCAAAACGGCAAAAGAAATCTAGGACAAGCTAACCTTGATTTGCGAAGGCTCAGAGCAAATCAAAGAAAATAAACTATATGTTGTTGTACAAAAATTTGAAAACTTTAAGATGCTTGCAGGAGAAACCTTGGATCAGCTGGATGCTCGGTTCACAGAAATTACCAATGAACTGCGCACTTGGAAAGGAATATACACGAAGAAATGTGATTGAAGATTCTAAGAAGTCTCCCAACTGAGTGGGATATGAAAGTCATGGCCATGAGACATTCCATGGACCTATCGAAGACATCCAACCATGAGCTATTCTCAGATCTCAAAGCCTACGAATTTGAGCTGAGAAGAAAAGACCAAGAGGAAACAGTTGTGCCCAAAACAAATTGCTCTAATTGTTAAGGATGGCAAGAGAGCCGAGGTCAAAGAAGTCATTGACCAAGAGGAAATTGCACCGATGGTTAAAAGGTTTAACAAGTTCTTCAATAAGAATTGCAAAAGAAGCAAAGGTGAATCCTCCGAAGACACTCGGCTCCCTCCAAAGTCAAGGGAAGAAAGAACACCCAAGAGAGCAGAGCATCAAAAAATTGAATATCAAAGAGCAGACAATCCAAGGATGGAAAGAACTGATCAAAAAGTTGAAAATCTATGCTGGAACTACAGGCAACCCGGTCACTATGCCATTGAATGTCCATATCCTGTAGTCGACAAATACAAGAATGAAGAGGAAAGAAAAGTCTTCAGGGAAAGAAGACAGGAAAAGAGAAAGGCAATGTTGGCTGCAGAGATCGATCTGATCAAGTCAAAAGACACAAAGAAACTCGGAGAGTAGTGAAGTGACTACTCAAGTGACTCTGAAGAAGAAGCCTTGATCTGTCTAATGGCTAAAGAACAAAACCAACCTGACCAAGAAGATGAGGTACACTCTAACTCATCACACTCAGATACTAGTGATAGTGATTGTGACACACACACTTCATCACCCACTGATCTTTATGATTCATTAGGCAAAATGATGAAAGATTTTGAACACATTAAATCCTCACATATACTACTAAATGAGGAAAACATCCTACTTAAGAGCCAAAACTCACAGCTGACTAAGGAGTTGAGTACTCTAAGTCAAATAGCTGATGAGAATAAAAGTCTAAAGGCTGAAAATGCTAAGTTAATAGCAGAGATAACTGCTATAGAAAAGAGGGAGAATGACCTCAAAAATGTGATAGCCTCATTCACTAAGGCATCCAAATCATTGGATGATCTTATTATGAGTCAAAGAGAATGTGGAGACAAGACAGGCTTAGGATTCAATTCATCTATGCTATGTCAAGTTCCAAAAGTGATTTTGGAACAGGGATCTTCAAGCAATGAAGTATCTCTAATATCCAAAACTCCAAATGATGCACACACATTTATTCCAAAGCACAATCACAAGCAAACTGGCCTTGGTTATAAAGGAAAAGGAAAACAACCAGTTGAGTATACTGAGAGGACAACTGAGAAGAAATCCACCGTGAGTTCCTCAAAAACTCCAAACGGGAGATACTCAGTAAAGAAGAAATAGAGCTACCAAAAGTCCTTAAATTCTATAAAAGAAACACATATGATGGGAATGGTAGAAAATACCCAAGCCAAGCCGATTGGAATAATGTGAACTATCAAAAAGACACATGTGGAATATAAGCTTAAGTGGCAAAGGCCTAGAACTCAAAGAAAGGCCATTCCAAAGGCATAAGAGCTTTCATCAAAGACACGATGCACCTAGGCACTACACTCGGAGATATCACAACTACCCAAAGAAGGCAATTGCTAAAACACATACACAGCATACGGACAAAAGAGACAAATTGTATGAACCTAGAACCCCCAAGCAATTTGCCAAAATTAATTATGATTATGGCACTGATAGATGGCAACCCCTTAGAGTCAAATCATTTGGCTATAGTTTGGTTGGATCATCTTACAATACTAACCCCTCAGGACCCAGGCAAGTATGGGTACCTAAAACCTAATTTCCTTGATTGCGAGTTCAGGAGCGGTGAGTGCCAAGGAACCTGGTACATGGACAGTGGATGTTCCAGACCCATGACAGGAAACAAGAAAAATTTATCAAAATTCAAGGATGTTAGAGGTGAAAAAGTCATATTTGAAGGAAATGAAGCTCCATGAGAAATAAGAGGCATTGGATCCATCAAGAAAAATGGATTAGAAATTACGATGTTGCATATGTTGAAGGCCTCAACTTCAACTTGCTAAGCATAAGTCACTCGTGACAAAGGCTACAATGATGGATTTAATATGGGTGTATGCCAAATCAAGGATCTTTGAAACTAATGAAATAGTGTTACAAGGATGCGGACAAAAGAACATGTATGTGGTAGATTGGTCAATCGCAACACCAAGCACTTGTCGCTAGCAAAAGAGCACAATTGAATCAAGTTGGCTATGCCACAAGAAGTGAGTCACCCGAATTTTAAAAATATTAACAAACTTGCAAGAAGTAATCTTGTGGAAGGACTTCAGGACTCAAGTATACAAGAAGGAAAGTATATGTGATGCATGTCGAAAGGGAAAACAGATCAAATCATCATTCAAAGAAAAGACATGTCCATCTTCAACAAGAATATTGCACTGCTACATATGGATCTATTTGGTCCATTGAACCAGCCAAAGATAAGTGGGAAGAAATACACCTTGGTGGTAGTAGATGACTACTCAAGATATACAGGACAATATTCATGTGTAAGAAGAAAGAAACTCTGCAAAACTACCACAAATGATGAAGAGAATACAAAATGAAAAGAGTCAAACCATTATCAAAATAAGATCGTGAGAGGAACCGAGTTTGTCAATGGTATAATAACTCAATCTTGTATTGAAAATGGTATTAGTCATGAATTATCTGCAGACAAGGACTCCACAAAGCAGAATGGAGTTGCGAGAAAGAATGAATAGAACTCTCAAAGAAGCGGCAAGGACCATGTTAGGCATTTGAAGTAGGGGATGCCTAAAAGATTTTGGGTCAAGCAATAAACACAAAGATGCTATACTCAAAATAAATGCATGATAAACAGACAAATGACAAAGACTCCTATGAGATTTGGACAGGGAGAAAGCCAAATGTTGCATATTTGAAATATTTGGATGCAAATGCTTCATCCATAACAATGGCAAAGATAATTTAAAGGCTTTTGATGCTAAAGGCGATGAAGGTATCTTCTTAGGATACTCAAACAAAGCAAAAGCCTACAGAGTGCTCAATAAGAGGACAATGGTTACGAGAAGAATCCATCCATGTGGTTTTGATGAACCCAACGTAAATGGAGAAGACATTGAAGAGTCGACTAATAATCAATCAACCAACCATGCATAAGAGTCCTTATGTTGAAGTCAAGCCGGAATTATAAATCCATATGAAGATGAGATAGTTGAGTCTCAAAGACAAATGGAAAATCTGCAGCTAAATGATGATGAGAGAGCTGATCAAAATGACACACCGCAAGACGATCAATCCACTAACTTACTCCAACTGATGTAAGATGGGTGAGAGACCATCCACCGAACTAATCATTGGAGATGTAAGAGAAGGTGTGAAAACTAGATCGAACTCAACAAAAGCAATGTTTACTTGTTTCATCTCACAAATAGAGCCAAAAGATGTGTCACAAGCATTGGATGACACACATTGGATTCAAGCCATGCAAGAAGAGCTAAATCGGTTTGAGAGGAATAAAGTGTGGGAATTGGTTCAAAGACCTACCCATCAAAATGTTATTGGCACTAAATGGGTGTTCGAAACAAGATGAATGAGGAAGGTTCTATGGTGAGGAACAAAGCAAGATTGGTAGCCAAAGGGTATTGCCAAGAAGAAGGAATAGATTTTGATGAAACTTTTGCTCCTGTGGCAAGATTGGAAGCAATAAGAATGTTTCTTGCCTATGCAGCTCACAAGAACTTTATTGTATATCAAATGGATGTAAAGAGTGCATTCTTTAATGGGTTATTAGAAGAAGAAGTATATGTTGAACAACCTCCAGGATTTGAGCAGAAGACTCTTGGAGATAAGGTATACAAACTCAAAAAGGCTGTATATGGATTGAAATAGGCACCCAGAGCATGGTATGATATATTATCACAATTCCTGACTGAGAACGGATTCACAAAAGGCAAAGTGGATAGAACACTCTTCGGAATTCAAGATTGGAAGAGTATATTGCTTGTTCAAATATATGTGGATGACATCATCTTTGGATCCACAAACAAAGAGCTGTGTGATAAATTCTCAAATCTCATGCAAAGCAAATTCGAAATGAGCATGATGGGAGAGTCGACATTCTTCCTTGGACTCCAAGTAAAACAGTGAAGGATGGAACCTTCATAAGTCGGACAAAATACACCAGAGATTTAATGAAGAAATTTGGTATGGAAGAGAAGTCTTCGTGAAAATACCAATGAATACATTAGTCAAAATGGATATGGATGAAGATGGCAAGCACAGTAGATCAAACAAGATACGAGCACTTATTGGATCATTGCTCTATCTCCACAAAGAAATGGGCCGGACATCACTTTTGTTGTAGGTGTATGTGCAAGATTTCAATCGCCCCAAAAGAAAGCCACATGATCGCAAATAAAGAGAATCTTGAGATATTTGAAAGGAAGCTAAGAAGTTGGCTTATGGTATCCAAAGGAAGGTGGATTCAATCTAATTGGCTATTCGGACTCGACTATCTTTGGTTGTAGAGTTGACGGAAGAGTACCTCGAGGCACATGTCAAATGCTTGGAAATAGGTTAATTTCTGGTTTAGCAAGAAGCAAAATTCAATAGCTACCTCCACAGTGACGAAGAATACATAGTTGCGGGGCAATTGTTGTGCCCAAGTCTTATGGATGAGACAAAGTGAGAGACTATGAGGTTGAGAAAAGGAAATTCCAATTATGTGTGATAACACAAGTGCAATAGCAATCACTCAAAATCCTGTGTTGCATTCAAGAACAAAGCACATTGATGTCGGATATCACTTCATAAGGGAACATGTTGAGAAGAAAGGACATCACCTTGGAATATATCTCAACCGATAAGCAATTAGTGACATATTCACAAAACCATTATGTGAATCAAGATTTGAAGAACTCAAACATGAATTGGGGTTAATTGAGCTGAGTTGACACTCGGAAGACTCAAAGAAAAGAGATGAAACACGAAAAGTCAAAAAGAGTTTGAACTCTTAAATCAATAAATGAATCACCGTGTCGGATAATCACCGCATCGAGTTAGGCGACAAATGAGTATTTATGTGCAAAGAGAGAAGAGTTAAATCGGCTAAGGAATAAGTTTGAGTCATTTATGAGCAAAGTGACAAAAACGCATCATTTTTACGAAGCGGGAATGTTTTTAAGAATGACGTCGGATAATTATGACATGTATGTCTGATCAAAAGCTGCACACAAAGCTTATGATTGGATATAAATGCTGCCGTATTAAATACGAGAGATTAAAGGTTAATCGGCGTGCAAAATCTAAGCCGTTGATTTTGATCAAAATTTCAAAAACCACCCGCACGTCCTTTCATGACCCATACTTAAACCATATCGTCCGATTCTCTCTCACTTTATCAAAATTGTTCATCTCTCTCAAAGGCAAAAGAAAGAAATTTTCTCTCAAAACCCTACAAATCATCAAGTTCATTTTCTAAGTTTCATTCGGTAAAACATCTAGAAATGTCATCTACTCATGATTTCGTCAAGTGGAAAGCAAATCCACACTGGGTCTCTTGTGATTTGACGATGCTTAAACAGGGGTCTTACGACACCCCCCTGAAGAAGATAGCCGAGAAGCTGGAAAAATCTGGATTAAAACTATATTTTACGATGGAGTTTCCAATGACCTACGTGGAATAGGTCGCACGATTCTACATGAACTCGAAGTTCACGATGAGGGCATCAAGTCCTCTGCTCATGGAAAAGAGTTTACCATTACGCCAGGATCTCGGCGAGAACACTACTTATTGCTGCGGAAGGAGTGCCGAGATTTATAAAGCCGATGTTGACTGTTGGCCGCTTGCTTGGAAGGAAGTAGCCAAGTTCGACCGTCTTTGCGAAAAGTGGTCTATCTGACTAATAAGAAGAAGTCACGAAAGAGGACTACCACAAATTCTTTGGACATCGTTGCCAAATGCATAGACATCAAATTTGGAAGCTTTGACCACCGTCCAAAGCTAAGTTGATCGTGATGGCCGCGATCATTGAAGAAAAAGAAGGTGAACTGGGCCGAGTTTGTATACGGCAGACTCGCGAATATTGGGAATAAATCCTTCAAGGAGGATGGTACGCGTTTGGAGGTTCCTCGGGATACGGCCTGGTGATTGGCCGAATGATGGAAGTAAAAGAGTCCCTCTTCGACATGGAAAAGCGTTCCATGTAAACAAGAGGATGTTTCGATCAAACCTCTCCGGTGCACAAAAGAGAGCTTACGCTAAGAGGGTCGATATGTGGGGGGAATCACCTTACCCTAAAGATACAATTGTCTCCTCTCCTCCAAAAAAGGTCGCTCTGCCGCACCGCCAAGAAGACCGATGCCCCTGACAAAGAAAGAAAAAGAAATCGCACTCTGCCCCTGCAGGCCGAGTCACCTACCCCGCAGCCGTGTCTCCCGCCCTGCGTTAATGAGTGGAGAAGGAACCGTTAATCCCTTCTCCGGTGATCAAGAAGAAGAGGATCGCCACAACAAGGAAGGCAAATTGCCTCTAAGACAATCATGAAGGCATTTACCTTCAACGAACCGGAGGAAGTGGAACCGGATGTCCCTCCGGTGAAAAAAAAAAAAAAAAATGATGAAGAATTTCAAGCTCTCTGAGCTTGAGAAGACAAATGAGTCGCCACTCACCGAAAAGATACCGAGATCGCTGGGAGAAGTAGAGTCTCCTAAGTTATTGATGAAACGCCAAGTCTGCTGAGGCCGATCAAAGAGAAATCAAGACCCAATCAGAGACGAAACAGTGAGGAACAAGGAATGGCCGAGACAATCAATCACCTATTGACAGGGGTTGTGTCTCCGCCTTGAATATGAGGCTACTGAGGATGTCGGCGTGAAGCCTGCTACCCTTAATCCCCTGAAACGAGGGCGGCAAGAGAATGATGAAGACGACATAATCATGTACTCTCCATTGTATCCGGACATCCAAAATCATCTGCGAGTGAAGAAAATGGAAGTTCGAGCCAATCTAGAGTGCGGTTTGAAAGACCGAGTTCATTCTTTGAAGAAGAACTCTCTTGAGGTTTCTTGAGGTTGACACATCTTTGCAAGCCCTTGACGAGGATAATTGTATCAATATACCTGCAGATTCGGAAAGAAAACGAATGGGCTAAATAAGCGAGGACGCCTTGAGAAGCATGTGAGAAGGCCAAAGATCTACCCCTCTCACCGCACCACCGATCATACACATCCTCACCTTGATGTCCCATCGTAAAGTGAAGAGGATCTCGGACCCTCTCGCGCCACGAAAGAGTTGCAACAGCAAAGCAAGAAATGCAAGAATCCATAATCCTACATGAGCGCAGGATGATGGAGGACCAGGAGTCTTCCAACTCACACCGGAGATTGATCCTATGGGAGTGGTGCGGCATATTGCCACTGTTATCGCCGCCAAAGACTTCCCTCCATTCATTCGGAGGAAGGTGTTAAGGGAAATGGCGATGAAACCGGGATTGTGGGGACCCCACGAGCCAACCCCTAATGAAGGTGTCTTACCACCCGCCCCAACTACTGAATACTCAATGGGAACAAATGAGTCTGAGACAAGTGACCCCATTCCAAGTCACTCACCGGTGTGAGCCACCGAAGGGGAAACTCCTCCACCGCAGCAAGGTCGGAGGATGTTGCGGTGACTCTCCACAACGAATCTCGGAGGCGAAGTGGAGAAGGAACAACAACCGAATACACAAAGCAAGTTATCAGCGATGAGGCTCAAACGATTAAGATCGTCTCACCTGAAGTGCCAAATGCTCTGCCAGCCAATGACGCTCGATGCAAATGAGGCACGAGGAAGGAACTCGCCCGGAGTTAACACTGGGCAATGAAAGTGCAATCCATGGAGTTGAGACTCAAGTGGATGCCACCTCGAAGACCCCAAGGCAGTGACACTATCGAAGGGATCGGCCCAAGGCCTCGCTTGCATTGAGATGCGGGAGGTAATGAAGGCCAACGGGAGGTTGAGACTTTACTGGGTAAAGAAACTAAAGCACGAACATCCCTCCCGCTATCATCGACCCATCTGAAAAGGAGATAAGTGCTCTTCACGATTCCCAGGATAATCCTGATGTAACCTTTTTGGGATCCGAAGGTGAAGATGAAGTTGAATCAACCCCTATTGCCGATCCAAAAGACTCAGCCGAGGATGTTCTTCCAACCACGAGCAAGTCTGACCTTAAGACTACTCGCCAAACATTTAACTTTGATGATGAGCCACCCATGGAAATCTCATCATCGTCCGATGACGCTTCTGATATGGCCAAGGACCAGTCAACTCGTGTGGAAAAACCAGCTGAGACCGAAGAAGCGGTTAAAACTGCTGAGGCTCAGCAAGCTGGGTCAACTTCACAACAGACCACACAGTGAAAACAGTCAATCGCGCGGCTCCCAAAGCCGCAGCAGGATTGACTCCACCGAGACTTCACGAGCACAAGTTGTCATTGAGCGATTCCGATTGCCCGTGATGATCCTTTTGTAGAATCATTTCCCTTCTCTCTGGAGGTACCGACCTCCCGAAGAATCGCCTAGAGATCGCGAATGCTTCCATAAACCTGATCCTGTTATTCCAACGAGATACCATCATTCCAAAGACTTTGAATTTGACGCTGCTTGCCGCCACCGAGACAATGACAAATTGAGGTTCGGGAAGTTTTCAAAGCCATATTTGCGAGATTGAAAAGATAGAGAGGCACCAGGCCTCACCGGACATGAGGCCGGATAACAGACGCAAACCTTACGCCGATCTGCGAAGCATAATTGTCGAGATCCGAATGGTGGCAATAGCGGCCAGACAATGCGCGTGGAACACAAGCTCGATATTTCAGGACATTGTTCAACAAATTGCTCGTCCTGGCGGGTGAGAATGCTTGATGCAAAGATAAGAATGCAAGAGCACATCGAGCGAATGCATGAATCTCACACCACGAGAGATCACAGTGCGCGAATATAATAAGAAAGAGCTTCTATGCGTAGAGGAGAATATGGATCGAAAGTTCAGCCTCCTCATGGCCGAGATGAAGTTAATGCTGTGAACCCAACGCCACCCGCTCCAAATTCCGTGCGGATACTCCGCAGCAGCTTCAAAGCATAACTTCGGCTATTAGCCGCCGGACTTCATGATTGCTAGCTTGTTTCCGGGGTTCCTCTCTCCTTTGATGATGCCAAAAAGGGGGAAAAGGAATACCAAAAAGTCTTTGAAGGGATCCGAAGAAGGCGAAAAGGAGGACGCGATTGTGAAGGGAAAGACAAAAGAAGTGAGGAAGTGAGAAGAAAGAAAGGAAAATTTGTTGAGGGGAGAAGGTTCGAAAGATGTGACCTTGATGATTGCTAAAACCCCCAACAAGGTCTTGTCACAAATGATATCATCAAAGAAACACCCGATGACTCGCCACTCCAACACTCTGCACTTCTACCTATGGTTTAAAAGAGAAAGACAGTTGAAGCGAGGGATGAAGGAAGTGGAAGGAAAGATGGATGCTTTAGAGTTATGAACATTCGAAACAACATGGAGGCATTCCAAATGACAGAGACACCTATGCCATTTGGATGCGAAACCGAGCCAAGATCTTGATGAATTCAAGACGCTCGCATATGAAGGTTACTTCGCAAATATGTCCATGGCTCAAACCTGGGATTTGTATCTTGGGAAAAAGGTCTCAAACTATGTGAAGAAACTTCTAGTCATTCAAATTGGAAAAAGAAGGCCCCAAGATAATACACGCCCGGAGGCGGAGGAAGAAGCGATGGTGGAGGAAGAGGTTTCGACCTAGATCTCTGCCAAAAACATTGAGTACATAGATCCGTGGCAAGAAATGAGGGATCTATTGGGCTGGATTTGACGTAGCCAGCCAACCCGCAAATGGCTAAGAACAATGCTATGTGAAGAGTATGTGAAGAGGAAAATAAAAGACAAACTCAGCTATGGGAGGAAAGACAAGAAATACAGAGAAGAGATGAAGTTGCGAGAAAGACGTATGAGAAAAATAAGGCGGTTGAAGATGAGAAAAAGAGAAAAAGGTTAGAAGATGACAGAGTCAAGAAAATGAAAAGAAGGAGGCAAAAGGAGATGGAGTGTTGTTTTGCCACACCCTTCATGTATTTTACTATGTAAATACATTTTTGTGTAAGTCTTACGTACATCGAGTAAAATCGTTCAATTTCTATACTTGTGTAGATATAGAACAGCATAGTTACTTTAAATTGTTTATGCTCGATACACTATGTAAACAAATTGTGTAAAGAACAAGAATGTTATGATCAATAAAAGATTGATTATATGCATACATTCGGTGATTCTACATTGTCTGTACATATCTTTGTTGTTACTTTATTATATGAATGTTTTAAGTTTTGGCATCATCAAAAAGGGGAAATTGTTGGGAAATTAATTTTTAGATTTTGATGAATGCCATGTAAAACTTAGAATAGAAAGTTGGCACCCCATTTTTCTTTGTAAATTGCATTGTAATAGATAGGGTTGGTCGAGCCGAATCAAGTCACTATGCATGAACATGCAAGAAGACAAATGGAGATTAGAAGGAAGACTCACATGCAAGGCAAATTGAGTGTGGCAAAAGAAGAGAAGACAGAACTCGATTGAAGGAGCAATGAGATACTGACAGTGAAGTATCGATCAAGTCAACTCAAGACAAAGTCTCAAGTTGAAATGACGAAGAGTCATCCAATGATTGGAAGTCGACTCGAAGTCAACTAGGAAGTTAAGAAAATGCGATCAAGACGAGATAATCGAAAGAGATCCGTTGCCGTAAGTCAAGAGAATTACTTAAACAAGTAATACCTCCATACTGCCTTTCTTGAAGTGCTCAGTCCCAGAAGCGTGCAAAAGGAATAAACCAATGGGAAGCACTGCACCTGTGTCAGAACTCTGAAAAGCTGAAGAATCATTCATACGAGGAAGTGGCAATTCCAAGGACTGCAACAAGACAAGCCAACGACCACAAGTGTCTTTTAAAAATAAGCATATCTCTTCAACGGGCAAATTTTTGAAAGATCACTATAAAAGGCCGAGAATCACTCTGAGAGAGAAGGTTACCTGAACCACGAACATTCAAGCTAACATTCGAACTGTAACCAAAAATATTCTCAAGTCATTCAAATTCAATCCTCAAGCCTACATTACGAAGGAAATCAATCCAACACTCACCTGTGAAGGAAAGACAACTTCTATCAGTTGAAGAGGAAACATTTGAAGAATCAAGGGGTCTACATTCCACGGAGGATTGTAGGAAGGTTCAAGGTCGAACCAGTCTCAAGTTTTTGGAGGGCTTCGTGATCAAATCCAAGAAGCTTGAGCAAGTGGGCTGTAGTAGCAAGGCAAATTGCCTGTGAAGAAGCTTGAGTCGCACGCGAGAAGCCACCAGTGTGACCAAGGCATCTCCAGATCGAGTCCCAAAGGATCAAGTCACCGTGTGTGATCAAGACTTGTATTTGGGACTCGTTAACCACTCGTATATTGATCAATACTTAGTGGATTCCTCCGGAGTTGGAGAAGAGAGAGAGTAGAAGAATTACCCCATCTTCGAAACCTCTATAAAAACTTATTGTGTCATTTACATTTCAAGATTTAATTTCTCGATATTACTTTTATATCTCTTTGATAAGTTTGCTATCCAATTGATAATCAACCAAGTGTTAAAACCAAATATTAAAACAAACTTAACTAAATTCAAGGGTGTTAAGTCTTCCAATAAAACATATCACAATCGAGTTAAGTCTTTAGTCAAAATAGCAGTTATTCTATCAACATTCTATCAACAGTCTGCTCGACTAACTTAGATGTCCATCAAGGACTCAAATTGTGAGTGACTAACTCTGAACATTTTAAAAAAGGACTAACTTAGTTGGTAAGGTTTATTCAACCCCCTCCCTTCTAAACCTTACACTCACACCCCTTGGGACCTATAGTATGCCCATTAAAAGTGATTATAAGCATTACCAAATCTCATGTTATGATGGGGTCAATTCACTGTGGATTTGGAGAAGTTGACTTGTTCTTGTAAGATGTAGGACCTCACAAGAATACCCTGCAAGCATGCATGTAGAGCATTAATTGACCAGAAATTAGAGACATAGGATTATGTGCATCATTGTTATAGTACTGAGGTGTACAAGAAAGTGTATAGACCAGCTATAATGGGTATCAATGGGGAACAACTATGGAGCCAGACCCTTTTTATTCCCCCTTTACCTCCCAATTTTGGGAGGGGTGTTGGCAGGCCATCAAGAGCAAGAAGAATCGAACCAGATGAACCAGCTAACAAACAAAAAAAAGCAAGGAAAGCGCCAAATGAAGATGAGAAGGCAACAGCCAACTATAAAATGGAAGGTTTGTGGTGTTAGTGGACATAATGCAAGGTCCTGCCCAAATAAAGATATGGCTGCAAGAGCAACCCCCAATGATGTTGAAGTGATGCAGAGTCAAGTTATTGAAGTTGGAGAAGAAGAAACTGCTCTAGACAGAGCAGGAAGAACAATTGTAAGTGTTATTTTGACTTGGTTAGTTAATTCCTTCTTCTTCTTTTTTTGTTAACTGCTCATTTGTTTGATAATTTGTTAACCTCGGATTCAAAGGAAGAGGGATGCTGCAAATAATTGCAACAAGCACAAGAGGATGAAATCTAAAGATGTTGCAACATCAATCGGAGGCACTACGAGAATGTAAGTGTTTATTTAATTGTACTCATCATCCAAGTGTTTATTTAATTGTATTAAATCCCAATGTTTTAATTGTCTACTTGTTTGATGTTTTAGGTGGCCAAGAATATTTTGTTGCCACCCAAAGTAAGTGAAGAGCCAAAAGATAATGCAACAGCTGATATTGGTGATATTTTAAGCTAGTGTTCTACACAAAATTGTAAGTCCAAGCGTCTACGATAATCTAGAGGGGGGTGAATAGATTATCTCCATCTTTTCGATTTTGCCCTCTTTTTCAAACCGAATGCTCAAAGACAATAATAAAGGTGCGGAATGTAAACAACACACGTCGATTTATAGAGGTTCAACCCACCTAGGGCCTAATCCTCTACCACCCCAAAGATATCCGGGATGGATTTCAAAAAAAAAAAAAAAAGATTTTATTAATTACCAAAATTAATACAACACCAACTTACAACAACACCTTGAAGAGCACCACACTCTTCTTCAACACCACCTTTGAGATTACCACAATCTCTCTTGAAGATTACCACAATCTCCAAGGCACCTTGTGAAGATTACCACAATCTTCAACCTTGAAGAATACCGAATTCTTCAACACCTCAACAAGAAGATTACCACAATCTTCTCACACCTAACACCTAGATCACCCAAGTGTGTTCTTACCACAAGAACACTCACAAAGATATCTTGTGTTGAATGATAACCCAAAAATTCAAGATTACAACTTGATAATGAATTATACAATTGAGTTCAAGTGTAATCAAGAATAGCTTAGACCTCAAGAATGTGAAAGTGATAATCTAGGCAAATTACAACAAGAATAATGACAATATAAGACCAAGTGTTTGCTCGAGTATATCTTGTTGTGTTGTGTTGTTCTCTCTTATTGTTGTGCTTCAAATCTTCCTCTATTTATAGGAGATGATTGATACTTGATAGGCTTCTCTTGGAATCGATATCTACAAAAAATTGCAATTAAAATCAAGATTATAGCTGTTAGAAATCAATTCCATAAATTAAGGAAAAGTTGTCTGTTGCACGCACAACGGTTAGAAATTTGTTGTCAAACTTGAGGAGGCGACCGTCACAAGACTCGATAGAAGTTTGAAATGAACATAGCAAATTTTCAACAGGGGTGACCGGTCCTAGGGGGGGTCGATCGGTCGCCCTAGGTGCGACCGACGCCCACCATGGTGACCGGTCACCCGACCGATTTAGGAGTTAAGGAGTTCTGTTTCATGAAATGCATTCCCGTGCAGTCGCTCTTTGGTCGACCTGGTCGACCTCCTAAATGAAATGTTGTCGATTTTTGTCGAAAATAAACCTCAAGAAATACTCAAAAATTTGTAAAAATATTTTAAACCGATCGGAGTATTTAGGACAACATTAGAAATATAGTTTTGATGAAATAATTCATTTACACAAAATCATCAATAGTGTTGTCCGATATAAACTCCTATAAATACTCCGAAAAATAGTAAAAACATTTTAGATCGATCGGAGTATTAGGACAACATTTAGAAACATAGTTTCGATGTAAAAACCCATTGACATAAAATCATTAAATGTGTTGTCCAATATTGTCGAAAATAAACTTGAGGAAATACTCCAAAAAATATTAAAACCATTTTAAATCATTTAGAGTATTTGGACAACCTTTAAAAACATTGTTTTGGTATAAACACAAAATCATCAAAATCATGATAAAACCATTTATCAAACAATCTCCCCCTTTTTGATGATTACAAACCAAAACAATTTAAAATAATTTTAACAAGGTCGATTTTGAAAACAAAACAATTTTACCGGTTAAAAAAGAACTATCCATTGTGAGTGACAACATTCCACGCAATATAATCACAAGGATGGGAGTAGAGATATTCAATCATATATAGTAAAAGCTCCCCCTATGAATATGCACAACAAGAGTAATGTAAAAGCAATCAACCACAAGCTAAAAGCTTAGCTTTTACAAATTGATCTTAGGTTCAAGAGCTTATATGCTCCCCCTCTCAACAAAACATCATTAGACAAGTATATGAGTCCATCATACAATAATTGGACTAAGTATAATGCACAACTTATGACTTTAGGAAGTCATAGCTTATAGCTTCATTTGTTTAGCTTAACTTAGCTTTTATGAGCTAATGAGCTTATAACTTGTTTCTCCCCCTTTGGAATCATCAAAAAGAATGTTAGCACGATAAAAACATCATATAATCATATCAAAGTGCGCAACTAAACCGATGTATCGAGCTATTTGAACAATGAAGCTTATAGGCCAAATGGGAGGGAAAAGTCGATCATACGACTTGTAGAAGCTTATGAAAACTCATTTGATTTGCAAAACATGATCTCTATAAATATATAAGACTTTTGAAATCGAGAGAATCATGTAGGTGATGAGTTTTTCATTTAAACGTTTTATCAAACACTTGGCGGGCGTCAAAAAATAGTTTTGCGGGCGTCAAAAAATAAAAACTATGTATATAGCCCTTGTAAATGTAATCAAGCCAAGTTTTTCATCACCAAAAGCAATTTTACAAACATCATCCAACAACAATCATTATTCACAACGTAAATATGCAAGAATTCCAACAAAAATCAATACATAGGCATTTTCTCAAGGTTCCACCCAATTAAGATAAAGGAGTAGAATTCTTACCATTCAATCGGTAAAGACGAGCAATGATGATGATAATCGAGCTAGGTAATCCCCAAAATATGAATTTTATGCAACGAAACACATTTGAAGTGAATTGTGTGTGAAAATGTCAAAGGGGTCGAAATGGGAAAGAAAACCATCAAAATGCCAAAATGCAAGAACAAAGACGGTTTTAACCAAAATTCTGCAGTGGGCGACCGGCCAGGGCATAGGGCGACCGGTCGAGCTAGTGGGTGACCGATCGGCCCTGCGCCCGATGACTTGGTTTTGTTCTATTTTGAAAGTCCGAAATTTGATCCAAAAATCCGATTTTTCGCCCCTAAGTTTTGAAAACGTGCAAAATGCAAACGTAGACCTCATTCAATATACATTATGTCATAATCAAGCTCGAAATGGATTAAAATACTCGACGGTGTACGATTAAAAAGTCCGCGAGTTATCCTTGAGACGGAATTAAACACATCTCAAGTTTTTGTTAAAACATGCAATCCCAAAAAAAAATATCGAATCTCAATATGTTTAGTTCGATTATGACGAACCATATTTTGAAAGAAAATTATTATCACCGGACTTGTTATCCCAAAAATAAGAACATTTTAAGATATTGGATACAACAAGTCATAAGAAAAAGTGCCTTTCAAATATTTGAAATCTCATTTAACGGCACTTTAATGAGATTCGTTGGGATTGTTTTTGAAGTCGAGCATATAGACATAAGGCATATAGAATATCGAGTCTAAGGAGTAATAAACGAATGAACATACCTCGAATTCGTTTGTCAATGCCTACTTCAACCTTTTGTCAATTTTCGCATTTGTAGCCATATAGGTTGAAATAGTTATTTCTTCTTCAATGTCTCACTTCTTCTTTTGAGTGTGGAATATAATCACTTTCTTGGCATTGTTGAACTTGAATTCCAATGATCAAATTTGAGCTCCCCTCATCATGATCACCTTGAGTTCACCTTGCATTGACTTGGAAAAATATCTTGCACAAATATTCATTAGTAGCACCAAAAATATTATCAACATAAATTTGCACAAGTAAATAACCTTGCCCTTTTTCAAAATAAGGAGTGTAGTATCAACTTTACCTTTTGTAAAATAATTTTGCAAAAATAGTTAAGTCCATCAAACCATATTCGGGGTACTTGTATCAACCGTACAAGGCCAAAAATCATTTGGCCTAAAAAATTTAAATTCCGATAGACTTTTATTTGAATAAAACCATTTAGAAAATTGGATTTAACATCCATTTGGTAAAGCTTGAAATTTTCTCAAAACAAGAGTGGGCAAGTAAAGTGCAAATAACTTCTAAATGTGCTATGAGTGCAAATAGTACATCAAAATCATTACCTTCTTCTTGACCATACCCTTAGGCTACTAGCCTTGCCTTGATCCTTAAACTTGTTCAAAAATACCAAAAAAAATTCTGAAAAATCTCAACAAAGAATCTTGCACAAGAGCATAGTAATATCGAATAATAGAGATACTATAGCAAGTAACACATACTATGCTTAAAGAAAATCATCAAGAATACAACATGTTAGTTCAAATAAGCTTGTAGAAAGCTATATAAGGTCTCTTTTGAAATGTGAAAATACGAGAGCACATAGTTGAGACCTCATTTACAAGAATCATATGAACAAAAGCTTTGACATAAGCATCCAAGAATAATGGCATTTATATGTGCAATAAAATGCATGACTTATTAAAATAAGCACCTAGGCATATGGCACAACATGTATCGAGTTTATGATATGAATAGCAATAATGAGCGTACCTCGATAGTTCATATCTCTCTTGATATATTACGAGTAGATAACCATTGAAAGAGATATGTAAATCCTACACAATTCTTAAACCAAATTTTGCGCAAACATAATAATACATGTGTAGGCTAAGCAATAAGAGATATCTTAAGCATGCTTGTGCTACATAACTACATAGGATATAATAAACCACATAAGTCTAAGTAAATGCACAAGAGTTTTAGAAACATAATGCAAGGTCTTCTTTTCAAAAATATTTTGAAACTTACAAATATATTGAAGACTTTAAATTTTTAAAAATAAATATTTAAACTCATTTTGAAAAATCATTTTGCAATTTAGACACAAATAAAAACATGAAAAAAAATGCATATTTAAATAGGGAGATACAGTTTACCAATTTTGCCATTTCCATGGGTTGTGCCGTTCCCATTGTTGATGGTATCTTCCCTTTTGAAAGTCATTTTGTTTATGATAACTCTTCCTATTGCCCCATTTCCAAGGATTATGTCCTCCCCATTGTTGATAATGTCTCTCTCTTGGAAAATTATCTTGTTGATGATGTCTTTGCCATTTCCAAGGATTGTGTTCTTCCCATTTTTGATTATATCCTCTTCTTGGAAATTTACTTTGTTGAAAATGTTTTCTCCTTCTTTGATCAAATAAGATGTTCATTTGATGTCTCCTTGGCGGCATGAATTTTCTTCGATTATTAATCCGTCGGGTACCTACAATGACATTGTTTTGTGGTACCCTCAAGTGCTTGGGTCCTTTGGGATTAGTCTTGAGACTTTTAGGTCTCCAACAATAATTAGAGCTATTTCTAGTCCGACAAGTATTTACCATATGACCCTTCTTACCGCAATAAAAGCAAGTAACATCACTAATATGCATAGGAACTCGATTCCTTTTCATATGATTTATACCATTAGGCTCATGATCAAGTTTACTATTCAAATTATCACAATCATAAACATTCACAACATTGGGCAATTTATTGGTACTTAAGTTGGATTTTGATAAATCATTTGTCATGCAATTAATATCCTCAACAAGAGTACTATTTTATTTCTCAAGGTTTCTAACCTTTTCAAGAGTGGTGGTGTGAGCACATGATAGTGATTCATATGAAGTAAATAAACTATCCTTATCATTTTTCAAAACATTGAATTCCTTTTTCAAATTTTTGTATTTAACAAGTTTTGGAATTCATTTTGAAGGTCATCAAAATCATTTTGCAAATCACTATAATCATTTTGTATAACAATATCATAGTAAGTAGAGGGTTTAAGACATACCTCGTTTTCTTCTTCGATGCCCATAAACAATGTTCAACTTCTTCATAGTTGGAAGTTGTAAAAGGTTTGTTCCTTAGATTTGAACTTGTATCCTTTTGAGAAGTAGATGCTTTTGTTTGACTCCTTTCATTTGCAAATACTCCATAGATGGCTGCTAATTTTTGCCATACTTCATGTGCCGATCGAATTCCTACAATATGTTCATATTCCAAATTAGTAAGTGAACAATACAAAATATTGAGAGCTTTACCATTTAGGAGATGGTTTTCTTTTCTTCATCATTGAGCTCCTTGAATTTGGATTCTTTCATTGGAATGGATTTCCATTAATGATGATGTTCCAAATATCGAACTTTTGCAACCTTGTAAATAACATTCCATTCTTTCTTTCCAAAATATATAATTTTTGGAATCAAAATAGAGGTGGCTTGGTGGTGGAGGTGCTTAAAGTTGAGCTTCGTCAGAGTCGACGATCGTTCCTCTTCACTCGCGATGTGAAACGAGCTTGCCAAAGAGTTTGGCTTTGATACCACTTGTAAGTCCAATAAGTCGATAATCTGAGAGGGGGTGAATAGATTATCTCCATCTTTTCGATTTTGCCCTCTTTTTCAAACCGAATGATCAAAGACAATAATAAAAGTGCGAATGTATAACAACACACGCCGATTTATAGAGGTTCAACCCACCTAGGGCCTAATCCTCTACCACCCCAAAATATATCCGGGATGGATTTCAAAAAGAAAAAGATTTTATTAATTACCAAAATTAATACAAACCAACTTACAACAACACTCTTTAATTTAAGAGCACCACACTCTTCTTCAACACCACCTTTGAGATTACCACAATCTCTCTTGAAGATTACCACAATCTCCAACGGCACCTTGTGAAGATTACCACAATCTTCAACCTTGAAGAATACCAAATTCTTCAACACCTCAACAAGAAGATTACCACAATCTTCTCACGCCTAACACCTAGATCACCCAAGTGTGTTCTTACCACAAGAACACTCACAAGGATATCTTGTGTTGAATGATGACCAAAAATCAAGATTACAACTCAATAATGAATATTACAAAATGAGTTCAAAGTGTAATCAAGAATAGCCTAGACCTCAAGGATGTGAAAGTGATAAGCTAGGCAAAATTACAACAAGAATAATAACTATGAAGAACAAATATTTGCTTGAAGTGTATCTTGTTGTATTGTATCTCAATTGTTGTGTTTGTTGCTCCAAAACTTCCTCTATTTATAGGAGATGATTGATCAAGCATAGGCTCCTCTTGGGGATTGATAATCTACAGAAAAATACAATTAAAATCAAGAATATAGCTGTTAGAGATCAATCCCACAATTTAAGGAAATGTTGTCTGCTGTCAAACGGTCAGATTTTTGCTGTCAAAAGATAGGGCGACCGGTCGCACAGAAATAGAAGTTTGAAACATAACACAGTAATATTACATAGGGCGACCGGTCCAAGGGGTCTTCGACCGGTCGACCCCTACAAGGACCGGTCCCCCTCCTTGCAAAACCAAGAGATGATGAATCTGTTTCAACGCGAGACTTGCAGGTCACCAGTCGCACCCTGGGCGACCGGTCGACCTGCTCTTTTACACTCCAGGCTCAATTTTTGTTTCAACGTACTCTTCAGGTACGGGTTGCCCTATAGGGCGACCGGTTGACCTCGAGACATAAATGTTGTCCAATTTCTGTCGAAAATAAAACTCAAGAAATACTCCGAAAATTTAGTAAAAACATTTTAAACCAATCGGGAGTATTTAGACAATATTTAGTAACCTTGTTTTGAAGTAAAAACTTATAAACATGAAAACATTAAAAGTGTTGCCCAATTTTATGTGAAATAAAACTTGAAGAAATACTCCGGAAAATATTAAAACCATTTTAAAATATTTAGGAGTATTTGGACAACAATTAAAAACATTGTTTTGGTGTAAGAATAAAATCATCAAAATTAAGATAAAAACATGTATCAAACACAAACATGTGGGGTTTCTTGTAATTTTAAAACATCTATGATTTTTTTTGTAATTAGCCCAAACCTCAGGGGTGTTTTTGTAATTATCCTGAACTTTATATAAGCATGAGACACCACACCGATTCGAGTTGGTATTAATATCTTTATCTAGTTAGTAGTTATTGTTTCAATGCAGTTTTTAATTTATTTTTAAGCTATTTTATTCACATGTGGTATTTTCTATACTATTTCTGTTGTTTTTGGGTTGTCTATATAGTTTTTAATCTTGTTTTGTTGTTTTTTAGTTGTCTCCATATGTTTGACGTTTTCAATACATTAGAACAAAAATTGAATTGTGTTTTTCTATTCATGTATTATTTCCATATTATTTTCAATGTATATTTTTCCCAATATGTGTTGTTTTATATATATAATTCTTCATTCTTAATTTCGAGTATAAAATCTATTATTTAATGGGAGAGAAATTATTTTTTCACTGAAATTTTATTAAATGAAACATGTTTGAAACAATCATGAAAAAACAACGTAAAAAATACGAAAAAATTGGCGGAGCGTAAAAATGTCTAAACAAAGGCGGGAGCATAATAAAGTCGAAAAATCAAAAACGTTACAATGTGTCTTTTTTTCGGAAAATGTTAGGCAATTGTGTCCATAACCCATATTAATTTGGGTGTTGGGGTTGAGAGGAAGCGTGAGGCCACAATTGGAGTGACTATTAATTTGGGTGTTTGGAGCTAGGGGCGCTACGGTTCAAAATCGCCGATTTCGGTTCCTCATTATGGAGGAACCGGAATCGTTACCTCACCATTTGTTCATCTTTTGATAATTTTTGATTTTTTAAAAATGGTTTATCAATTTCAGTTACAAAAAAAGGGAAAAAGAAAGAAAAAAAATTGGACTTAATATTCAATTGAGTTTTGTACTTAATGTTATAATAATATTAAATTGTTTATATATACTATTAGAGTATAAAGGAATCAAAGTTCATGTAGTTCGCTTACAACGTTTGGTTTAAAACGTGTCTCATGTGGTTATGAATATAAAATATTATAATAAACATTTAACATTTCTTCTAGCATATTTTATCAAATAAAAATAAAAATAATTGGTTTTAACCTTGAAACCGCCGGTTCCACCACGGTTAAAACCGCCAGTTCCACTGTTTTTTAGACTAAGGAACCGGAAGCGGAACCGACTTATACGATTTCGATTCCGGTTAAGTCGGTTCCATTTCCGATTTATAACCTAGTTTCGGTTCCATTTGGCCACTCCTAGTTGGTCCTAGTTGGACCCGTGAGACCAACTAAAAAAGGTGATTCTTAATTTGTAGACCAAAAAATTAATAAAAATATTAGTTAAATCCAAATTCGTCATTACTCATTAGCGGTTAACATTACTCATTAGCGACTTCCCATTGGTTGGAGGGAACCCTAAAGGGGCAAATTGCTTATATGGAGCAAAAATGGGATGAATTTGTTGAAGTCCCGAACCTTAACACGAGTACACGACTGAATTTCACCTTTCACTAAATTGTTACAAGTCCAGTCCAAACAGCGTGATATCGCCTCATGGCAATCCCTATTCCCACTCTTTATTCAACACTTCTTTCAGTAATCTAAGCCCTAGCGTCCATTGCCAACGATTCTCTGAACTCATCACAAGTAAGTCTCGCTTCTATTTTGCTTTACGTTGAGTAGTTGATGATATATGGCTTAATTTTGCAGTTCGACTGTATTTCAATTCTGTTTTGTTGTGCTTCTTTTCATTTATAGTTGTCGTAATTCGTCATTGTGATTTTCGTTTTTTTTTTAATCTGAAATACACAGAAACCTGTTTGAAGTTCACTTAAGTCACCGAACAATGTTACCGATCGATCCCACCAAAAAGTTGTCTTTTAATCGTTGCATAATGTACGGAGATTTGGTTATAGTGTACGAAAGATACGATAGTATGAAGCCCGTTAAAGTTTCCGAAAATGGGGTTTTGCAGAACCGATTTGGCGTATTTAAGCATTCCAATTGGATTGGAAAACAATTTGGTTCAAAAGTCTTCAGCAGTAAGGGTGGATTTATTTACTTATTAGCTCCAACTCCTGAGTTGTGGACTCTAGTGTTAAGCCACAGGACACAGATTTTATATATTGCAGATATTAGTTTCGTTGTTATGTACTTGGAGATAGTGCCCGGTTGTGTGGTGCTCGAGTCGGGCACTGGAAGTGGATCCTTAACTACTTCGCTTGCGCGTGCGGTTGCGCCGAATGGGCATGTGTACACCTTTGATTTTCATGAACAGAGAGCCGCATCAGCTAGGTGAGAAGTTTTTCCACTGATATTGGTTTAATCACTTCATGCACTGTGTTTGTTAGTATTCTGTGTTTGTATACCTGAAAATTACTAGGGATAATGTTTATATTTGTTGGTTTTAAAAGAAAATGCGAAGGAAAGCTTTTTACTGTAAAATAATTATGAGATATTTCATTTCTTTTGTCCTCATATTTGATTTGCATTCAATAGTCTTGAAATTTCCGCTGACGATGGTCATACTCCAAAGTCAATTGAAATCCAAACACTTGGGGCAAATGTGCGATCTAAATGATGAGATGAGACAAAACACCATTCAAAAGTCTACACGGAACAAATGTGTGCCCGACAAGTTCCATTAGATGCATTTGCACATAATTTTGGATATGGAATCTTCAATTCATACTCCCACTGCAGTTTCTGCAGTATTTCCTTTGGATCCATTTGTTTTTCTTATTCGACATATTTGCATCTATTTTTTGTTTTTGAGCTCGATGTTCGGCTTTGTAAACAACACCCTTTTTTCATTTTTTTTTAATATTGGATCTATCTAAAGGAAACAGTCTGAATCATAGTTACTTTGTTTTGGAGAAAATGAGAGGAAAATATGAAGAGAATTTGTTTTCATTGATTTCCCTTCACTAAATCCCAATTCCATATGGAGCTAAGGAAACCTCGATGTGAGAAATTTGATTTTGTTTATTTGGACATTGTGTAGTTAGAAGCAGTGTATAGTTAGGTGTTGCTGATTCGTTTGGATCTTGTGATTTACATGGTCCAATAATAATCGAGCAGTTGAGTGGATTTTACATGTATCTTTATAATATGGTGACATAGATGTTTTATTCTTTTCTTCAAGGGAGGATTTTGAGAGAACAGGATTGAGTAGTTTGGTGACGGTCGGAGTGAGAGACATACAAGGTGAGGGTTTCCCGGATGAATTTTTAGGTCGGGCCGATTCTGTTTTTCTCGACCTACCTCAGCCTTGGTTGGCTATTCCTTCTGTTGCAAAAATGCTGCAGCAAGACGGGGTCTTGTGCTCATTCTCTCCGTGCATCGAGCAAGTACAAAAATCGTGTGAAACTCTAAAAACATATTTTACTGGTAACACTTTCATTTTAAGATTTTAACACGCATTGACTATTTTTATGTGGGATAATTTAAAAAAAAAAAAACTGATGTTTGGGCTAATTACAAAAAGAGCTTTAGGTTTGATCCGTCTTACATTTTCCCCATTCATATGCAAAAACATTTCTCACGTTTATCAAAATGTTACAGTTTCCCCTTAAATTTAAAACACAATCAAACCTCAGTTTTTTTTTTTTTTTTTTTGTAATTTTAAAAACCTCTTGGTTTTTTGTAATTAGCCCAAACCTTAGGGAGATTTTGGTAATTATCCCTTTTTATGTCTAAGCTATTTATTATGCTCTGTTATATTGGTGTTTGTGTTTCTGTTTTTGTAGATATAAGAACGTTTGAAGTGCTTCTCCATACGTATGAAGTTCGAGAAGGAACTTGGGGAGCTGGCAAGATAGCGATGGGCGTTTGGGGACTCTTAAGAGTTGCAAGAAGAGGCATCGTTCGACAAATGGACTGGAAAATTCGAGTCCTCAGACGATCTTGGCCAGACGAAATAGTGAGGCTAGAGGGCATACGGGTTACTTGACGTTTGCAAGACTGAAGTGCGATATGTAAACTTATTCTATTGTATTGCTGCTACTAACTGAGGTTTTAGGATTGTTAAAGTAGTTTATCTGCGGAATCACTCTATTTTTTGATATTATATTATCAGAGCTTGTATTACAGGAAATTGATAGCCTTTTTATAAGGCAAGGAAAAAATCTATACAAGGGTCGTTTTTTTTTTTTTTTAACGGTTGACTTGCAATATTGCATTTGATTTTGCTAGTAGGACACAGTCTTTTTTTTCTTCTGTTCTGGATCAAAAACTTTGAAGCACTTTAAGAAAAAAATAAATCCAAAGTTAGAAACCATATTAAAGGTTTGCATATTTTTCGCATATTTTACATTTTTTCCGATTTTTTTCGTTCCTATATTGCTTTATATGTTGTTTCGATATTGTTTATATTTATTTTTTGGTTGTTTCGATGTTTCAATACAACTTTTACTTATTTTTTACGTTCTTTAATTTTTGTTCATTTGTTGTTTTATATATAGTTTATGTTGTTTCTGAGTTGTTTTCTATAATGTTTTTAATGTTGTTCTGATGTTTCTTTGTTGTTTCCATTTAGTTTTCAATGTCTCAATGCAGTTTTTACCTATTTTTAAGTTATTTTTACTGATGTGGTGTTATCGATATTGTTTATGTGGTTTTTATACTGTTTTTAATGTTGTTTTGATGTTTCTTTGTTGTTTCAATGCAGTTTTTAACTTATTTTTAAACTATTTTTGTTCATGTGGTCTTTTCTATATTGTTTTTGTTGTTTCTGGGTTGTTTTTATATAGTTTTCGATATTGTTCCATTGTTTCTTAGTTTTTTTTCATGTTTTCGACGTTTCAATGAATTGGGACAAGAATTGAATTGTGTTTTTCTATTCATGCCTTGTTTTTATATTATTTTCAATATATTTTTTCGGGTAAATTTCACTTTACCCCCTTTTTCGTGTTAATTTTTACTTAATCTCCTTGTACTCTCAATTGTCTCATTTTACCCCATTGTACTGTTATTTTGTCTCGCTTTACCCCTCGTACTCTTGTTTTCTCACTTTGTCCCCTTATACTCTCATTTTTCTCACTTTACCCTTACCATCCATCTAAAATATGAACTATATTAAATTTTATTTTATATATATATATTTTTTATTGAATTTTAAATGCAATAATGTATTCATAGTACTTTCTAAAATATAAATAATTATACCTTTTTGTAAGTAATGAATATTTACTAAAAATCAAGTCTTGTGAAATTATATAAGTAAAACTAATTGAATATTGATTATTTGAAATATAAAGTAATTGATAAAATTAATAATTAATTATTCAATACACATTGATTTGTAGTAAATATTATGTAAAATTATAGTAATAAATTATTTTTGCCATCGTAAATTATTATGAATTCAAAAAACTATGTAAATTTTTTTTAAAAAAAAATAGTCCATGATAGTTTGATAATTCATTCAATAAGTATTTTTTTTAAATAAAATGTATTATCTAATAATAAAATCATAAATTTTAAATTAACAAGAGCTATCTTAATAAAAAGAGTCATTGAATTGAATTAAAATATACTTTTAAATAATTTTATTATAAAGTATTAAAGAATAGTTAAAATAATATAAAACTAAAAGTATACTTATTTTAGAATGTGAATAAGAGGGTAAAACGAGAAAAAATAGAGTATAAGGGATTAAAGTGAGAAAATAAAAGTATAAGGGGATAAAATAAGACAAAATAAGAGTAAAATGGGGTAAAGTGAGACAATTGAAAGTACAATGAGATAAAGTGAGAATTAACAATAGTACAAGGGGATAAAGTGAGAATTAATAATAGTATGAGGGGGCAAAGTGAATTTTCCCTTTTTTTCAGTATATGTTGTTTTATGTGTGTATTTCTTGATTGTTAAAATTTCGAGTATAAAATTGATTATTAATGAGAGATAAATTATTTTTTCACTGAAATTTTACTAGATTAAACATATTAGAAATATGCTCATAACAATCATGAAACAACAACATAAAAAAATTCGGAAAATTGACGAGAGCGTAAAAAAGTGAGGGAAAAGCTTGGTAGCGTAAAAAAATGTCCTTTAATTTTTGGCAATTGTGTTCATAACCCAACTACTAAAGGAATGGCTACTTGGGCCTGTAGGCCTCATAAACTTTTTTATGGCATAACCAGTAGCCTGCAACAGCTCTTCTCTTGGCAGTTGGCATTTGAGCCGTCACATGTTCTTAACTTTTGGGCTGGTGGAAATCTTGCTATTAGGAATTTGGAATGTAAACGCATAACACATTTGGGTCTGTTCAAGTATAGTTGATTACACTTAACGAATCTAGCTTCGTTGATCTTTAATTATCAATTTCGAATCATGCATTGAGTTAAATACTCGTTTTTCAATACTTTCTACACCGTATAGTGAAAATATTACCATAAAATCATAATGTAGCTCGCTATTTATATAATGACATGATATGCTCCCACTATTTTGTTTAAGAACACTTGAGATATAATTAATTTGGAATACTCCACGTTCATAATTATCCAACTTTGTGGTGTCGGGAGTTGGTGTTGTATTTTAGCACTGACCGTACAGTCAAATACGTTTTTACAAATGATTATGGGCAGGGAGAGAGCCAAACAATGAAGATTAGGGGCGAGAGTTATTTTTTCTTAAAACTAATAGATAAATATGTAATTTTTATTCCTTTGGGGACCAAAATAATCAAATTTAATAATTTTACAAACAAAATACTTATATTAATAATTCAGAAGCGTACCTAAATTCATGACGACCGAGTATTTGGGATTGACTTTTTAGATCTACACTAGGGGTGTAAAAGAAACGATTTTTTTATTCAATTCGGTATTTGAATTCGTATATTATAAACATTCGAATTTAAAAAATTAGAATATGAATCCAAATAAGAAAATTTATTCAAATTCGTAAATTATGTGAATACAAATATGAATATTATTATATTCAATTCGAGTATTCAAAAGAATATTTAATTAGTATTAAATATATTTATATTTGTACAAATCGTTCGTATATAATCTTTATATATAAGTATATGTTATTTATGTAAATCATTAATATATAATAAATATGTTGGAAATAAACTTGGTTTCATCCAAATAATAATGAGTAGAAAATTAAAAAAAAAGTCCCTTAAATATTAGAGCCTTTCTAAAAATTCTTTAGACATGTATTGAGAAAATATTTTGATTCTTTAGAGAAGAAAAGTTGTAGAAATTTTAGAGCAATATATATATATATATATATATAGTTAAAATAATCTAGAGAAGAAATTGTAGCCATTAAATGAAATAAATCATAGTCATTGGTTAGAGTGTTCTCTTAATATAAATAAAGGTTGGCCAAAATTGAGAAGAATAAAGAAAATGCGTCATCATCCTACTAAGAAAATATCTCTTATTCCAAATATAAAATTTCGAAATAACCCAATAAGAAAGGTTAGAATTTTGAATAAAAACATTCGAATTGATTCTTATATATTTGAAAATATTTCAAATTAGAATAAGAATTAATCTTTGTATTCAAATATTAAAAGGATTAAATTAAAAATATTCTCTAGTAAAATAACTTATACTGCAAATTTAATCTAATATAAAAAAATTCTTTGTTTTTGGAGGACCTATTATAAGAGTTCAACTCGTGCATGCTTACAGTCTTCGCAGAAAATTTTATGGACACTAATCGGGTGGTGCACTTTTTACTTTTTCTACCTCACCCATGTGGAGTTGGTAAAGTGTACAAAAAAATATTAATTCAAGAATGAAATATGGGCTTCCGTTCACAAGCATATTCATTTCGCACCTTCATTCTCGGCAGTGCCTTCACTAACCATAGCCTCAGGATGCAAGAATCATTTTTGAGGGTGCTTTCAAAAGTGTCACAGCTATGGTAAAATGGGAAAACATTGGTGGCCTCACTGAAGTAAAAAAGAGATGTTCATGTTTATGTTTATGTTGAAAGAGATGAAAAATGTTGTGAAGGGAAGGGATGTTTATGTTCTTGGTGCTACAGATAGGCTCGACCTAGTTGATCCTGCTTTGTCGAGGAGGTTTCGAGAATCATCTCTATGTTCCTCTCCAACTTCACGGGAGAGGCATGATACTCGAAGATATCGCTAGGACGATAGATGATAACAATGATCTTAAGGCGTTGGGACAGAGAATGTCTGTAAAAACTTCTCTGGTGCCGATCTTAACCAAATCATATCTGAAGCTGCTTTGATTGCTTGTGAATAATTACCATCACCACCACTAATCATATTGCGCGTGACAGAAGCACATATCCACACGGCCTCAGGGTGCATTCTTCTGTTGGAGTCGAGTTAATAGTATTGTGCGAATAATTTCGCCGAAGTTTGGGTGGATCCCAGTGAGAGTAGAACAGATATAATCATTCTCTACTTGAGCTAATAGTTCCCATTATAAGGGAAGAATCGAAAAAGTTAACATGTGCATAGAAAAGCAAATACTTGGATATTGGATTGTTGATTTTTGAGACATATAAAAAAAAGAGTAAAATATCGCAAAAAATTAAGGAGTCAAAGTGCAAAAACTTGCATAGGTTAGGAATTTAGTATAATTAACTTATAAATACCAACTTTTGTGAACACAATTGTAGCTCTAGCATCATTCACTCTTTGCAGGGTTCAAACCGATATTTAGTTTCTCTCATAAAATATATATATATATATATATATATTAAAACCTTAAGTTTTATATTTTTTCCTTTTTATATCCACCTTATTTGTTTTCTTCATTTTCTTCTTAAATGGAGAGAGAGAAATTTGGCTTATTTAAATATTTACGTAAGAAGAAAAGAAACAATGTAAAACATGAGATGGAGAGAACAAAAATGAAAGCTTTGCGAGTACGTGAAGATCACGCCTAATTTAATTTATTATATGTAACACGCACTAATATTATTATTATTATTATTATTATTATTATTATTATTATTATAAATTATAGTGTATTAACTAATATCACCAGGTCATTAGCCAACCCTTATTATGATAGACAAACAACCAACTACCAATACTAAGCATTTAATATTCTACACAAGTAGTCAAATTTTATTAACATTTTTTTAACAAATACTAATTATAATATTATTACCCTAATTATATAAAAATCCTCATCACCTCAATTTGAACCTTAAGACAAGGTTAGTAATTTCTACCCATTCTTTACTTGTTCCAACAGAATCCTTTAGTTATCCACTTATCTTACTTCTATTTTCTTTTATTTTTGTTATGCTTGGTTTGTTTATTAATTAGTACATGTGAGTGATGTGTGTGTAGGTGAGCTTGAGTGTGATAAGTGTGTGTGTGTAATTAAGTGTATGTATGGTGTGTGTGTGTTAGTGCGTGAGAGTGTGTGTACATATATATATATATATATATATATATATAAACTATATGTTAATATACACACATATCTATTTTTATATGTAAGTGTGTGTTGTGTGTATAAAACACTTATAAAATATATATATATATATATATATAGGGATTGGTTCAAATGAGACCGATATCCTGGGGTGAGACCTAATCTAGTACATCCATTATATTTTTTGAATGGTATTAGATTAATTTAATTTTTAATGTATATTTTATGATAAAAAACTGTTAGAAGGTTATATTAGTAAATCTATATAAAAGCGCCCGGTGGTTAATTAAGGATAGATATTAACACCCTTAAATTTTGGCAGAGAGAGATTGAGAATCCTTTGAGTGACCGAGATTTGTGTGGGAAACTGATTTTTATGCTTAAATCTGATATCACCATTGCAACACCCATCTAACTTCTCATTGGCAAAGAAAAAGGTAAAGAAAGGATAGACGAAACCAGTAGAAGCAGAGAAAAAATTCGAAAGTCTTGGATTTGGCAGAACGTGAAGAGTCAAGGAAAATCTAGTAAGAAATTTTGTGTTGAAAGTTGCGAATTTGTATGTATTAATTTCTACAACTTTTTCTACATTCTGCGAATTTGTATGTATTAATTTTTTCTACATTGTGCAGATTATGTAATTTTGTTCCTTTTTTTTCAATTTCTGCAACTTTTTTTGCATGTTACTTTTAGGAGATTTTTTCTCTTTTCCGACGTTTCTTTGATCAAGTTCATGTGTTCTTGTGTTGTGTGTAAGTTTTTTTCACTTAATGTTTTGTATGGTTAGTAGTGTATAAGGTTTTTAGTTGGGTTTTGTTGTCGAGTCAAATAGTTATACTTATTTTTTTGATTGCGCCTTAAGTTTGTAGTTGTTTAGATTAATTTTTTTTGTTTGATGTCTTGTTATAATATTTTTGTTGCATGCTTAGCAATTTTTAGTTGCATGCTTAGCAATTTTTAGTTGCATATGTATTGAAAAGTATCGATTTTATATGCAATATTTATTCATTAGTCTCGATGACTTATAGATACATCATAATTAAATTATTTATACAATATTATACAATTATTTATTCACAATATAATACAATTATTTATGCATCATTTTTACCATATTTATTCATTAGTCTCGATGACTTATAGATACATCATAATTAAATTATTTATACAATAGAATACAATTATTTATGCACAATGTTTTTTGCAGGGGACATGAATAGCAAACTGAGGTTGTCAACAATGGCTAAGTGTAAACATAAGAGGGAGATTTCGCTAGGAGAGGATGATGGAGGCAATGGAGAGGGTAGTTTTGGTACCAAATGGGCGAAGGGTGGGAAATCTGAAGCCAAAAAGGCGTGCAAGTTTTTTTTAGAAATTTATGAGTAGGTTTTAGTTTTCGATTTTTTTTATTTTTATGTTTGGTGTATAGGTTTTGTAATTTTGTTGCATATTTTATCACTTTTCATTGCATATGTAATTTTGTTGGGTGAATGCAAGATATGTAATTTTGTTGCAGATTTAGCACTTTTTCGTTACATATGTAATTTTGGTGGGTGAATATCAAGATATGTTGCATATTTTCCTTTGTTGACCCAGAAGATATTTCAAGCCTCTCTTTTTGGGTTGTTAGTTGTACCTATTGGCATAAAATTAACATTAAATATACATCAAAACAAGATGAAAAATGCATCATAATATTTTCAGATTTTATGTTTATAAAATATGAATTTTTTTTGTATTATTCATTAAATATGAAACATAATATATGAACAAGACATCGTTATAAGATTAAATATGCACGAATAAATATGATATAACTGTAAGTACATTAAATATGCAACATACTATACGTATCAATACATCAGTACACTGTTAAATATGCAATATTAATTATAACACCAACACAGTCCAATTTTTGGGTTCATAAATGTCCGGGGATACAAATTTATTTATGCAAATTTTTGTTTTTTTTTTGGGATAGAGATTAGAGTTTTTTGGAGGGGATTATCATTGATTGCACCTCCTAAATTATAGGTAATAGATATGTAAGTTAGAATTATGCAAATCTTGTTAGTTGACCGATTTTTATTGATTGACAGATATGCCCTCACTCGAAAATCATGATATATAATGCTTCTATATTTAATGTTTCAATCTCAACCATCTAATGATTAATTATAACGGTTCAGATTAGGTCTCACGGTCTCACCGCAAAAGATGGTCTCACAAGAACCAACCCCTATATATATGTATATATATATATATATATATATATATATATATATATAGGGGGAGGTTAAAATGAGACCACATATTATAGTGAGACAATGTGGACTCATCTCAACCCTCCTTTAGTTATATCAATGGCTAAGATAAATAGGGGTTATAATTACATTAAATATTTAATTAAATCAAAATAAGGGTATAGTAGTCAAATTACCCAAGTGGGGGACCATCTAAATATGGAATCAGTTATTAGGAGAGAGAAAATCACGTGGGGAGAGAGAAAATCGCGAGAAAATTGCGCTGGAGAGAGAAAATCACGCATGTGCTCTGCCATGCAGTATGATGTACACTTATCATATATTTGATGTATATTTAACACTATTTTACTGTATGTTTAGCATAATTTTACTGCATATTAAGATGGTCAAACAAAAATATGTGGGGACCGCGAATCAAGGAATCAGTTATATATATAGAGAGAATCACGCTCATTAACATGTGGGGACCGTGGATTAAGTAAATCAATTATAGAGAGAGAGAGAAAAAGACGAGATTGTATCGTATATTTAGATATATTTGATGATATTTAACACTATTTTCTTTGATATTTAACATATTTGTAATGCATATTACAATTGTCAAACAAAAATATGTGGGGACCGTGGATTAAGTAAATCAATTATAGAGAGAGAGAGAAAATCACGCTCATTAGTGATGTATATTTAGCATATATTTGATGTATACTTAACACTATTTTGTTGTATGTTTAACATAATTTCATTGCATATTACAATTGTCAAACAGAAATATAAGTATACAACAAAACACATATAAGTATACAACAAACCACATATAAATATACAACAAAAAAACAGCTACACCACTCCATCAACCATCTAAGTGTACAGTAATCGATCCATGTCAGCATCGTCTTCTTCACCAATCCTCCATCTACAACAACAGCTACACCACTCCATCAACCAGAAATAGAAATCAATAGCCTCTTTATTAATAGCTACACCATATCTAAATTCGTCCCTAATTTTTTTCTCGCGCCGACCTAAAATTAGGGGACTCGCTTCGAAATCCGATTCGCAGATGGGAGGCTATGGTGGTCGGAGATGGGAGGGGAGAGAAACAAAAGAAGTGCAATAAGGAGGAGTAAACAGCCGGAGACAGCGGAGAGGAGTGGGATTAGGTGATTGAGGCGGCGACGGCGGTGGCGGTGGTGGTGGCGGTTGCCATGTTCCGAACTGACGAGCAGCCATCAGATTGGTGCGTGTTCTTCTTCCTTCTGAGAATTGTGAAAGGGATTAAATGGGATGAACGGGATTTGGGGGACCACATAATTGGGGGTGAAAACTAAAATGACCAATCTACCCTTTTCAGCTTTAAAATAAAACGAAAATAATTATTAAATTAGACAAATCCCAATTATCTAAAATTTGAGATTTATGGCTAGGATTAGTCCACATTGTCTCACTCTAATTATCTGGTCTCATTTGATCCTATTCCTATATATATATATATATATATATATATATATATATATTATGTGCAAGCTGTGTGTGTGTTAAGATTTATAATATATCATGTTTTGTATTTTTTAGTATTAATGTGTGTTTATTTAAATTCAAATTATAAAGTCTTCAAACTTTAAAGGATTTAATAAATCTATATATATTTTCTAACCAATTATTAGATCTATATTATTTTTCTCAATATTTTACATAATAGATTTGTAATATTAATATTATTTTACATTATCTACTTTATAAAGATTATAATATTATTAATTTTAAGGTTCTAAGGTTTAAGAATTCTAAGACAAATTATTTTATTATGGTAATAGGAAACGAGGGTAGAGAGGAAATCTAGAAGTTCAAGGCATATCAACACATAATTTGCATCGGATCTTTTCTTCTGTTTCAAGGCGGGGAATTTTTACTATTGTTTTGTTAAATATTATGATTGTTTTAATTACTGTTTAAAATGCACATGCTCTGTCTTGCGAGTTTTGCTCAATGGATTTTATGATCTAAGATTTAAGTTACATGATCTTTTTGCTCTAGGAACTCCAGGAATCAAGTTACATGAGCTTTTTGCTCTAAGAACTTCAATATTCAAGTTACATGAGCTTCATGCTCTAGGAACTCTATGATACCATAATTCTATGATGCTATGATATATGTTGTAAGTTTTTCATTAATGTGATGCATGAATTTTATTTAGCTTGAACAAATGTGATTTCTCATTGAGTAATTGTTTTTACTCACCCCACTATTACAAATAATTTTTCAGATGGAGTTTGACGCAACGAAGGGAGGATGAATGATTGGCTTAATCTTCATTTTAAATAAATAAAACAAGTCTTTTATTCGAGTGAATATTCTAGAGTCTACTTGAACATTTGATTTTAATATTTTGATAAACTAATGTTATCCTGCTATTTGTTTTTGTGTAAGTTCAGAATGGCTTTGGAATAAGTTTGACTGCGGTTAAATTCCATTAACATACTATAATGGATGATTATCTTTTTTTTTATATTTTAAATTCGCTTCCTTATTTAATTTTTCGTTAAAATATACGTGTTCTCTTTAATGTTATTATTATTTTTAAATGTTTCATTCTCGCAAATATCCATTTTTAGGCGTGGCGTCCCAAGTTATTTTTATTTCTCCTTTTCAAAAGAAAATACTTTCATATATAAAAAGTGGGGCATTACATTATACGACTATAATTGCAATAAATGTCAAATTCTTATACTAAAAAATGTCATTTTTAAAGACAATATATCAGAATATCGTTGATGGTATTATATTTTGCTACCTTTATAATTCTATTTCAACTCATCATTAAAATAAAAATTACTCGCCATGGCTCTATAAATTAAAAGCTCACACTCTGTTAAATACATTAAAGTCTAATTATTTAATTCTTATTTTATCACTTTTTATAGTTTACCATTATTTAACAGTCAAAATGTTTTTAAGAATCTGAAAAAAAACAATTCTAAAAATACTAAAAAGTAAAAACATATAAATAAATTTAAGCATACAACCAAACAACCCATATTATTTAACATTTATATATCAGTTCACACCCAGGTTTAATCCATCAAACTTTCACATGCATTCCATAAAAAAATAAATTAGTAAATGCAATATATATATATATATATTTATATATATAGACACAATAATTCTCTTATTCATTACTCTTTTTGTCTTGAACCCACACCTTCTTTTGTGATTCCCACTATTTTTTAATTTTTATGCTATTTTTTAGAGCAGAGCACTCTAAGTCAAGGTTTTTGGATTAGTCCAAGTCACAACCCAAGCATTTTTCCCTTTGTGTGAGTTTGCATGTGGTGTTTTTGTGCATGTAAGTTTGATTTTGTTTATTAAGTTTATATGTAGTGTTTTGTTTTCCCTTCACATGGCTTTTGCAGGATTGACAATTCACGTGTTTGCTTTAACCATTTGCCGATTATAGCACTTTCCAGGGACATTTCTCTTTCCTTCTATTTTATTTTCTTTACGCACTGAGGTCATTGCGTGATTCAAGTGTGGGGGAGAGAATGTCATTGTATATGTGTTATGGTTTCATGTGGTTAGGTATCATTAGCCTAGCTTATAATTGTTACAAGCCTTATAATTGTATTGGTAAACTGGCTAGAAATATGTGCTAAAATTTAATTTTTTATTATGAAATTACACCACGAACTTGATACGTAGGATTTTGACTAGAATTGTGAATTGGCCTTTTTGGTAGACAAGTTCGACGAGGGTTAAATGATAGCCTAGGTTGTGGGGCTTGAATTGTGAAGTTTTGTTGATGTGAATTAAGTTGAAACCCTATTTTAATTATTGTTCACACAAGGCTGCTACCTTTGCAGAAAAAAATCACAAAAAAAGAGAGCAAAAAAAAAAAAGAGCAATTGAGATTATACTCATTTGTTTGTTGCTGCTAAGTAACTAGGAGCATTCATGAGCCTCATGTTTGTCTTTTACTTACAACGACTTACAAACATGAGTATGAGAAACCACCCTAGGAGCCTTTGGAGAAAATCCAAAGTTTACACCTAGTGGAAGACATCTCGAAAGTTCTCGCGAAAAAAAAAAAAAAAAAGAAATAATTTTGTGGCTAGTGATTAAGTGGTTTGTTGTGTGTAATAGAGTTGTAACTTATAAAATGAATTTGAAACTTAGCGAGGATGGCCGAATACCTTTGTTGTTTCATTAACCTTAGCCGGGTGAGTCTATTGTGGAGGTTGAGAATCAATTCATGTTGGATTTGAGGTGGATAGAACATGGTGTTATGAATTAATTGAATTTTAAATTATATACTTGATATTTTTTGTTAGGTCTAAAGGTACAATTATATATTTGCTTGAGGACAAGCAAAAGCTAAGTGTGGGGTAGTTATTTTGCATGTTGTTGTGTATATTTTGTCTGATGATTTATACATATTTTTGACGTGTTTTATTTGAATTTGCATGTTTTAGTGTTACATTGTGTTATTTTGTTGATTTTCTAGGATTTAGTGGAAAAAACAAGTTTTTGAGCAAGAAACGTCAAAAAGTCATTTCGCGCAACTGCGGCAATCTTTGCATTTGGAACATAACTTTTAATCTGAAGTTCAATTGACATAATTCTTATGCCATTTGAAAGCTAAGAGAGAGTTCTACAATGTCTATATCTTTACTAAATGCACGTTTGGATGGGTTAAAATCATGTGAAAGTGGAAATCAAGTGATGAGATTTTGGAAATGACACGTCTTAGTATTTTGGCCATAATTCTCTCTAGAAAATTAATATTGAGGTCATTAAAGTGGCTATGGAAATCTAAGAGATAGAGATACAATTCATAACCAGACATTCAGAGCAAATTCCTATGTTTTGAGTGCGTGCGGTCGCGCGCGACTGGCAGCAGGCAGCACAGTCTTGCGCGAGAAAATGCGCGTGCGCGCACGATGACTTCCTGAACACAAAATTCGCGATTGTTTTCCTTTTTTTTGGCTCTTCCACCTTGTATAAGACTCTAGGCTTATAAATATTACTTGGGGTGCCCATATTTTCGTACACTTTCATTACTTAACACTTTTAGACCTTAGATTTTGTTATTTTCTCTTTCATTCATCATTGTGATTGTTTGGGTTATTCTCGTTGATTCCAATTATTGGGTGATTATTATTATTGCATGATAATGTTTGTGATTGTTTTCTTTCCTTCAATTGAGATTATGATCCCACCCCCAAGCATGAACTAACTTCCTTGTTCTAGGATTAGGATGATTTGATTCAAACAAACAAAAATGAGTATTGACTAATTGATTTGATTTCTTGAATAAATTGCTTTACTTGATGATTAATTGTCTGATCAACTTTTAATTATTTTGAGGGAATAATTGATATCGAGAGAAGATATTATTTTTGGACTAAATTTATTCAGGGGGTAAGATATGAATCAGAAATGTATTATCTAGCTTAGCTTAATGAAAATAATAAATTATATAGGGATAACCCTAATCTGTGAATACGTGAGTTATCAGATCTAGGCGTAGTTTTTACCTGTTTGTTATATTTGTTAATCGCGTGATCAATTAATTGATATTCTGCTTGCAAGTTTGATGAGATGACTCCGGAGTCCTAGACTTTCATCCATATTATTTTTTTTGAGTTTAATCGTGTTTAGTTCTAATTTATCTTTTTACTTGTTTTTTTAGATAATTAAAATCTTAAAAATTGGATTAGAGTATATATGATTTTATTTTTTGTTATTTGTGATACACAATAATATTTTTCCTACTAAGTCTTCCTTGAGAGACGACTTGGGATAACTTGTTGCCCTATGATTGATCTCGTTCTCTTGCGAGGATCACTATATTAATTTAGGTTTTTAGCAGTTGAACACCCTCCGACACTCAAGTTAGCACGGTGAACAAGAGAGAAATATAAGATAATAAACGAATATTGAATATGAATTAAGTGAGATTATGAGAGATTCACTTACAAATAAAGCGGAAGGCCTTTATATACCTAGGTGGTGGGCTTATAGGTCGTGTAGGAGAAAAAGGGTTGTGGACTGGATCCCAGGACCACGTGGGCCGCAGGCTATTCCATCTGTAGCGCATTAATTAATAGGTAATTAATGGAATTAAATCGAATATAAATTGAATTATATATTAATAATAAAAGAACATTTTTGCCCCCAACATAAGCCGCCCAAGCTCCTGTCTTTGCGAGAATATGGAGTAGTGCGGGAGCTAATTTGATATCGTGTTTGGCTTGTCTTATTCCTTATCTTGCCTTGATCTAGTTTCTGGACCGTGGAGGCAGGATAGGCCGAATGTCTTGTGAATATGTAATTTGTGAAACATTTGATATCTTGAAAATGGTGGTGTCTCCTTAAGAGGAGTGGTCCCCGGAAAGAGGAGAGTTTCCCAGAGCGCGGGAGCCCATGAATTGAGTTCCTTGCATGTGGCGAGTCCCTGCAGGACTAGCCTTTTTGAAAGACAACATATATCTTGGGAGTGAGTGGTATGAACCAAGTAGTGAGGAGAGGGATGAGAGCTCAGAGGCCAGGGAAGGACGCCCGAGAGCGCCTCCCTACCGTTGGGAAGGGGTGCCCTTGGGGCGCACTCGCGCTCCCTTCAAATGGGGGGGAGGGTGAGCTCCCGGGGGCGGCCGAGCCCCACAGTCCGTTCTTCCTTGCACATTTCTCCGTTTTCCCCAAATTTCTCTTATATTTCAAGTCAGGGTTCGAATCCTGGCTTTTCGTCATTTACGCTCGGGGCTAGAGTGTCACCGACCGATCAATTTATACTTATGTTATTAGGTTTTCACCTTTGCCCATGGGCTTTGATATTCCCCCTCTAGCTCTGGGGCTATATTATATTGGTGAGCTTCAATCAGATTCAAGCTCGACAAAGGAGGTTCTTGAGGGGGAAAGTCTAGACGAGGCCCCTCAGCCTGAGTACCAACATTAGAGCTGGCAATGGGTCAATCCGGACTGGCCCACCCAAGGCCATCGGGCTTTTGAAAATTTTTAGGCCAGGTCGAGCTGCAAAAATGCAAGGCCCAACCCAGCCCATGTATATATTTTATACACTAAAACCACCGGGATGGGCCAAAAATCAGGCAAAACTTGGCCCATGAGCCAATTAGGCCGGGCCAAAAAAGTCCAAAATTTTTCAGGACTAGAATATTACAACCTAGCCACCCCAACCTCGGGCGGTCCACGAGCCGAGCTAGATTTTTCTAGCTCTAACCAGCATAAGTCTCCATCGGGGTTTCGAGTTGTCATTCTAGGAAAGTTGGTTGGTAGAGTTACTCTCCGGTGTCTTCGCAGATTGAGGGAGCGGTTAGAGCTCCCCTCGGAGTTTTGAATGTTGGCTCCGGGTCTGGAGGATATGTTTATCCCTCTCTTGGTTATGAAACATGTGAGTGAATGTGAATGAGGGAGCCCAACCCCCTGGTGCAGCTGGGGGGCCCTTGCGGAACTCCCAGAGGCTTCTCCCTGGTTCAAGAAATGCTTTGGTGTTAGATGAAGTTTGTTCTTTGATTCGTTTTGTCTTTTCTAGAGTTACACTGAGTACTTTACTCATGGTAATCGCGTACAATTCTTGTCCATGGGAATTAATTTGCATTGTGTGTGGAGATGGATCATTCCCGTTGGGAGGAAGCCATTCTTTTCCCGGAACGGTCGAAGATGTTTGTACAGAGGCATGGGGCGCCCTTCCGGGCTGAAGGGGCGCCCTTTTGAGATTTGAAGGGGCGCCTTTCTGGAGCCTTTGCTTCCATCATTCCTTGTCCTGCGCTTTAGTTCCTTTCGCGCATGTATTAGCATTTTTTTGCTTTATTTTCATTGCACATTTATGTGGCTTATGTTTATGAGGATCCCTTATGAAGAGACACTTCTCCTCCGGTAGCACCGAAGGAGGAAATTTATTAGGACCTTCTTGTGAGGGACACATCTCCTCTTGGAGCGCGGGGGAGGAAAAGTTTCGTAGTATCCCTTATGAAGGGATCTTTCCCCTCCACCGGAGGAGGATATTTATTAGGTCCTCCATCTGAGGAGACCCATCCCCTCCGGGAACACCAAAGAAGGAAAAGTTTTGTAGGATCTCTTGTGAGGGACCTCTCCCCTCTGGGAGCACCGGAGGAGGAAATTTATTAGGACCTCCTTATGAAGAGACCCATCCCCTCCGGGAGCGCCAGAAGAGAGAAGTTTCGTAAGATCTCTTGTGAGGAGTCATCTCCCCTTCAGGAGCACCAGAGGAGGAATTTATTAGGACCTCCTTGTGAGGAGACCCATCCCCGTTGGGAGCATCGGAGGAGGGAAAGTTTCATAGGATCCCTTGTGAGGGGACATATCCCTTTCGGGAGCACTGGAGGAGGAAATGTATTAGAACCTCCTTGTGAGGAGACCCATCCATCCCCCCCGGGAGTGCAAGAGGAGGAAATGTTTCGTAGGATCCCTTGTGAGGGGACCTCTCCCCTCGAGGAGCACCGAAGGATGAAATCTATTAGGACTTCTTTTGGCGGAGACCCATCCCCTCTAGGAGAGCCGGAGGAGGGAAAATTTATTAGGACTTCTCCCCTACATGCTTATTGTTTCTTTGCAAAATATATTTTTTTGGGACCACTTGGTGCATGGATAGTTTGCACAAGAATTGCCCACTTGGGATATATGTTACTAAATAATAACCAATTTTGTATTCCTTTCATTGAATAACGTAATGTGCTGGATGAGCAACCCCTCTAGCAATGTTAGAGAACATATGAGATATTTTCAATACATTAATATCATTGTTAGATCCTGGCATCCCGAAATATGCATGACATATCCACGCATCATAATCGCTTCAAGAATAATTATTGGATGCCCACTTCGGCTTGCATATTCTCCCCCGCCCAAGCTATTGGATAATTTTTCCACTTCCAGTACATACAATCTAAACTACCTAATATTCCTGGGAAACCTCGTTGCTTACCAATATAAAGTAGTCTTGCACCGTCATTAGCAGTGGGCGATCTCAGATATTGCTTCGCAAATATCTATCGGACAACACGATAAAACCTTTTGACGCATTCAATTGTTGTAAACTCTCCAATTTTGATGTACTCATAAGTTGCATCTGTTGGAACTGCATATGTTAATATTTGAAATGCAGCTATTACTTTTTGAAGCGTAGACAAACCAAGTTTTCCTGCTGTAATCCTTCGTTGCACGAAGTAATGCTCATGATTTTTTTACAGTATTAACAATACGCAGGAATAAACTTCGAGACATCCGATATCTTCAACGAAATTACTCTTTAGTATATGTTGGATTTTCAGAAAAGTAGTCATTGAAGAGGTTTGCAACCGCTACTTCTCGTTTACAAAAAGTTGTTCCATGACCCGGACAGACCCTCCACGTGTCGGTTCAACATTTTGTTGCCTAAGAAATTCAGCTAGCATAAGATTATTATTGTATATCTGTTGAACAATCAAATGGTTTTATGTATCATAACTATCTATCAATTCTAGAAACTCGTCATCAGATAAGCTTGAAGAAGAATATATGGTAAAAGGGCCAATTGTGAGACCCATACTTAAATATTAATGTAAATATGTAATCGATAAATATATTAACATTCTAACTAGCGAATTTTATCGTGAATAGAATGTATTTTTTTATTATTGTAGCAAGTTAGATCGATTTTCCCTTTCGACTTCAATTCCGTTCTACTCATATTTTTTTTAATTATATCTTACCCACTTATACTATAATGAGATTTATTAATACCACCTAAGCTAATCTTTAACTAATAGACAATCAATATTCCACCATATATAGTCATGTTTTCACTATACCCCCACCTCACCAATTTGTCCCCTTAATTATCACTCATAGCTCGGTCACCTCTTAGAAGTATACTAGGATTTATATTTTTTTTGTTTCTTTCAACCTTTATATTTTTTTTTACCATAACTTGACAAAAATATTTTTTTCTTTTTCTTCTTTGTTGATCGAAGAATTCAGAGTGAGAGAGTAGATATATTTTTTTATATATCCCACAAGCTTTATAAAAATCACAACTTTCTTTCAAACTTTTAAGCTTAAGAACCTTTGAAAATTCATTCTACAATCATTAACATATTTTAGAAGAGATAGTATAATAGTCCTCTTAAAAATGGAATCTTAGCCGTGACATATGGGTGGAGAAGAAATGAATTAATTCATCAAGTTACAAATATAGTTGGTAAGTTGTAGGATTTTGAGGATTTCAATGATTTTATTTAAAGTTTTATGGTTCAAAACTTAGGTTATGATGGTATCTTGTAGGTGTTCTTAGAGGCTTAGTTTGAAGAGGTTTTAAAGATTTGTTTGGAGTAGAATTTGAAGAACACAAAAGGTGGGTAATAATTTCTTTCAAATATGTGAAACCTTAGAATTAAATTTTTCTTTTTTTAAAAAAATGAGCTTGAAAAAAAACTTAAATTTCTGAATATTTTTATGTTAGTAAATTTTATTTATGTGGTTATATATGTATTGATTGAATTATAAGACAATCATGAATTTAATCGAATGACTGGGCAATTTTTGTGAAAACAAAAATCTCAAGGACTAGATTGTAATTTTGAATTTTATATGTCACGCCCCAAACGGGACACGACGACGATCCACAAATTAAATACAAATGAACCAACAGTCCAGACAAATATCAATGAGAACCCAATAAGACAGAGTCTAAATAACAAATGAAATAAATAATGTATACAAGTTACCACTTAAAGTCTACAATCCGTCATCCAAATTACAACCCGAAAATCAACAAAGTAGCAACTTAAAGTCAAAGGGTCATACGCCCTCAATTACAAACCCGAATGGAATGAAATACAAAAGTCCGACAACAACATAAGAAAAGAGTCCAATCAATAACAAGACGCAAAATCCAACAAACGTAGTACAAGGTCTCAATCCGAGCTTCTGTTCATCATCTCCAACGAAATCCTCATCTAAGGTTAGAAAACATGTGGGGATGAGACAAAAATCTCAAAGTGTATGGGGTGATCGTGTAAGCGAGTGTGGCGCAATATAGTTAATGTGAGAAAACAATTATATGAAAACGCGTGAGTATGATGCATGATTTCACACACACATTCACAAGCGTCGTGATAAAATAATACAATAGTATATTTATACAGATTCAAGAAAATGCATTCATGGTCACACAGCACTATGTGAATCGGTCAAGACAGGTAGGATTGCGTGCGGAAGTGTAACGCCAATCCTATGCAAGGCAAATAATGGTTGCGTACGGATTTGTAGCGCCAACCAATGCAAAAAATAGGTAGCGGTTGTGTACGGAAATGTAACGCCAACCAAAACGGGACAATAACTCCTAATGTGTGGGATCGACAACGATTCCTTCGTTCTTCCTTGTAACTCCCGGTCAAGATGGTCCAAGACCGGCACCTTATCGCTCTCGTAGGCAAAGACAAAATCCACAAAGAGAGCCGGCGAGGCTCGGATCTGTCATAATCATGATTATACCTCGATTACGACCCGCTTCCCTTGGACAAACTCCGTCCCTCGCCATGGGGATTAGGGCGATGGGGCCGGAAGAGTGGAATAGCGCCGAGCTGCCTTCCATCCCCGACGTATCCATTCCGATCGTGAGCTTGACACACCAAGTTGACTCAGCAGAAAGTAATTACAATTACAGTGATCAACCAGGCAGTCGAGTATTATTGATTCAGGGAAGCAGTTTAGGAAAAATTTTTGAAAAAAACGCGAGTGGCAATTATGGCGTTGGTGGAGTTTTTGGATGAAGATGATTATCGGAAGGATAAGCAACCTTCGATATCTTGAAAGATTGGGTGGGACATAAGTCCCGTTATAGATTCACAAGGCAAGGCGAAAGGCTCGCCCGCGATCGGGTATTAATCGGTCAAATTGATCCGATAAGTCGTGGTTTTTGGGAAAGTAAAATACTTAAATTAAATCTCCAAGTCAGAGAGTCCAGGGCTATTTTAGTAAAAGATAAAATAATTTGAGTTAGGTCCTTTATAAAAGGAAAATTGTAATTTAGCCCCGTTTTGTAAAAACTAACACTTTTGGGGTTAAAAATTGAATAATTAAATATCCCGACCTTGAAAAATTATGAGGTCAGTTCCTAAATTCTCCAAATTGTCCAGAGATTCAGGTTTTTAAAGTTTTGAGGTCGAGTTTTTATAAAAATCTCACATTGGCCCCAAATTTGTAAAAATTGCCAATTCGGACCTTAAGTTTTAAAAATTCGGAACTCACAAACCGGAAGGGATTTTAATGTGAATCCAGTTGGAAAATGTCACTAAGGTTAGTAGGATATTGGGACAAAAGCAGTTTTTAAAATAAATATGTTTAGGTCATTTAACTTTTGATTTTTTTGTCCCATTTTGAAATAATTGCCTTTAAGGCTTTTAGGGTCCAATTGTTATGAAATTTGAACCTTGGGTCCAAAATATAATTAAGTTATATTTAAGTTAGTATTTCCAGGTGCATGGGCTGCATAAGTCCTGGAAATTTCATTTGGGTCCTCAAGTTTAGTATTTTACACATTAGTCCCTCAATTTTAGAAAAATTACTTTCCAAGCCCTAACCACTTGGATTTTTGGAATACCTTTAAAATGTGTCATTCCCAGTAACTTAAGAGTAAAATTTCAATTTTTAAAGTTTAGGTCTGGTACAGTTTTAAAAATTGCAAAGTAGCCCTTAAACTTTCAAAATTTTACAATCTAGTCCTTGGGCTTTTAAAGGTTGATTTTATTTATCTTAAAACTCTTAAAACTTTATTAAAATGTCCAAAAGTCAATTTTGAACCTGAGTACAGTCCCAAATTTCTAAATTTGCAGAGGGGTCCTTTAACTTTTATTTTCTTGCAATTTAGTCCACCAACTTCCTATTTTTGCATTTTTAAGTCCAAAATTGAAATTTAATCAATTATGCTCGACTTTTCCAGGTTATAAGTCATCCAAAACATAGATTTTAAAGATCATACATATGCATGTCCAATACATACAAGAATTCATCAATTAAAGCATTAAAGTGTACATGCATGCACCTAAAATTCAATAAATAATAATTTTGAGCAACTCTTGAGAATTTTCATGATTTAATATATAAAATTGACATGCAATACATAATTATATATATCTCAAGGCTCATGATTAAAGTTTCTACATGCATTTAATCAAAACACCTAAAAGTTGAAAAATAATTTTCCACCCACCTTAAATTTGGAAATTATGAAATAAAAGGATAATTTCACAATTTTTGGATGAGGCTTCTTAGGTCAGCCCCTAAGTCAAGAAAATATCAAAATTTGGAGTTAAAAAATTAGAGAAAAATTAAGGAGAGAAAAAGAAGGAAATAAGGAAATGAAAAGGACTACACTTTACCTTGTGTAGTAGATGTTTGGAGACTAGTTGAAGCTCAAAAATTGGAAATTTTGGCTCAACTCCAAAATCTCCTAAGGTCAGCCCCTATTTCTCAAAAATGAAAAAGGGGTGTTAAAATTTGAAAAAAATAGGAAGAGTAGGAAAGAAGGGTCTAGTACACAATTCTTACCTTGTAGTCTAATTTTCTCTACTATTTTCTTCTTCAAGCTTGAGGTCCTTCTTCAAAATGTTGTCAAGTTCAAACCTTCAAGTTCTTCTAAATGTACCTCCAAACCAAATTCAAACTTAAGTTAAGAAGGTGGAAGAGATGAACAATGTGATATCAAAAAATGGATTGAAGCTAAAATTTATTACCTTGTATGATGATGGTTCGATTTTTATGAAGAATAGGGAGAAAATGTTGAAATTGTTTCTAAGTATAGAAGAAAGAAGGTGAAAGGAAGAATAGAGAGAAGTTGGGAGTTTTTAGAGAGAATGAGGAGGATTTTTGTTAGAGGATAAATGTGTTAGATGAAATGAGATGAATTTTTTTTGTGTGTAATAGGCCATATGGCCGTGTAGTATGAGAGAGAGGAGAGAAAATTTTGATCAAATTGTGTCTTGTAATTTGTCTCTTGCATGGAGACAAAATGCAAGTCAAAGTGTGGGTCAAATTGGAATTTGAGAGGAATAAGGAGAATGTTGGGAAGAATGGAATAAGTTGGGAAAAATAGTAATAAAGAATTGGTGTATAAGATGATGTGTATAATGTTTGAATTAATGATATAATTATACACAAGATGACTAATATATGGTGTAGGTGTACAAGAGTTGGATGATATTTTTATCCCAAAAATACCACCATGGTCGTCCACTATGAGGGCAATATGGTAATTCCATATATTTTTTTTTTGTCCCAAATTTGATGATAATAGATGAAATATATCAATCTCCAAAATATTTAGTGATTTCCTTGATCACTTGTAAGTCTCATGATCACTTAATCTAAATCAAAAATCTTAATTCTATAAGGTAAAAGTCTCCAAAATAAATAGTCTCTTAATATTCTAAGGTGACCAATAAATACAAAAATAGTAATAATGATCAATCAAGTGATCATAAATGAGGGATAGAATTAAATAAGATCATGATCACAAATAATTAAATAAAATGAAATAAAATACAAAATGTATATATTATTATTAATTACCCGTCAAAATGACGCGGTAAAATAGTCGATCAAATGTATAAACAACAATAAGAATCAATTAATAGCTTCGTAAAAATCGGGGCTTCACATTATAGACTGTAAAATTTTAATATTAAGGATATGGGATATTTATGGATTTATCTCATTGCCTTGGTTTGAAATTGATTAAATTCTAAATTTGTAGACAAGAAATGTGAATTTTAGAATAAATCAAGGACTAATATGTAATTTTTAAAACTTGGAGCAGATATTTATAAAACTATTTTTGGTACTATTTTATAATATTATAATGTACTCTTGGTTATAATTTGAGAATTTTTCAAATTCATTTGACCCCGTTGAAAAATTATCAAAGTTTATGGGTTAAATATAAATTACCAACAAATTGAGGCCAAAATATAATTTTTTAAAATTCTCAAAAATTATGGACAGATGACTATTTTTCAATTATGTTTACTTCTATTTGTAAAAGTTTGAGAAATTTTTAAGTTAGTTTAGGTCTAATTGGACAATAATTAAAGTTTAAAGTTTTAAAATGGCATTTTCAAGACTTAGGGGTTGAATGAAAAAGACTGAATTATTGGGGTTCTTAAACTGAGATACAAAAATATAAATCTAATATTTCAGTTTTGATAACTAATTAGGCCTCAATGGCTGATCTTGTTATTTGGGCATCAATCACAAATTTGAAAACTTAAAGGACTTTTATGCTGTTTTAGAAAAAATAAAACCTGAAGCTAGTTTTCACTAAGGTTAGGGGCTGAAATATAATTTTATACGTTGACGTAAAATTTATAAAATTTTCCTAAGAGATTTTCAGATAATTTAATTGTTAATGTCCGATTAAATTTCGTGTCAATGATAATTCACCATATTCATTTTAAATTTATCAATCAATTGTTACTTGCTTGTCTCAGACAGTCATTTAAATTGATAATTGATTTGTTATACTTGATTTGGACCTGAAATCAATCAATCATTCTAAATGTTTTCAAGTAGTATAATTATTAAATTTATTTCCTGTGGTGAAAACCTATTTGGTTGAGTCGGGCCCAACTGAGGTTGGGAGATATTGTGCTAGATCGAGCAGGTTGCTTATGGTCTTTGTAAACACTTCCTAGTCCTAATCCCACTACTGGAGGACGGGGTGTCCAACGGGTGAAGTGGATCATAGAATGGTATATTTTGGAATATGACGATCTCTTGACAGATAGGTCCTAGCTAAAGAGACGTCGAGCCAACTGTTGAAGGCATAAGGTGACTGTGACTTCAGTCAAATACTGAACCCTGGGTAGATATAAGGAAGAACAACATAATTGTAGCCCCATCAGCTCTATTATGATTGTTATCGATGTTCCTGTTATTGTTTCCTAGCTTGTTAATATTTCAAGTACTTATTTCCTGATCCTGTTTACTATTCGTTGTATCATGTCATTGTTTCATGTTCATTATTGATCTTGTTAGACGGAATGCACAAACATGTTATTGTAATGTTTAATTAAAATTGAGTTTTGAAAAAAAAATATTTGTAAAATGCACTTTTGTTGAATGTCACATGCATGCATAATTTTTCTCACTCTTTATAACTAAATTGAATATTGTATTATTTTGCCATAACTATGTAAAAATAATTAAATATTACCCGACCCATATCCACTGAGCTCGTTTAGCTCACCCCTTAGTTTATATTTTTTAGACACATATGAGGACGGTAATGAGGAGATCAAACAGGAGTTTTCGATTCAGGATTTAGGGTGATAAGTGATTTTCAAGTTATGATGTCTATATTAATGTCATCGGTATTTTATTGTCGGACTTAGCTTTGGTTTGTATTAAAAATTGGTATTTACTTGTGTGGATTTCCGCTGTGTATTCTGTATTTTTTGTGGATTTTGTTAGTTGATATGCCAACTTAAGTTTATAACATTTTGGAGTTATACTCTGAGGATTATTATTGTGTTTGTCGTAAGTACTGAATTTTTGGGGTGTTACACCAATAGAATTGAAATTCATTTTTCTTACGGGAGAAATAATACATACACAAAGGTTGAAGTGAAGAAATGATTAGAGTATGTGCTTATTATATAATTTTTTGGAACTACACTATTTTAGAAAGCACAGTCCTTGTGCTTTCATTCATAGCTATTAGATAGACATTATCTTTAAATCTTAACCCTACAATATAAATCTGAATTGGACAAAGAGACTTTAGAAAGTACAATCCTTATGCTTTCATTCCTAGCCATTAGATATACATTATATTTAAATCTCAACCCTACAATATATATCTCAATTGGACAAAAAGACTTTTGAAAGCACAATCCTTATGCTTTCATTCATAGCCGTTAGATACACATTATTTTTAAATCTCAATCCTATAATATAAATCTAAAAAGCACAAAGAGACTTTAGAAAGCACAATCCTTGTGCTTCCATCCCTATCATTGGCTACATTTGCTTGCATCTTACACCTTGAGGAATAAATCATTAAAATGGTAAAGGCGGAAAAATGGCTAGAAGAAGGAGATAGAACTACAAGACCAGAATTTGAAAATGAGATTAGAAGAAAACAAAGTGCAATCTAGTTGCATAATAAGAAATTGGACAAAAAAATCTATTTAATAAAATAAAAATAGAAAAAAGCAAGACAATATATTAGAAACCCGTAAAAATTGGATCTTCACCTCCATAAACAACTCCATCATCTTGAAACTATTTACTTTTGCACTTGATATTGAACAATTTTTTAGTCAGTGTTTTCAACTGAATTTCTAAATTATACAATTGAAAAGGGACAAAACTCCTGTCAGAGCATCTGATGGGCCAAAATTCGTTAGACGGATCCCAAAACTGACCCGATGGTATTTTTGTTTTATTAGTAGGTACAGTATTAGCAGTTTTTCTGAAAAGTATTAGCAGTCCTTCTGAGAAGCATTAGTACATAGTTCACTTAAAAGTATTAGTTTGTAATATTAGACAGTGATATAACATCACGAGGGCGCTAAAAAGCATAAGATTTTCATCTGAGAAGTATTAGTGGTTCACTTGAAAAGTATTACTACATAGATAATTTATTTGAAAATATTTAATAGTCCTCCTAAAATGTATTAGTTTTTCCCGTCAAAAGTATTATTAGTTCCTGTAAAACGTATTAGTAGTTCCCCTCAAAACTATAAGTTTTTTCCCTAAAAGAATTTTAGTAGTTTCCCTAAAAAGTATTAGATTTTCCCATAAAAAGCATTGGTAGTCCATCTGAAAAGTATTAGTGATTCCCTTAAAACTATAAGTTTTTTCTTTGAAAAGTTTTTAATAATTTCCCTTAAAAGTATTAGTTTTTCCAATAAAAAATATTAGTAATTCCTCCGAAAAGTATTAGTAGTCCCCTGGAATGCTTCAAAATCGATTCAGTCAAATCATCAAGCACTTAGATGGCATGTATGAATCATTTTATACCAAATTCAAAGCAAGATAAAAGAAAATGACCAAAAACGGTGACTAGAAAAGGTAGAGCGAGAAAGGAGATAAATGGCAGAAGCCATAGCCGGTTTGAGCCTTCGATGTAAGGATGGAGGAGTACAAGCTTTCATTTTTCTTCTTTTTCTTTTCAAACCTGAAAAAGGGAAAATAATTGGAATTCTATGAAATTACAATCGAGAAAAAAGTGATTTTTAAGATGCAGTTCAATAGTTTTTGGATCTTTTATTTTGTTTTTTTCTTAAATTGATTTACTCTTTTTTTTTTCGCAACGATAATGGTAGAATATATTGAACTCAAAAAAATACATCCGAAGGCACACTTGCCTGCGATCATCTTGGAGACAAGGAGATATCCAAGTAAGATCAAGTGAACTATCAAAGGATAGCCAAGAGAAAAACAAATAAAGAGCGAAAGAAGAAAGAGAGAATCAAAATGATGGCTAAGGATTTAGGCGGATACATGATCTGATACACCTAAATCCCCAACCATCAAACCAAAGTTGCATGACAGAAACCAAGGACCAACAAAATGGAAAATAGCCACTCAACTGAGCAAAGCCCCTAGAATGAACTACAAGCATCCAAAATAGAGAAATAAAAAAAATGAAAAAAAAAAGACAAAGAAGCCAGGCTCAATGAGCAACAGGCTTTGAGGAAGAGCTCTTGAATTCTTGCCACTCGGAGATTGCAGATTCCACAGTAGCCAATTCAGGCTTCCAAACATCTTCAAAGAGCCACATATTCCGCGTTTTCCACAACCACCACAAGATGTAGGTTGAGAGCTGGATTCTATCTTCACAAATAGAATCCTTGTCCAAAGAGCAGATTTTGCTCCACCAATGTGGGAAAGAGACTGATTCCTCAATAAGACCATCCCACTGGAGAGGAGAGAGTTTCCAAATTGCCTTGGCTCTTGGACAAGAGAGGAGGATATGCTCGATGGTTTCCACAGCTTCCCCACAGCTCTTACAAACATCATCGATCAAGACACCTTTTTTAACCATGTTGTTGCTAGAGGGGAGAATACCTGAGAAACATTTCCATAAAAAATGCTTAATTTTGCTCTTGATTTTCAGACCCCAACTTCTTTTCCTGATCAAACGCATGAGTTTAGCACTACTACTACTCTCAGCAAGGTCCATTTTTTTTACTTTTTCAAGCACTAGATGAGAGTAGGTAGATTTGACTGAGAAGAGTCCTTTTTTTTCCATATTCCACACAAGTCTGTCTCTACGGCCAGGATGCATACAATTAATGCTAAGAATTTTTGCACAGTCCGCTTCATTGAAGGTGTTCTCCACCAACTCTCTGTTCCAACCACCACCATCTTGATCAAGCAGCTCACTGACCCAAAATAGATCAAATCTGTCCGGAGGGGGAGTGAAAGGCTTGAAATTGTCAGCAAGGGGGATCCACGGGGAGTTCCAGATTTTAATGGACTTTCCATCACCAAGTTCAAATCTGATGCCCTTCTTGAAAGTGTCAAGGCAACCATACCAACACTTCCACAACCAGCTAGCATTGTGACATATATCCACTTCCAGGAGGCCTCCATGAGGGAAGTACCTGGATTTCAAAACTTTACTGACTAGAAGATTTGGGTTAGAAACAATTCTCCATAACTGCTTGCAAATGAGAGCTTCATTAAACAACTGTAAATCATGAAAACCAAGCCCACCATCAAGTTTAGGGACAATCAACTTGCTCCAAGACCTCCAATGAATTTTATGCTGAGAGAGGTCTTTAGCACCCCACCAAAACTTGGCAGCAAGCTGACAGATTTTATGGCAGGTACCAACAGGGATTTTGAAGCAAGAAAGAACATAAACGGGGAGAGCATCAAGAACAGATTTAACAAGAACATCTTTGCCAGCAGTAGAGAGAAATTTGTTCTTCCAATTGTCAAGTTTCTTAAGGACTGAATCAACAACAAAATGGAAGACTTCTTTTTTTGATCTACCAATGGAGAGAGGCAGGCCAAGATATCTAGAAGACTTATGAATTTGGATACCAGAGAAGACAAGGCAAATGGAGTGTTGGAGGGACAAGGGAGAATTTTTACTAAAGAAGATAGAGGACTTGTCAAGATTGACAAGTTGGCCCGAGAAAGAACGATATTCGTCGAGGATAGCAAGGATAACTCTAGCTTGATGGGTAGAAGCTTCACAAAAAAGCAAAGAGTCATCAGCAAAAAGAAGATGAGTGATTGTGGGGCCCTTTCGGCAGATTTTAAGCCCAAAGAGCTCTTTCCTATTCAAAGCAGATCTAATGAGGCTAGGAAACAACTCAGAGACAATCAAAAAGAGGTAGGGGGAGATATGATCCCCTTGCCTAATGCCTCTGGTAGGGGTGACAAAACCTCGGGCCTTACCATTAATATTGAAAGAAAAGGAAGAGGAGGAGACACAAGTTAAGATCCAATGCACAAAGGGATGGGGGAATCCCATTTTAAGCATAATGAGCCTAATACAATTCCATTCAACACGATCAAAGGCTTTAGCCATATCCAATTTAATGGCCATGTAGCATTTGGAGCCAGAGTTATGCCTATTGAGAAAGTGGATGGCTTCATGCGCATCAAGAATCTGCCTTTGGGGGATGAAAGCAGATTGATTTTCACAAATGCAAGAATTCAGACAGGGCTTAATCCTATTAGCAAGAATTTTAGAAATTATTTTGTAAACAACATTGCAAAGACTAATAGGCCTGAAATGAGAAATGCTAGAGTGGTTCATACACTTGGGGATTAAAGTGACAAGAGAATGGTTGATATTTTTGAGAATTTTTCCAGACACAAAGAAATTAAGAACAGCCGAGCAAATATCATGTTTAGTAATGTCCCAAAAATGTTGAAAGAAAAGAGGAGACATACCATCGGGGCCCGGGACTTTGTTTGGGTTCATATCAAAAAGAGCTTTTTTAATCTCAGCTTCCTCAACAGGTGCCACCAGATCACAACTCATTTGTGGGGAGATTGAGTGGGGAATATCATCCAAGAGATTCGGAGACCCAAAAGTGCCTTCAGAGGTAAACAATTTCTGGTAGAAATCAGTCACAACCTTCTCAACATTCGAGTCCCCCTCGCAGACATTGAGACTGTCATCAATGAGCCTGATAATGCAGTTTTTCCTCCTTCTTTGCATGGTAAAGGCATGAAAAAATTTGGAATTTTTGTCCCCCTCTCGAAGCCAATGAATCCTAGATTTTTGCTTCCCATACATCTCTTCAAGTTTATATTCAACATCCAACCGCTTCTTTCAAATAATTCCATTCCCCCAATCACTTACCCCCTTGTCCCGAAGAAGGTCGAGAGAAAGCTTAAGAGTTTCGATTTTTTGGGAAGAGGCTGATCTAAAATTTCGGCTCCACTTGAGAAGTTGAATCCTACACTTAGTGATTTTACTCTGAAGCTGAAAAAAGGGATTGCCAGCCTGCGGAATCAGCCAGGCACCTTTAACAACATCAGCAAACCCACTTTTACCAATCCACCTTCCATCAAAAATGAATCTTTTTTTCAAAGCAGATGAGCTCGGATTGGAGTCAAAAGTAAGAAGAAGGTGGTCTCTGAGGAACTCTTATGCTCATTAGTCACATGCCCAGAGGGGAATTTCTTTAGCCAATCAAAGGAGCCAAAGAATCTATCCAGTATTTCTTCGACAAAACCTTCATTCTCCCTGTTATTCGCCCAAGTGAATTCCCTTCCAATCATTTTAATCTCATGCATACCCGTGTCATTAATGAAGGAATTAAAATGATTGAAACTAGAGGCAGACCTCATCCTACCGCCTTTCTTTTCCTCACGGCAGCAAATATCGTTGAAATCCCCCGCCATACACCAACAATCACCCCAGCGGCTGGAAACACTACGAAGGAAATTCCACTACTCATTTCTATCGAATTATTAGTCTTTGGCATAGATAAAGATCAACCAAAAAGAACCAGGCTCATTGGAGATACAAAATTCAATTTCAAGGCAAAATTGGTTAGGGTAATACTGTATGACATTAACTTGATCACTCCAAGCAACAAGAAGGCCACCACTCATACCAATAGGCTCCACACACTTCCATCTGTCAGACACATTCAGATGCCTACACACCGTACTTACAAAATTTTTCTTTTTTTTTTTTTTTGTTTCACACCGTACTCTTTTTGTGGTCATGAGAATTTATTCTATTCAAATCAACCAAAAGAAAAATTGCACTTCCAGGTGTTTCTTTAAAAAAAAAATTTGAAAATGTTGCAGTGGGTGAGAGACATATGAGTGATTTGAAAAGGTTGCGGTGGTCTTGGCTTTATGTAGGAGAAGAAAGGGGAAGTGACGGAAACATTTAGTTTTTTTAGGGGTTGGATCAGGTTGTCGGGTTGGTATTTTAGTTGATTGTTGGGGCTCCGTCTAACGGTTAGACCGTCCGACAGGAGACCAACTCTTGAAAAAGAGGTTAAAACATATATACATATTTCTATAAATAGATGACGTACCAAATATTCTTCCACAACTTCTCCAAATTTATTTGTTTTATATTTGATCTCTCCAAAATGTCTAAACCACGCACTACTAATTACACAGTTGCTGAAGATCGACACCTTTGTAGTGCCTTTCTAGATATTTCACAGGATCCAATTGTGGGTACAAACCAAACCAGAGAACATTTCTGGAAACGTATTGAAGATAGATACAACTCCGGAAAACAAAGTTCTAACATAAAATTGAATATATTTTAATGGATGTCTTCAACAAATCTAATATTATTATCTAAGCGGTGCAAATGAACAAATACTCGTAAGTAAATTATATTTATACGTGTTATTATTTTTGTCATTGTAATAATATCTTTTAATCTGAACAATATTGATATATTATGCAGTTACATCGTGCAAATGAGTTGTTGATGCAACAAAAAGGATATAGTGGTGGATTCAAATTTGACCATGTGTGGTATGTTATGAAAGAATACGTGCAAGCAGCACATGTGGAGTCTCTTCATTTCCTGAAGAAAATATACCGGTGTCTCCTATTTCCCCTAATCCTTCATTGTCTTCATTTTTAATCAATTTAAGTGATGAAAACATTAGTGGGGGTTCTTCTTCACATCGGCCTGAAGGCGTCAAAAAATCCAATTTAAGAGGAAAGAAAGCAAAGATGCATCTACTTTTGCAAACACGATCAAAGAAGAGAATGCAAAACTTCGGGAATTATTATTAAGTTCAATAACAAAAAAAGATCGCGTTGTTGAGTTGGAAATGAAAAAATTCGAAGCGCAAAATCATAAATCTAAAATAAATAAATTGATAAGAGAAGATAATAATTTAATGATGAATTTGGATACCATTTCAGATCCCGAACGACGCGAATTCTTCCGATTGGAGCAACAACAAATTATGCAGAAGAGGAGACAAGCACAACAACCAAACTCAAGCAATATGTTTGGAGATTTTTTTCAGATCTTGGAGGGTCCGGGAGTGGTCTTCCAGATTACTAAAGAAAATTATTGTATCTGTTATTATTTGTATTTTCAAGAATTTTATTTTTAGTTATTTTATGTAATTTTACCTATTTTATGTAGTTTTTATTGTTGTAATTTTATGTTTCAATATTTGTAATGTATTTCATGTAAGATTTATAATTCTGTGTGTAGTATTTTAAATCTCATATTATTATTCAATTACACACCATATTATTTAAAAAAAATTATAACATGTAATTGAATTAATTTTACTATTTTCTACTAATTTTAAATTAATAAAAATACTTTTTTTTGAAGAAATCAAATTAAGAAAAACAAAACAAAAAAAGAGTGAGAATAGCGCATAAACAAAGGTAATGCCATTTATGGCGCTACACTGTGCAAAACTCAAAATAGCGCCGAGCAATAACGCACTACTGGATGGGACAAAATAACGCCATGCTCCATTTTAATGCTTTGCTGGAGATGGCCTAAGGTACCTGATTTTAAGAATTACTTGAGTTGGATTTGGGATTTTGAATACATTAGTATTTGCTATAAAATTGTAACATTTTAGGAAACGGTTTGAAAAATATATTGAAATTCTGAAATAAAATTTTCTCAAATTTGTCCAATAGTGAGAATGAATTAGAATCAGTAGGTGAAATTTATGATCATTCAGTTATTAAGTTGATCTGATGTGTGAAAGATGAAAACTATGTTTAATTCATATATTTTCATGTTTGGGACCAAAATTATTTTTCCAAACATGATACAAAATAAATTAAAAAGAATAAGAAAATGATACTAAATAATGTTGTCTTGGGAAAAATGATGCTAAAATTTTATGTTAAGTTGAAATGATTTGTATGTATTTTTTTGTGAACAAATGATTTGTGTGTATTAAGTAATTTAACAAGGTTATTTTTAACTAAATATTATAAATTTGGGCAAATAATACACATTTGTGGTGAATCCAGGATTTGTTATAAATCTAATGTGGATCGTGGATTGGAACAACGACTTAAGCTGAGTTGAATCCAATCCACGACTAGGCAATGTTTATTTTTTATTTTTTAAACTTCCAATCGTGACTCGGGTTGTCAAATCCCGGCTTACGTGGGTTAGTGAGCTAGTAGTGTTTTGCAGTCACGATTGCAAAGAATTATTTGAAAAACAAAATTTCAAATGATCAATTTTTTGGTATAAAACACCTCCCCCTTCCTTCTTTAGCATACACTCCACAGATCAAACAAGTCCCCTCCTTCTGTATTTTTTTCCTCTTAACTCACACACACACACACACACCTGCATAGACCAACACACACATTATCGGCAACGGCCTCCCGACAACGGTCGGAAAAAAGGCGAGACTAGAGGCAAAGCGAGCATTTTTTAAAAATCAATTTTATGTTTTTCTTAATAACATGACAATTTTAATTTTTGCATGGAATTATTATATGTTGCTTGTATGCTATTTTATACATAATTTTTGTATATTTTGCATGTTTGTTATACTGTATATAAGTATGATTTTGCTAATTTAGGGTTATATTTGTATTTTTGAAGATATGTCAAATTTAAATAAAATTGGAGTAATTGTTCATTACGGAGGTCAAATATTGATTGAAAATATTTATCAAATAGCATATAGTCACCCTGCTATTGCAACCACGAGAATTTCCCAAACGACAAATTTGGACAATTTGATATTTGTACTACATGATATTTTGGGTTTGGATAGAAAATGTTATTTGTTAAAACTATCCGGTAAATATTGTGACAACAACATGTCACGAGTCATTGCAATTAATACCAACCGAGACTTGTGGTTTTTCTTTGATCCAGATGCTGGAAATAGAACTGTAAATCTTTTTGTTGAAACAGAGGAATTGCATCATAATGTTGTGTCTGATATCCCTTTGGAAAGTGAATATCATTAATACGCATCTTACATAATGGGGATAGTACATTTGAAACCCGTGTTACGACTCAAGGAATTAGTAATCTTGTTGTTAATGATATGAACACACGATTTTCTGAATCTGATTAGCCCAATGTTGATAGATTATTGCATGAATTTAACATTGATGATCACGGGGCTCATGAAGTTTTAAATTCTGAACCAAAGGGAAGATGGGACAGACGATGAAAATGACACGGAAGATGATGATACTTGTACAATTGATTCACAACCTATTGGATGTGGCAATAAATCACAACAGGTCGTGGATTTCGTCTGTGCACCATATAGAGACATACCTCTTTTTAATTTATCATACGAGGAAATTAATATTGATTCAATTGACGTTCTTATGCCGGCATTGTACTATGACACATATAAAGGTGACTTGAAAAGAAGTATAGTTTTCAAAGACAAAAAACATGTTCAATCTGTTGTTAAAGATTTTTCAGTTCGCCATGGAAAACGTGAGTATCTAGTTGTTGAGAGTACTCCAATTGTGTGGAAAGTTGTATGCAAACAAAATTAGGGATGAGTTGTATCAGCAAGTTTGTCATCTGAACAGTGGTTGCGATCTAGTTTTATCAAAAGATTGTCTGTATGGGAAATGACGAAGTTGGGGCCTCCTCACAATATATTGTCTTATGAATTCTGTACGTAAAGATCATAGGAATTTGTGTAAAAATAGGATTGCCAATGATCTATTGGGCATGGTCGAGACTGATCCATCATATGACATCAAATACATCCAACAGACGGTGTAATTTGCTACGTGCTTGAGAAAATGTGTACGATACTTTGGAAAGTTCATCCCATTTTTGCCTAAGTATATGGAGGCATTACAAAAGTACAATCCGGTGAGAGTGGTTGAATGGTTTCATAAACAGTTAGATCATCAAGAATTTATATGTTGGGTTATACTTTTTGGGCATTTAAGCCGTGCATCGAGGGATTCCAGTATTGTCGCAAAGTTATTTGTGTGGACGCGACTCATCTATACTCAAAGTACAAACACAAGATATTGATCGATGTCACTCTTGATGCAAACCAACAGTTTCCCCTTTGGCATATGCAATTGTTGACGAGGAAACTTTCATTTCTTGGCATTGGTTTCTTCACATGGTTGCTAAACATATTGTTCGGGGGCGTTGAAGGAAATTGTCTTATTTTGGATCATCGTCAGGGATTGCTTAGTGCAGTACAACAAGTTCGTGAGTTTCGTCCAACTATTGGGATTAATCGTTTCTGTTCGAGGCATGTTACTTCTAATTTTAACAACCATTTTAAGAGCGTGAGGCCAGGGCTGCTCCTAACGTTAGTCGAGCGAGTCAGTCGACTCGGGCCCAAAAAAATACAAAATTTAGGGGCCCAATTTTTTTGTATGCTTTTTATATATGTCTATATATAAAATAAGTACATATTTGAACTAAGGAAGCCTTGGCTCAGAGGTTAGCACATGCGGCTTTGTGCTTTGCAGTGGTTAATACATGCAGGTTCGACTCTCTTTGGCTGAAGATATATGATTTTTCTCTTTTCTCATTTTTTTTTGGTATTTTGTGATTTAAATAAAAACAAATTAAGAGCTCCCTCCCCACCAAGAATGAAGGGCCCATTTTCCTGGGGCTTTGTAGCCTTGAGCCTTGCTAGGTTCTAACAATCATCAATTTAAATTTTCCTTAATGGCCCAACATTAAATTTTCTTAATTTAAATTTTAAAAGGCAAAAGAATATATCACAAAAAAAAGAATCCCAAAAGAATTGGAAAAGTGGCAATAAAAGAGAAAAGAAGCAGGCTATTCGTCCGTGGAAAAGAAAAAAACTTCTCTGGCAAACACATCACCAGAAAGATTGAATGGGTTAGCTATGTTATCGATGGAGAAATAAATTATTGAAAAACTTGATTATATTGATTTCATTAATACTTTTGCGGCCACAACTGTTATGCGGGTTATATTTAAATAACTATTTGGATTTTTAAACATAGATGTCATATTAGTTTAACTATATTCGAATTGTTCTATATATTGCACGCTAATTTTTTTTATTATTTTATGTTTTTTCTCTTTTAGTTTGTACAAAAAAGGGGGCCCAATTTTAAAAGTTCAACTCAGGCCAAAAAAATGATAGGATCGACCCTACGTGAGGCTGGAGGATTTGTGTTGGTAGGCTGGATCTGAGTTTAGAATTAGGAGTTTCAATAAGATTATGGAGTAGATTAAAACTTTGAATCCAGATGCATATTCATATTTGGATGCGATAGACAAGAGTCAATGGACACTCAGCCACGATGAAGGCAAACGGTGTGGAGTGTTGACAACAAATATGTATGAATGCATTAATGGTGTTATTAAGTATGCAAGACGTCTTCCAATAACTTCTATAGTATGCATCACATTTGCTTGGTCTGCGAAAGTATTTCTTCAACGCATGAGACATGCTAGTCAAGCGATGAAAGAACCAGATGTGGCCGAATGAAATAAAGGAAAAAAATATTAAACAATAACATCTTGCACTACAATATGGAGTTCAATTATATGATTATGCACAACAGTCTGCTAGTATCATAAAATATGCAGAAGGAGTGGCGCGAGTCTGAACTTTCAAAGTGAAGTTGGTGATTCAAGAGTGTTCATGCGGTCAGTGGAGAAGTAATGGCATGATAAGGCGACTCAAGAGTGTTCATGCGATCAATGGAGAAGTAATGGCATTCCATGTTATCATGCTATGCAGGCATGTCATCACTTCGGGATAGATCCAACAATTTTCATGCAAGCATATTACAACATCAAATGCATATCTCAGCACATACTCTTCAGGTCATTTTGAACCTTTGCCAGATGATGATGAATGGGATGAGGCATCTTTCCAATTATATCATATTCCTCATACTAGAAGAATGAGACATCGTGTCCGAGACATGATTTCTAGGATTCATAATGAGGTGGATTGGCGAGAGACACGGAAAAGACAACAGTATCCAACACATGATAGGGATGAATCATCTTCATGTGGACGTCCAACTTGAGTATTAGTTTAGTTATATCATAGCAATCTAATGACATGCCATTGTAATGATGCTTTGTATTAGTTTAGTTGTATCGTAGCAATCTAATGACATTCTGATGTAATTTGATGCTTTGTATTAGTTTAGTTGTATCGTAGCAATCTAATGACATTCTGTTGTAATTTGATGCTTTGTATTAGTTTAGTTGTATTGAATTCTATATCATTCTATTTTTATTTTGATGCTTTATATTAGTTTAGCTGTATGGAATTCAATGTCATTCCATTTTTATTTTGATGATTTATATTAGTTCAACTGTATCTCATTCCATTTTAATTTTGATAAATAGTACCTAAACTGTGGCTTTTCATTTCATAATTGCATATGGATGAAATGTGTCGGCCTATCGACATCTCAGTTTTGACTCTTTAGCATAAGCATCGGTCTAAGGGTGTCTGTACAAGGGATATGGATAATGTTATTTCTGTAAATTGTTCCGGGGGGATTAATTGGAGTTTTAGGGAGGCGGAGGGGTTGGTGTTGTATCCTCGTGTTTTAATCATATTATATCGATGGAGGTCCTACGGAGTTGCTCGTTATGGGTCGATAACTATCAATTGTCATCTCATTACAACATTAGTAGAACATTGTTATAGGGTTAAGTTTTAAAAATATAGCTGAAATGATATTATTTATATTTACATTTGCCAAAAATAGAATTAAAAAAAGGAAAAAATAATAATAAAAAAAGAAGAAAAACGCAAATTAGCCCTGCATCTATAGAGGTGTTGCAACATTAGTCCTATAAATTTGGAAATTGTGATTTTAGTCTTATATGTATTGCTTTGTTTGCCATTTTGGTCTTATAAGTGTTCAATTTTGTAATTCTAGTCCTATAAGTTTTAACTTTGTGCAAATTTGGTCTTAAGGGCTATTTTAATATTTCACTTAGTCCCAAAATGTCATTGATAGCCGAAATATTTAATATACCTAAGATCAAATAGAAATAGTGCCAGAGTTTATGTTTATTTACTTATGAGTTGAATTTAGTTATCATTTATACTAGGGATAATAACAAAAAAAAGAAAGAGTTTTTTTACAAAAAACTCAAAAAAGTTTCAATATTACAAAAATCTCCTTGAGGTTTGATTTTGTCTTAAATATAATGGGTGGATTGTAATACTACCTATAAATATAAGAGGCTTTTGAAATATTTTTTTGTTTATGAAGAGGGTAGAAAATGTAAGATAAAATTAAACCTAATGGTTTTTCTATAATTTTGAAACTACTATGGTTTTTTTTTCTTCTATAAATACCCTAAACACCGGGTTTCTTTTGTAAGTATTCCTTTATATATATTGCCTAATGAGAGAAAACTTTATATTTAGGCCATCTCCAATCCAACTCTATATCCCACTCCATTACACCAAATATGTAAAAACTCTCTCCAACCCAACTCCAAACCTTACACCAAATTCGGTGTAATGAATAGTATTACACCAAATTTGGTGTTGGTGTAATACTATTCATTACACCGAATTTGGTGTAATATAAATATTCCCACTTTGCCCTCCAGTTTCTTCTATTTCAAACTTAAATTCCAATTGTATACCAATAAATTATTATAATCTAAACTTAAAATTTTCTATAAACTACAGTAATTAAAGAAAAAAATCACAATTTAATTAAAAGAGCATCAAAGTCTCCATAAAATTTATTTATTATGATATTAGTTGTAATTTTTTTTTACAATATAATTAAAATGTAATACTAGTTAAATGTAAGTTTTTATTTAGTTACATTAATAGTAATAAAATATAAGCAAAAGAAATAGTTGCAAAAATAAATAAATTTGTTATTCCAAAATGAAAAGAAAATATTAAAATACTCATTTGGTGTAAGATTTGGTGTGATGGGTTGGGGATTGTTTTTGAAAAATTACACCAAAACACCAAATGTGGTGTGATTTTCACACCAAATTTGGTGTCATGGGTTGGAGATGCCCTTAGAATTATCAATACATATCAAAATCCAAGATACAAGTTCTACATGTATTATTTCCTAATTATGGAAATATAAATTTCAACTAATAAAATCTAAGTTACCCTAACTAAAAAGTATAAGACTAAAATTGTCAAATATTAAATTATAGGATAATAATTGTTATTTTTGTTGAGGAGCAAAATTATCACATAACTCAAATTGCAACTTAAAAAATTACATGACTAATATTGCAATACCCCTATAAATCTTGTACCAATTTTGCGGTTTCCCCGAATAAAAAACATGCTCAAGTTTGAACTCATCATGTCATCACTCATCACATGCGCTGGAGGACCAAAGGCTGTTGTTGTTCGTGAATTGCACAGTGTGCTTCATGAATAGTACCATTCTTTGGCAAGATGAAACCTTCCCTGACATTATCGTTTTTCTTTTAAATAATTTCCAGCTAGAAATTTCCCATCGAAGTCATACAAATTCAAAAAAAAGTATAAAAATGACAAAAAAAGAAAATTAAAATCTCCTCCCGTCGTTCTCACTCCTCACTAGTCCACCTCTCATCTTCACTCATTACTCTCTCGCTACTCTGCAACTCTTCTTCTGTCTTAAAGAAGAAGAAACGAAGTTTACTCTCTTCATCACTTCATTCACACACAGACACGCATGTGTGTATGTGTGTGAATATATACAAATATTTACATATTTTTCTCTACTGAAGCTTCTTTGACACAGGGCATTCTGCTGGAAAAGGAGTTAAAAAATTCAAAAAATCGAACAATGTTCCTCACTTTACTGATTCAGTCCATGTGATTTCTGACACATTCTTCCTCTTATTCACTTTCCCCTAATTTTCTATTTCAACATATACGTAAACATTACCAGAGCAAAGGGAAACGAATATATATACTGTGATAGGTTGGGAATTGATATTTAATTTGTTGTTTTTGGAGAAATGGCGGCTTCATCTTCTAGAGGAAGAAGCAGCTCACCGTTTGGTTACCGGAAACCTTCGAGTCCATACTCCTCTACGGCGTCCTCTTCGTCGATGATGAACGGTCGTCTAATGCCGCGTTCCTGCTCCTCGTCGGCAACGACTTTTTATGGCGGTGGTGGTGGTGGAGGATACGGTTCTCGATCCATGACCCCGAACCGAAATAGAGGCGATTATTCTCGGAGCCGGACTCCGGTGAGTTATCCGTCGGCGGAAGAGCAGCTGATTGGAGAGCCGGTGGAGTGTGCTTCGAGATCGGGGATAGCATTTCAGTGACAATTAGATTTCGACCGCTGAGGTAAATTTATATAATAATGGATCTGATTTAGATTGATTAAGGATCTTTTGGAAATGATTGAAGTTAGGGTCGGGAATTTGGGGAAATTGAGTAATTGATTTTGAATTGGTTTACATTGTTGTGCTGCGGTGACAGTGAAAGGGAATATCATAGAGGAGATGAAATCGCATGGTATGCAGACGGTGACAAAATTGTGCGGAATGAATATAATCCAATGACTTCATATGCATTTGGTAAACTTTTTTCTTTTCGATTCCTATTCTTTTCATGTTTTCTTTGATCGACTGTGAATATATAGATGAGTACTATTAGATTTTGCAATCGGTTTCTATGAGCTGCAATTAATGTTTTAGCACTTAAGCTATGGAATTCTGAAATTGAAATGATGTGAAATCAATAGACTTGTATTGTTTATCATTGAACCTTTGGAGCATAGAAGATTGTCCATTTGTTGAGATTGCTCAATATTTGATTATATGAAGCCCTGGATTTTTACCGTCTAATTTGCGTAACCAGAATGTGTTACCTTTATGCTACGCTTGGCTATGTTTTGGATGTTTTGGAGATGGTATTTTGAGGATTGTACTTTGGGAGAATATAGGGAATGAAAGTATCGTTTGTTTTGCGTTTTGGTAGCGCAATTTTGGCAGTCATGCCATGTCAGTTTTGTCGGGTAAGTGGTGTCACATCAAATACTGTTTAATTTCATATATTGTATGTTTTATTGTAAAAAAAAAAAGGATTTTCACATATATTAGTTACATGTATAATGATGTTATATAATATTTGTAATAATATATAATAATCAAATGCGATGATTGCAATACATAGTAGGTCCCATTTTGTTTTCGGAGAAGAATGATTATTTTGGAGAAAACAAACGTATTCTTGTTCCCCGGGGAATATTGATAACGGAACATAATCATAGCTTCTTTGTTTTTTCCTTTTGACAGATAAAGTATTTGGGCCTAATACAAATACTCAAGAAGTGTATGAAGTAGCTGCTCGACCTGTAGTTAAATCTGCAATGGAAGGCGTAAATGGTATGTTCAACTTGCTTTTACTCTAATCTTGATCCTTAGCATTAAACTGCTTAAATTACACTATATGGCTATTCTGAGTGATGAGCAAGCACTGCATGTCAGTTGCTATTTATTTGACAACAAGCTCCACAGTGCTGCTCTATGGACTGACTAAATGTCGTCACAAGTTTTTATAAACTAACACTGGTCAAGTTGATATGCAGGAACTGTATTTGCTTATGGTGTTACCAGTAGTGGAAAGACACACACTATGCATGTAAGTCAAACCTTTATTATTTTGTATCCTCATTAGATTTCTGTCTTAGCTCATGGTTTGAACGACACCAAAAACCACTTACATATAATTGCATCCCAAATTGGCAGTTGAGATAACATTGTATGCACAGAATACACTGAAGTATTGCTAATATGCAAGCCCCTATTGAGTTATATATTGTTTTCAAGGAATGATAGAATGAACAGCTTCTGCCGCCATTCCCCACATTATATGTTTGACATCCTAATTCCTATGTTATGATTATAATGGATGCATAGATGCCTGTTGTTTGAGTATATCACTATATTGGCTCAAAACTTGTGAAACGCCCTTGAATATTATGGGCTCCTGGATGCCTGTAGTTTAATTATATTGGTTAAGTGAGCATAACATGTAAAACTAAGACTCATAATCCCTTAAACGACTCATTTTGGCCTTGAGCATGAGATATTTGTACATATTATCATGTAATATGGTGGTGTATAGTTACTGAGTTCAACTCAGTCCACTGACACTTTGTACTGCTTGCTTGTCTTGAGGATCGTGATTGATACTATAGAATTTCATTGCACAATGATGATTTAATGCATTATTACGCATATTATCGTTTTTCTATGCATTTCTTATCAGGGAGATCAAAATTCACCAGGGATCATACCATTGGCTATAAAGGATGTCTTCAGCATCATCCAAGATGTAAGTGCGCTTGAAACTTTTTGAAGGCTTAGAAATTTGGATGTGTGGGATTATTTTTATATACAACCTTCAAAACCCATGACTCCCTATTTCGGGTTTTCCTATTTTTTCATGCATTTATGTAATTAAAGAATGAGTCCCATAATCGATGTATATGGATGATGATAATTTTCTTTCAGACTCCAGGTCGTGAGTTCCTTCTTCGAGTGTCGTATCTTGAAATCTACAATGAGGTTAGTAGTAAAACATCTATTATTATATGAACATGCGTGTTATCAGCATTACGATATTTTTTATGAATTTACCACCTTGCAAATTCTTTTTTATGTTCTATGCAAGTAGTTTATCTCTCAGTAAAGTTAATTAAAGGATTTGTTGCGGCTTCATTTTCCTCCATAGTGCACGTGCCACTTCAAACTCTTATGATGGGGATCCAGAGCTTCGTAGACTTAAACATATATTATCATTTTGGAAGCCCAATAATTATATTTCTCTTATATCTTTGCTGGCAGGTGATTAATGACCTACTGGACCCAACTGGCCAGAATTTGCGTGTGAGAGAAGATGCACAGGTTTTTGTCATGCTAATTGTCTCTTCTTTTTCTGTTTTGCTTGTCGTGTGATTTCAGCTTTGCTTTTCCTCAAACCACCATTTTCCTGGAGCTGCATATTCAACTGTATTGGTGTAACCGTGTAAAAGCTTCCTCAATAATCCAGGACTATCACATGAACTTATATTATCAATTTTTATTGAGCACTTTTACTTGGTACTTTTTAGTAGCTGAAACTGTTAAGGACTGTGTAGTACTCTATTGATTTATAGAATTTATACTTGCCTAGTAGCTGAGGCTGTATCATGTGCAAGTTCTTAAGTTTGCACTGTCTTACTGCCTTATATTTGTTGAACTAACTTTTATGTGGTTGCTGAAGCTATTACTCTGCATTTTCTCAACCCGGCCATCTTCTGCCCATTTAATTCAGCCTTACTGAATGTGCACAGGGAACTTATGTTGAGGGCATAAAGGAAGAAGTTGTTCTGTCGCCTGGACATGCTCTTTCATTTATTGCTGCAGGAGAAGGTCAATATCTTAGTAGTGTTTGTGTTTGCTTTGTGTACATAGTCTATTATATTGATTTAATGAAGTTTGATTTACCGTTTTCTAATCTAATGGCAAAATAGTTTTCTGACTCTCATTTAATACAAATGGCAGAACATCGACATGTTGGATCAAATAATTTTAACCTATTCAGCAGCCGTAGTCATACAATATTCACATTGGTATGTATGTTCTGTTTGGCTTAATACTTCATTGAGCTCCACCAGACCTTGAATCAAAAGATTTATGTATTTTTGTTTTAGTTTATTGAACCTTGGTTTCTTTTCCCTTGTCGCTTTCTTTGTTACTTCATCTACATAATTGATCGTCTTAGAAAGTGTAATCGAATGGTTGTTACTTGATATCTTTTCTGGCTTTGAGGTAAATGCAAGCAAATTTATATTGTGAATACAGAACCAAAAAGGCAACGACGACCAAATTGTGTGATCATATTTATTGTTAAAGGATAACGTAACCTAATCTTTTCCTAATTTAATTCTGAGACTTTACCTAGAGAAATAAGTCGTTGGAATTCACATACAATTTATTTCGAAATGCCAAGAAACTGATGGGATGATTAGCAAATATGAATTATATGTGTTGCCTATGTTTTGCCTCTTAATGAAGGGCCTATGATGCAAGTCATTTTGATGATTGGATGAGTGAAAAATGAACTATTAAATGAACTGGGCAGGAGTGATGAGTAAATGGATTGTCCCCACAACACCTGAAGTAATTTTAGTTTTTAAGTCTATGGTGTCACTTATAATTATGTGGCTTTTTTTTTTTAATATTTATCAATCAAATGCATCTCTTCGTCGGCAGAATTTGTTTTCTGAATTCCCATGTAATCCGTTTTACCCTCTCTTTTCCTAGTGAGAATATTAATAGCATATGTGCTTTCTCCAGTTCTGTTCCTTGGGCCAGTTATACTTTCCTGTTCTTTTTGTTACTATTCTGCCTTTTGCTCGTCTAACTTCTGATTTTATTGCAATTCTCAATTTCACTAATTTCTACTGGTTCCAGATGATCGAAAGTAGTGCACATGGAGATGATTATGATGGTGTCATATTTTCACAGTTGGTATGCATATCTTTAATCATTTGGAATCTGTAGAAGCATATATCAGTTCTCACCATTCTGAGTTGTTTTACTTTCCTATGCATAATAGGATTTCACCAATACTGTGGCTTTTTTATGTAGAACTTAATTGATTTAGCGGGGTCTGAAAGTTCGAAAACTGAAACAACAGGGTTAAGGAGAAAGGAAGGATCTTACATCAATAAAAGTCTTCTAACACTTGGAACTGTGAGTATATGAACTTACATTTTTGTCTGTTGAACACATATTTATTATCAAATTGTCCCTTTTCCCACTCCTTGTATGATGTTTCTCTTTTTTGGTTCAGTGTCATGTTAGGCCTTTTTGCTATCATGTGTACACAGTACACATACTCTGGCACAAACTGGCTTAGATAAACACACTCTTATTAACAATTGGCTTCGGCGTCAAAATCTCTCTATTGAAATCTGACTTTTTTAAACATTTAAACGAGTTATTTCTTTTTCCTATTTCTTCCTGCTCTGATGCTTTGAATTTCTCTATGACGTGAAGGTAATTGGAAAACTTAGTGAAGGCAAGGCATCCCACGTTCCTTATCGGGATTCAAAGCTTACTCGCCTTCTACAATCTTCACTAAGTGGGCATGGGCATGTTTCGGTGAGCATGAGATTGATTAATTTAATAACATGAAGTTCTCTTTCGTTTGTTCTAAATTTAAACAAGTTCTATATTGAATCATATGGCTCTCTCTTTATTATTAGCTCAAAGTTTGTTATCTAGTATTCTCTTTTTACATCCAGCACTTCATTGTTTCTTTATCTACATTATGTATCTCAACAATTGGCGAGTTTGAAATTCTATTGGAATACGGTGATGGAAAAGTTAATTTAACATAATAATTGTTATTCCCTCAGCTTATTTGTACAATTACTCCAGCATCAAGCAATTTGGAGGAAACCCATAATACCTTAAAATTTGCCAGCAGGGCAAAACGTGTTGAAATCTATGCCTCACGTAATAGGGTGAGTTTGTAGACATGTATGCTTGGAGTTTGATACATATTTTGAAGTGGTGAAATTAGATAGTGTTAATTTGTTGCAATTTCAGATAATTGATGAGAAATCATTGATCAAGAAGTATCAAAAAGAAATATCATGTCTCAAAAAAGAACTTGATCAACTTAGGAGGGGAATGCTTGCTGGTGTCAGCCATGAAGAAATTCTGGTCTTAAAGCAACAGGTATCTTTGATACTTATCTTTAAAATGGCTAGGAAATTGAATGCTTGAGAGAGTTAGGCCATGCATGGATGTGTTTTCAAATGTGTTTTTTCATTTTCCAACTATTCCAGAAAATGAGTTTATGTTTGTTTACGAAGTTCTCAGTAGAAATGAAGTAATTTGATGAATTCACTTTTTAATGGAAATATTCTTTTGAAAACACAAACAAACAACTTTTCAACACAATCACGCAATCTATGTGAAAATACACTACAATCACGCAAATCTATGTCAAAAATTCAAATAACTATAACCAAACATATTTCCATTTCCAAACAGAAATTTAGACAACAAACCAAACATATTCTCAATTCTCACACGAAAATCGATAAAGTTTGAAAATTCAGGTTGTGATTGGTTGTGTTTTCGTTCCGTCCACTTTCATTTTCTGAGTGTATAGTGGTGAAATTTTTTTGAAAGTGAAAGTAGAATGGATAGAGAAAATAACAATTGTGTTGATGTGATTGAGAATCTTTTAGAGATTGATTGTTTGTGGAAATTTTTGTGGAAATAATAATGTAAAACATAATGTAAGAAAATTGAATAAAAAATAAGCAATATGGATCTCACTTATTTCACAATCACACCCTCTAAAATTTTCTCTCTCAAAAATGAAAAATTTGAAAAATTTCTCACAACCAATCATACCCTCATTTTCCAACACTGGAAACTGGAAATTGGACATGGAAATACATCCATACAAGGCCTTAGGAGTCTGTATTTCCTTGAATTTTTAGTCTTTGCAGAATAGGATAGACACTTGGCTTATTCCTGTCATTTATGTTTGTTATATAGTTGGAAGCAGGTCAAGTCAAGATGCAATCAAGATTGGAGGAAGAAGAAGACGCCAAGGCTGCTCTAATGAGCAGAATTCAAAGGCTAACAAAATTAATACTTGTTTCCTCTAAAAATACAACACCCGGATACATGAATGATGTGCCCTCTTACCAAGGGAGTCATTTTGCTTCTGAAGATGACGTAAGTTGTTTGTTCTGTTCTACTTATTTTATTAGGCATGTTTAAGCAATTTTATTTGCTGTCCTTTTGCCTACAAACTGCCATCATTACATTGAAACTGGAGGCGATGTTTGTTGCCAAAGGCCTCAGGCAAATTACCCTCTTTTCCCAAATTAATCTGCTTAAACTATTGGCTTAGGTTTATTACGTTTTGTCACTGATATATGATTATGATGACTGTAACGAGAATGCGAGATTGTGATATAAATATTAGTTAATGGTCTCTGTATCTTGGTTGATTGGATGCATTATATACGTCTTTCGTGATTCTGCTCTCCAAGTACATTGCATTTGTATGTTTTGTGATACGTCTAAAAAGAAGACTTGTTTGAATATTGTTTATTCACCATTTTCCTGTTCTCTTGTCTAATAGAAGTTGGATGTTTTGCGTGAGGGTTCTTTAAAACTCGAAGGCGAAAATCAGAAAGATTCTCCATTTTCTGCTTTAACTACCGCATCGGATGCTTATAATACTAAACACAGAAGATCATCCAGCAAGTGGAATGATGTCATATCACAAGCTGGCAGTACTACAACTGAAATGACTCAAGCCGGCGAACTTGTTAGTGGTTCTTCCTGTGTGTCAAAACTGCCTATAGTATGTTCCAACTTTTCTTCTGAAACTCAAAACTGCTTCTATCTTTTATTGTTTCCAAATTGTTATCTCAACCTTGTAATATTATCATCCATAGTGTTAGTCATTTGAAAAATATAGTTGTATAAGTTATTCCTTTTTCTTGCAATCTATATATACTCATGTTTCAGTATTTTGTCTGTAGTTTGTTTGTGTACATGTGTCGATATGTGTCCACATGTATCCTTTTCGTGTAACTGGAAGGATAAACTTCTTGTTCAGAGCATCTTTTTAATTTTTTTTGAATCACCTTTTTAAATTTTGACATGGATCTTTTTTGTTTGTAAGCCGAATTGGTGTTGATGGTTCTGTGTGTTCCTTTTGAAGTGTTGTCTGATAATATCTAAAATGTGTTGTCTTTCGACCTTGGACTTTTCTTTTGTTAGTTTGAATACTTCTCAACAGCTGTTTTTGTTGTTTCGTTTGATGATTGTAGGATGGTATAACAATGTCAGATCAGATGGACCTCCTTGTTGAGCAGGTTAAGATGCTTGCTGGAGAGATTGCTTTCAGCACCAGTACCCTAAAGCGTCTGGTGGAGCAGTCCCTGAATAATCCGGAAAACTCAAAAACTCAGGTAGTCTACAATTTCCTTTTAAATAAACTATGTTGATACTCTTTACTGCTGTTGGTTCAGTTCCACATTCTGTTATGAACACCCTGTCTTGCAACATAACTATGAACTTTTCACACTACTAACTGATAAATAGCACCATGCTCTCAGTGTATGCATCTTGCATTTTATATATAAGATTTTATGCATTTGCGTTTTTCACGCACTTCACCCCCCCTCCCCCCCTTTTTTTTGTTAATAGGCCTATAACTAGTAATTTGTATTTGTTGGCTTAATCTAACCTTATGCTGCTTCGTAGGTTTGTGCAGTGTGCACTACTAGTGGATGATGCGTTTGGTCTTGTCCTCTTTTCACTCTTTATCAAGTTTTCAAAACATTACTCTAGTTATTCTAATGGATTATTTCGTTTTTCCTATTCAAAAGATTAAAATACTCCCGCAGTTCTACACCCACCAATGTATTCTAAATTTAAAATTGTGTAACATTGGAAAGTAGCAGGTATAGAAATTTGAAACTCAGGAAGTGAAAATTGAAACTGGTATTTTATATATTAGCTTGAAATTCGTGGTGGAATATGAAAAACTTGACTTTTTTAAAACTCAGAATAAGAGGGCACAATTATCTCTTGAAACCGTAAGTTGCAAGTCTGCTTGCATAATAAATTTGAGGTCTCAATGTTATCTAGTCCTTGGCATATATTTGCTGTGTTTACTGGTTAGATGATGATTATGAACTCACAAAAGTTCCCTGCATTCTGATTCACAGATTCAGAACTTGGAGCATGAAATCCATGAAAAGAGAAAGCAGATGCGAGTTCTAGAACAGCGTATAGTTGAGAGTGGTGAAGCTTCTGTTGCTAATGCGTCAATGGTTGAAATGCAGCAGGTCATCTTATTCATTCAAAAAACATATGTTACTCTGTCTTTTGCAGATCATGTGAGAGGCCTTATCATAGTCGCTGACAGTTTTTCCTTTGTTTGTTTTTTTTTTTTCTTGTGGCAGACGGTCATGAAATTGATGACGCAGTGTAGTGAGAAGGGTTTTGAGCTCGAGGTTTCTACTATTTCTTGTCCTTCGTCCTTCTGCTTGGCACTTTATATGTCGTTCATAAGTGCTATCATCTGCTATCTGCCATTACTCTTTCCTCCTCTAATCATATGTTGTGCTATTTGCCTAGGATAATAGGTGTTATGGATTTTATTGAGCCTTTTAATCTTGCAATGCAGATTAAATCAGCAGATAACCGTATTCTTCAGGAGCAGCTGGAAAACAAGGTTAACCAACCAAAAAATTGTGAAAGCTATTTCTACTTTTTTACCTGCTTCTGTAATTAAGTTATTTTCCTTCATGTAATGCTGTTGTTATTTTGCTTCTATCAGTGTGCTGAAAACAAGGAATTGCAAGAGAAAATCTTCCATCTGGAGCAGCAACTTGCTTCAGTATGTGGTGACAAAGTCGCATCCCCGTCTGACAAGTGTGTATCTGATGAATACGCTGATGAGTTGAGAAAGAAAATGCAATCACAGGTAAATCGATTCTTAGTTCACTTGTTGCAATAATGATGTTATTGTATGTAATAACGTGTGAGCTTGATCGTCTCTAGTTGGAAAAATCTTACAAGGAAGTCAGTGTCCTTTCATCTTGGTCGCTTATCAACCATGACCTAATCTTTTATTTTAGCTTTAGGAATGAGGCCATCTTTTTTACTTTTGCTGAAGTGATGCTAACATAAACAATTTCCAGAGTAAATCTGGAGCATGTACTCTTTTTATGATGATGAGATGCACAAGTTGCTACATAACCTCGCAGCCGTAAATTTGAATTCTTATCTTTTGCCCATAACCTTTTAGGATTTTACTATCTCAAAAAATGTCACACCCCCATAAACTAATTTTTGCACTCACTTTTTAGTTTTGTTTTGTTTTGTTCTCTCTCTCTCTCTCTCTCTCTCTCTCTCTCTGTCTCTGGCTGAAGATCAATTTCCGAGCTATCTTTCGTCCTGGTTATTTAAATTCTCTACATACATGTCAAATTTGGTGCTAAGACTGAACAGATGTAGGCATTCAGGGTGGAAGACTGGCCTCTATAGGGTATCTTCTCTTGTTAGTTGTGAAGATTGTCGATTTGATATTTATGTTGGACTAGCTTCATCTCATTTCTTGTCTAGCTGTGGCTTGATTTTCTGCTGCGTCTCTGAGTTCTTTCAATCAATTCATTAGGAATTTGTCAATGCGTGAACCCATCAAAATCTTATGTTTTTAGTATGTACTTCAACTGAAGCTGTTTTATCTCTAAACAGGAAATTGAGAACGAGAAACTAAAGCTAGAACACGTCCAATTTCTAGAGGAGAACAGCGGATTGCGTGTACAGAATCAGAAATTATCTGAGGAAGCTTCTTATGCTAAGGAACTAGCATCTGCTGCTGCAGTTGAGCTAAAGAATTTAGCTGGTGAAGTTACTAAACTGTCCTTACAAAATGCCAAATTGGAAAAAGAATTACAGGCTTCTCGTGAATTAAGCTCTAGAAATTCCAGCACGCGCAAGCCCAATGATGTCCAAAGGACTAGTCGCAGAGGTCGGCTTTCTGGCCGATCAAATGATGTTTCTGGACTAATTAATGATGAGTTTGACTCGTGGAATCTTGATCCTGATGACCTGAAGTTGGAGTTGCAAGCAAGGAAACAACGTGAGGCCACTCTCGAGGCTGCTTTAGCCGAGAAGGAAATTTTGGAAAATGAGTACAGGAAAAAAGCTGAAGAGGCAAAGAAGAGGGAGGTTGCACTGGAGAATGATCTGGCAAACATGTGGGTGCTTGTTGCTCAGCTTAAAAAAGAGGGGAATGTTATACCAGAACAGAAGATGAACCACAGGCAAAAGGAGGATAAAGACCAAATTAGTGATCCAAACGTTGGTGAAGTTGACAAAGAATTAATACACACAAATCCGCAAGCTCCAGATAATTCAGCACCAGCTTCTGATATTTCCAAGGAAGAACCTCTGGTTGTCCGCCTGAAAGTAAATTGCTGCTCTCACTCTTCTAAATGACGACATTTTTTTTGGGATAATTACAAAAGAACCCCTGAGGTTTGGACTAATTACAAAAAAATCCAGAGATGTTTAAAAATTACAAAAGCCCCCTTAGGTTTGATCATGTCATAAATTTGGGGGGTAACTGTAATATTTCTAGAAATGTTATGGGGGTTTTTGAAATGTAAGATAAAATCAAACTTCAAGGGGTTTTTTGCAATTTTCAAAAATCTCTGGATTATTTTATTAGCCCGAGCCTCAGGTTTGTTTTTGTAACTACCCTCCTTTTTTTTGCAAAAACTTCCTTCTCTATTAGCATGCTTCTATTTTAAGTGTTCCGAGCTGTATGTGGAATTTGAGGCTGTCTTACACCACATCTCGATTTTTAGGTTCCTTGTTACTGGCTGTTGGCATATTTTACAAAAACTACCCTTAAAGTTTAGCCTAATTACAAAAAAATCCAATTATCTTTCAAAATCACAAACACCTCCTTTAAGCATTACAAACACCCCTTGAGATTTGTATTTGTTTAACTGATACCCCTCTCTTGACAGTGCAATTCTTAAAATTGAAAAAAGTACAATGGGGGTATTTGTAATTTGAAAGGTAGTTGTTTTTCCTAATTAGACTGAATTTCAAGAGTTATTTTTGTAATTAACCATTTACTAAATTGAGTTGATGGACTAAAACAATACTTATACTTTGCATTTTTTTAGTTTAATACTGTAGCTCTTCTGTCTGTAAGGAAATTTATTACAATACCAAAAAGACTGTCTGAGAAAAAAGTGCATATATACCAAGTATGCCAGAGTGAAGCAACTTTTGTTAACTAGCTTTCTTAATGACAACAACTATTTGGTTTTATTGTTTCCAACATATTCTTCAGGCTCGCATGCAGGAGATGAAGGAGAAAGAATTGAGATACACTGGGACTGGAGATACAAATTCTCATGTGTGTAAAGTATGTTTTGAATCACCTACCACTACAATGCTTCTTCCATGTCGTCATTTTTGCTGTAAGTTATTTACGTGTTTGAAGCTTGTTTTTCTATAGGTTCATCAATGGTGCAGTAGTACTGACATTGTGCTTTATTCTTGCAGTATGTAAGTCATGTTCCCTTGCATGTTCTGAATGTCCTATTTGCCGAACAAAGATTGTAGATAGGATTTTTGCCTTTACTTGATGTTGCAATTGACACTCTCTGAGTTAAGGTGAGGATGCTGCTGCTTTCAAGACCATTATTTAAAATAATCTTTAGAAAATGGCTGCAGATCACTGTTATAATTGCAAACTGTGCCTGTTTATGTAACATTTTTTGCTACTATTACATTTTTGGTGAATTACAAAAACTACCCTTGAGGTTTTAGCTTTATTACTTAAAAATGCTGTTATCTTTCAAAATCACAAATATCCCCTTAAGGTATTACAAACACCCTTGAGATTTGTATGTGCTTAATAAATATCCCCTTCAATACAATTTGTTATAGAAATACATGGATATTTGTAATTTTGAAAGAAGAGGTTTTTTTAGATGTAACCTCAAGGGTATCCTTTTTGTTGAATTTTCTTTTTCATTCGAGTATAACCAATGAAACTGGATCCGGTGATAAATTGCTAATATTTCTCCATTACTCTCCGTTTTTGCAGGATTTGTCATAGTTCACCATCCTTTCCCTGCTTGTTATTTTCCTCAAATGACAGGTGGCATTCTTTCATTAGTTAGAAACTGTATGTAATTCACATTGTGGTTTGTTTGTATTTCTCCAAAAAGGGACTACACAACAGGTGTTTTTTGAGAGGGGTGGGAAGAGAGAGAAAATGAGGGAGGGATGGCATGGTAGATATTAAGTTCCATGCTAGGCAAAGGCCTTTCAAGTATGGCATATTGTTGTGATATTTGGTTGAATATTGTAATGTATAGAATGACAATACACAGACAGTGCCATTATCCCCCCTTTGTATAAATCATTGAATCTCCTAATGCTTCTATATGATTGCTTAAGCCAACTATTAATGCAAGAAAAGCGTTAATTCTGATTTCTGAATCATTATTTGCTAATTCAGTTAGCTTCCATTTTTATTGCAATACATTTTAGTCTTTGTTAAGAACAGTCGGTTTTATGAACGAAAAAGTAAATGAAATTGGGAGAATGCACTCAGTTCATTGAACAACCAAATTGGCTAAATAGGGTTACAGAAAATGCAGTTATTTTTTTTTTCCGGAACGATCGATGATATAAATAAACTCAGAAAACCAATTAGAGAGGGTTGGTCGAAAGACCAAAGACGAACTTAGAAAGATTGAAAAATCCAAGCTAAATCTAGAGGACAAACAAGTCCTAAAAGAAATCAACGCTGAAACAATCAGCAAAACAAAACACCATTGAGGGATATTACAATAGGCAGTGAGAACAACACCGAAAACCTATTGCCATACCCTCAATTGAAATCAGCAACCAGCCCCAACTATAAAAAAAGGAGTAACCGAATCAAAGATTCCTAACTCATAGTTGACAACTACAACAATCCAAAGCCACAACAAACATGTACCAAAACACAGCAATCAGGAAAAAAAAAAAAAAAAACAGCAGCAAGAGAGCTTCAAACCGATCGCTTCGAACTCATCCACAAAAGAAGCAGCAGCGGGCACCCAAAAGACCACCAACCAGCCCACAGATTCCAACCACAACCCCCAGCCTGACAGTCCCCTGTTACTTAGTATCATTCCAATCCAACATAGCTGCCTCCACAGTCACCACCTCCGGTTTCCGACAATTTTCAAAAATCCACAAGTTTCTAGTTTTCCATAACCGCCATAAAAAATAGGTGGTTAATTGCATTCTCTTCACCGTGCACGAGTTGATTTCCATGCAACAAATTTTACCCCACTAATGCTGGAAAGATTTAGAATCTTCAATAAGACCGTCCCAATTAATTGGAGCTAGTTTCCAAACATATTTTGCTCTTGAGCAATGAAACAAAACATGCTCTATAGTTTCTATCCCTTCCCCACAACATTTGCAAATAGTGTCAATTTCCATACCTCTCTTAGAAATATTAAAAGCAGTTGGGAAGATACCCGAATAGCATTTCCAAAGGAAATGTTTAACCTTGCTTTTAATATTAAGACTCCAGATTCTTTTCCTGATGGTGTTCATAATGAAAGCATTGTTGCTACATTTAGCCGCATCCAAGCCCCCCACTTTATCCACAATCAGCTGTAAGTAAGCTGACTTTGCAGAAAAAATCCCTTTAGGTTCGTGATGCCACACTAACTTATCAACCTTCTCATTATCAATATTCCTGTTTTTTAGGATATTATGACAATCTTCTTCATTGAAAATACTCTCAATCAAAATTCCAAAGAATTCCCATCCTCATTTATCGGTTCATGAACCCAAACAGGGAGGGGCGGTCGGAGGTCTAGAGATCGGCTTAAATTTGTAAGAATCCGGGATCCAAGGATTCTCGCCAAATTTTAATCGTCCTTCCATTCCCCACTTCAAATCTCAAGCTTCTCTCTAAATTCTTTCTACACCCCATCCAACATCTCCACATCCATGAAGCATTACTCTTGATCTCAGCCTGCATAAGGTCCCCAACATGAAAATATTTGGCCTTCAGAATTTTACAAACAAGGAGATCCGACGTGAGTCATAAGTCTCCACAGCTGCTTGGATATAAGTGCTTCATTGAAGAGTTGCAAATCATGAAACCCCAGGCCTCCATTCAACTTAGAACCTGTCATTTTTTCCAAGCTTTCCAATGAATTTTAGACGAGTTTTATCCAAGCTTCCCACCAAAATTTAGCAACCAATTGACAGATCTTCTTGCAAATACCACTTGGCAATTTAAAGCAGGAAAGAACATACATAGGCAAGGCATCCAACACCGCTTTAATAAGAACCTCCTTCCCAGCAGATGAGAGAAAACGATTCTTTCATCTTTCCATCCTTTGACAAACTGCATCAACAACGAATTGGAAAACTTTCTTTTGGATCTACCAATAGCCATTGGAAGACCAAAATATCTACAAGATCTGTGACACATTATACCATTAAGAGAATTACAAATACTCTGTTGATCATTCTGTGTGGTATCTTTACTGAAGAAAACCGTTGATTTATCCCAATTCACCAATTGGCCAGATAAACAAATGTATTGGTCCAAAATTTTGAGAACACAATCCATCTGACAAGGTTTAGCCTCACAAAACAACAAAGAATCATCAGCAAACAAAAGATGCGAAAGTAAGGGACCATTTTTACTGATCTTAAGACCATGCCAGAATTTCTCAACAACATTGGTTTTGATCAAGCTGGAGAATAATTCAGAAACAATAAGGTAAAGATATGGCGAGATAGGGTCCCCTTGTCTAATGCCTCTAGTAGGAATAACAAAACCTTTAGCGGAGCCATTCACATTAAAAGAAAAAGAAGTAGAAGAGACACATAGAATGACCCACTGGACAAAAATCACAGAAAAACCCATACGAATAATGCAATTCCATTAAGTCTTTCATGGCTAATATAATGCATTCCATTCGAGTCTATCATACGCTTTTGCCATGTCGAAGCCTTAATAGCCATATAAGTTTTCTTACTCGACCTATGTTGATTAAGGAAATGATTAGCTTCTTGAGCTACTACGACATTATCAAAAATAAGTCTATTGGGAAGAAAAAAGCGGATTGGCTTTCATTGATACACACTTGGAGACACGGGCTTGATCTCATAGCCAAAATTTTGGAAATGACTTTGTAAATCACATTGCACACTAATTGGTCTAAACTGGGGTCATATAAGTAGGATTTGGACACTTGGGAATTAAAGGTGATCAAGGAATGATTAATACTTTTCAGAATTCTGTTTGAAGAGAAAAAATTGAAATAGCAGTACAAAGGTCACTTTTGATAATATCCCAAAAATGTTGAAAGAACAAAGGAGACATACCATCCAGCCAGGGAGCCTTATTAGGATTCATACTGAAGAGAGACTCTTTGATTTCCTCCTCGTTCAGCAGTGCCACCAGACTAGAATTCATGTCAGTTGTAATAGAGTGAGGGATTCCACCAAGAAGGCTCAGATCACTGGCAGTTCCCTCCGAAGAGAACAACTTCTGATAAAACGCAGTAATGGAATTCTCAATCTCCTTATCCTTTTCACTGACAGCATTATCATCATTCACAAGCCTCGAAATACAATTCCTTCTTCTTCTTTGGAGCACAAAGGCATGAAAAAACTTGGTGTTTTTATCCCCCTCTTTAAGCCATTGAATTCTAGATTTCTGTTTCCAAAAAATCTCATCTAACCTATACTCTTCCTGAAGCTGAAACTTTAATCTATTCCACTCGCTCCAATCTCTCTGATCCCCCTGAGCCCGAAGAATATCAAGATCATTTTTTATTTTGTCTTTTTCCTAGTAGCCTCTTTTTCTAAAGTTCTACTCCACTTCAAAGAATCAATCCTACACTCAAAATTTTGTTTTGAAGAACAAAGAATAGGGTTCGATAAAAAAGTCTTGTTCCAAGCATTATTCACCACAACATTACTCTCATCCTTTTCCAACCACCTTTTATCAAAAGAAAATCTTTTTTGTTTTAGAGAACCCTGATCGAAATCAAAAACTAAAAGCATGTGATCGAGAGGAGGTTTTGTACTCGATGGTAACTTGCCCTGAAGGGAATCCACCCAGCCAGTCGAAGGATCCGAAGAATCGATCAAGTTTTTCCTCCACATAACCTTCAGCTTCTCCATTATTGGCCCAAGTAAAACGACTACCCAACATCTTAATCTCAACCATAGCTAAGTCACCAATGAAGGATCGAAAATTCTGAAAACTGGAGTTAGTTCTCACTCTACCACCTTTTTTTTCCTCATGACAGATTATATCATTGAAGTCCCTCCCATGCACCAAAATTTCCCACATCTCTGATGAACACTCCTAAAGTAATCCCACTGACTCATTCTATCCATACCCTGAGTACTTGCATAAACCAAGATAATCCAAATTGGATTCACATTGTTCTGCAATCTGACTTCAACTTCAAAACAGAACTTGCTGGAAAAGACCTGAGTTACACTGGTTTGGTTAGACCAAAATAAGAGTAGCCCCCCGCTTTTCCCCTCCGGTCCAACACTTCTCCATCGATCATCCACGTTCAACTGCTTACACACCGTAGACACAAACTTATTCTTTTTTTTGTTTCACTAATAAAAAATAAATCCGGGTGGTGAAATCGCCAAGATTCTTTTAGCTGGGAAACTCTAGAGGGTCCTCCCAAACCTCTACAGTTCCACACACAAACCTTCATTGATAACTTTGGGGCCAATCGAGGCTGGCTTCCTCTACCGGAATTTCAAGTTTGTCTGTCAACTTAAGTTTTTTCTCCCCCCATGAATCAGACCCCAACTGGTTACCAATATTTTCTTTATCATCATTTGGATCTCTTTCTCTTTTAAGTCTGGTGGTATTATCAGAGGTATCCATATTAGTTGCCTCATCCATTTCCCCCACTTTCATCTTTCCTTTGAGAATTCTTTTTTTCCCCTCGGCTTACTGATCAAAGAGGAAGTAGTTTCAGGATTATTTATGGGAGTGATATTTTTTAATGGGGTTCTAGGCAGGCTTGAAAGAATAGGAATATTAAAAAGGTTTGGTTGATCTAGGTTTGAATTGGTTTCTTTCACAGGGATATGGGTGTTTTTAGGGCAATACTTGGCTTAAGTGGGGTGGTTTGATTAGTATTTAGTTGGTCTTAGTTAGATCAAAGGGAGGGTTATAGGGTGGGAAATTATTAGCCAGGGTCGGGTGTAAAAGAGTTTTTGGGATTACAGGTGAAGGCACCAGGGTACATCAATTAGAGCTTTGGGTATTCAAAGGGATATGTAGGGTTGACTTGTTATCAGTTTCTGAAGAGCTCGCAGCTTGAGTAATTGGGAGAATATGGGTAGGATTAATACCAGCTGTATTTAGGCACACCTTTGGAGATAATGAACTCAGATTGGGTTCAACAATGTTATCACTTCTTCCTTTGGTTTGAAAATTGTCGGCTTTGATCCATTCTCCGTACTGCCCCTCTTGAAGCCTCTCATTCTCGATATCCTTTTTTCTTTGAACACAAACCTTATCTAAGTGACCAATCTTCCCGCAATAGAAGCACACGTTAATCAATTGTTCATATCAAAATTCAACCCAAATGGTTTTATCTCCCAGATTAATTCTCGTTCCTCGAAGAAGAGGTTTATCCAACTCCACAGTGACCAACAATTTCATAAATCTACCATTCCAACTTCCACCCTCTGGGATAATCACATCCTTTAGATTGTAAAATGCTTTCCCGATTTTTAACCCAACTTCACTACTAAGCCAACTGTTCGGTATATTCCAGACCTGTATCCAAAAGTCAAGCCTTTAGAACTCTTTGTTCTGCTCACAGAGTCCTTCGGTCCATTATTTGAGAACAAGGTAATGGTTATCAAATGTCCAAATCTTTTCAAGAATACGACACTTGTCCTCCTGGCGGTCAAAAATAAACTGGAAGTAGTTGAAGCCAATTTCTCTAATTGCAAAAGCTTCTCTAGCTGGCCAGATCTGGAAAAGAGTTCTCTTAAGGCCCCCGAAATTAACCTTCTTCCCCCCGCAAATTTTCCCAAACAAACTACGAGTGCATTCCTCTACACTTGTATTTATATCTTCCTCATCAATCTGGATAATATTTTTTTCACCTTCAGCTAAAGAAAATTTACTGAGTCTTTTTTCCAGTTCCTGAGCCATCAGATAAAACCCCCCACTCACAGCAAACTAGTCACGAACTCGGTCAGGGCACCTGCAAACAGAGAAACAAATAAAAGAGACAAGACAAGAACAAAAGGATAAACAAAGGACCAAAAAAGCAGAAAAAAGGACCAAAAACAGATTAGAAAGAAAAGGAAAAAGACCGTTCAACTAAGGAAGAAAACAAAAACAAGCCACGACACAACAGACACAAGCTACCAATAATTAGTAATAACTATTCATAAATGCAAACTGATAATAGAGAATGGTTTAGATCTGGACATTAATGGCTATGTGATAGAACAGTAAGCTACAAATAAAAAAAAAGGGCGGAAAGGAAAAAACTCGAACCCTTAAAAGAAGGATGCACAACTCCCAAGAAAGAGAAAAAACTCCCAAGAGAGAGAATATATCTTTTTATGAAAATGCAGTTACAGAAATAGAGAAAACTACCCATGTTTTACATTTCTATCAACGTGGTAAACTAAGAAAACAAATAATTAATTCCTAATGGTAAAATTACTCAAACTGATGAGCAACATAATAATGAGAGTGTTTGCAATCACTATAAAAAAGTGATTCTCGGTATTTGGCTGGAAAAAAAATCACTTTTTAGTGTTTGCAAATGTCAATTTCTGCTAGAATCTAAAAGCAGGGAGATATATGCTTTAGATTTTCGATTCGGCTTCTCATTTGACTTTTACAAAAACACTTTTACAAAATTTTCACCAAACACTCTCAAATTTTGATTCTCAACTTCTGATTCTATTTGCAAAAATTAGCGGCTTTTGATTATCAACTGTTTTTACTTCTTCTACAATAAATTACTTTTTCTATAAACATAAATTTTTGCAAACACTCTCAATAGCTAATAATCTTAACAGTCTTTACTTTGTGGAGGCTCAATTGGATTGTTAAATAGGAGATCCATGTAATCGAGTTTTTCGAAATTTGGAATCAGTGGATTGGATTTGCTAGACGTGTTTTATAAATTATAAAATATTGACAATTTATTTTTAAAACTTAAACCACTGCTTTTCTAAAAGAATATATTATCTAATGTAAATTTAAAATAATAATTAGACATTTAAGCAGTGAAAATAAAACACCCACCTGTTCTTTATTTGTTAGGTTCAGAGCTGGAAACTTAAATGGAAATAATATTATGCTGAAAAGGGTAAAAAAAATCCATAGCAATTTTATCATCTTTAACGTAAGAGGATTTGTGTGTTTAAGCCATTTCAATCAGAGCTCTTTGCCCAATGCTTATGCTCAAGCTGTTCATACTCGTTCGTTGAAATATGGATACTCTTTATTTCCTTTTTTCTCGACTAATTTGTTGTTCTAGCAGTATTTTTCTCTTTAGCATTTTCAGTATTTTGAAATTTTGCTGTTATAAAACGGTCCGCAACAAATACAATTTGCAATATCCTGTTAAACTTTTATCCAAGTTCTGCTAAAAATAAATAAAATATATCCACGTAATTTGAAAACAGGTTAAAAAATTAGTCCAAAAAAGTGTTCCGTTGCCGGGAATCGAACCCGGGTCTCCTGGGTGAAAGCCAGATATCCTAACCGCTGGACGACAACGGATGATTATGTTGAGCAAAGATCGCTTATCTATTAATCTTATTATGCCGTATAACAGTTACAAATAACTGAAAATTACTTTCGTTCAATGTCATCTTTGAGGTCAAAAGTTCAATAAATGTATTATTTACTCATATAACATTGTTAAATAATACCTCATTTTACTATTAGTTAAATATTATATAAGGAATAAATAAGAACATTAATAATCTATAGATAGTCTAATTATTATTAAATAATGAATTTTAATTTATGTAATAATTAGAAATTATAATATAAAGATAACAAATATTATTTTTCATAATTTAAATAAAAGTATAAAGACAATTCAAAGAAAAAAAAGTCAAAATAAAACCCTTTTTTTTTTACATTCTTATCCTATCATATAGAAGCGTTTACAACCGTGTATATTAGCCATTTTCTTATGTCTTATTGATTTTTTTACATAACTTTAACGGTTATTTTTATATACTAGTACACGTATCTATTAGCTAATACCTATTTTTGTCAAAAATAAAATAAATAAGAAAGTTGATTCAACTCGGCATGCCTTATAGTAGTAGTAATAATAATAATAAAAAATACACCACTGCTATTTGGCAAGAAAAGATTGTGAGACCCATCGACTAACCTTGAGATATCCAATGAAATTATCGTATTTGGTGGTGTAATTTAATTTTTATAACTTAATTTTATTTTTGTCTTAACTAATTCTGACTTTGTATTATTTATAAAATTAGAATTTTATTGTTGTTTATAAGAGTTAGAATTTAAATTGTTATCATTTTTATGACTAGTTTATCTAATTTTATACATTATGAGTTGTCTTATATCTTATAAATGTCTTTCTTTTGGATTTGTAATATTGTTGAACCTCTAGCCTAAACTTTAGACCAATTTTGGACCCAATTTTCAGTATTTTTTCAGCCTTGAATTTTAGTAAAGCCTAGTCCACCTCAAAGCCCAATCCCACCCAAAAGCCTAACCCACTTTGGACCCCTATAAATACCTTAGAACCTTAACCCTAAATACATTTTCATCATTTTTACACCTACTAGCACACACTAGAATGTGAGAAACTCTCTCCTCTCCCCCCCCCTCTAGCGGCGCCGACCGCCACCACCACGCCAGCCGCCGGAAAAACCTCCTCCCTAATATTTTTTTTCTTATCTTTTTCTTTCTTCCCTCTCATTTCTTCTCCCCTTCTCCCTCCCTTTCCCCCTTCTTCTTCTCCGACATCGCCACCATCACCGCTCGTCGGAAACGACGCCACCACCGGAAGCCGCCGACAGTGGCAAAAAGGGGACAATATCCTTATTTTCTTTCTTTTTTGGTTAGTTTAACATTTTTTTTATTTTGTTTCGTTGTTTATATTTAATTTTTGGTGGGTTTTTTAAAGTTTAAAAATAGAGTTCACCCAATAACACTACGAGATTCAATCCTTGAGGTTGAGGGTGAAACACCACCACCAGAAAATCACCAAAACTGCCGCCCGTGGGTATTGTTGGTTCTATTTTTGCAATCTTTTATTTCAAATTTTAGAATTATTATTTTTCTATGGGTTCAATGAGGCTACTCTCAAATACACCACTAAGGCTTTACCTTAAGGTTGTGGGAAAATTACCTAGAACCTTTTGCATGTTGTTAAAATCATTAGATCCACTAATTTAACCATATATTACAATTTGTTTTTCAAAATAATGTGTTTATTAAGATAATTTCATTCTTTTGGTTCAATGAGGCCAATCCAAAAGAACCACTAAGGTTTTCACCTTAAGGTTGAGGAAAAATGCCAAGAACCTTTGCATGTTAGTAAAAATGTTAAATCTATGAATCTCGGTACTATTATTTCAAACTTTATTTAATTTCTTGTTATTAAAAATGGGATATATCTTGTTAAATTTTATTTTTGGAGTCATAAAGAGTGAAAGGGCCGGAAAATGGGTCTCGGAGCCACTTTGGAAATGCCGGACCGCCATCGCCCTCCCTCTGGCCGCCCTCCTCCCACATGGCCACCGTTGCCTCCGGCGCCATGGCTATTATGGCCGTTTTATTTTGGGCTTCACTTCTTTTCTTTTTCTTCTTCTTTCTCATGTTATTTCTCTTAATAAACTATGATAATTTTGGGTTATAAGTTATATAGCTATTTTATATATTATGAAATTTTAATATTAATTGTTAAAAGTATTTTGACTAAAAAGTGTTGGAAATTCGTATAGGAGCCCGAGCCGCTCTTGGTGCCATAACTACTTGACAATCGAACATAAAAAAACAAATGGGTAAAAATTTAGCTAATATTATTCTGTTTTGGGTGAACTTTTTATTTAATTTTTTTTCTTGAAACAAGTTTAAAAATCATGACATTGCATGAATTAATGTTGCTTGAATGAGTAGTCAATATGATGGCTTGCATGTTTAATTTTGAATTTACTATTGTTATTTTTGGTATGGTTGTTTGACAAGTAGAAGAATAATCTTGTTTAGTTCCTATTATTTAGAATACTTGCTTGGTAAATTTTAAAATATTGTTATTGCTCATTGTAAAGATAATGTTGAATTAGAATGAATAATAATATAGATAATGATGAATAGACCATATAATAACTAAAGAAATTTAAATTGTACAAAAATTGAAATTTAAACGTCATTTAAATCTAGATTTTGAATTGATAGCTAGGATGTTAATGTAAATGAAATCGTAGATAACTTCAAAAAAAAAAAATGAAATCGTAGCTAATGACTTACCCCACCTTGCAAGAAATTCGAATAATGAGTTAACTTATAAGTGCCAATAACATAAGTATAGTTCTTGTTACTTATGGTTTAGATAAATTATTAGTGGACATGTTATTTGAATTAGCAAATATTGCAATCACCTAATAAAATTGGGTACTTCATTTGAACTAGTAACTAATTTTTGTCAATTACACCATTAGGCTTTTGATACAATAACAAATGACTTGGAATTGATTTTTCGATGTAAGGTGTTAACATCACTTACCTTATATCTTGTTACTTAATCTAATTGATGTATTATGATTGTTATACCAATTGTGTATAATGTATATTATTATAAAAATTGTACTTGAATTCTTTGCAATCATAGTAAGGTAAATGGTATGATTACCATTTACCGTTCTTGTTCCCTTGTCAATGACATTAGTTTACCAATAAGGAGTCATTTATCACTACTTTATTATGTTATCGTTCGAGTCGTGTCGATGTGTGTAGATCAGACAAATAATCGAATAGATTCCCTATTGATGTATGCTCGATTATACATGTGTCTATTCCCATTTTTCGGTCGGTCGGAGACGCGGCGAACTTGGGTCGTAGCATTGATATATTCCGGAATATGATGACCTCTTGGTTTAAACCCACATCTAAAGTGTTGTCGAGCCACTCGGGAGGAATAAGGTGTTAGGCTTTGGCCTGGTGCGTTGGAGAACGCAATGGGATGCGGTGTTTATTCCACATTGGTCTTGCATTTACCGTTATGTTATCCCGACCATTGAATTTTAAAATGGGACATAAAACCTTGTCCGTTTTAAAATCGGTTTGAATTGGAACGTCAAGGTGCCGTGTAAATTCCACATCGACCCTGCGTTATCATTGAGTAACGTCTAATTGTTATCATGTTTTCTTTTTTTTGAAATTATTGATGACTTGTTCTCGTATTTAGATGAAATTTGGTTTGTCATTCAAAAATGCTATTTACTTTTCTTGGCATCCATTGCGCATACCACATGCATCATACATACTCTTTCAAAGGATTTCACTTTTTTCTTAATACTCTTCTGCATTCTCCAAACCTCACTCACTGGGCTCGTTTAGCTCACCCCATGTTTTATAAATTGTTTACAGAAAATAATGAAGATGATCCGGACACCCCAATTCAGGAGTAATCAAGGCTTTGATCTTGGCAGTTTATATATTAAATTTCTCTAAGTATTTTGATCATGGCATATAATAAGCCATTTTGGTATCAACTATTTTAAAACCTACTTATAATATTAAGACTTCCACTGTTTTGACATTGTAATAGACGATAATTAAGTATTTGTATTTGGTATCCTATAGACTTTGATGGAGTTATTATATAATCTTTATACGTTATTTGTTTATTATTTGGGATTATTATTAGGGGCATGACAATAGTGGTATCAGAGCTTGGGTGTAGAAGGAACTACACATAAGCAAAACCCAGGATATAATCTTCCGACTGTGGACGTATTACCCAACTGGATCCCGATATTAAGAACTTCATTGCATTTTTGGTTGGTCTATAGGTGCTTAGGACTTGGTAGTTACATATCTTGTTTGTCGATGGTTTAGTATGTCCTATGTATTTTCGTCTGGTTTCCTGACTAATAGGGTGTTCTCATGTAGGATGGACCCCATGGGATCTAGTGGTCATTCCTGTTGTCTTGAGCACATCCAGTACTTAGATGATCTTGTTGAGTATTACTCTGCTCGTATTGTTCTACCAGGAACAATAGTACACTCTTTAGTTAGAGGCACTGCTCGCTCTGACTCATGGGACCTTAGAGGATCGCGTCTATGAGTTTGATCGGGTGACCTAATAGTCACTGCTCACGATTCGGGAAACGGCGTGACCCGGGAGCGTGAGACTATCAGGACGAGGCGATAGATCTCTATGCGACTATACCTGGATTGGCAGTACCTGTGGCTCCTTCTTCCTCTTCCGAGGAGGAGCCTCTCGAGGAGTATGATTCTGATGATGATCTGATGGTGTGGGAGGTTGACTCGGATGGGTTCATAGTGATAGACCCGTAGACTATTACATATTATGATAGATGTATATATGTTTTGACTACAGGCTAGGGCTGAGGTTTTTGTCTATATTACTGTACATGCAGTGTAGATGATAGTAAGCACTGACCTAGTTATCTTGCACCCTCTTAGAATAGGTGCCGTTTTGATCCATATTTTGTTGCTATATAAAGCTAACGCATGAAATATTTAAGTGTATATATATATATATATATATATATATATATATAAATGAGGGCAAGGTTCCCACTTTTGTCCACTTTTGTAATATTTTTATGTGTTGTGATGTGTTGCAATTTAATGTATATATTTGGTATCATTGTTTTAACACATATTCTAACAATCTTTCATATATGTAACTCTTAGTTGATGGCTGAACAAAGAGGTAGGGGACGCCCACGTCTACATCATAGTTTTGAACCATATCCCTTACATGACGAAATGCCAGAACCAGAACATCCAAATCAACCTAACATTGCTGCAGAACCAGATCTGAACACTCAAGTGCTACAACAGTTGTTGGTGTATTTGCAGTAGAAAAACTTAGTTGAGCAACGTCCTACCGGTCCTGCTGTTGATGCTCACGGTCGGGTGCTAGAAAGATTCCTTCGGTTTAACCCACCAGCCTTCCTGGGAGAACCCGATGACATAAAACACAAATCTGGAAAAGATTGAGAGCATATGTGCCGCTTTGAAGTACACTGAAGTTCAGCAACTTACCTTGGTGATATTTCGTCGGGAGGCGGCATCTCGCAACTGGTGGCGAACCATTGAGGGAAAATGGACATGAGATGGGACTGATATGTGCAAAATATACGTGCATTTAAGGGCTTAAAATAATATAAGCTCATGCATTTGCACGCATATTAAATGTATTTTACTTGGTTTCCTTAGAAGGGCATGATACTGTGCATTCTTGTTACTTTTTATAGGAAACAAAACTTAAACTAGAAGATATCAGTTAGAAGGCTCGGATAATATTAAATAATGCGAAGAGAAGATCAAATACACGAAGAAAACGGAGAAAAACACATCACACGGTCAGCCCGTGTGAGGCTCACACGACCATGTGAGTTGTATGCCTGTGATTTTCACACGTTCATGCGAATTGAATTTTAGAGACATGTTACACAACCCGATCGTGTGAAGGTGACATGATTGTGTGAAGTGTTTGGAGCAAAAATAGAGACGAAAACCATTTACACGGTCTGGTCATATGATTTGCACACGGGCCATGCGATCCATCTGCGTCTGATTTTTGTGTCATTTTCCTGCCAAAACTCTACAAGTGATCTCTCAAAGCACCTATATAAAGGGACCAAGATGTTCGCTAAAAATTTGTTTTGATTCATACGACTACAAATGTACAGTGTAGTTTATATAATAATGGCAAGCCATGCCGTATTCCTCAGGGATTGAAGCTCGAAACACTTAGGCTATAATAACATCGTATTCCAATTTTATTGAAGCGACCGAAAATCAAGTATTTTAATCTAACTAAAATCGAAAATCAGGAAAAATAAATAAAATAAATTTGTGAACCCCACAAGTATTTTCAACATCATTAGGAGCAACCTTAGGCACATAATCTCAACATGCTTCTTCAATATTAAATGCGAATAAAGTTGTAAAACCAATTCATGCAATTCTATGGGTTCAAATTCCTAATATCATTTACTCCCCTGGTCAAGTGGTGCGTAAACAGTTGATTAATAACAATTATAGTCTGGTCAGAACGTTACAATTCTTATTAACTCCAAAAAGATTTGTGAATTGAATGACTCCCCACAAACACGCCTGTCACACATGTTTTATGTCTGAATTCGATTTTCGTCTTACTAGAACTCACTTGGTCGAATTATGGACTAGAAATATGACAAACAATTTATTAATCAGATAAAAAGCAATTATAAATAAGTGCTCGAATTCATAAAATAGAACGCATGAAACAATTAAGAAAACAAATATTCATATTTAATACAAATCCACAGTTTCGATTATGCCCCTAAGATCCAAAAAATATGCCAAACATTGATTACAATCACATAGACAAATCCGAATCAATATTATGACATCCTATAAGCACAGACAAGAGTTCTTAGACATAGAAAGAAAACCCCTTCTTGTCAGGATGGATTCCCCTTCCAAGCCCTCGAAGCTCTTGTGCTCCCTAGATGTGAAAGCCTTGTGGTGTTCTTTACGACCTAGCCTTTTGCTCTCAGAAGCTCTTCAATACCTTCGTTCCTGTGTTATTTGATGTGTTTGTGCTATATGAAATTATGTTTTTTCGTGCAATACTTGGTGCCCTTTTATAGATGCTTGGAGAGATCACTTGTAGAGTTGTATCGGAAAAACGCACTGAAACAGGCTCCCACACGGTCTGGTCATGTGGGTCTACACGGGCGTGTGGTCTTGGGCGTAGCCCTTTGTCGCACGGACAAGCATGTCACACGGTTAGGTGGTGCCGTTGGAATCCAAGTCCACACGGCTCACACAGTCCGACCGTGTGGACCTGCTCCGTCCTCTGTTTTCTTCCTTTCTTCACACACTCGTGTCATTTTCCCAACACAAGTCCACACGGCCGTGTGAGGCTACATGGTGTGACCGTGTGGACCTGCTTTTGTTCCCTTTTTCCGTCGTTTTGATCTTCTCTTTGCATTCGACAATCTTATTTGGGCATCCCTACTGATATTTCTTCATTTTAAGCTCCGTTTCCTGCAAGAATTATAAGAATATGCATTATTAGGGGTGTTCACAGTTCGGTTAACCGACCGAACCAAACCGAAACCGACAATTCGGTTCAGACCGAAACCGAACTGAAAAATTCAGTTCGGTTTTTGGTTTATTAAATTTTAAAATTTCGGTTTTTGGTTTGGTTTCGGTTTTAAGGTTCGGTTAACCAAACCAAATCGAAAACCGAACTTCCTTTTTAATTTTTTTTATATTAGCTGTACACGTTTTTCTGCTAAAACATAAAAATATTAGTTTTGGACCGAGGTCATAAAAATCTTCTTGAATGAGGTATGAATTTACAGAAGTTAAGAAGACTCGAGAAAGAAGAGGGAAGGCTCTAATTGTCCATGAAAGAAAATTCTGTTGCCATGTCTGCATCTCTCTTGATTCCCCATATCTTCTCTTACTTTTGCCTTCATAACCTATTGCTGCTTTTCTTCTATAAGTTCAATTGTTGATTTATACATGAGGTATATTGAATCCCCCAAATTAAAAACCCTAGCCACTGCTTCAAATTTTTTATTTTAACACATCAGAAAATTAGTGTTGACAGAAAGAAGATGAAGCCCATTCACTTTGTTTAATATTGAAATTTTAGCAAATCCATTTTTTATTTCTTATAAAATTTCAGTTTGACCGAAAAACCGAAAAGGAAAACTGAGAAAATTTTGGTTTTGACTGAACCATTTTTGTTCGGTCTCGGTTTTGTATTTCGACCAACCGAATTTTTGGTTAACCAAAATTTCGGTTCGGTTCGGTTCGGTTTGACCGAATGAACACCCTTATGCATTATCATGTCCTTTAAAGGAAACCAAGTAAAAACATAGTAAATATGCGTGAAAATGCATCAATTATGTATCATTTTAAGCCCCAAAATGCACGTATATTTTACACACATCAAAATCCCCCAAACTTAAAGCATTGCTCGTCCTCGAGCAAATTTAGAAAAACAATACAAGGGGTAAAAACGAACGAACACCCAAGAACACTATAAACATTAAATAGCACTCGACTCCATACTCAAGAAAACTATGCAATTTATTATCAAGAGATCAATTATTCCTAAACTCGACACTATCAATACTCTTTCGGGTACTTGACATCGTGACTCACAAGAAGGTAGTGTATCTCTCGACTCTCAGAAGTGTATGGATAGTGTTTACGCTCAAATTCAATTCAGTGAAAGTAGAACTACCATAGGCTTGCAAATTGTCTAACATCTCTACCACTTTTGTGTGCACAATCTAAGAATAAAAAAGGACGTTTTATTTGGTTGTAATGTAGGCTCTTTGGTAAGGGTAGGGAAATTTGGATTAAGTGACTTGACTTGAGCAAATAGAATTTAAGCATATACATTTGCAATTCACCAACCCAATTTCATCATAATGCCAGTTTTCTTCAACTCAATTCCACCCTTATTTCTCATTTTTTCATTCTTAGGTCTTTTTGCCTTTTTTTCTTTTTCTTTAGCCTCAAGCTCTCATTTTATTTTCACAGTTTTCAGAATTTTCTTTTGTTTTTCTCGATTTTCTCTATGTAATTTGTCAGAGATATTTTCTTTTTCGAGCTTCATGTATTTTTTTTTCATTTACCTAGATACTGCCCATCCTTCTTTCTTTTGTCAACTTCCTCTCTTTTCATAAATTTCCACCACATCTCCCCCAAACTTATTCATTTTCTATAAGCTCAAGTAATTTTAGGGATAAAAACATGAAAATTTTAAAGACCAATGTGGTTCAGAATAAAAGTTTTGGCTCAAAATTGGCTAACTAGGGAATCATGAGTTCATAGGTAGACTTTTTAGGCTAAGTAGGCTAAACAAAGATGGCCTTAGATCATTTTCAAAAATTGCACACATATATGGCTTTAATGAAGATACCAACAAGTTCTAGAGTTCTATCAATCATGAATGACACACTCAAGAAAAAAATAATTCTGCTTAATGTAAAGCAGTCTAAGGCACAAAAGCTCACATGCTTATTTTTCGCAACATGCTCAAATACCCAATTTTCTTAACACATGCCAAGAAAATGAATAACTTTTCTCCCAAGAATTTATTACATTATTCCCCCCAAGTATGTTATCCCATGCCATAAAATATTCATAGAAAAATCATAGGAAGCTGGACATACGAACTAAAATAAAAACCACACACAAAAGCAATTAAACGTGCTAAAAATATAACAAAAAAAATCAAAAATTATAATGCAAGTGCTTCTACATGCAGTCCTAAATGCAATGCAAAATGTAACAATACTAAATTACGCATTCTTGACAACCCCTCCAAAATATGATTCGTCCCGAACATATGAGGAAATTATCAAAAGAAAAGAAGAATGCGTAATAAGTACTTACAGAGATTCCTATGACAAGTCGATGGTTGAAATTTCTTGTGGAGTGTCTGGCCCATAATAGTGTTTAATTCTTTGTCCATTTACGATGAAGGTTCGACCATTTGTTGCTAACAATTCAATGACTCCTCCTGGTGATATCACTTTTTTATTACGAAAAGGCCGGTCCATCTTGATTTAAGCTTACCCGGGAATAATCGCAATCTTGAGTTATATAGCAGTACTACTTGTCCGGTTAGGAATTCTCGTCTTAGAATCTTTTTTCATGCCATCTTTTTGTGCGATCTTTGTAAATTTGGGCATTTTCGTATGCATCTTGTCGGAACTCCTCTAGTTTACTTATTTGCAATTTTCTCTTTTAAGCCTCTCTGATCATGTCGAAGTTAAGCTTTTTCACTGCCCAAAATGCTTTATGTTCTAATTCCACCGGTAGATGGCATGATTTCCCAAAAACTAATCGATACAGAGACATATCCAGAGGTGTTTTGTATGCCATTCGATAAGCCCATAACGTCATCGAGCTTTAGAGCCTAATCTTTTTGATTTATTCTAACCATTTTCTCTAAGATCTGCTTGATTTCCCTATTAGATACCTCGGCTAACCCATTTGACTGTGGATGGTAAGCGGTGGCCACTTGATGTTTTACTCCATATATTGCCATCAAGTTGTTAAACAGTTTGTTGCAGAAGTGAGATCCTCCATCACTATTGAGTGCCCTTGGTGTACCAAACCTTGTGAATATGTTCTTTTGTAGAAACTTTAGCACAACCCTGACATCATTTGTTTTTGTAGGGATTGCTTCTACCCATTTGGATACATAATCTACTGCAAGGAGGATGTACATATACCCATTTGAGATTGGAAATGGTCCCATGAAGTCTATATCCCACCCATCAAATAATTCTACTCGTGTCGCCTTGAGATGTTGCCCATACGTTGACACCTATCGCACTACAAACAAACTTATATCAATATTTGAAAATAGAAGGCCAAAAGAAACCATACTGGAATACCTTAGCCATCGTGTGTGTTGGCCCGAAGTGGTCCCCACATGGTGATGAATGGCATTGCTCCAGAATGCTTGCCCATTCTTCTTGAGGTACACATCTCCTAATAATTGAATCTGCACATCATTTAAACAAAAGAGGTTCGTCCCACAAAAAATATCTCACATCATGAAGAAATTTCTTCTTGGCATGATATGTGATATCTGGTGGTAGAACCCCGCTTACAAAATAATTGACAATATCAGCATACCAGGGGATGGTTTTTTCTACCATTAGGATTAGTTCGTCCGAAAATATTTCATTGGTTGTTGTGCCTGTCGTGTTTTCGTAAGTTGTTTGTTCCAGTCGTGAGAGGTGACCAGCTACCACGTTCTCACACCCTTTTCTATCTTGAATTTCGATATCAAACTCTTTTAGTAAGAGTATCCATCGAACGAACCTCGGTTTTGCATCTTTCTTTGCGAATAGGTATTTGACTGCAGCATGGCCTGTATGGACTATTGTCTTTGTCCCGATCAAGTAGGCTCAAAATTTGTCAAATGCAAACACCACTGTTAGCAATTATTTTCCAGTTGTGGTGTAATTTTGTTGTACTGGATCCAAAGTTCGACTTGCATAGTAAATAACACGAAACAACTTTTCGGCGTTTTGTCCCGATCTTTCGCACTCTTTGCATAGTGGCTTGCATCGCATATTATCTCGAAGGGTTGACTCCAATCTGGTGTGATCAAAATTGGTGCAGTCACGAGAGCCTTCTTTAGTGTTTCAAATGCCTGTACACAATCAGGGGTGAAAGCAAAAGGTACATCTTTTTCAAGCAAGTGGGAAAGGGGTTTGGTTATTTTGGAAAAATCTCAGATAAAGCGTCTATAAAAATCCTCATGTCCTAAAAAACTCCTTATTGCTTTCTCATTCCTTGGAGGTGGAAGCTTCTCAATTGCCACCACCTTTGCTCGGTCGACTTCCAAACCTGCAGAAGAAACACGAAGACCGAGTACAATACCATCTCTTACCATAAAAAGGCATTTTTCCCAATTTAATACTAAGTTCGTCTCCTCACATCTCTGCAAAACAAGGGTTAGATTATGCAAGCAATGATCAAATGAACTACCAAAAACTGAGAAATCACCCATAAAAACTTCCATGATGTTTTCAATCATCCCATGGAATATCGCCATCATACATCTTTGAAATGTTGCAGGTGCATTACATAACCCAAATGGTAACCTACGAAATGCGAACACACCATAAGGGCATGTAAATGCTGCCTTTTCTTGGTCCTCTGGAGCAATCACAATCTGATTATACCCTGAGTACCCATACAGGAAACAGTAGTATTCATACCCTGCAAGGGGATCTAACATTTGATCCATAAAGGGGAGGGGATAGTGATCTTTTCGAGTTGCAGCATTTAATTTACGATAATCAATGAAAATGCGCCACCCTGTAACAACTCTAGTAGCTAAAATTTCATTGTTTTCACTTTTTACTATTGTCATTCCTCCCTTCTTTGGGACGACTTGTACTGGACTTACCCAATTGCTGTCAGATATAGCAAAAATTATACCATATCTAGTCATTGAAGCACTTCTTTCTTAACGACCTCCTGCATAATTGGGTTAAGTCTACGTTGATGTTGCACAAAAGGTTTACAATCATCTTCCATTCTTATTTTATGCATGCAAATCGAAGGGCTTATACCTTTTAAATCAGAAATTGACCATCCAATCGCAGTTTTATGTTCACTTAAGACATTCAGTAGTTTTTCTAATTGATTTTCCGTAAGGGAAGAGGAAAATTACCGGATAGGTCTCGTTGTCGCCTAAGAATGCATATTTGAGATGGTCCAAGAGAGGTTTAAGTTCTGGAGACCCGGGAGTTCATTTTTGGATTTTTAATTTGAAAGGATGTGTCGCACTGCGTCGGTTGTGTGAGACCACACGACCGTGTGGACTGGGCTGTCAAAATATGCATGCACGGTCTGGCCGTGTAGGGTCACACGACCGTGTGACTGAGGATTTCTAATTTCAGTGCACCGCACGGTCTGACCGCGTATATCCACACGACCGTGTGCATCTGGAGGTATGCATCGCACGTTCTGGCCGTGTGTCTTCACATGGTCGTGTGGATTGTCGATCGCCGTTTTCTTGAATTTTCTCGTCTGCTGAATCTAAGGCAAACACAAAATCGATAACATCATTGTTAGTAATATCCAAACACATACCTTGGGATTCCATTGAGTGAGTTAAGCAACATTCCAATGCGTCTTTCATCACAACCTGTTCAAACTCAGCTTCCATGCATGGGGTTAGCACATTAATCATGTTGTAATGTTCGGCGTTTTCATGAAATTGCATAGCCTTGAAAATTGAAAATAATATGTGTTCATCATTTACTCACAATGTTAATTCACCTTTTTGCACATTGATAAGTGCCCTACCTGTGGCCAAGAATGGTCTTCCCAGAATGAATGGAACCTCTCGGTCCTCTTCCATCTCTAGCACAACAAAGTCTGCTGGGAAGATGAACTTGTCTACCTTGACTAACACGTCTTCAATCACTCTTTTTGGATATGTTAGCGAGCGATCTGCTAATTGCAGGGTGATTGTCATAGGATTTACTTCATCTAGTCCCAATTTTCAAAATATTGATAATGGCATCAAGTTAATGCTTGCACCTAGGTCGCTTAGTGCTTTATCAAAGGTTGTTCCCCCAATTACGCATGGGATCGTGAAACTCCCGGGATCCTTGTGTTTTTGAGGTAATTTCCTTTGAATAATTGCATTACATTCCTATGTTAGTTTAAGTTTCATTTTCCGAAATTTTTCTTTTCTTTGCATGATATCTTTAAGAAATTTCGCATAGTTTGGCATTTGTTCAAGTGCATCCGCAAAAGGTATATTAACTTGAATTTTCTTAAAGATTTCCGAAAATTTGAGAAATTGATCATCTAATTTCTTTTTATGAAACCTTTTCGGGAAAGGGATAGGTACCTCAGTTCTTGCAATGGTTGGAGCAGATTTTACCTTTTCTGTTTCCATGAGGGGTGGCGACACTTCCTCTTCCGTGTCCTGCTCCTCTATTGCTTCTTTATCTTGATCAATCGGCATCTTTGGACCTTCATAACTTGTTCCACTCTTTAGACAAATGGTTTGGCACTGTTCTCCAAGGTCTGTCTTTTTGGCTTTTGGGAATTTGCCTTTTTGGTGTTGGCCATGTATTGATGTAGCTATCTGCCCCACCTATTTTTCCAGAGATTTCAATCTATCATTCATGCTAGTATTTAATTGAGTTACCCGATCCTCGATTCTATCTATCTTGGCTTCATCTTGATTTAATCGCGCTCGAGTTTCTCTGATGAATGAAGCTAACATTTTTTCTAGGGAAGGTTTTGGTTCCTTTGGTAACCCTGGATTGTAGCAAAGTTGTGTCTGATTATTTCTGTAGTAGTTGTACCCTTGTTGCCCTACAAAATTTTCTTCTTCTATAACCACTGCTACATCCCTTGAATTTACTTGCTGCATCGCATCTAGTTTCATACTTAGAATGGATATTTGTTCTGTGAGTATGGCGATTCTATCCTCATCCTGAATTTCTGTGACATGTCTATTTTTGGATGGCCATTGGTAACTGTTGTTCACCATCTCCTCTAGTAACTCTAGTGCCTCCTCAGGATATTTCCCTAGTAGTGCACCTCCAGATGCAACATCTATAATTGTTCTTATGTTACCACTCAAACCATTATAGAAGTACTGAACCTGTTGGTAATCGGGATATCTGTGTTGAGGGCACTTTCTTAGCAATTCTCGAAATCTATCCCATGCTTCATATAGCGGCTCAACATCTTACTGGGGGGAAAGTATTTGGCTAGAAACTGCTGACTTAGTTTTGCCCAATTTGTGGCTGGTGGTGTTAAAGAGCATAACCATCCCTTGGCTTTATCGCGCAGAGAGAATGCGAAAAGGCAGCATCGAATGATATCCTCAAAAACACTATTCATCTTAACAGTATAGCAAATTTCTAGAAAGTGCGCCAGATGCGCGTTTAGATCCTCAATGGTTCTACCCCAAACAAATTTTATGACACCATCTGGATCAATGCCGGTTTTATTTCAAAATTGTTTGCATTGATCGGCAGACGGGCCACACCCCCATAAGTATGGCTTACCTCACTGAAACTAGTCCCTTCTATCGCCTTCTTCTCGGGGCCTTTCCACAATTCCATCCTGGACGCCGGTCCCTGGTGGGCGCTTCTCATTATTTCTGTTTTCCACTGCATTCGGATTGGTCCCATCCGCCATTGCTTTGGCTCTTTTCCTTAGTTGCTTGGTTGTCTTTTCAATTTCCAAATCAATGGGAATTGACTGGGTTGATCTGGAACGCGTGATCATGCACTATCTGCACTAAACAAAAACAATGTTAAAATTGAACCAAAAAAGGAAAAAAATCGAAAACAAAAAGGAAAAAATATTTACAAAAAATGCTTCAATTAAGATTAAACTACTTATTACTATATCTAAGTAGAATCTAATCAGTCCCTAGCAACGGCGGCAGGAACTTGTTCGCCAAAAATTTATTTTGGTTCATACAACTGCAAGTGTACAGTGTAGTTTATAGAATAATGGCAAGCAAGGTCGCATTCCTCAGGGATTGAAGCTCGAAACACTTAGGCTATAATAACATCGTATTCCAATTTTATTGAAGTGACCGAAAATCAAGTATTTTAATCTAACTAAAATCGAAAATAAGGAAAAATAAATAAAATAAATTTGTGAACCCCACAAGTACTTTCAACATCATTAGGAGCAACCTTAGGCACATGCTACTCAAATCACCCTTTGTTTTCATCAACTCTTCATATCCTCTTTTCCTTTCCTTTGATAAGACTCAAATTTTTCACATCATATTACAACCCCAACCTACAAGTTCATTCATAGCAACCCAATCATAGAATCAATGTTTTTATTTTTTATCCGATTTCTTCATGAGTATTCATCATTCTTTTTTCTCCTTTTTTCTGTTCTTTTATTCCCATAAACCAACTGTCGCACAATTATCTATATTCTTGATTCTATTCAGTTCAACCTTATTTGACCCACTTACTCAATGCTATAAGCTCAAGTTTAGGGCAACAAATATATCAAGTTTGGGCTGAAGATGTGGCTATCAAGAAATAAGTCAATAGGCTCAAATTGGCTAACTAGGGAATTCAATATCATTTGGTAGGTCGAAGGCTTGAAAGGGCAACAAAAAATGGCCTTAAATTATTTTCACAAATCGCATACAACATGTGGCCTTGACAGAGATACGAGCAAGTTCTAGAGTTCCAACGGATGAATGATACACTCAAAACAACAAAACAAGACTGCATATAATCAAAGCAGTAAAGGTTCAAAAGCTCACAGGTTTGCAAATTCATAAATCAAAGCATGTAATCCATGTTTTCAATATTCACATGCTCTATATCATCCATTCTCCGCTTGATCACTTCGCACTCAACACCCAATCAAAACAACACAAAATGTTTCAAAAATTATCCCCCAAGTCGCAACGCACACAACAAAAACCGTTTTACTCACTCCCTAAGACCTGCTAAAGCAGTAAATGTGCTAAAACTGTAAACGTGCGTCTAATGCAAACCTAAATGCTCTACATGGAACTATATGAAATGCAAATTGTTTTCCCTCCACACCCTTCATATCAAAATTAACTATCTCTCCCTCCAAAATTTGAATGAAATTATATTACATACAAGGAAAGATAGAATTTCATTAAAGAAAAAGTGTAGATTCAACCTGGCTCACTACGGTGGGTGGCGGTGGATAGTGGCTCTGAGAGATGTGCCACTGGGTCACTTGTCGCATCATCTTGAGGAGCTCCTCTTGCCACCGGTCGGCTGCCAAGTTCCAGTGCTGCTGCTCTATTCTGAAAGCTCGGAATTTATCATGGTGCAGCTGAACTCGCTCGTCGAGGGCTAATAATCTATCATTGAAGTCATAACCCCCTCACTCCTCACCCCTGTGAGAACTATTAGGTATGTCCTCCGCCCTTTGTTTGTATTCCTGTCCGGCTCCCCCTTTGTTGCCTAAGTATTCCATCTTCTCTGCCACCAAGTCCTCGTCATCTGGGAGTCTGGCGACCCTTCGTGTTTTCTGTGCGAGCATGGCTTGTATAACTCTGTCATGTGCCTCAAAGTTTAGTAAAAAATTGGCCCTGTCATTGATGTTCTCCATTGTGGTGAGAGACATGTTGGGCAATGGGAATGGATGTCCGACTCTTTGTTCGAAGAGGTACACGCCCTCCTCTTCGTAATGATCTTCATAGTGTGTAATACTACCAAACTTATCCTCCTTTCACCTTCAACCGGATCTAGGGCCCTAACATTGATGTTGAAGTGTCGGGCGATCGGAGTAATCATACCCCCAATCATGATGGTGCCCCGACTTTGCTTGGCGATTTGGTCTATCTGCTCCGCAAAATAGGCTGCCGTGTTATATGGTGTGTTGGTCAACATACACCATATCAAATAAAGCTCCCTGACAGTCATGGCCCCATTGTTCTCTCTCGCATAGATGGAAGTGGAGGTGACTCGCTAGATATACCAAAACTCGAAGGTGCTCAAGAATTCGAGTGTGAGGCTTCTATAGGTCAGCCATCTCCCTCGCATGAATGCCATCCACCCGATGATGAGTGTAAAATTTAAGGGCTTAAAATGATATATATTTGATGCATTTGCATGCATATTCAGTGTGTTTTGGTTGGTTTCCTTTTTTGGGCGTGATACTGCGTATTCTTGTAACTTCTTACAGGAAATGGAGCTAAATTGGATAAAAGGAGATATCACGTTCCAAAGTATAGGTCAAGAGCTAAGCTACGAGCAAATATGTGAAAGAGAGAAGCACTGACGATCAAACAAAAGAAAATTTCTTTCAAAAACGTACAAATGCGTTAACAGTTTCCAACACTGGCATGATTTAGTATTTTGGCCATAACTTTCTCTACAAAATTGATATTGAGGTGATTCAAAAAGTCAAAAAGTTAAAAACACGTCACACGGACGGACCGTGTGGTATCACACGGCCGTGTGAAAATGATGTTGTGAAATTAACACAACCGTGTGAAGAAGGGAAGAAAACAGGGGACGAAACAAGGCCCGCACAACCAGACCATGTGAAGCCCTCACGGGCGTGTGGGAAAGGGCTGTAAACCACACGACCATGTGGTTCCACACGGCTAGGCCGTGTGGGGCTCTGCCGGACGCATTTTTTTGGAGTTTTTCTCCCATTCCAACTCTACAAGTGACCTCTCCAAGCACCTATATAAAGGGGACCAAGGCTTGAACGAATTTTGATCATCATACATCATCCAACATCACTTCATACAGAGAAAACACAACAAATAACACATGAACGAAAGAATCAAAGAGCTTTTTAAAGCAAAAGGCTAGGTCGCGAAGAATACCATAAGGCTTTCGCATCTATGGGAGCATAAGAGCTTCGAGGGCTTGGAAGGAGAATCCATCCTAGCAAGAAGGGGTTTTCTTTCTATGTCTAAGAACTCTTGTATGTGCTTAAACAATGTCTTAATGTTGATTCGAATTTGTCTATGAGTTTGTAATCAATGTTGAGCATATCTTTTCAGATCTCAGGGGCATAATCAAAACTGTTGATTCATGTTAAATATGATTATTTGTTTTCTTAATTAATTCATGCTTTCTATTTTATGAATTCGAGTGCTTATTTTATAATTACTTTTTATCTGATCAATAATTTGCATGTCATACTTCTAGTCCATAATCCGGGAGGTGAGTTCTAGCAAGACGAAAATCAAATTCAGACATAAATAGAGTAATGTATCGGGAGACTACTTGTATTTGTGGGGAGTACTTCAATTCAAAGATCTTTTGGAAGTCAATAATAGTTGTGATGGATCGGGATACCTCAATTATTATTAATCTACTGTTTATGTGCACAATAAACTATTTTAGGAATTGAACCCATATAATTGCATGAATTGGTTTTAAAACTTTAATTGCATTTAATATTGAAGAAACATATTGAGATTATGGGCCTAAGGTTTCTCCTATAGATGGTGAAAATACTTGTGGGGTTCGAATTAAATTAATTTTTATTTTTTTTTCTTTATTTTCGATTTTAGTTAGTTAAAATACTCGATTTTTGGTCACTTCAATAAAATTGGAACACAATGTTATTATAGCCTAAGTGTTTCGAATATCAATCCTTGAGGAATAATGTGATAAATTGTTAGGAGGAAAGTTATTTATTTGCTTGGCATTTATTAAGAAAATTTGGTATTTGAGCATGTTGCGAAAAATAAGCCTGTGAGCTTTTGTGCCTTAAACTGCTTTATATTATGCAGACTTATTTTTCTTGAGTGTGTCATTCATGATTGATAGAACTCTAGAACTTGCTCTGGTATCTTCATCGAAGCCATGTGTGTGTGCAATTTTTGAAAATGATTTAAGGCCATCTTTGTTTAGCCTACTTAGCCTAAAAAGCCTACCTATGAACTCATGATTCCCTAGTTAGCCAATTTTGAGCCAAAACTTTTATTGTTAGCCACATTTTGATCTTAAAAATTGAAAACATGATTTAATCCCTGAAATTTCTTGAGCTTATAGAAAATGAATAAGTTTGGGGGAGATGTGGTGAAAAATATGGAAAAAAAGAGAGGAAGTTGGCAAAAGAAAGAGGGATGAGCAGTATCTGGTTAAACAAAAAATTGCATGAAGCTCAAAAAGAAAGAAAATATCTGGAATGAAAATAGAAACAATCGAGCAAAGCAAAAGAAAAATTCTGAAAATTATGAGAAAATGAGCGCTTGAGGCTAAAGAAAAAGAAAAGAAGGCAAAAAGGCCTAAGAATGAAAAAAAAGAGAAATACGGGTGGAATTGAGTCGAAAAAGAAAACTGAGATTATGTTGAAATTGAGTTGGTGAATTGCAAGCATGTGTGCTTAAATTTTATTTGCTCAAGTCAAATCACTTAATCCAAATTTCCCTCCCCTTACCAAAGAGCCTACATTACAACCAAATAAAAAGTCCTTTTTGATTCTACATTTTGATTGTGCACACAAAAGTGGTAGAGATGTTAGACGATTTGCAAGACTATGGTAGTTCTACATTCTGTGAATTGAATTTGAGCGTAAACACTATTCATACACTTTTGAGAGTCGAGTGATACACTATCTTCTTGTGAGTCGCGATATCGAGTACCCAAGAGAGTATTGATTATGCCGAGTTTATGAATGATGACTTCTTGATTATGAATTACATGGTTTTCTTAAGTATGGAGTCAAATGCTATTTAATGTTCATAGTGTTCTTGTGTGTTCTTCTTTCCCCTTGATATTATATTTCTTAATTTGCTCGAGGACGAGCAATGCTTTAAGTTTGGGGGATTTTGATGAGTGTAAAATATACGTTCATTTGAGGGCTTAAAATGATATATATTTGATGCATTTGCACGCATATTCAATGTGTTTTGGTTGGTTTCCTTTGTTGGGCATGATACTGCGTATTCTTGTAACTTCTTACAGGAAATGGAGCTAAATTGGATTAAAGGAGATATCACGTTCCAAAGTATAGGTCAAGAGCTAAGCTAAGAGCAAATATGTGAAGGAAAGAAGCATGGACGATCGAACAAAAGGAAATTTCCTTCAAAAACGTCCAAATGCGCTAACAGTTCAAGCACTGGTAGGATTTAGTATTTTGGACATAACTTTCTCTACAAAATTGATATGGAGGTGATTCAAGTGGCTATGGAAAGATAAAGAAAGGGCTACAACTTTCATGAAGACACCAGGAGCAAATTCAGACAATAACATGAACAAAAAGTCAAAAATACGTCACACGGCCGGACCATGTGGTATCACACGACCGTGTGAAAATGTCGGTGTTAAAGTGACACAACCGTGTGAAGCCATACCATGTGAAGCCCACACGGGCGTGTGGGAAAGGGTTATAAACCACACGGCCAGGACGTGTGGGACTCTGCCAAACGCGTTTTTTGGAGTTTTTCTCCCATTCCAACTCTACAAGTGACCTCTCCAATCAAAAAAAAAAAACTCTACAAGTGACCTCTCCAAGCACCTATATAAATGGGACCAAGGCTTGAACGATTTTGATCATCATACATCATCCAACATCACTTTATATGGAGAAAACACATCAAATAACACATGAATGAAATAATCAAAGAGCTTCGGAGAGCAAAAGGCTAGGTCACGAAGAACACCACAAGGCTTTTGCATCTACGGGAGCACAAGAGCTTCGAGGGCTTGGAAGGAGAATCCATCCTGACAAGAAGGGGTTTTCTTTCTATGTCTAAGAACTCTTGTCTGTGCTTAAACGATGTCATAATGTTTATTTGAATTTGTCTATGAGTTTGTAATCAATGTTGGGCATATCATTCGGATCTTAGGGGCATAATCGAAACTATTGATTCATGTTAAATATGATTATTTATTTTATTAATTAATTCATGCTTTCTATTTTATGAATTCGAGTGCTTATTTTATAATTGCTTTTTATCTGATCAATAATTTGCAAGCCATACCTGTAGTCCATAATCCGGGAGGTGGGTTGTAGGAAGATGAAAATCGAATTCAGACATAAATAGAGTAATGTATCGGGAGACTACTTCTATTTGTGGGGAGTACTTCAATTCAAAGATATTTGGGAGTTAATAATAGTTGTGATGGATCGGGGACCTCAATTATTATTAATCTACTGTTTATGTGCACAATAAACTATTTTAGGAATTGAACCCATAAAATTGCATGAACTGGTTTTTAAAACTTTAATTGCATTTAATATTGAAGAAACATGTTGAGATTATGTGCCTAAGATTGCTCCTATAGATGGTGAAAATACTTGTGGAGTTTGAAAATTTATTTTTATTTCTTTTTCTTTATTTCGATTTTAGTTAGTTAAACTACTTGATTTTCAGTCGCTTCAATAAAATTGGAATACGATGTTATTATAGCCTAAGTGTTTCGAATATCAATATTTAAGGAATACGACCTTGCTTGCCATTATTCTATTAACTACATAGTACACTTGCAGTTGTATGAACCAAATATTTTTGGCGAACACCCGACCTTCTCGAACAATCGCCAGACGTCATCATGTATCCCAAGTATTTGGGTACACTCGTCATCAGCGTATCTTGTAGGGGTCATAGGCCTGATGACCAACCTATTCCATCTTTCAATGTCGGCATCCTCAGAGAGTTCTACCCCGCAAGCCGCAGGGCTATTCGGGTCTACATTCTATTGTGCCCTCTCCCTTTGTCTTCTTCTGTCTACCATAACCACTTGTTCTACTGTTGTACCTAGCAAAAGCATATGTGAGATTTCGAATAAACAAAGCAGCAACAAGAATATGGCGAACTCATGTCTAGCGTTTCCTATCCATTAAGAGCCTAATGTCTCATCCCCACAAGTTTTAAATCAAGAACAAAGTCCTATATTTCAACATCAATACAATTGTAGATAATCGAAGTCACTAACACTCTAAATATCAATGCCCAAGCGATAACCAATCAACAACTCAAATAATTACTCACCCATTCATGATACCTACCAAGTGTTAGATAAATATTTTTATCAAGATTTTGATGATTTTGTTTAAATGAGTTTTCATACCAAAACAATATTTATAAATGTTGTCCAAATACTCCCAATTGTTTTAAAATGTTTTTACTAATTTTTTGGAGTATTTTTTGAAGTTTATTTTTGACAAAAATCGGACAACATGTCAATATGGAGGTCGACCGGTCGATCGGTACCTGATGAACGAAAAACAAGAACAGAACTCTCTGACTTGAAAAATTGAGGAGGGAGACCGGTCCAAGGTAGGGCCGACCGATCGACCCCTAGGGCGACCGGTCGGACCCCCCTTGACCGGTCGCACCTCCTCCGTGTGGTACCTGGATCACACTAATTTTATTTAAAGTTCGAAATGTTCTATACAGCGACCGTCGCACTGTGTAATCTTTTGACAGCAAATTTGTACCGTTGGACATCCATATCAGCAAGATTTGCTTTTTAATTTTGTACATTATTTCTACATCTTGTGATCTTCTTTTTGTAGTCAAAAGTGAAGAAGGAGGAGCCTATGTTTGTGAAGACTCTCCTATAAATAGAGGATGATTTGAAGACACAAAAGAACAACACACAAGCAAACACACAACAAGAAATCTGCAAATTTCTAAGCTTTCATATTCAACGCTCTTGTTATATTTATAGCCTAAGTAGTTCGCTTTCACATCTTGAGGTCTATGCTTGATTCTTGATTACACTTGCACTTAATATTGTATTATTCATTATCGAGTTATAATCTTGAATTTTTGGGTTCATCATTGAACACAAGATATCCTTGTGAGTGTTCTTGTGGTAAGAACACACTTGGGTGATCTAGGTGTTAGGTGCAAGAAGATTGTGGTAATCTTCTTATTGAAGAGTTTGGTGCTCTTTGAGGTGTTGAAGAATTTGGTATTCTTCAAGGTTGAAGATTGTCGTAATCTTCACAAGGTGCCGTTGAAGATTGTGGTAATCTTCAAGGGAGATTGGGGTAATCTCCAAAGAGGTGGTGTTAGAAAATTGTGGTAATCTTCAAAGGTGATGTTGTAATAATTTTGGTAATTATCAATAAAATCTTTTTTATTTTTAAAATCCATCCCGGAGATACTGGGGTGGTAGAGGACTAGGCCCAAGGTGGGTTGAACCTTTATAAATCGAGGCGTGTTGTTTAATTTCTGCACCTTTATTCTTGTCTTTGATTGATCATTCGAAAAAGAGGGCTAATTGCGAAAATCGGCATAATCTAATCACCCCCCTCTAGATTATCCAAGCATCTTGGACTAACAAGTGGTATCAAAGCCAAAATCTTTGGCAAGCTCGTTCCACATCGCGAGTAAAGAGGAACGATCAATGGCTACGAATAGAGTCTACCGTACCGGCACCTCCACCAACAAGCCACCACTATTTGATTCCAAAAAATATACATTTTAGAAAGAAAGAATGGAATGCTATTTACAAAGTTGCGGGTTCAATATTTGGAACACGGTCATGAATGAAGACTCCATCCCAATGAAAGACACACCTCATACCTCCAAAGTCCTCAAGGAGCTAAATGATGAAGAGAAGAAAATCATCTCCTTAAATGGTAAAGCTCTCAATATTATTTATTGTTCAATTACCATTTTAGAATATGATCATATTGTAGGAAACACATGAAGTATGGAGAAAATTAGAAGAAGTATATGCAAATGAAAGGAGCTACTCAAAAGCGTCTACTTCTCAATTGGACACAACATCAAATCCAACAACATGGGATGAACCTCTTACAACTTCCGATGATGAAGAAGTCGAAAAATGTCTTATGGGTATCGAAGAAGACGAGGTATGTTCCAAGCCTTCTACTTCTTATGATAATGAATTACAAAATGATTATAGTGATTTGCAAAATGATTTTGATGAGCTTCAAAATGAATTCCAAAGCTTTCTTGTTAAACACAAAAATTTGAAAAAGGAATTCAATGTTTTGAAAAATGATAATAATAGTTTATTTACTTCCTATGAATCATTTTCATGTGCTCACACCACCACACTTGATAAGGTTAGAATCCTTGAAAAGGAAAATAGTACTCATGTTAAAGATATTGATTGTATGAAAAAGGATATGTTGAAATTTAATTTGAGTACCGATAAAATGACCAAAATTCTTGATGTTCAACGTTGTGATCATTTGAAACTAGGACTTGGTTATAAGCTTAATGTTATTAATGTGAAGAAAAAGGACCAAGTCTCTATGCATGTGGGTCATTATGCTTCTAGAACTATTACATGTTTCTATTGTGGTAAAATTGGTCACACGAGTAATACTTGTCGGGTTAAAAATAGTTCTAATTATTATTGGAGACATAAAAGTCTCAATGTTAATCTCAAAGGACCCAAACACTTCAGGGTACCACAATAAAAGTTTATGCTAGGCACTCGGCGCAACAAAAATCAAAGGAGTTTTAAATTGTCATATAGACAACAAACGATCGCGCCATATGATTAAACGAGGAGATATTATCAAAAAATTATTTTTCAAGAAGAAGGTATAATCAACAATGGGAAAGATACAACCCTTGGCAATCGCGAAATTGGTAACTCTTATCCTTTTCTTGAAGTATGCATTTCATATTGTCTTTTTATAATTATTGCACATTTTCATGTCTTTAATTTTTGTATTGATTGTCAAAATTCTTTATAAAAATGTTTCTTAAAAATGAGGTCTCAATTTTATACTCTCGGATTTTTAAAATTCAAAAGAGACCTTAAATAGATTTTCAATAAGTGCATGTTTTATCAAACTTTTGTTGATTCCTTAAATAGCATAGTATGGGATACTTGTTCAACTTCTATATTGTGTATATTATTCGATACTACTATGCTCGTGTGCAAGATATTTTGTCAAGTTTTTGCAGGAAATATTTTGGTATTGAGGAACAAATGATCGTAGACTTATCCATGGCCATCTACGTCATAAAGTGTCAAGATTGCGAAAGGCATATTGGTTGACAAATAAATTCGAGGTATGTTTATCAACTTTCATTATTCTTATAGACTCGAAATTCTTCATTCTTTATGCCTATATGCTCATTTTCAAAACTATCCCAACGAATCTCATTAAAGTGCCGTTAAAAGAAATTTTCAAATATTTGAAAGGCACTTCTTCTTATGGCTCGTTTTATCCATAGTTTTAAAACGTTAAATATTTTTCGGGATAACAAGTCCGGTGAAAATAGTTTCTCAACAAATGGTTCTTCATAACCAAACAAAATATATTGAGATTTGATATTTTTTTTAGGGATTGTACTTCTTAAAGGAAAATTGAGACGCGTTTAATTCCGTCTCAAGGATAACTCGTGGACATTTGTTTTTAATCGCTAACCGCCGAATCTTTTACCTCATCTTGAGCTTATTTAGGAATAATGTATATTGAATGAGGTCTATGATTACAATTTGCATGTTTTTAAAACTTAGGGGTGAAAAATCGGATTTTTGGTGTAAAATTCGGACAGAAACATAACTGGTGTTCAGGCACCGGTCGACCCAGTCTGGGGACCGACGCCGCTCTACACGCCGACGCGCCTCAACGTTTTCGAAGATTAAAAACGTTTTTGTCCTTCATTTCGTTATTTTGGTTATTTTCTTCCAAAATCGAACCCCTTCGCATTTTTCACACAAAATTCACTTAAAATGATTTTCTTCTTATAAAATCTATATTTTTGAGTTTATGTAACTTCTATTTCATCCATATCATCCAACTTCTCCGATTAATTGGTAAGAATTTTTCTTTTTAATCTCAATTGGGTTGAACCCTTGAGAATGTGCTTGTATCTTGCTATTTTGATGAAATTTGTGTATTAGTATGTTGTATATGATGATTATTGATGGATGAATATTGTTATATTATATTTGGTGATGAAACTTTTGGCTTAAATGACATACAAAGGCGTTTTATATCTTTTGTTTTATTCGACGCATGCCAAGTGTTCGACAAATTGTTTCTATGAAAAATTCATCACCTACATGATTCTCTTGATTTGAAAAGTCTTATAAGTTTATAGAGATCATGTTTTATCAATCAAATGAGCTTTTGCAAATCAAATGAGGAACTTTTCCCTTTTATATGGAATTAAAGCTTCTATTTTCAAAATGCTTGATAAATCGATTAAATTGCGCACTTTGATTTGATTATATGATAACATTCTTTTTGATGATTCCAAAGGGGAGAAACAGGAAAAACGCTCATATGCTCAAAGAAGCGAAAATAAACTCACAAGAAAAACTATAAGCTAGGGCTCTTAAAAGCCAAAAGTTGTGAATAATACTTAGTCCATTTGATGTATTATGGACTTTTATGTTTAAATAATGATGTCTTTGTGACAGGGGGAGCTTCTACGTTCTAATAATACAAGCTTATTTTGTATAAGCTAAGTTTTTAGCTTTTAGTTGGTTGCTTTTATACTTGTTCTTGATGTGCATATTGATAGGGAGAGCTTGTGCAAAAATGTTTTTGAAAAATATTTGCTCCTATCCTTGTGTGTTTCTCTTCTGATAAATGTTTCTTGTAATGGATTGATATTTTAGACTGGAAAATATGTTTTGTTTTAAAATCGACTTCCTAAAATTATTTTGGTTTGTAATCATCAAAAAGGGGAGTTTGTTACATAAATGTTTTTATCATGATATTGATGATTTTGTTTCAATGAGTTTTCATACCAAAACAATGTTTATAAATGTTGTCTAAATACTCCCAATTGTTTTAAAATATTTTTACTAATTTTTTGGAGTATTTTTTGAAGTTTATTTTTGACAAAAATCGGACAACATGACAATATGGAGGTCGACCGGTCGAGCAAACGGTCGACCGGTACCTGATGAACGAAAAACAAGAACAGAACTCTCGACTTGAAAAATTGAGGAGGACGACCGGTCCAAGGTGTTTGATAAATGGTTTTATCATGATTTTGATGATTTTGTTTTTATACCAAAACAATGTTTTTTAAGGGTTGTCCAAATACTCCTAAATGATTTAAAATGGTTTTAATATTTTCCGGAGTATTTCTACAAGTTTATTTTCGATAAAATTGGACAACACATTTAATGATTTTGTATGAACGGGTTTTTACATCGAAACAATATGTTGTCCTAATACTCCCGATCGGTCTAAAATGTTTTTACTATTTTTCGGAGTATTTCTTGGAGTTTATATCGGACAACACTTTTGATGATTTTGTGTTAATGTGTTACTTCATCAAAACTATATTTCTAATGTTGTCCAAAATACTTCCGATCAGTTTAAAATATTTTTACTAATTTTTCGGAGTATTTCTTGAGGTTTATTTTCGACAAAAATCGGACAATATTTCATTTCTCGAGGTCGACTAGGTTGACCAAGAAGCGGCCGTGCACTGGAATGAGTTTCTTGAAACAGAACTCACGGGTCTCTCAAAATAGGTCAGGGTGACCGGTCCACATGGTGGGCGACCGGTCGACCACCCCCTGGACCGGTCTCCCCGTTGTAATTTTGCTGCGTTCTTTTCAAATCTTATTTCTGCGCGACGGTCGCCCTATGTTTAGACAGCAAAATTCTAACCGTTGTGGAGCAGACAACTTTTTCTTAAATTGTGGGATTGATTTCTAATAGCTATAATCTTGATTTTAATTGCAATTTTTTTAGATATCAGATTCCAAGAGGAGCCTATCAAGGATCAATTATCTCCTATAAATAGAGGAAGATTTGAAGCACAATAAACAAGAGAGAACAATACAACACAACAAGAAATACTCAAGCAAACACTTGGTCTTATATTGTCATTATTCTTTTTGTAATTTGCCTAGCTTATCACTTTCACATTCTTGAGGTCTAGGCTATTCTTGATTACACTTGCACTCATATTTGTATCATTCATTATCGAGTTGTAATCTTAAATTTGGGTTATCATTCAACACAAGATATCCTTGTGAGTGTTCTTGTGGTAAGAACACACTTGGGTGATATAGGTGTTAGGTATAAGAAGATTGTGGCAATCTTCTTGTTGAGGTGTTGAAGAATTTGGTGTTCTTCAAGATTGAAGATTGTGGTAATCTTCACAAGGTGCCGTTGAAGATTGTGGTAATCTTCAAGAGAGATTGTGGTAATCTCATAGATGGTGTTGAAGAAGAGTGTGGTGCTCTTCAAGTTGTTGTTGTAAGTGGATGTTGTATTAATTTTGGTAATTAATGAAATCTTTATTTCTTTTTGAAATCCATCCCGGATATACTGGGGTGGTAGAGGAATAGGCCCTAGGTGGGTTGAACCTCTATAAATCGACGTGTGTTGTTTACTTTCCGCACCTTTATTCTTCTCTTGGCGTATTTGATTCGAAAAAGAAGGCATAATCGAAAAGATGGAGATAATCTATTCACTCCCCCTCTAGATTATCGTAGCCGCTTGGACTTACAAGTGGTATCAAAGCCAAACTCTTTGGCAAGCTCGTTTCACATCGCGAGTGAAGAGGAACGATCGTCGGCTACGAATGAAGCTCACCTTTCCCGCACCTCCACCACCAAGCCACCTCGATTTGATTCCAAAAATTATGCATTTTGGAAAGAAAGAATGGAATGCTATTTACAAGGTTACGGGTTCGATATTTGGAACATCGTCATCAATGGAGAATCCATTCCGATGAAAGACACACCATACACCTCCAAAGCTCTCAAGGAGCTCAATAATGAAGAAAAGAATATCATCTCCTTAAATGGTAAAGCTCTCAATATTTTATGTTGTTCACTTACCAATTTGGAATATGATCTTATTGTAGGAATTCGATCGGCTCATGAAGTATGGAAAAAATTAGAAGTCATTCATGAAGTATATGCAAATGATAGGAGCAACTCAAAAGCATCTACTTCTCAAAGGGATACAAGGTCAAATCTAAGGAACAAGCCTTTTACAACTTCCAAGAAGTAGTTGAACAATGTTTTATGGGCATCGAAGAAGAAAACGAGGTATGTCTTAAACCCTCTACTTCCTATGATATTGTTATACAAAATGATTATAGTGATTTGCAAAATGATTTTGATGACCTTCAAAATGAATTCCAAAGTTTACTTGTTAAGTACAAAAATTTGAAAAAGGAATTCAATGTTTTGAAAAATAATAAGGATAGTTTATTTACTTCCTATGAATCACTATCATGTGCCCACACCACCACTCTTGATAAGGTTAGAATCCTTGAAAAAGAAAATAGTACTCTTGTTGAAGATATTAATTGTATGAAAAAGGATTTATTAAAATCCAACTTGAGTACCAATAAAATGTCCAATGTTGAGAATGTTCATGGTTGTGATAATTTAAATAGTGAACTTGATCATAAGCCTAATATTGTCAATCATATGAAAAAGAATCGAGCTCCTATGTATGTTAGTGCTATTACTTGCTTTATTGCGGTAAGAAGGGACACGCCACAAATACATGTCGGGCTAGAAATAGCTCTAATTATTGTTGGAGACCTAAAAGTCTCAAAGCTAATCCTAAAGGACCCAAACACTTGAGGGTACCACAAAGCAATGTCATATTAGGTACCCGGCGGAATCAAGGAAAATTCATACCGCCAAGAAGGCATCAAATGACCATCTCATTTGATCAAAAGAGAAAACATCACCACAATGAATTTCCAAGAGAAAGACACTTTCAAAAATGGGAAGGCCATAATGCTTGGAGATGGAGCAATTGGAGAAGCCATAATCAACAAGATGATTTTCAAAGGGGAAGATATCATCAACAATGGGAAAGACACAACCCATGGAAATGGCGAAATTGGTAAACCGTATCTCCCCATTTAAATATGCATTTTATTTCATTATTATGCATGTTCTTATTTGTGCCTTAATTGTCAAAATGGTTTTTCAAAATATTTTCGAAGAGGTCTTCTACATAATTGTGTGTTTTTTAAAATTTTTTTTGAAAAGGAGACCTTGCATAATGTTATAATACAATCTTGTGCATTTACTAAGGCTAAAATATTTTATTATCTATGGATTTTTATGGCATAAGCATACTTGCGATATATCTTATTGTTTTTAGCCTACACTTGTATCATATTCGTTTTGTGCTATACTTGTTTAAGATATGTATAGGATATATATTTCCTCATCCTCTTCAAGAGATGCTTAAACTATCGAGGTACGCTCATCATTGGTATTCATCCTATAGACTCGATATATTTTTGTCATATGCCTATGTTCTTGTTTTTCAAGTTATTTCAAAGTATTTCACATAAGTGCCATTAAGAGGATTTTTCAAAGGCACTATTCTCTAAAGCTTGTTTTATCCGAGACTTGTAAAGGATTATATTTGTTTTGATAAAACATATGATTTTTTATCCTCTTCTCAAATATATGCATTTGATTGCTCATATTCATTCTTGCCAAAACTATTGTTCAAATGCTTCCTTTAAATGATGTCTCAATTATATGCTCTCGGATTTTAAAATTTCAAAAGAGACCTTATATAGCTTTCTACAAGCTTATTTGAACTTACATGTCTTATTGAACTCTTGGTGATTTGTTTGAAAGCATAGTATGTGTTACTTGTTATTGTATCTCTACTATCTGATATTACTATGCTCTTGTGCAAAGATGTCTTGTTAAGATTTTGCAGAAATTGTTTGATATTTTGAAACAAGTTTGATGATCAAAGGAGGTTAATAGCTCAAAGGTAATGTCAAGAAGAAGGTAATAGATTTTGATGAAACATTTGCATCCGTAGCATGTTTTTGAAGCTATTCATATTTTACTTGCCTATTCTTGTTTTTAAGAAAATTTCAAGCTTTACCAAATGGATGTTAAATCCAATTTTCTAAATGGTTTTATTCAAATAGAAGTCTATGTAAAACAACCGGGGTTTGAAAAATTTTTCTAGGCCAAATGATTTTTATAAAAGGCCTTGTATGTTTAAAACAAGCACCCCGTGTACGGTTTGATAGACTTAGCATTTTTTTTGCAAAATGTTTTTATAAGAGGTAAAGTTGACACTACTCTCTTTGTTATTGAAAAATGGCAAGATTGCTTATTAGTACAAATTTGAGTTGATTTGGTGCTACTAATGAATGTTTGTGCAAGATGCTTTCTAAGTTGATGTTAGGTGTATTTGAGATGAGCATGATGGGAAAGCATAATTTCTTCCTTGGACTTCAAGTTAAACAATGCCAAGAAGATGGTTATATTTCACAATCAAAGTATACATAAGTATCTTTGAAGTAGTTAAGCATTGAAGAAGGAAGAATCATCTCAATCTCTATGGCTACAAATGTCAAGATTGACAAAAGGTTGAGGAAGGCATATCGGGTGAAAAACAAATTCAAGGTATGTTCATTCACTTTTATTACTCCCATAGACTCGACATTCCATATGCCTTATGTCTATATGCTCAAGCTCAAAAACAATCCCAACGAATCTCATTAAAGTGCCGTTAAAAGAAATTTTCAAATATTTAAAAGACACTTCTTCTTATGGCTTGTATATCCAAAATTTTAAAATGTTCATATTTTTCTGGATAACAAGTCCGGTGATTACATTTTTTTCAAAATATGGTTCGTTACAATCAAACTAAACATATTGAGATTCGATATCTTTTTCTAAGGTATTGCATGTTTAACAAAAACTTGAGATGTGTTTAATTCCGTCTCAAGGATAACTCGTGGATTTTTTAATCATTTACCGCTGAGTATTTTACCTCATTTAGAGCTTGATTATGGCATAATGTATATTGAATGATGTCTATATTTGCATTTTGCACGTTTTTTTTAAACTTAGGGGCAAAAAATCGGATTTTTGGATCAAATTTCGGATTTTCAAAGCAGAATTAAACCAGTGGGCTGCCAGGGCAGGGGTCGACCGGTCGCCCAAGCCCTTGACCGGTCGCCCACTGTGAAAATTTGGTTAAAACCGCCTCTGTTCTTGTATTTTGGCATTTTAATGTTTTTCCTCTCTATTTCGACCCCTTTGTCATTTGCACACACAATTCACTCCAAATGAGTTTTGTTGCATAAATTTCATATTTTGGGGATTATCTAGCTCGATTATCATCATCATTGCTCGTCTTCACCGATTAAATGGTAAGAATTCCACTTCCTTATCTCAATTGGGTTGAACCCTTGAGAGCTTGTCCTATATGTATATTTCTTGATGCAATTCTTATATATCTGTGTTAAGCATGATGATTGTTGATGAATGATATTTGTAAAATTGCTTTTGGTGATGAAAAACTTGGCTTGATTACATTTACAAGGGCTATATATATCCTCTTCAATTTTTGACGCCCGCCAAGTGTTCGATAAAATGTTTCAATGAAAAAGTCATCACCTACATGATTCTCTTGTTTTCAAATGTCCTATATATTTATAGAGATCATATTTTGCAAATCAAATGAGTTTTCATAAGCTTCTACAACTCGTATGATCGACTTTTCCCTCCTATTTGGTCTATAAGCTTCAATGTTCAAATAGCTCGATACATCGGTTTAGTTGCGCACTTTGATATGATTATATGATATTTTTATCGTGCTAACATTCTTTTTGATGATTCCAAAGGGGGAGAAATAGGTTATAAGCTTATTAGCTCATAAAAGCTAAAATAAGCTCGGGAAAGAAGCTATAAGCTATGGAAAGAAGCTATAAGCTATGGCTTCTTAAAGCCATAAATTGTGGATTATACTTAGTCCATTTGTTGTATTATGGACTTATATACTTGTCTAATGATGTTTTGTTGACAGGGGGAGCTTATAATCTCTTGTACTTAAGATCAATCTGTAAAAGCTTGTGGTTGATTGATTTTACATCACTCTTGTTGTGCATATTGATAGGGGGAGCTTTTGCAAAAAATGTTTTTGAAAATCTATACTCCCATCCTTGTGTTTATGTTGCGTGGAATGTTGTCGCTCACAACGGATAGTTCTTTTTAACCGGTAAAATTGTTCTATTTTCGAAATCGACCTCGTTAAAATTGTTTTGGTTTGTAATCATCAAAAAGGGGGAGATTGTTTGATAAATGGTTTTATCATGATTTTGATGATTTTGTTTTTATACAAAACAATGTTTTTTAAGGGTTGTCCAAATACTCCTAAATGATTTAAAATGGTTTTAATATTTTCCGGAGTATTTTTTCAAGTTTATTTTCGATAAAATTGGACAACACATTTAATGATTTTGTATCAACGGGTTTTTACATCGAAACAATATGTTGTCCTAATACTCCCGATCGGTCTAAAATATTTTTACAATTTTTCGGAGTATTTCTTGGAGTTTATATTGGACAACACTTTTGATGATTTTGTGTTAATGTGTTACTTCATCAAAACTATATTTCTAATGTTGTCCAAAATACTTCCGATCGGTTTAAAATGTTTTTACTAATTTTTTGGAGTATTTCTTGAGGTTTATTTTCGACAAAAATCGGACAACATTTCATTTCGGTGGTCGACCAGTCGACCAAGAAGGCGACGGTACCTGGGAATGAGTTTCTTGAAACAGAAATCACGGGTCTCTCAAAATAGGTCAGGGTGACCGGTCCACATGGTGGGCGACCGGTCGCACCCCTGGGCGACCGGTCGACCACCCCCTGGACCGGTCTCCCCGTTGTAATTTTGTTGCATTCTTTTCAAATCTTATTTCTGCGCAACCGGTCGCCCTATGTTTTGACAGCAAAATTCTAACCGTTGTGCAGCAGACAGCTTTTCCTTAAATTGTGGGATTAATTTCTAACAGCTATAATCTTGATTTTAATTGTAATTTTTTTGTAGATATCAGATTCTAAGAGGAGCCTATCAAGGATCAATCATCTCCTATAAATAGAGAAAGATTTGAAGCACAATAAACAAGAGAGAACAATACAACACAACAAGAAATACTCAAGCAAACACTTGGTCTTATATTGTCATTATTCTTGTTGTAATTTGCCTAGCTTATCACTTTCACATTCTTGAGGTCTAGGCTATTCTTGATTACACTTGCATTCATATTTGCATCATCCATTATCGAGTTGTAATCTTGAATTTGGGTTATCATTCAACACAAGATATCCTTGTGAGTGTTCTTGTAGTAAGAACACACTTGGGTGATCTAGGTGTTAGGTGTAAGAAGATTGTGGCAATCTTCTTGTTGAGGTGTTGAAGAATTTGGTGTTCTTCAAGATTGAAGATTGTGGTAATCTTCACAAGGTGCCATTGAAGATTGTGGTAATCTTCAAGAGAGATTGTGGTAATCTCATAGGTGGTGTTGAAGAAGAGTGTGGTGCTCTTCAAGGTGTTGTTGTAAGTTGATGTTGTATTAATTTTGGTAATTAATAAAATCTTTTTTTCTTTTTGAAATCCATCTCGGATATACTGGGGTGGTAGATGATTAGGCCCTAGGTGGGTTGAACCTCTATAAATCGACGTGTGTTTTTTACTTTCCGCACCTTTATTCTTGTCTTGGCGTATTTGATTCGAAAAAGAAGGCATAATCGAAAAGATGGAGATAATCTATTCACCCCCTCTATATTATCGTAGCCGCTTGGACTTACATAAGGTAGGGCCGACTGGTCAACCCCTAGGGCGACCGGTTGGACCCTCCTTGACCGGTCGCACCCCCCTCTGTATGGTACCTGGATCACACTAATTTTATTTAACGTTCGAAATTTTCTATACAGCGACCGGTCGCGCTATGTAATCTTTTGAGAACAAATTTGTACCGTTGGACATCCATATCAACAAGATTTGCTTTTTAATTTTGTACATTATTTCTACATCTTGTGATCTTCTTTTTGTAGACAAAAGTGAAGAAGGAGGAGCCTGTGTTTGTGAAGACTCTCCTATAAATAGAGGATGATTTGAGACACAAAAGAACAACACACAAGCAAACACACAACAAGAAATCTGCAAATTTCTAAGCTTTCATATTCAACACTCTTGTTGTATTTATAGCCTAAGTATTTCACTTTCACATCTTGAGGTCTAGGCTTGATTCTTGATTACACTTGCACTCACTATTGTATTATTCATTATCTAGTTGTAATCTTGAATTTTTGGGTTCATCATTCAACACAAGATATCCTTGTGAGTGTTCTTGTGGTAAGAACACACTTGGGTGATCTAGGTGTTAGGTGCAAGAGGATTGTGGTAATCTTCTTATTGAAGAGTTTGGTGCTCTTTGAGGTGTTGAAGAATTTGGTATTCTTCAAGGTTGAAGATTGTGGTAATCTTCACAAGATGCCGTTGAAGATTGTGGTAATCTTCAACGGAGATTGTGGTAATCTCCAAAGAGGTGGTGTTAGAAGATTGTGGTAATCTTCAAAGGTGATGTTGTAATAATTTTGGTAATTATTAATAAAATCTTTTTTCTTTTTGAAATCCATCCCGGAGATACTGGGGTGGTAGAGGACTAGGCCCTAGGTGGGTTGAACCTCTATAAATCGAGGTGTGTTGTTTAATTTCCGCACATTTATTCTTGTCTTTGATTGATCATTCGAAAAAGAGGGCTAATTGCGAAAAATTGGCATAATCTATTCATCCCCCCCATCTAGATTATCGTAGCCACTTGGACTAACACCAAGTGTTGGATCTCGCGATTGGCTACTTCAGCTTGCCCATTTGCTTGTGGATGGTATGCCAATGCCACTTTATGTCTAACCCCATACTTTGTAACTAGATTGCTCATCAATTTATTCACAAAATATGACCCCCCATCACTAATCAAAGCTCTTGGGGTTCCAAATCGAGTGAATATATGTTTCTTCAGGAACCGCATTGCTACCTGTGCATCATTCGTCTGTGAAGGAATTGCTTCTACCCATCGAGATACATACTCTACTGCGAGTAGAATATATTGATAGCCCAAAGATGATGGAAATAGATTCATGAAGTCAATCCCCCACACATCAAATAGCTCCACTTCCATCACATTTGTTATAGGCATCACATGTTGTCTAGAGATGTTCCCCATCCGCTGGCATCTATCACACTGTTGCATATACAAATAGCAATCATTATATAAAGTAGGCCAGTATAACCCACTCTGTAGTACCTTCGCAGCAGTACGTGTCGGACCAAAGTGTCCCCCAGAAGGTGAAAAATGACACTGTTGTAGAACTCCTTCCCCCTCTTCTTGAGGTACACATCGTCTGATGATCATGTCTGCGTACCTCTTAAAGAGCAAGAGGTCATCCCACATATAAAACTTGACATCATGGAGGAACTTCTTTTTCAGATAAGAGGATAAATCTGGAGGCAAGACTCCCGCTACAAGTAATTAACGAAATCCGCGTACCATGGGAATTTTGCCTGTGCTAATAAAAGCTGCTCATCTAGAAACTCTTCCTTGATCAATTTTGTACCTTCTTTCTCATCCTTTTTATACACAAGCCTGGATAAGTGGTCTGCCACCACATTTTCACAACCTTTTGCATAATAGGGTTCAATCTTCTTTGATTCTGCATTGATGGTTTATACACATCTTCATGACAATCGATGGACTTATGCCTTTTAAATCAGATATCAACCAACCTAGTGCAAACTAATATTTTCTCAACACCCTAAGCAGTTTATCAAGCTGAGCTGATGTTAAAAGCGAGGATACGATTACCGGATTCGTGTTGTTTGCACCAAGGAATATATATTTGAGGTGTTCAGGTAACGGTTTGAGTTCTGGGGTTGAGGTCAACTGTCCAGGGTCACACACGGGCTAACCATGTGCGTACACATGGGCCGTGTGTTCTTCGTCCTGCTCCATGTCTTCTTCGGCACCACGCATGGTCTGCTCGTGCGTAGATGGCGTGGTTGCGAACCAATTTCCCCTAACTCATTTTCCATGTTTTCGCCTCTTGCACTTTTCAGTAGTACCTGCATATTATAGAGCACAAACATAGTCATACAAGTCTTGATTATCGAAATCAAGCATTACACTTGACGTCAACATGAATAGGTTAAACCAAACTCTAAATCATCATGGGACAATGTATGATCTACGTAATCATCAATTATGAATCAACTACGTCTAAGAAATTGCAGTTCTCAACACTATCATAAAATTTCATAGCCTTATAAATAGAAAATAAAACATGTTCATCATTAACCCGTAATGTGAGTTCTTTCTTCTGCACATCTATCAAGGCCTTCCCGGTGGCTAGGAATGGACGCCTAAGTATCAGAGGGACATCGCGGTCTTCCTCCATGTCTAGTACTGAGAAATCCACAGGGAATATGAATTTGTCAACTTTCACGAGCACATCTTCTATGATTCCCTTAGGATATGTGAGTGATTGATCCGCAAGTTGCAAAGTGACCGTGGATGGCTTCACCTCTCCTAATCCAAGTTTCCTGAAAATGGAAAAGGGCATTAAGTTAATAATTTCTCCTAGATCACAAAGTGCTTTATTGAAGAAAACACCCCCAATTCCACAAGGGATAGTGAAACTCCCCGGATCTTTAAGTTTTTGAGATAGTTTTCTTTGAATGGTAGCACTGCATTCCTCCGTCAAATTTACTGTCTCAAAACCTGTCATCTTTTGTTTTTTTGACATCACATCCTTTAGAAGTTTTGCATTATTGGGCATTTGCGCCAATGCGTCTGCAAAAGGTATGTTAATATGCAATTTCTTAAATATATCGAGAAATTTCGCAAATTGAGCATCTAACGTTTTCTTTTGAAATCGTTGGGGAAAAAGAAGGGGAGTAGTAAGTTTTGAAAAACCAGAGTTAGAAGAATATTTAAGCGTCTCAGCCCAGTTTTGTTCATCATTATGTCCTTCGGTTCCTTCCTCGACCTCAACGTTGCCATTTGCTACAGTGTTTGTGTCTCTAGGGGTAAGAATTACTTGAGCGGCACCACGCATGGGCAACTCGTGTGTAGGCGCACGGAACGTGCATGGTTGCGATTTCTCATTATTTTTGGAATTTTTGGCCCCTCGTACTCCGCACCACTCCTCAGACGAATGGCTTTACACTGCTCCTTCGGATTGACCTCAGTGTTACTCGGAAATTGGCCTTTCTGATGTTGTCCACCAATGATCGTAGCTAATTGGCCAATCTGGGTTTCAAATTTTTTCATTTGTGAGCCCATGGTGTTAGCCAATTGTGTGACATGTGTCTCAATTTTGTCCAGCTTAGCCTCATCCTTGCTAAATCGATTCCTCGTTTCATTCATAAATGAGCTCGTCTGACTCATAAATGAAGTGAGAGCGTCTTCCATAGATGGCTAGCCTCTATATTAATGACTCCGTTCATCACACTGAAACCCGGTGGTGGTTGCATCACGTTCTTTGTATCCACATAAGAGAAGTTTTTGTGATTCCTCAAATTCAGATGATAATGGGTGGGAGTCGAATTATTTTGGTAATTGTTGAAATTCATGTTATTGACATAGTTAGCTTCCTCCATAGGATCTTGAGGAACTCCCCCATTATTTGCACCCGTGTTCAATTCGTTAAAACACTTATCTGATTTGTCAATGTTGTCATCTGAGCCGTTAATGCTTTGATTGGATCCAAATCACAAACTTCGGCTACCCTTTTCACATTTGTCTTCTCGGAGGGCCACTGATAGCTATTCATTGCCATCTCTTCAAGCAAATTGAATGCATCTTGTGGGAATTTTGCTAGTAAGCTCCTCCTGCTGCGGCATCCACAAATGATCTTGTCTGTCCCAACAACCCGTTGTAGAAGAAACAAAGTTGTTGGTCTTCTGGAAACCCATGTTGCGGACACCTCCTCAATAAATCCCTGAATCTCTCCCAGGCCTCGTATAGTGGCTCAGAGTCGAACTATCTGAACAGAGTGATCTCGCTCTTAAGCTGCAGTTTCTTACTTGATGGAAAGAATTTGAATAAGAACTTTTGGCTCAACTCGTCCCAAGTATTAACACTGGCCTGAGTCAATGTGCCTAACCAGTTTCTAGCCTTATCCCTTAAAGAGAAAGGGAATTGGCGCAGACGTATAGCATCATCCGACACTCCATTCATATTGATCGTGCTACATATTTTCATGAAGTGTGCAAGATGAGAGTTGGGATCCTCAGTTGCAAATCCCCCAACTGGTTCTGTTGAATCATTGAAATTAACGCCGGCTTCAACTCAAAGTTATTAGCGTTAATCAGGATATGGGCAATTCCACCATAGTTGCGATTAATCTGAGGGCGAAAGTAATCGCGAATCACTTGTTGTTGGACTGTCGGAGCTTCTGGTATCGGTACCTCATTATTGATCCTATTGATCCCGTTGTTACCTTCGTTGTTCTCTTCCACAACCTCCATAGTATGATCAAGATTTCTTTCTGCTCGTTTAGTAGCTGCACTTATTCGCCTGGCGAAAGCTCCAACTTCCAGTATGAACGATGCTAATTCCCTTCACTTTGAGCGAGTGTTCATGCACTACCTGAAGCAGCTAAAAGAAACCAATCAAACGATGTAGGAGTGGAATCTAACAAAAGAAAAAGAAAAAAATATCTAAATTAAAAATAATACTATTTATCGCAATATTAGTACTAAAATTTAATTGGTCCTCGGCAACGGCGCCAAAAACTTGTTCGCCTTATTTTTAGCTTCACCACAAGTGAACGGCGTAGTTAATAGATAGGGTAAGCGAGGTCGATCCTATAGAGACTAATAAATTAATGTACTAAATATTGAGATTGTAATAACACTATTTTTATTTAGACGATCAAATTGTGATGGATGTTTTGAATCTAAGACAATATTTTATCATAAAAAGAACAAAGCAAGAGTTACGATTGAAAAGATCAAGTAGATAGATGGATTCCAGGGTTATGGTTTCAGTTAATCTCCCTCTTTTTATCCGATTAATCAAAACCAAAGTTATTATCTACCTTCCTTATAAGACAATCACAAAAGTAATTTATCCTCTCTCCGAGACACAATAAATATGTTGATTGAATTATCTATGCTAGCATCTCTACTCAACATAAGATAAACAACTGCAAAAAGTATAAAAGATCATTTATCCTCACAAATACTCACAGACTTCTCAATCATGCAAAATATTCATGTCAAGTACTCAAGATCTAGTATTGAAACTCATATCTCGAATTATTAATCAACACATCAAGCATGTTAAACCATTGGCCATATGATAAAACTAGTAATAAAGCAAAGTACTCGAATAGGGTTCGAAACAATAACTTCAATTCAAATTAAACATCAAACAAGAGTCGAATAACCTAATCCCAAACCCCTGAATCACAAGGTGTTTAGCCGGACATGGGAAACGAAGAATTCATAGACAAATTGTTCATAACCATGTCAACTAGATGAAAATAAAAATACAATGGAGTAAGAAAACTCATGGATATCGATTATCTCTCGATCAATCTTTAATCCTCAAGTGTGGATGCGACCTTGATCTTTCTCTCGATTCCTCTAGTAGAAGGGTGATTTTTTTATTTGCTTTCTAGGTAAAAGTAATTGTCCCCTCTTCTGGTGTCCGTCTCCTCTTTATTTATAACATCCCGGGACAAACGTAAGTCAAAACGCAGTGAGACTCTAAAAATCCCGCACAGACGCACAAGTCGTGCTTATGCGCACGATCTGCCCGTGCGTCAAGTCGAAGCCTCGATTTTTCTTTGGGTAGATGCATGGGCCATGCGTATAGGCACGACCAGCCCATGCGTCAAGTCGAACGTACAGTCTTAATGTATAAATCATGCACAAGCCGTGCCTATGAGCACGGGCAGGGTGTTTGTGTGCTTTTTTCTCTCAGTTCAGCTCCATACTTCGCGTATCCGTTAGAATCTTGCCGGTACTAACTTGCAATGCTCCAAATTGCCTCAAAAGTACTCCAAATATTGTTAATTCATGAAAAATGAGCAAAGCGTAATATCGTTTCCACAATATGAGAACACAACCCATTTTACTGAGTTAATGCATGTTTATCAACCTATTGTATCCAAAATCATGGCCAAAATACAGCAAAACTCACACTAAACAAACCCCCAAACTTAAAGTGTTGACAGTCCCGGTCAACGCTTTATAAACAAAACAAAACACAAGTGGGAAGAATGGAAAGCAATAATCAAGAACAACACAAAAAAACTCATGCTGCTTATCCATAGGTATCAAGCAATGAATCAACCAAGCCTCAAATATCTAACATAGAACACGTTTCAATAAAACCATGACAAATGCTTTGAATCACGACTCTCACTGATCAAGTGTATGCTCTCCTCTCAAGTGTATACGAGACGTGTTTACGCTCAAATCATATCAATGATGAAGAACTACCATAAGCTTGCAAATCGTCTCAAATCTCCGCCACTAAAGTGCATGCAATTCATGAATCAAAAATGACTTTTTCATTAGGTTGTAATGAAGGCTCTTTTGTTAAGGTAGGGAAATATAGATAAAGGGACTCAAGTCGAGCATATAGTTTGGTAAGCATATCTTTCATTCGAATTAACAATCCTCATATAAACCCACTATGCTACTCAAATCACCCTTTGTTTTCATCAACTCTTCATATCCCCTTTTCCGTTTGTTTGATAAAACTCAACTTTTTCACATCATATTACAACCCTACCCTACAAGTTCATTCATAGAAACCCAATCATAGAGAGGATTTTTTTTATTTTTTTATTTTTTATCCGACTCCTTCATGAGTATTCATCATTCTTTTTTTCTCCTTTTTATGTTCTTTTATTCACATAAACCAACTCTCGCACAATTATCTATATTCTTGATTCAATTTAGTTCAACCTTATTCGACCCACTTACTCAATGCTATAAGCTCAAGTTTAGGGAAACAAATATATCAAGTTAGGGCTGAAGATGTGGCTATCCAAAAATAAGTCAATAGGCTCAAATTGGCTAACTAGGGAATTCAATATCATTTGGTAGGTCAAAGGCTTAACGAAAAATGGCCTTAAATCATTTTTACACATCGCATACAACATGTGGCCTTGACAGAGATACCAGAGCAAATTTTAGAGTTCTAACAACATGAATGATACACTCAAAACAACAAACAAGACTGCATATAATGAAAAAGTAAAGGCTCGAAAGCTCACAGGCCTGAAAATTCGTAAATCAAAGCATAAAATCCATGTTTTCAATATTCACATGCTATATATCATCCATTCTTTGCTTGATCATTTCGCACTCAACACCCAATCAAAATAGCACAAAAATTTTCAAATTATCCCCCAAGTCGCAACGCACACAACAAAAACCATTTTACTCACTCCCTAAGACCTACTAAAGCAGTAAACGTGCTAAAACTGTAAACGTGCGTCAATGCAATGCAATCTAAATGCTCTACATGCAACTATATGAAATGCAAAAACATTTCTCTCCACAATATCGAGAATACGACCCATTTTACTCGAAATATGACCCATTTTACTGAAGTTAATGCATGTTCATCAACCTATTATATCCAAAATCATGCCCAAAATACATGGAAAACTCATACTAAACACTCACCCACAGACAAATGGGCAGTCTAAGAGGACGATACAGACCCTAGAAGATATGTTGAGGTCTTGTACATTTGATTTCTCTGGAGGTTGGGATTCACATCTCTTGTTGGCAGAATTCGCCGGCAACAATAGTTATCAAGCAACTATTGGTATGGCGTCATATGAAGCCTTATATGGGAGAAAATGTAGATCTCTAGTACACTGGGAGATAGATGACAAATGAACGCCGAAACAGAGAAGTGGGTACCAAATAGCCATTTCAAAAACATATTTAGTTCAAGAAGCAATAGAAAAAGTCCGACTCATTAAAGAGAGAATTAAAACAGCTCAGAATCGGCAAAAGAGTTACGCAGATAATAAGTGTCTAGAATCCGAAGTTGGGGATATGGTATTTTTGAGATTATCACCAAGAAAGGGTCTTATACAATCTAAAAAAGGTGAAAACTGAATCCCAGGTATGTAGGACCATATCCTATTGTAGAGAGAGTTGGCAGCCTGGCTTATCGACTTCACCTTCTGGGCGCATTAGCAGAGATACACGATGTATTCCACATATCTTGACTTAAGAAGTATAATCTTGATCCAGCGCATATTATCATAGAAGAGATCCCTGTGATTCAAGAGGATTTATCATACGTGGATCAACCATTGTGAATTATTGACCATCAAATTAAGGAATTACGCAGAAAAAGAATTCCTCTGGTGAAGGTGCTATGGCAGAAGCATAATAAACATGAGGATGCTACTTGGGAGTTGGAGGAAGATATGATCAAGAATTACCCAGAGCTATATCAAGAAGGAATTTAGTGGTCAAATTCTTTGAAGGAGGGGAGTATTTGAGACCCCATTGACTAACCTCGAGATATCTAAGGTAATTATCGTATTAGGTGGTGTAATTTAATTTTTATAGCTTAATATTTTTTTTTCTTTGAACTAATTATGACTTTATATTATTTATATAATTAGAATTTTATTCTTGTTTATAAGAGTTAGAATTTAAATTGTTATCATATTTTATGACTAATTTATTTAATTTTATACATTATAGAGTTGTCTTATATTTTATGAAGATGAGGGTTGGGTGCAACCCAAATTCTAGAGTGAAACTTTTTGTGCGCCAAAACATACCATTTCTTGAATATAGTGGTAGGTTTTATTTGTTCCTTTGGCATTCTTCGATAATGTAACTTTGATGTATTTTTTGTTCTACAAACTATATTTATTGAAAGGGACAAATTTTATACATGGTGAATTAATACCATAAAATACAATTTTCATAAACATGACATTTCATAACAGGGATTTTTATCAAGAACAACAACAACAACAACAACAACAACAACAACAATAATAATAATAATAATAATATTAACAATGCAATTTTGGAATTCAACTATGTTACTTGTGCATAATTTAGTAATGCAATACTTTTTAACTATTTTAATATTATCGAGAATTTTCAATCTTTGATACTAAATTATAGCATCCATTAATGTCTTGTATATGTGCACACATCAGAAAAATATTTTAGGTGCACTATTTTTGCACACACTAAAATGTCAAAACAATGTGTCTTATATGCACACATTAAAATCATGTTCTATAAAAGAATATTGAAATTTCATTTTCTGTTTTCATTTCAACATGTCAAACTAGAAAATATAAAGAACATGTTGCTTTATTCTAAATTCTCGTATATATATATATATATGTATATATCATATGTAAATTACTTATTTGTTGGCCATGAAAGCCACTCACAAATCTCTATTATTTTCTCGATAGGAAAAGTTCAAGTCAAGTTAGGAAGGCAATGAAGAAAAATGCATTCATAAGAGAATATTTTTATTTCATTTGAAATTTAATCTGAAGAACTTTATATAACTGAAAAAAATTATAATATGATTAAAAAGGGGGTAAAAACTTTTGATTCTCTATATAATAGACTATTATGACACTAACAATAATAAACTAATTAAGAGGCCAACCTTGGAGAAAATTGTTTGATTTTGCAGTTTGCAATTCTCATATTTTTAAATATGATGAGAAAATGGTAATACCTGAATTTGAAATATAGATTTACACTTTACTTTTCTCACAAATACAAAAATATTCAACAAAGATCCATTAACGACATTCTATTTTGGGGAAATTATTTTTTGCAACCTCTATTATGACCATTTTGTGGGTTTGGTACCTAAACCTTTTTTTATTGGAATTTAGTACCTAAACTTTGCGGGATTGTTAAATTGCAACCTCAGGCTTCCCGATGGCGGAATATTTTGAAAATCATCAAATTATCTAAAGTGATAAAAGTTATTACGGTTTGCAACCCAAACTTGCGTTATTTGTTAATTTGCAACCTAAACTTTTTATATTTGAACTTTGCCACCTCACTTCACAATAAATAATAAAAATTATATTAATAAATAATCTCTTTGTTTCACAAAACAAATATTTTATAGTTAATACATAAACATATTGATTAGTTAATTTTATAAAAATTAAATAATTATAAGACCATTTTAAGATAATAAATTAAAGATATATAATAATAAATTTTTAATATTGATTTTTTTTATTTAAAAATATTAAAATTTGAAATTGTCGTATATTTATTTATTATTATTTTTTTATCTAAAATTTAAATTTTCAAAATTCTATGAAGTTACTTAATTAAAATATTATTACTATATATTTTAAATTGTACTAAACATAAAATTTACATATAATTATTTAATTTTTTTCACACCTTTTAATTTCTACTTTATTTTTTTTAAATTCTATAAAATAAATTAATCATTAGAATTCACAATTCAACAAGAAAGATAAAAGAATATTTCTTGTTTTTGTTTTCGATAAAAAAAACAAGAAAGATAAAAGAATATTTTTTATTATAGAAGAATTATAAATTCATTATTATAGATTTTCAATTTAATGAAATTGAAAATTAACATATAATTATCTAAAAACAATCATAATTTACTTAATAAATTGACTTATTAATACGTATTATTATATTAATTATTACTATTAAATATTAATTGTGTGTATAAAAAGAGATAACTACATATTTATTAATATAATTTTATTATTTATTCATATGTACGTAACTGAACAATGTTTGCATATACTTACACGTGTATGCTTGCATCTGTGTCCTACTTTATTATATAAATAAAGACAATTTCTCCGTAAATAACTAAAACATTAAAGTAGCATAACCTAAATATATGATGAAATATAATGTAAAATAGAGGATTCCGCTTGATAATCCTCATACTCCAGTTCTGGAAAATATCAAAAAAAAATTATACTTTAAATGTTAAATTTAAATGAATGTTCGAATTGGGCTGAAGAAAAAGGGACGTGAACATCAATAAACTTCAAAAATATTTCAAATTCTTCTTTTTTGGTTGGCCATCAATCTGATGAGTTGACTTATAAAGTACATCTGACCTATATTTAATTGAATGGTCAAACTAATATATATAATATTAAAAATTAAACTTGCCAATATTTGATTTCTATGGCCCACTATAATCTCATTCTCCTTAAAAAATGAATAAAGTAAAGATGTAACATAATATTAGATTGAGATTGTAAAAATTTTGTATACTCACTACAAATAAAATTTCGACCTACCCGTACATAAACACACTAATGAAGTCACTAACTATCTATGTATGAATGAAGAGCATGGACGATAACACATATATACTTATAAATGTACTGATATCTTGATGCACACAATTAAAAGTCATATACATACATATATAACTGACCAATGATTGTCTATAGTTACACGTGTATATATATACACGTGTAAGTATATAAGTAAAGACAACTTGTTCGTACATAACTGCAACACTAAGTAGCATATTTGTAAATAACTTAAATGTAAAACATTAAGTAGCATATTCTGCAATAGCCATATCAATAAAGAAATATCCGTGCATAAGTAAAGAAATAACCATGTCGTCTCACGTTGTACAATGAGTATAAGTACAACCATAATTAGTAAAATACTAAATTACATTTTGTTGTCTAGAAATATTCATGAAAACAAAGCAAAGTAAAAAAGAATTGATTATCCTTGTTTTCTACGAATAAATCCACATTTCCTAATTCACTTAATTTCGTTAACCTTTCTTCCACTTGCAATTCAAAATTTAACATTCATATTAATTCCTCTCTAATTTTAATAAACAAAATCTATTAGGAAAACTTCAAAATTAGCCAGTGACATATTTTGTGAGGTAAGTAAAGTAACAAAAAAATGAATATATGAAGAACTTCTCTTGCCCTTGTAATATAAATATAAAACTAAGATAAGAAATTCATTTCATACCATTATACAAGGTAAGCAGGTATATATGTCAATTCTGGTAATTTGGTTGCAATTTTATATTTTTAAAATATGAAGAGAAATGGCAATTAAAAACGAATCTAAAATATATAACAGATACAAAAATTTTCAACAACTGGCCACTAATGGCATTCTATTTCCTTGCATATCATTTCATACCATTATACAAGGTAAGCAGGTATATATGTCAATTCAAATTGCTGACATTTTTTTCCCTAAAAAGCACATTAGAAAAATCTCTACGTTGCCAAGAAACTATATCTATATGTGTGATATATCACATTGATAAGGAAATTAAGATTTGTGCTCTTCAAAGCTTTCTAAATCTTGTAACTTGGACCCTTATACGAATTAGTCTTCTAAGTTGTCAAGTTTGCTTTTTAGTCCTTTAACTTAGCAATTTGACTTTTGGTCCTATAACTTAACATATTTCAGCAATTTAATCTTATATAAACAATATTCAAATTTTATCTTGGACTCTTAAATGAAAATAGTCTATTGCGACGATATCAGACACAATGTGCTTTACGTACAAAAAATATTAAACAATCCCGCAATGAAATTTATACCTCTTTTTGACCAAAATCGTATCAAGTGTGATGGTCCGCAACGCTACCAGTCAGAAGATTACTGCTATAGCTAGCTCTTTTCCAGACGAGGAAGACTATGTTTCACAGTATTGCATTGTTTCCTTTCTTACTCCTGTGATTATTACATGTTCAACATATCAGTATCCCAATATATTATCATCTCCTGATTTTTCTGTTCATACATTATCATCAAGATTTGACGATACCTCCTGTAATGAATACATTTTCGACAATTGTCCAAATCAAATTTGGAAAAAATTCTCTTCATCAATCGTTGATTACATAAATATATATAATAATTTTTTCTTGAAAGTTCTTAATAAACTTAAGTTCTAACTTAATTTTTCAAACACCAGGATAAAAATATTTGAAAAATTGAAATCATATAGTCCTTTTTAAACTTAAAAGACCAATACACACAATGTATAAACATGCAGGACTAAATAAAATGTAACTTATAGGACCAGAAAGCTAAATATTCAAATAAATAAGACTAAATATCCAATTCCATACAAACTTATAGGTCTAATCCTCAAACCTGTCAAGATAAATGACCAAATCTCAAAATTGGCCAACTTACAGGATGAAATTTCTCATTTCCCCGACATTGATAATAGAAAAAATAAATAAATTTGGAATGATATATATTGATACGATGATTACTCTAACACCTTACTTAGATTAGTTAATTTATAAGAGAGAACAAATGCAAAAAGTTGTTGATAGAGCGCATTGTATCCCTTCACCATGCATGTGAGCTCAATGCCTGACATATGTTCTCCTTTTGGATAGCATACAATTTAATAGGAAGACCGCGAGTGTGAAGCCCTCGATTTTTATTCGAACATGTACTTGTCTCACGTATCGTCTTTGTACTATTTGACTATTCTACCGTGTCGCTTTGACGGGTAAATATTAAGGATAAATATATTTTCTATTTAAATTCTTTTATTTATTACTTGTGATCGTAATCATTTATTAATTTTATTTCACATTTATGATCACTTGATTGATCATCATTATTATTACTTGTGTATTTATTAGTCATCTTAGAAATTTAAGAGACTATTTATTTTAGAGATTTATACCTTATAGAATTAAGAACTCGACTTAGATTAAGTGATCATGAGACGTATAAGTGATCAAGGAAAATCACTAATTATTTTGGAAATTGATATTATTCATCTATTATCATCAATTTTGGGACAAAAAAAAATGGAAATGCCACAAATACCCCTTAAGGGACGGCCATGGTGGGTATTTTAAGTGTAGAAATATCTCCCAACTCTTGTACATGTACACCTTGTGTATTCATCTTGTGTATTTTTACACCATTAATTCAAACCTACATCTTAGAATAATCCCACAATTTCAACCATCCAATTGGTCAAACAAGACCAATTTAAATATTTCCCCCCCCTAAGCTTAGCATTTTGGCTAATTGTCCCTAGTAAAGTTGCCTATTACTAATTTATGCCTTAATTCCCCAATTATTCACCTCACAAATTATTTAATCAAAGCAAAACAAAATTTTTATTCCTCCCCCCCATCATGGACGGCCAAATGGCCAATTTGGGGATCAAATTTTGTTCCAATTTTCTTCCCAACTCTAAGACTTGAAGATCCTCTCAACTCTCTCTAAAAATCCTCCTACACCTCTCTACACATTTTCTTCTTCTTCTTAACACTTAACCAAAATACAAGAACTTCTCCTCTTAAACTTCACAAAAATTCGAACCATATACTACACAAGGTAAGAAATTTTCTTCTTCAATCTATTCTTATACCTTTTAGCTCACCTCTTCCACCTTCTAATTTAAGTTTGATTTTGTGATTTTGAGGTATACCTAGAAGACCTTTGAAGATATTAAGAGACTTGTCATCTTGAAGAAAAATTGTGAAGAAATTGGACTATAAGGTAAGAAATGGATTTTTTAGTACCTTTTCTTCTTCTCTTTCTATATTCCAAATTTTGACACTCCATTTTCATTTTTAGAGTTTTAGGGGCTGACCTTGGTGGTTGACATTAAGGGTGACCAAAACCTTACACTTGGAAGCCATTACTAGTCACATTTTACTCACTACACAAGGTAAGTGTGGTATTTTCAATTTTCTCACCATCTTCTTCTTTTCCCTAATATTTTAACCACATTCTTCTAACTCCTATATTTTTTTGATATTCCTTGACTTAGGGGCTGACCTAAGTCACTCCTTCATCGAGAGATTTATCCTATTTTCACCAACAAACCGATCTTTAAGGTGGGTGGAAAAATCCTTTCAACTTCTAGGTGTTTTAAATTGAAAATATGCATGTAGTATTTTGTTATTGAGCACTTGAGATATATATTATGTATTGCATGATATTTTCTTGTATCAAGTTGGAAAATTTTTCAAGTGTTGCTCGAAAATGCTATTTATCGAAAAATAGGACATACATGTACACTTTATTGTTGTACTTGATGAATGCTTGCATGAAATGGACATGTATGTTTATGACTCTTGAAATCAATGTTTTGTATGACTTATAACCTGGACAAGTCGAGCATAATTGATTAAATTTCGATTTTTGGACTTAAAATGCAAAAATAGAAAGTTGGTGGACTTAATTGCAAGAAAATAAAACTTAAGGGGATCCCTCTGTAATTTTCGATTTTTGGGACTGAACTCAGGTTCAAAAATTATTTTTTGACATTTTAATAAAGTTTTAAGAGTTTTTAGATAAATAAAATCAACCCTTAAAAGCCCAAGGACTAGATTGTAAAATTTTAGAAGTTTAAGGGCTATTTTGCAATTTTCGAAACTGTACCAGACCCTAATTTTAAAATTTGAAATTTTAACTCTTAAGGGACTGGAAATAACATATTTTAAGTGTATTCCAAAAATCCAAGTGTTTAGAGCTTGGAAAGTAATTTTATAAAAATATAGGGACCAAATTGTAAAAGATTAAACTTGAGGACCAAAATACAATTTCCAGGACTTATGCAGTCCATGCACCTGAAAATACTAATTTAACTAAAACATAATTATATCTCGGACCCAATGTTCAAATTTCATAACAATTGGACCCCTAAAAGCCTTAAAAGCAATTTCCCACTGACCTTAGTGACATTTTACAAATGGAATCACATTAAAATCCCTTCCGGTTTGTGAGTTCCAATTATTTTAAACTTAGACCCCGAAATGGCAATTTTAACAAATTTGGGGCCAATGTGAGAATTTTATAAAAACTCGACCTCAAAACTTTAAAAACCTAAATCTCTGAACAATTTAGAGAATTTAGGAACTGACTTCATAATTTTTCAAGGTCGGACATTTATTTATTCAATTTTTAACCCCAAAAGAATTGGGTTTTACAAAACGAGACTAATTGAAAATTTTCTTTTTACAAGGACCTAACTCGAATTATTTTTATTTTAAAGAAACAGCCCTGGACCCTCTGACTTTACTTATTGATTAAAATATTTTATTTTCTCAAAAAATCCTTGATTTATCGGATCATCTTGACCGATTAATACGCGATCATGGGGCGACTTCCTCGTCTTGCGATTTCGAATCTATAACGGACTTATGTTCCACCTAATTTTTCAAGATATCGAAGATTGCTTATAACTCCGCCAACGCCATAATTACCTTACGCAAATTTTCGAAAACTTTTCATGAACTGCTTCTCGAATCAATATACTCAACTGCCTGGTTGACTACCTGAACGTGTATTTAATTTACTGCCTGAGTCAAATTGGTGTGTCGAGCTCACAGTCGGAGTGGATACGTCGGGGATGGAACCGAGCAGCTCGACTGCTATTCCACTCTCCGGCCCCATCGTCCTAATCCCACAACTGAGGGACGGAGTTTGTCCAAGGGAAGCGGGTCGTAGTACTTGAGGTATAATCATGATTATGACAAATCCGAGCCTTGCTAGCTCCACCGTGTGGATTTTGTCTTTGCCTCTGAGTGATAAGGTGACAGTGTCTTGGAACATCTTGCTCGGGAGTTACAAGGAAGAACGAAGGAATCGCCTGTCCCATCCACACAATTAAAGTTAATCGGACCCATTTGGTTGGCGCTACAAATCCATACGCAATCGCTACTTGTATTGCATAGGTTGGCGCTACAAACCCGTCGCAACCGCTACTTGTCTTGCATAGATTAGCGTTACAAATCCGCACGCAATCCTCCCCGTCTGCTTGGACCATAGTGCTGCTTGACCCATCAATCGTTCTTAATCGTATAAGTATATTACTTAAATATATCTATCACGATGCTTGTGGACCGTGTGTGAAATCATGCATCATCTCTCACGCGTTTTCATATAACTAAATTTCTCGCGTTAACTATATATATCGCCACACTTGCACACGATCACCCCGTCCACTAAGATTTCTGTCTCACCCCCTCCTGTTTTCTAACCTTAGAAGATGACTTTGTCGAAGAAACTGAACCTGCCTTGGATTGAATTCTCGTGCTCCGCCTGTTGGTCTTACTTCCTATTGATATCTATTGTTGCTGGACTGCTTTCTTTTGTTTTTCTATTGTTGGACTCTTTTATTTTCTTTTGCCATTCTAGACTGTAATTTAAGGGCGTAGGACCCTTTGACACTTAAGTTGGTGATATGATGTGTACTTTATTTCCTAGTTCTGGACTGTAAGCTATTGGTTGTTGGGATGTATTTGTAATCGTGATGTACTTATTTTATTTCCGCTGATTTAGACCTTGTTTCACTTGGGATTGTTGCATCATTTTCTAGAATGTTGGGTTTATTTCTGTTTAAGTGATTGATCGCCGTCGCCGTGTTTGGGGCGTGATGTTATGGTATCGTCGAGCTCGGCTAGTAAGATGGAAACTTACACCGAGCTGACCCAGGATAGGACCCTTGGATTATGTTGGGTAGTACCGCGACTTGACTAATTAAGTGTGAAATCGATTTCAATAATGGTATAGAACCGTATTATTGATGTTTATGTTAAGTCGAATTTATACTTGGAGAATCCATAGTCATACTTGATTTGACTTAGTTGACTCTTGATCCGACTCTCCTTAGTCATCCTTTCCTTGTTCTTCCTTATCTTTTCTTACTTCGCCTAATCCTTCTTAGTTTGGCTTGTTCGGGATGGAGCCGACGCCACCTATCCGTGGGAATTATTGAGGCCCGCGCCGAACGTGATTACTTTCGGGCATACATGAACCACTGGTACTAGGAATATCTTCGGGCTACCTCAGAATTGGTAGAGGAACGTCGCCGCAACCAAGAACTAACACACCTCCTGACGAAGTGCCAAGAGGAGAAGAACGACCTTACCCTCCTTGCTAAGGATCGCGAGGATACCATTCGTGCTCGCGAAGATCAAATCCAGTCAATCCAGGAACACTTGGAAATTACTCGCAAGAAGATGGAACGCGCCCAGGAAGGCCGCGAAAAGTGGGAAAGGGGCGCATACATGTCGAGAGCCACCATCGGACGTCTCGAAGATACTATCATCAAACAAATGCAGGTGATCGAGGACCTCACGCATGCCTTAACTCAATGGGATGCTGCTTTGGAAGCTGCCTTAGCAGCTAATGCGCCACCGTTGCCACCGCCTGAGGTGGAACCCATGCCTGATCTCGAGGCCGATAATGAAGAGGATCCCGAGGAGGATCCTGAAGAAGATCCTGAAGAGGATCCCAATGAGGATCCAATGGAGGATGGAGAGCCCGATGCTCTTAAAGCCGCCCCACTTGATGACGCTCCGGGACTAGAGCAGTGGCCAGATTTAGTCGACTGGCCTAATGCTGAGGCGGTACCTCAGCCCGATCAGGTTCTGGTTATGGACGAGGCCGCTAGTGATGATGACGGTGACCTCACCGAGTAGATAACTTCTATGCTAGACCTTAGCCGACGCTTATTTCCATCCTGTTGTATTTTGCTTTCTGTTGTACTTTGATCAAGTTGTATCCTGACTCTAGTTTATCTTGGATTCTATATTCCTGTTGTATGAACTCATTCGGGTGTATTCAAATTTCACAATCAATGAATATACTTTTCTACTTATTCTATGTCTTGTATATTGTTGTTGTGATATAACTTGTTATATGCGAGTACTTATTGAAATCATTCCTTTCTGAATTGTAGCTAAACTACAGATACATGGCTGAAACCGTGGGCCACGCGGAGACCCCGCCGTGTTCCCGAAGGTATGAGGATGTACCCGGAACGGTACCCTCCCCGAACTACCACCACCTCCTCCGCCGATCGCAGGAGATAACTTGACTGCAATAGCCCCGCAATGATATCGGGTCTTCATGAGGCAACAAGCGAGCCTCAACGGCGTATTCCCGAGCCCGCTAGAGAGGCGAATGATCGCACTTTGGAGCGATTCTAGCGATTTGACCCACCGGCTTTCTTAGGAGAGCCTCGATGACTTAAAGCGGAAGAATTGATTGGGAAACTGGAGAATATCTTCAATGCTCTCCAATACTCGGAGGAACAAAGGTTACACTCGCCGTGTTCCGACTAGAATCGGCCGCTAGAGATTGGTGGAGAGCAGTTGAGAGAAAATGGGAACAGACCAAGTAGATATGACGTGGAAAAATTTCTGGCTGAATTCAATGAGCAAAAGACATTCCCAAGTCATGAAGGAGGCACGCGGGCGAGTTCCATAAGTTGAGACAGGGGAACATGTCCGTAACCCAAGACGAGTCGAGTTTCATCGATTGTCCAAATACGCTCTGGGACAATCGCATGTATGGACAAATTATATAAGTTCACACGGGGATCAAGCTAGAACTTCAAATGCAAATGCGATCATTGAAATGACAACCTACTCGGCCGCGGTAAAAGGCGGCTCTCCGCATCGAGTCGGGATCAACCGTGTTGGGCAGATTCAACAGAGTAGGCCATCAAATAGTCTCAAGAGGACAACTGTGGGACAACCATCTAAGCAGCCTGCTAAGTTTCAGAAGGGAACAGTTAATGAGACGGATAAAGGAAAAGGACCAATCTGAAAAAAGTCGGGTCAAGTGTACACATTGCCGTAAACCGGGGCATACCGCCACGATCGCTTGGCGTAAACAGGAAGGTGTTTACGATGTGGTAGTGATCAAAGACCACCGGTGAAGGATTGCCCAAATACGAAGACCAACCAAACAAACAGTAACCGGGTAGCGGCCGGGTAACGGAAAGGATGCCCGCTCGAGCATTTGCACTAGCCGGACATGAGGCTCCAGAGGCAACAAACGTGGTGGAAGGTACGCTTCTAGTATCTAGCCACTACGCTAAAGTACTATTTGACCCTGGATCAACACATTCATTTGTCGCACCACATTTTGTACACAAGCTGCATGCATGCATGGAACATATGCCTATAGGTCTAGAAGTATCAACTCCTATGGGCGCAAGCCAGATAACAGATATTATATATAATGCATGCGAAGTTAAGATTGATGAGATAAATTTTCCTATCGATTTGATTTTATTACCTATATCCGAATACGACATAATTTTGGGAATGAACTGGTTGTCTGCACACCATGCACAAATGGACTGCCATTGCAAGTCCATTAAACTATGTGAACCCCGTAAGCCCGAAGTAGAAATTTTGGGAAGAGCACGAGTTAAGATTGCCCCAATCATTTCAGCAATGAAAGCGAGAAAGGCGATCACTAGAGGGGCACAAGGGTACTTGGCGTTTGTAATTAACAAACCTAAGGTTGAGACACAAATTAATCAAGTACCTATAGTATCGGAATATACGGATGTATTTCCACAAGAACTCACCACTGTCCCTCCAGATAGGGAAGTCGAGTTCACCATTGAGATATTACCAGGAACCGCCCCGATCACCAGAACGCCGTATAGAATGGCTCCTGTTGAGTTACAAGAGTTGAAGACTCAATTACAGAAACTGATGGATGTAGGATTTATCCGAACAAGTACGTCTCCCTGGGAGCACCCTGCATTATTCGTCAAGAAGAAGGATGGTACATTAAGACTGTGTATAGATTATCGCGGTCTTAATAGTGTAGGTCCCAAGGGGTGTAAGTGTAAGGTTTAGAAGGGGGGGTTGAATAAACCTTACCAAATTTTCGATTTAGTCCTTTTAAATATTCAGAGTTGATACTACATGTACCGTTGTCCTTGATGGATGGGCCGATCAATTTAGTCACTCAAGAGTTAATCTCTCAATGCACTCAACCGAGCCGTTGATGGAATAACTCACCAATTTGTTGACTCTAAATTAACTCGATTGTGATTTTGTTTTCAGCGGAAGACTTAACACCCTTAATTTTGATTAAGTAAGAGTTTAGTGCTTGGTTTAGTACTTATAAGTTATTGAGTGAATAGCAAATTTATCGTGAGATATAAGCGATTAAAAATGCAGGAATTAAAATGTTTGAAATGTAAATGACACAAAAAATTTTTATAGAGGTTCAAGATGGGGTAATTCTTCTACTCCTCTCTTCTCCAACTCCTGGAGGAATCCACTAGGTAATGATCGGTTTACAAAGTGGTAACAGTCCGTATACAAGTCTTGATCACACAAACCGACTTGATCCTTTGGGACTCGATGCCTGAGACGCCTTGATCACTCACCGGTTCTCGCACGACTCGCTTCTTCACAGGCAGGCATTGCCTTGCTACTACAGCTCACTTGCTCAAGCTCTTTGGATTTGATCACGAAGCCCTCCACAAGCTTAAGACTTGGTTCAACCTTGAACCTTCCTACAATCCTTCCTGGAATGTAGACCCCTTGTTTTCAGTATTTTCCTCTTCAACCGATTGAAGTTATCTTTCCTTCACAGTGAGTGTTGGATTGATGTTCTTCGTAATGTAGGCTTGAGGATTGAGAATGTTTCAGTTTTTCTAATATGCTTGTATATCTCACATGTGTGTCTTGCTTCTCAAACAAACTCCTCAGCCTTTTATAGTGAACTTTCAAAAATTTGCCCGTTGAAGAGATAGGCTTATTTTTGAAAGTCACTTGCGATCGTTGGTTTGTCTTGTTGCGCTTCTTGGAATTGCCATTTCCTCGTATGAATTGTTCTTTCACCTTTTCGGGAGTTCGACACGGTGTAGTGCTTCCCATTGGTTCATTCCATTTGCACGCTCGGGACCGAGCACTTCAAGAAAGGTGGTATGGAGATATTACTTGTTTAAGTAAATCTCTTGATTTCTTCAACGGTCTTTTTACGCTTATCTCGACTTGACCGCATTTCCTTGCTTTCCCCAGGTGACTTAGAGTCAGCTTCCAATCATTGGATGACTCTTCTGTCACTTCAACTTGAGACTTGGCTTTTCTCGAGTTGACTTGATGATACTCCACTTAGTTGCATCTCACCGCTTTTTAGTAGAGTTCCCGCTCTACTCTTCTTTGCCATACTCAAATTGCCTCTCAAAGCAGAGTCTTCCTTCCATCTTCAATTGTCTTCTTGCATGTTAGGCGTAGTGACTTAACTCACTTGACCCGACTCTAATTGTTACAATGCATTATACAATAAAAATTGAGGTGCCAACTTTCTATTCTAAGTTTTACATGGCATTCATCAAAATCTAAACAATAAAATTCCTAACAATTTCCCCCTTTTTGATGATGCCAAAACTTAAACCATTCAAAAATGCAAATAACAAAGATACATACAGATAGTGTATTGACATAGAATGTATGCGCAGAATCAATCTTTTTATTGATCATATCATTCTTGTACTTTTTACACGACTGTTTACAAGGTGTATCAGAGTTCATATTTGCCTACACAGAGAAATAAAGAATTTATAGCTTTATTACAGAAGACTTACATTGTATGTATTTACATAGTGAAATACACGAAGGGTTGGACAACAACACTTCATCTCCTTCGCTGTCTCCTTCTTTCATCTTGTTCAGCATCTTCTTCTCTTCTTCTCTTTTTCTCGTCATCAGCTGCCTTCTTTTTCTTTTCATATGCCTTCCTGGCAGCTTCATCTTTTCTTATTCTTTCCTGTCTCTCCTGCCATAGCTGAGTTTGTCTCTTGTTTTCTTCTTCTATTCTTTTTGCATACTCAGCGTTAGTTTTAGCCACTCGCAAATTTGCCACTTGATCAAGCCCAGCCCAGTAGATCCCTCCTTTCTTTCCCGGATCTACGTGTTCGATATTCTTGGGCGGAGGCCCAGGTCCAAGCTTCTTCCTCCACTCATCGCTTCTTCCTCTACCTCTGGGCGTATCTTTGTCTTTGGGTCTTCTTTTTCCAAATGAGTGACCGGTGAGAGTGACCAGCAGAGTGATCGGTAGTCTGCACTGTCGCCTTCTTCACATAATGTGAGACCCTTTTCCCAAGATAAGTCCCAAGCTTGAGCCATAGACATATTTGCAAAGTATCCTTGATTCGAGCGTTTTGAATTCGTCAACGATCGTGGCTCGTCCCGACATCCGAAATGGCATAAGTGTCTCTCGTCTCTTTGGAATGCCTCCGTGTTCTTTCAAGATGTTCATAACTCGCATCCATTCTTCCTTCCACTTCCTTCATCCCTGCTTCAATTGTTTTTCTTTTTCGGCCATAGATACAGTGTGTTGGAGTGGCGCGAGTCACGGGAGTTTGTCACGATAATGTCACCAGTGATGACCTTGTTGGGGGTTTGTGCAATCATCAAAGTCACATCTCACGACCCTTCCCCCTCAACAAGCTTCCTTTTTTTGTTTTAAGACTTCCTCACCTGATTTTCCCTTCTCACCGCTTCTCCTTTCTTTTCACTTGATTTTAGCGCTTTAAGGTATTCCTCTTCCCCTTTTTGGCATCATCAAAGGATAGAGGAACCCCAGAACATATGGCAAGCATGAAGTCGAGTCTTCGATGGTCGAGTTCTACTTGAGTCCTGCTGCGTTGTATGCGGCGACGAATTGGATCGAGTAGCGTTGGATTATCTTTGAAATCGGCTTCATCTCGGCCATGAGAAGGCTGAATTTTCTTGTCATGTGTTCTTCCAACCGTAGATCATTTGTATTTTGCTCACGCAGCAGCTTTATCTCGGCGGTGTGAGCTTCATGCATATGCTCAATATGTTCTCTCGGCTTTGTTTTTGCATCGGCATTTTCACTCTCCATACCCGCCACTTGTTGAACAATGTCCTGAAGAATCGGCTTGTTCCACACGCATTGTTTCTTCTTTGTTGCCACCATTCCCTTATTCTCGATTGTTATGCCTCTCAAGTCGGCCGTAAGGTTGGCATCTCATTTGTCGATCGCATGTCCAAAGAGGCCTCGATGCCTCTCCATCTGCTTCAACCTCGGCAAATAGTGCCTTGAACACTTCTCGAACTTCAAATGATTCTTCATTGCGGTGATGGCCATACATCATCAAAGTCATAAGCAAATGAACAATGGTATCTCAAGAGAAAACGGAGCTGGTCTGTGATAGCGTCGCGTTCATTCTCGACTCTTCATGGAGTTCGGGTACCTCCGGGGAAAAAGGAAAAGATTCTACAAAAGATTCATCACCGCCAACCGGATCTGCTTCAATGATGAGCGGTGCGCGTGAAGTTCTTTTTGGGAATCGATCCTCGCTGCAGCTTGAGGAGCTTGCGCAGTGGTCTCTTGTTGAGTGGGTCTTGTTGTGAAGTGGACCCGCTTGGCCGAGCCTCAACATGTCTCAACAGCCTTCGTTGGTCTCGGTGATTTTTCCATTTGAGTAGACTGTCCTCGGCCTTATCGTCGGAAGCGTCATCGGACGATGACGAGATTTCCATTGGTGGCTCATCATCAAAGTTAAAAGTTTGACGAGTAGTCTTGGGATCGACTTGCTCGTGCTTGGAACATCCGCACCAGTCTTTTGGATTTGGCACGGGGATGACTCAACTTCTTCTTCGCCTTCCGATCCCGAAAATGTGACATCGATTATCCTGGGAATCATGAAGTGCGCTTATCTCCTTCTCGGATGGGTCGATGATAGCGGGAGGGATGTTCCGACTTGACTACCTTACCTGGAAGTCTCAACCTCCCGTGGCCTTCATTACCTCCGGCAGCTCTCTCTTTGCAACGAGGCCTTGTCCTCCCTTTCGACATGTCACCGCCTGTCTTAGGGTCTTCTCATGTGGCATCCATTGAGTCTCAACCCCATGGATTGCACTTTCATCGCCAGTGTTAACTCCCGGGCCGTTCCATCATGTGCCTCGATCGCCTCGCGGCGTCATTATTAGCCTTCGAGCGGTTGGCACCTCAGGCGAGATCTCAAGCCTCAATCGCCGAGCTTCGTTGATGGCAACAACTTCATTTTCTTCTTGTGTTTGTATTCTCTCTACTTCGCCTCCTTGATTCGTTGTGGAGTCATCTGCAAAGATCCTCCAACCTTGCCGGTGGAGGAGGAGTTTCCCCTCAACAACGCACCAAATGAGTGACTTGAAATGGGGTCACTGCGTCTCCAAACTCCCTTTGCTTCGATTGATTGTTCAGTGGGCGGTGGTAACACACCTTCAATAGGGGTTGGCTCGACCGGGTTCCCACTATCCCGATTTCATCGCCATCACCTTATTGCCTTCTTCCGAGTGAGTCAGGAAGTGGTGGCAAGAAACAATAGTGGCTATTTGCAACCACTCCCATTGGATCGATTTCGGTGTGTTCGAGGACTCTCCTGGTCCCTCCATCAATCTTTGCTCGTGAAGGATTCTCGATTCTGCAATGCTTGCCGCATTTGCAACTCTTCGTAGCGCATTCTCTGCGGATCCTCATCACCGTCCCGAGAAGACATCAAGGAGAGGATGTGTGTGTTCGTGGTGCGGAGATAGGGCGGATGCTTGCCTTCTCACGTGCCTCGGCTTCCTCGGCTTGCTTTTCTCTCTCCTTTTCCTTGAAAATCTGCAGGGATGTCTAAGCGATTGTCTTCATCAAGTCTTTGGGAGCACGATTTTAGTCCAAGGAAACTCAACGAGTTCCTCTTCTTCTTCTATGAACTCGGCCGTTGGAACTGTTCCGACTTACTCAACTTCCATTTCCTCCACTCACGCAGACGATTTTGGATGTTTGGGTGCGGTGGGGATAGGATCATTACATCACTATCTCGCTCTAGCGGAGTTCTTTTGTGTTTCAAATTGTGTGAACTACAAAGTCTTGAGTTGCCTCTGCTGATCGCCTTCAAAGAGACTTGGCTCGTTTTCATCAATTACATCCGGAGACTCTACTTCTCCATAGTCTCCGGTATTTGCTCTAGCCGAGTAATCGACTCACCGGTTTCTCCAGATTCGGACTGCTTGATGATTCTTCTTCGTCTCCTAGTTTTTACCGGAGGATTTCTGGTTCGAGACGGTGTCCTCGAGTCTTGGGCGGGGGGCCGTGCTTGGTGTCTTTTTCTCGAGGAGCGGGCCGTCGTGGCTTCTCGGTTCTCCTCTTTTTGACGATCGGAGAAGGTATTTGTGAGTCCTTCTCGACCGCTGCTGCAGGGGCAGAGACACGGCCGGCTGCGGGGCAGTGACTCTGCTGCGGGGCGGGAGCATGTTTGGTTTTCTTTCTTTGCCGCAGGGGCAACAGTCTTCTTAGTAGTCGCTCTTTGGGCAGCTCTCTTCTTGGGTGGAGAGAAACAGCAGATCTTCGAGGTCACCGATTCCCCCTCACCGGGTCTCTCTTAAATGTGCGGAGAGGTTTGCTCTGAACATCCTCTTGTTAACATGAAATGCCTTCCCATGTCTAAGAGGGACTCCTTTCACCTCCATTAGCCGGCCAATCACTAGGCCATATCCTAGGGATCCTCCAAATGTGCCATCTTCTTTGAAGGATTTGTTCCCCACGTTCGCAGAGTCTGCTGTAGACAAACTCAGCCCGATTTATCTTCTTTTTGCGATGATTGCAGCCATTACAATCAGCTTTGCCTTTGATGATTGGTCAAAGCCGCCAAATTTGATGTCGATACATTTGGCAACTATGTCCAATAGCTTGTGATAATCCTCCTTCAAATAGCCTCTTGTTTGTCTGTATACACTATTTTATCAAAGGCAAAGTCGGGCTTGGCTATTTCTTTCCAAGCATCGGCCAGGTTTACATCGGCCGTTAATCTCGATGCGCCCTCTGCCGGTAGTGAGCAATGTTTGGCCAAATCCTTGCAGAGATAGTCACCGCTTTCCGTGAACAGATGACTTGATTCCTTCATCGTGAATCTCAGCATTCACGTAGAATTGTGCGACCTCCTCCATATATGTCATCGGGTACTCTAACGTCAGAAACGGTTTCAGACCGGACGTTTCTAACTTTTCAGCGATTTTCTTCACTAGGGTGTCGTCGGACCCCTGTTTCACCATCCCGTCGAAATCCACGGTAGAGCCGGTGTGGATTTGCTTTCCTAACTTGGTAAAGTCATAAGTTGGTGCCATTTTTCAGGATTATATCAAGGAACAACTAAGAAATTGATTTGAAGATATATAGGGTTTAGAGAGAATTTTTTTTTTTGCCTTTGCTTTTGAGAGGAAGAAATGAATAGTTTTAGAAGTGTGAGAGAGAAACAGACGAAAATGGTTTAAATATGGTTTATGAAAGGACGTGCGGGTGGTTTTTGAAATGTGATCGAAATCAACGGCTTGGATTTTGCACGCCTATTGAGCATTTAATGTCTCGTATTTAATGCGGCAGCATTTATATCCAATCATAAGCTTGGTGTGCAGCTTTATGTCTGTACACATCATCATTATGCTGACGTATTCCTTAAAACATTCCCGCTTAGTCAAAACGACTGCGTTTTTGTCATTTTCCTCATAAGTGACTCAACATCCCTTAGTCGATTTAACTCTACTTCTCACAGTTCTCTTAGTGACTCATATCACCGACTCGGTGTAGTTGTCTTTTCCGATACAATCGATTCTTGGTGATTTGTTTTAGTCTTTTTTTTCCCCTTTTCTTTCCCATTTCTCTTCTTTGATTCGTCCGAGTGTCGACTTAGCTCAATTAGTCCCAACTCATGCTTGAGTTCTTCAAATCTTGACTCACATAATGGTTTTGTGAAGATGTCGGCTAGTTGTTTATCGGTTGAGATATATTCCAGGATGATGTCCTTCTTTTCAACATGATCTCTTATGAAGTGATATCGACATCAATGTGCTTTGTTCTTGAATGCAACACAGATTTTGAGTAATTGCAATTGCACTTGTGTTATCACACATGATTGGAATTTCTTTTTCCTCAACCTCATAGTCTCTCACCGTCTCATCCATAGGACTTGGGCACAACAATTTTGCCCAGCCTATGTATTCTCGCCTCACCAGAGGTGGCTATTGAATTTTGCTTCTTGCTAAACCAGAAATCACTGTTTCCTAGCATTTGACATGTGCCTCAAGTGCTCTTCCTATCAACTCGCATCCAAAGATAGTCGAATCAATACCCAATTAGCTTGAATCCACCTTCCTTTGGATACCATAGCCTACTTCTTGGCTTCCTTTCAAGTATCTCAATATTCTTTTTAGTCATTCTTTGTCATATGGCTCTCTTTTGGAGCAGATTGAAATCTTGCACATACACCTACAAAGACAGGTGATGTCCGTCCGCTTCTTTGTGAGATAGAGCAATGATCCAATAAGTGCTCAGATCTTGTTTGATCTACGTGCTTGCCATCCGCATCCATGTCCATTTTGATGATGTGTTCATTGTATTTTTACGAAGACTTCTCCTCCATACCAAATTTCTTCATTAAATCTCCGTGTATTTCGTTTGACTTATGAAGGTTCCATCCTTCACTTGTTTCACTTGAAGTCCAAGGAAGAATGTCGGCTCTCCCATCATGCTCATTTCAAATTTACTTTGCATGAGGTTTGAAAATTTTTCACACACTCTTTGTTAGTGGATCCAAAATGATGTCATCCACATATACTTGAACAAGCAAGATACTCTTTTTGTCTTGAATTAAAAAAAGTGTTCTATCTACTTTTCCTTTTGTGAATCCATTTTCGCTTAGGAATTGTGACAAGGTATCATACCATGCTCATGGGTGCCTGCTTCAATCCATACAGGGCTTTCTTGAGTTTGTATACCTTATCTCCAAGAGTCTTCTCGCTCAAATCCTGGAGGTTGTTCAACATACACTTCTTCTTCCAATAAACCATTCAGAATGCACTTTTTACATCCATCCGATATACAATGAAATCCTTGTGAGCAAAGATAGGCAAGAAACATCCTTATAGCTTCCAATCTTGCTACAGGGGCAAATGTTTCATCAAAATCTATCCCTTCTTCTTGGCAATATCCTTTGGCTACTAGTCTTGCTTTGTTTCTTACCACGAACCTTCCTCGTTCATCTTATTTCAACACCCATTTGGTGCCAATAACATTTTGATGTATGGGTCTTTGCACTAATTCCCATACTTTATTTCTTTCAAACCGATTCACTCTTCTTGCATAGCTTGAATCCGGTGTGTGTCGTCCAAGGCTTGTGACACGTCTTTGGGCTCTATTTGTGAGATGAAGCATGTGAACATGGCTTCTTGTTGAGTTCGATCTTGTTTTGACACCTTCTCTTATATCTCCAATGACAAGTTCTCGTGGATGATCTCTCGGCCATCTTACATCAGGTTGGAGTAAGTTAGCTGGATTCAATCGACTTGCACTTGTGTGTTGTTGTGGTCGGCTCTCTCTCGTAATCACTTAGCGCAAATTCTCCAAATTGTTTTGAGATTCAAAGAATCTCATCTTCTTCTCGAGTTGATGATTCCAAACTTGACATAAAGATGGATTCTTCTCCGTATGGTTGGATGATTTAGCTTATCGGTTGACTCTTCAATGTCTTCTCCATTTACATTTGGCTCATCGAATACTACATGAACGGATTCTTCAGAACCATAGTTCTTTTGTTGAGTATTCTCAGAGGCTTTGCTTTCACCGAGTATCCTAAAAGATACCTTCATCGCTTTAGCATCAAAAGCATTTAGTCAGTCTTTGCCATTGTTGTGGATGAAGTATTTACATCCAAATGTTCTCAAGTATGCAACATTTGGTTTTCTTCCATCCGGATCTCATAGGAGTCTTTGTCGATTGTTTATTTATCATACATCCTGTTTTGGGTGTAGCAAGTCGTGTTGATTGCTTCACCCAAAATCTTTTTGTAACCCCGCCAACTAACATGGTCTTTGGCTTTGCTTCTTTGAGGGTTCTATTCCTTCTTTCTCGCAACTCCATTCTCATTGTGGAGTTCTTGTCCTGATAGTTCATGACCAATACCATTCTCAATACAATATCGAGTTATTATTCCATTGACAAACTCGGTTCCTCTGTCGATCTTATTTTGATGATGGTTTGACTCTTCTCGTTTTGAATCCTCTTCATCACCGTGGTAGTTTTTGTAGAGTTTCTTTCTTCTTACACATGAATATTGTCCATGTATATCTTGAATAGTCATCTACTACCACCAAGGTGTATTTCTTTCCACTTATGTCGGCCGGTTCCACTTGGGCCAAATAGATCCATATGAAGCGATGCAATATTCTTGTTGAGGATGGGCATGTCTTTTCTTTGAATGATGACTTGATTTGTTTTCCTTCGACATGCATCACATATACTCTCCTTTTTGTATACGAGTCCGTAATCCTTCCACAAGATGACTTCTTGCCTTGTTAATTGTTTTGAAATTGGGTGACTCGACTTTTTGTGCCACGCCAACTTGATTCAACAGCTCTTTTGCTAAGAGAGTCTCGGTTGCAATTGACCAATCCACTACATACATATTTTTCTCGTCTACATCCTTGCAAGACAACTTCATTTGATTCAATATCTTTGATTTGGCATATTCCCATGTTGAATCCAACATTGTAGCCCTTGTCACGAGTTGATCGATGCTCGATAAATTGAAGTTGAGTCCTTCAACATATGCAACATCTGTGATCTCTAATCCATTTCTCTTGATGGATCCAATGCCTCTTATTTCACCAGGAGCTTCATTTCCTCCAAATATGACTTTTGCTCCTTTAACTTCCTTGAATTTTGACAGATTTTTCTTGTTTCCGTCATATATGTCCGAACAACCACTATCCATGCACCAGGTTCCTTGGCACTCACTGCTCAACCCGCAATCAAGGAAATTAAGTTTTAGGTACCCATACTTGTCTGGGTCCCGAGGGGTTAGAGTTGTAAGAAGATCCAACCAACTTATAGCCAAATGATTTGACTCTAAGGGGTTGCCATCTATCGCCCATAATCATAATTAATCTTGGCAAATTGCTTGGGAATTTTAGGTTCATACAACCTCTCTTTTGTCTCGTATGCTGTGTATGTGTTTTAGCAATCGCCTTCTTTAGGTAATTGTGGTGTCTCGAGTGTAGTGCCTAGGTGCATATGTGTCTTTGATGAAAGCTCTTATACTTTTGGAATGGCCTTTGTTGAGTTCTAGGCCTTTGCCATTTGGGCTTATATTCCATAAGTCTGTGCTGATAGTTCACATCATTCCAGTCAGCTTGGCTTGGATATTTTCTACCATTCCCATCATATGTATTTCTTTTATAGATTTTCTGGGGTTTTTGGTAGCTCTGTTTCTTCTTTACAGAGTATTTTCTGTTTAGAGTTTGCTGAGGAACTCGACTGAATCTCTTCTCTGTTGTCCTTTCAGCGCACTCAACCGGCTGTTTTCCTTTTCCTTTATAACCAAGGCCAGTTTGCTTGTAATTGTGCTTTGGAGTGAATGTGTGTGCACCATTTGGAGTTTTGGATTTTTTAGACTCCTCATTGCCTGAAGATCCTTTTTCCAAAATTACTTTTGGAGTTTGACATAGCACAGAGGAATTAAATCCTAAGCCTGTCTTGTCTCCACATTCTCTTTGACTCATAATAAGATCATCCAATGATTTAGATGCCTTAGTGAATGAGGCAATCACATTTTTGAGGTCATTCTCCCTCTTTTCTATGGCAGCTATTTACTCGCTTATTAGCTTGGCATTTTCAAATTTAAACTCTTATTCTCATCACTGCTTTCACTTAGAGTACTCGGCTCCTTAGTCACCGTGTGAGTTTTGCTCTTGAGTAGGCTATTTTCCTCATTTAGTAGTGTGTGTGAGGATTTAATGTGTTCAAAATCTTTCATCATTTTGCCTAATGAATCATAAAGATCAGTGGGTGATGAAGTGTGTGTGTCACAGTCACTATCACTAGTGTCTGAGTTTGTTGAGTTAGATTGTACCTCATCTTCTTGGTCAGATTGATCTTGTTCTTTGGCCATCAAGCAGATCAGGGCTTCTTCTTCGAGTCACTTGAGTAGTCGGCTTCACTCGCTCTCGAGTCACCGTGTCTCTCTTGACTTGGCAAGTTTCAGCAGCTCTGCAGCCATCATTGCCTTTTTCCTTTCTTGTCTTCTTTCTCTCAAGACCTTCCTTTCTTCTTCATCCCCGTATTTGTTGACTACAGGATACGGACGATCAATGGCATAGTGACCTGGTTGTCTACAGCCCAAAGATAGATATTCAACCTTTTGATCACTCTTTTTCCATTCTTGATTGTCACCTTTGATACTCAACTTTTTGATGATCCGTTCTCTTGGTTGGCCTATCTTCCTTGATTTGGAGGAGCCGAGTGTCTTCCTCGGAAGATTCACCCTTTCCTCTCTTGTAGTTCTTATTGAAGAACTTGTTGAACCTCTTAACCATCGTGGCTTTTTTCTTCCGGGTCAATGACCTCTTTGACCTCGACTCTCTTTTCCATCTTTAACAATTAGAGCAAATGTTTTGGGTACAAACTGTCTCTTCCTCGTCTTTTCTTCTCACTCAAACTCGTAGGCTTTGAGGTCCGAGAATAACTCATGGTTGGATGTCTTTGATAGGTCCATGGAATGTCTCGGTGCCATGACCTTCATTTCCCATTCACCGAAGACTTTTTTAGGATTTTCATACACATTTCTTCTTCGTGTATATTCCTTTCCAAGTGCAAGATGACTCATTTGTGATTTCGTGAACCGAGCATCTAGTTGATCCAGGTTCTCTCCTCGAGATCATTTTGAAGTTCTCAAATTTCTCGTACCCACCGATAATTTGTTTTCTTTGATTTGCTCGAGCCTTCACAAATCAATGTCACTTGTCCTGCATTTCTTTAGCCGTTTTGCATGATTTGACTTTATTGAACATGGCTTTGTCCAAGGTTTTGTAAAGGATGTCCTTGGCTACATTGTCCAGTTATATCTTTTTCTCATCATTTGTCCACTCGCTTCTTGGTTTTTCAACCATGACTCGTCCGGGAGCAATATCTTCTTCTCCTTCGCTTGCTGCAACTCTTCGCACAAAATTGTTCACCTTTTAGGATTTGCAGAGGCCCATCTTCTATAACTATCCACATCTCATCATGTAATGCTTTGATAGATGAGCACCTCGCATACGAATTTTCCAATCATCAAATTCTTCAATAGTGAACATAGGGATGCGTGTCAAATTTGCTTCCATTATAATAACTTTTAATGATAAAAAGAGTTTCGAAAGTTTAAGTACTAAAGCGGACTTTGAAAAGTTTGGAGATCTAGTTCAAGAACCGGTGCGGAGGGTTCAATGAACCAACCGCTCCGATACCACTTGTAGGTCCCAAGGGGTGTAAGTGTAAGGTTTAGAAGGGGGGTTTGAATAAACCTTACCAAATTTTCGATTTAGTCCTTTTTTAAATATTCGAGTTGATACTACACAATGTGTCCTTGATGGATGATCAATTTAGTCACTCAAGAGTTAATCTCTCAAATGACTCAACAGCCGTTGATGGAATAACTCACCGTTGACTCTAAATTAACTCGATTGTGATTTTGTTTTTCAATGAAGACTTAACACCCTTAAGTGTGATTAAGTAAGAGTTTAGTGCTTGGTTTAGTACTTATAAGTTATTGAGTGAATAGCAAATTTATCAATGAGATATAAGCGATTAAAAATGCAGAATTAAAATGCTTTGAAATGTAAATGACACAAGAAAATTTTTATAGAGGTTCAAGATGGGGTAATTCTTCTACTCCTCTCTTCTCCAACTCCCGGAGGAATCCACTAGGTAATGATCGGTTTACAAAGTGGTAATAAAATCCCGGATACAAGTCTTGATCACACAAACGACTTGATCCTTTGGGACTCGATCCGAGACGCCTTGATCACTCACCGGCTTCTCGTGACGACTCAACTTCTTCACAGGCAGCCGCCTTGCTACTACAAACTCACTTGCTCAAGCTCTTTGGATTTGATCACGAAGCCCTCCACAAGCTTAAGACTTGGTTCAACCTTGAACCTTCCTACAATCCTTCCCGGAATGTAGACCCCTTTGTTTTCGTATTTTCCTCTTCAACCGATTGAAGTTATCTTTCCTTCACGGTGAGTGTTGGATTGATGTTCTTCGTAATGTAGGCTTGAGGATTGAGAATGTTTCAGTTTTCTAATATGCTTGTATATCTCACATGTGTGTCTTGCTTCTCAAACAAACTCCTCGCCTTTTATAGTGAACTTTCAAAAATTTGCCCGTTGAAGAGATAGGCTTATTTTTGAAAGTCACTTGCGATCGTTGGTTTGTATTGTTGCGCTTCTTGGTTGCCATTTCCTCGTATGAATTGTTCTTTCACCTTTTCGAGTTCGACACGGTGTAGTGCTTCCCATTGTTCATTCCATTTGCACGCTTCGGGATCGAGAACTTCAAGAAAGGTGGTACGGAGATATTACTTGTTTAAGTAAATCTCTTGATTTACGTACAACGGTTTTTTTACGCTTATCTCGACTTGACGCATTTCCTTGCTTTCCCCAGGTGACTTAGAGTCGACTTCCAATCATTGGATGACTCTTCCGTCACTTCAACTTGAGACTTGGCTTTTCTCGAGTTGACTTGACCGATACTCCACTTGGCCGCATCTCACCGCTTTTTAGTAGAGTTCCCGTCTACTCTTCTTTGCCATACTCACTGTCTCACAAAGAGTCTTCCTTCCATCTTGATTGTCTTCTTGCATGTTAGGGCGTAGGCGACTTAACTCAGCTTGACCAGCTCTAGTTGTTACAATGCATTATACAATAAAAATTGGAGTGCCAACTTTCTATTCTAAGTTTTACATGGCATTCATCAAAATCTAAACAATAAAATTCCTAACAAATAGCGTGACCATCAAGAACAAATACCCCCTCCCGAGGATAGACGAACTGTTTGATCAACTTCAAGGAGCGACGGTGTACTCGAAGTTTGATTTACACCGGGGATATTATCAACTGAAGATTCGTGAAGAAGACGTTTCCAAAATGGCATTTCAAACCAGATATGGACAATGCGAGTTTGTAGTGATGCCTTTTGGTCTGATGAACGCTCCAGCAACGTTTATGGATCTGATGCATCGAGTCTTTCAACCTTATTTGGATCAATTCGTAGTGATATTCATTGATGACATACTCGTATACTCTAAGTCTAAAGAGGAGCATGAACGTCATCTAAAAATCGTTTTGGAGACACTACGAGAGCACAAGCGGTATGCCAAATTCAAAGCAAGTGCGGATTTTGGCTTAGCGAAGTCGCATTCTTGGGACACATAGTATCCCAGACCTGGGGATTGCCGTAGATCCTTCAAAAGTACGCATACAGGTGGTTGAATGGAAATAACCCGAGTCTCAGAACGAGATCGAAGTTTCTTAGACTAGCTGGATATTATCTAAGATTTATCCAGGATTTCTCCAAGATAGCCGACCACTCACTCGACTAACCTGCAAGCAAGTTAAGTTTGAGTGGAATGACAAGTGTGAGGCTAGTTTCAAGAGTCAAGAAACGACTTACTCTCGCTCCATCTTAGCCCTTCCAAAGGGAACAAAAACTTTGTCGTCTACAAAGTGATGCATCAAAGGAAGGACTAGGAGCGACTCATGCGAAAGGAAAAGTCAATGCTTATGCATCACGAAAACTCAAGCCGTATGAGGCTAATTACCCTACGCATGACTTGGAATTGGCAGCGATAGTGTTCGCGTTAAAGAAATGGAGGCACTATCTCTACGGAGCATTCACGGTTTACACAGATCATAAGAGCCTAAAGTATCTATTCTCTTAGAAGGATCTCAATTTGAGGCAACGGAGATGGATGGAGTTAATAGAAGACTATCACTTTGATATTCAATACCATCCCGAGAAGGCTAACGTAGTAGCTGACAATTTGAGCAGAAAGGCGAGTTTAGCCAGACTAATGATTCGAGAGTGAAAATCATTAGAAGAGTTGAGCACTTGGAATCTGACAAGAACCGATACTCAAATTTTGTGTGCTAACATTTTGGTTAAACCCGACCTACTGAACGAGATCAAAGCAGCACAAGAGACAGATGTGCAACTTGAAAGACTGAAAGAGAAGATACTTAAAGAGAAGGGATCAGAATTCTCGGTACATGAAGATGGGATCATCAGATTTCGGAATCGAGTTTGTGTACCGAGTGACGAACAAATTAGGAGCAGAATTCTAGCAGAAGCACACCGTCCAAAATACACTATACACCCTGGAGGAAATAAGATGTATAAGGACTTGAAACGACATTTCTCGTGGGTGAACATGAAGAACCAAGTAGCAGAGTTCGCGAGATGTTTGACTTGTCAACAAATAAAAGCGAACACTAACGACCATCGGTTTATTACAACCGTTGAGAATTCCCAGTGAAAATGGGAACACATAACGATGGACTTCGTGATGGATCTACCGAGACCGCATTTGGCGATGATGATGCTATATGGGTAGTCGTAGACCGACTCACGAAATCTGCACACTTCTTACCCATGAAGAAAACCGACATGTGACGACCCAACCCTTTTTAATTTACTCGAGCTTTTAATTATTTATAATGTTGCATCAAATATCTAAGTTATATTTTTAATGAGCAATTTATTCGCTTTATGAAATTTATATATATTTGAGCATCCGAGAACTGATTGCGCCCCTAACTACAATAATGGAAATGTATAGATATCGTGATGACATAACAAGAATATTATTATGGAGTTTCGGACTTAGATATTAGGATTTAGATTTTGTACCAAATAAGTGATTTTCGGAGATTTTCACATAAGTGTTTATTTATACTTTGGGTATTCGAGATTAAATATCTACCTTACATTTTATTTCTAACTACCATCAAATTTATGAAAATCGAGTTTTACTAACTCTCGGGATTTTTAAGAAAATTAGTAGCCTTTTTAAGTATTTTAAGAATAATAAATCTTTTTAATATTTTCTTTTACCCCCAAGCTATTACATTTGTTTTATAAAAACCCCAACACATGGTCATCTTCCTCACACCACCTAAACTCATCCAAAAACTCCATTGTTGAAGATAAGCTCCAAGGGTAAGTTTCTTCATCTTTTCTTTAATTTTTGTCTTTTCTTTAAATTCTTTTAGGCAAAATGATCCTATGAAATTATAGAACATAGAAATCAACTTTGATCATGAATATATGAAGTTTTGAACCCCATTTTTAGCCCCTTAATTTTTGGCCCCTTTGAAGAAAATTTTAAATAATTTTTGATTCAAATTTTGTTTATAGATTATGTTATATCTGACTAGTAGGAGCTTGATTATGTGTTTTAATCTTGAATTGAAAATGAAAAAACAAAATCCTCCTAATCCCCTAGAAGTGGACGGCCACTTGATGATTTTTTTTAGAAATTTGATTTGTTAAATTTTAAGCTTGATTATGATGATAGGATGATTAAAAGTGATGATTATAACTTTTATTTTTAATTTGGAGATATATATGATTTTTGGTGAATTAATCTTGATTTTAGTGGCTTAAGAAGATTTCAAGAAATTTCATAAGTGATTGTTGGAGATGAACTTAAGTTAGTTGATGAACTAATCAATTTGGAATTTTTGGTCTCTTTATTTTCAATGTTGTTAAAATTAGAAGTTTAAAGCCTTAAGGAATTAATTTGGTGTTCTTGGTGAAATTTGAAGGATTTTGTGTGTTCTTGGTGTTCTTGGTGAAAATTTGAAGATTTAAAGCTTTTAATGATTTTAGAATAAGTTGATGAGAGCTTTTGGGTTTGTAAAAGTGATTTTAGAATAAGTTGATGAGAACTTTTAATTTCTATAAGTGATTTTAGGATAATTTTTGATGAAATCCTTTAGTTTTTAAAAGTGATTTTTAGGAGATAAGTTGATAAAATCTAGTGTTTAAAAATATGAGAACCGGGAAAAATTGGATAGAGCTCGAAAAACGGAGAAATATGTCCCGCCGGGTCCGACTACTGTCCACCGGAGGTGGCGGTGCCGGAGCCGGCTAAGGTTATCCGGAATTGGGGATAAGGATGATGAATAGTGACCATGTGACAAAAAGAATGATGAGATGTGACATTTGATGTGATGGGTGTAAGTGATGTGATGTGAAGTGATGTGAAGTGATGTGAAGTGATGTGAAGTGCACATGGCACGCAAATCAATGTAATCTTATCGGGTTTCATGATTAAGATATTTTTGGGATTTTTCCGGGATGACACGTCATTTTTAAGAAAATCGGGAATTTTAGTCAAAATAAGATTTTATAAATTAAGGGTTCGATTAATTGGAAATTTTATGAAAAACGAGTCGTTAGACGATTATATGAATTAGGTGATTAATTAAGGATTAATTGAATTTATGTTGACTTTTGACTTTAAATTGATTTTGACTTTATGTTGACCGTTGACTTTGACTTTTGACTTTGGTCAACTATCGATTTAAAGCTCTTTAAATGGGTACCGAACACCCGACTATGGGATTTTTGACTTTAAGAACGTACTAGACTATACTTAGCTCATTAGACTAAGTTATTTGATGAACTTTACTTTGTCCTGTGTCATTTAAGTTGAAAGGATTAATCGCGTGTTAGGTGCGGCGCAAACGGATAACGGACTCATTCGAACAAATACATTACTAGATATCTGTAAACTTCAAAGGTGGGTAAACTTCTGATTTTGTAAGCATGTTGTACTGTTATACTATGTTTGTCAACTTTTCTTAATTGTTTAAATTTGCCTACAAAGCTATATGTATCTTTGCCAACGGATGGGGATGACCCTTCCGGTGTCGAAAATGGCCGAGAGCCAAATATATGCTGCCAACGGGTGGGGGATGATCCCTCGGTGTTAGAAAATAATTTTAGAGCATTTTTGACTGTTTGACTTATATAGTGTAATCGCTACGTTTCCCATCGAGTTTCATGACTCACGCCTCAAATGTTTCAATACATTTCGGATAATGATGACGAGCCTGAGCCGAGGCGTAGGGACCGTCTCGCGTGGGCGTTGTTCTCGATATTCCTGAATAATTTAAGTACACGTGTTTTGATGAAGCAAACTTTAAAGCTTTTGTAATAAGTATTTTAATAATGCGTAACTATTATTATCCTTATTAGTTTTTGATAACTTTCAAGTTTATATTAAGAAATTTTTCAGCCCACATTTTAGTAATTAAAATATTCCATTTATGCTTCCGCAAATTAATTATAAATTCTCAAGTGTACCACAGTGACGTTCCTAATCGAAATGGGTTCGGGCCGTTACACGACAGCTTGCAGAAACTTGCGCAGATTTACATCCGAGAGATCATTCGACTGCATGGAGTGCCAGTCGACATAGTGTCAGACAGAGACCGGAGGTTTGTCTCCAGATTATGGAAATGCTTACATGAGGAATTGGGTACCTCGCTAAGTTTCAGCACAGCAGCACATCCGCAAACTGATGGCCAGTCTGAGCGAACAATTCAAACCATGGAAGACATGTTGCGAGCCTGCACATTGGATTTCCAAGGAAGTTGGGATTCACACTTACCATTGGCCGAGTTCGCTTATAATAACAGCTATCATACCACAATTGGGATGGCACCCTACAAAGCCTTATATGAGCGAAAGTGTAGATCCCCACTACACTGGGAGATTGATGACCAATGGACTCCAAAGGAGAAATGAAAGTCACCCTCGATTCCAAAGGTCGACTTAGTTCAGGAGGCCATGGAAAAGGTCAAGTTGATCATGGAAAGGATCCGTACAGCTCAGAGCCGCCAAAAGAGTTACGCGGACAAGAGGAGAAAAGACTTGGAATTTGAAGCCGGAGATGAAGTATTTCTTAGACTTTTGCCCCGAAAAGGATTGATCAATCCAAAGAAAGGAGGTAAATTAAGTCCCAGATATATTGGACCTTACAAGATTTTGCAGAGGATCGGAAAGTTGGCCTACAGACTTGAGTTACAAAGACAAGATGCGGAATGCACGATGTATTCCATGTATCGAGATTGAAAAAGTATCAACCAGATCCCGAGCATATCATCACTCGTGATGCTCCTCCTCTAATGAAGAATTTATCTTACACCGAGAACCGATCGAATCATTGACCAGCAGATACGCTCGGTTGCGTAATGCATGATTCTAATGGTTAAAGTTGTATGGTGGAACCACAACTGAGACGAAGACGCAACATGGGAGATGAAGGAAGACATGAGGAATCAATATCCAGAACTATTCTGAAGAGAATTTGGGGACCAAATTCTTTTAAGGAGGGGAGAATGTGAAGCCCTCGATTTTTATTCGAACATGTACTTGTCTCACGTATCGTCTTTGTACTATTTGATTATTCTACCGTGTCGCTTTGACGGGTAAATATTAATGATAAATATATTTTGTATTTAAATTCTTTTATTTATTACTTGTGATCGTAATCATTTATTAATTTTATTTCACATTTATGATCACTTGATTGATCATCATTATTATTACTTGTGTATTTATTAGTCATCTTAGAAATTTAAGAGACTATTTATTTTAGAGATTTATACCTTATAGAATTAAGAACTCGACTTAGATTAAGTGATCATGAGACTTATAAGTGATCAAGGAAAATCACTAATTATTTTAGAAATTGATATTATTCATCTATTATCATCAACTTTGGGACAAAAAAAATATATGGAAATGCCACCAATACCCCTTAAGGGACGGCCATGGTGGGTATTTTAAGTGTAGAAATATCTCCCAACCTTTGTACATGTACACCTTGTGTATTCATCTTGTGTATTTTACACCATTAATTCAAACCTACATCTTAGAATAATCCCAAAATTTCAACCATCCAATTGGTCAAACAAGACCAATTTAAATATTCCTCCCCTAAGCTTAGTATTTTGGCTAATTGTCCCTAGTAAAGTTGCCTATTACTAATTTATGCCTTAATTCCCCAATTATTCACCTCACAAATCATTTAATCAAAACAAAACAAAATTTTTATTTCCCCCCCCCCCCCATCATGGACGGCCAAATGGCCAATTTGGGGATCAAATTTTGTTCCAATTTTTATTCTTCCCAACTCTAAGACTTGAAGATCCTCTCAACTCTCTCTAAAAATCCTCCTACACCTCTCTACACATTTTCTTCTTCTTCTTAACACTTAACCAAAAATTCAAGAAATTTCCCTCTTAAACTTCACAAAAATTCGAACCATATACTACACAAGGTAAGAAATTTTCTTCTTCAATCTATTCTTATACCTTCTAGCTCACCTCTTCCACCTTCTAATTTAAGTTTGATTTTGTGATTTTGAGGTATACCTAGAAGACCTTTGAAGATATTAAGAGACTTGTCATCTTGAAGAAAAATTGTGAAGAAATTGGACTATAAGGTAAGAAATGGAATTTTTAGTACCTTTTCTTCTTTTCTTTCTATTTTCCAAATTTTGACACTCCATTTTCATTTTTGGAGTTTTAGGAGCTGACCTTGGTGGTTGACATTAAGGGTGACCAAAACCTTACACTTGGAAGTCATTACTAGTCACATTTTACTCACTACACAAGGTAAGTGTAGTATTTCCAATTTTCTCACCATCTTCTTCTTTTCCCTAAAATTTTAACCACATTCTTCTAACTCCTATATTTTTTTGATATTCTTTGACTTAGGGGCTGACCTAAGTCACTCCTTCATCGAGAGAGATTTATCCCATTTTCACCAACAAACCGATCTTTAAGGTTGGTAGAAAAATCCTTTCAACTTCTAGGTGTTTTAAATTGAAAATATGCATGTATTGCATGCTATTTTCTTGTATCCAGTTGGAAAATTTCTCAAGTGTTGCTCGAAAATGCTATTTATCGAAAAATAGGACATACATGTACACTTTATTGTTGTACTTGATGAATGCTTGCATGAAATGGACATGTATGTTTATGACTCTTGAAATCCATGTTTTGTATGACTTATAACCTGGACAAGTCGAGCATAATTGATTAAATTTCGATTTTTGGACTTAAAATGCAAAAATAGAAAGTTGGTGGACTTAATTGCAAGAAAATAAAACTTAAGGGACCCCTCTGTAATTTTCGATTTTTGGGACTGAACTCAAGTTCAAAAATTATGTTTTAATATTTTAATAAAGTTTTAAGAGTTTTTAGATAAATAAAATCAACCCTTAAAAGCCCAAGGACTAGATTATAAATAACATATTTTAAGTGTATTCCAAAAATCCAAGTGTTTAGAGCTTGCAAAGTAATTTTATAAACATTTAGGGACCAAATTGTAAAAGATTAAACTTGAGGACCAAAATACAATTTCCAGGACTTATGCAGTCCATGCACCTGGAAATACTAATCTAACTAAAACATATTTATATCTCGGACCCAAGGTTCAAATTTCATAACAATTTGACCCCTAAAAGCCTTAAAGGCAATTATTTCAAAATGGGACAAAAATGAGATTTCAAAGGTTAAAGGACCTACACTTATTTCTTTTAAAAACTGCTTTTGTCCAAATATCCTACTAACCTTAGTGACGTTTTCCAACTGGAATCACATTAAAAGCCATTCCGGTTTGTGAGTTCCAATTGTTTTAAACTTAAGGCCCAAAATGACAATTTTAACAAATTTGGGGCCAATGTGAGAATTTTATAAAAATTCGACCTCAGAACTTTAAAACCCTAAATCTATGAACAATTTAGATAATGTAGGAACTGACCTCATAACATTTTAAGGTCGGGACATTTATTTATTCAATTTTTAACCCCAAAAGAATTGGTTTTTACAAAACGGGGCTAATTGAAAATTTTCTTTTTACAAGGACCTAACTCGAATTATTTTTATTTTAAAGAAACAGCCCTGGACCCTCTGACTTTACTTATTGATTAAAATATTTTATTTTCTCAAAAATTCCTTGATTTATCGGATCGTCTTGACCGATTAATACGCGATCGTGGGGCGACTTCCTCGTCTTGCGATTTCGTATCTATAACGGACTTATGTTCCACCTAATTTTTCAAGATATCGAAGATTGCTTATCCTCCCAATAATCATCTTCATCCAAATAACTCCGCCAACGCCATAATTACCTTACGCAAATTTTCGAAAACTTTTCATGAACTGCTTCCCGAATCAATATACTCGACTGCCTGGTTGACTACCTGAACGTGTATTTAATTTACTGCCTGAGTCAACTTATTGTGTCGAGCTCACAGTCGGAGTGGATACGTCGGGGATGGAATCGGGCAACTCGGCTGCTATTCCACTCTCCGGCCCCATCGTCCTAATCCCGCAACTGAGGGACGGAGTTTGTCCAAGGGAAGCGGGTCGTAGTACTTGAGGTATAATCATGATTATGACAAATCCGAGCCTTGCTAGCTCCACTGTGGATTTTGTCTTTGCCTATGGAGCGATAAGGTGACGGTCTTGGACCATCTTGCTCGGGAGTTACAAGGAAGAACGAAGGAATCACCATCGATCCACACGATTCTCGAGTTAATCGGACCCGCTTGGTTGGCGCTACAAAATCCATACGCAATCGCTACTTGTATTGCATAGGTTGGCGCTACAAAACCCGCACGCAACCGCTACTTGTCTTGCATAGATTGGCGTTACAAACTGCACGCAATCCTCCCCGTCTCGCTGGACCATAGTGCCGCTGACCACGAACTATTTCTTAACTGTATAAGTATATTACTTAAATATATTTATCACGACGCTTGTGCACTGTGTGTGAAATCATGCATCATCTCTCACGCGTTTTAATATAACTAAATTTCTCGCGTTAACTATATATATCGCCACACTTGCACACGATCACCCCGTCCACTAAGATTTCTGTCTCACCCCCTCCTGTTTTCTAACCTTAGAAGATGACTTTGTCGAAGAAACTGAACCTGCCTTGGATTGAATTCTCGTGCTCCGCCTGTTGGTCTTACTTCCTATTGATATCTATGTTGCTGGACTGCTTTCTTTTCTTTTTCTACTATTGGACTCTTTTATTTTCTTTTGCCATTCCGGACTGTAATTTAAGAGCGTAGGACCCTTTGACACTTAAGCTGGTGATATGATGTGTACTTTATTTTCTAGTTTTGGACTGTAAGCTATTGGTTGTTGGGATGTATTTGTAATCGTGATGTACTTATTTTATTTTCGCTGATTTAGAACTTGTTTCACTTGGGATTGTTGCATCGTTTTTTAGAATGTTGGGTTTATTTCTATTTAAGTGATTGATCGTCGTCGCGTCGTGTTTGGGGCGTGACAGCGAGAGTACGACAAAACGACACACAAAGTGGAGTGGGCCGATAGAAAACTGAAAAAAAGCATATATACACAAAGTGCTCCGCCATTGTTTGCATAATTAATACATGGAAACACAGATAAAAATGTTCTCAACCTACTATTGGATAATTTAATATGTTACTCTATCTGTGATGTTTTACGTGTCTAACTAGTGAAATATTGAGAACTAAAAAAACTTTTGGATCCACAGATTCTTTATCCAACTTATTGATTTCTCTAGTGGAATATAAAAATAAATATATATTGTATAGTATTGTGTTTGGATGCATTGTGTTTGTGGTATTGTGTTCTATGATTTGAAATACATGTTATATTGAAAACAAGTTAAGAAATATTAAATACAAAAATAAAATAAAATAAAAATTTAAAAAAGTATTAGTTATGTCGTTGTCGCTAATAAATTGGAAATCACTAACAATATTGGCTAACGAGGGCTGAAAAACACCTTATATAACAATCAGATTAAAAATTTATTATTCTTTTTTCTTTTCGGTTGGCCCATGACGTCTTCAATCATAGATTATGTCAACCTATTCAAATGAAATAATATGTTACTGAAAAATGGCAAAATAGCTTTTGTCGTCCTCCAAGTTGACAAATCCAAACATTTGGTCGTTATTTTTAGGTTTTCTGATATTTATCATGTAATTAAAACTATTCAGACATTTAGTCATGAATACTACTTATAGCAGATTAAGGTGATCGAATGTGTTGATGTGGATTTTTTTTATCGTAAACATATTTGTTTCACTCCTTTTTTGCTCATATGAAGTGAGAAAAAACATTCTCTTTAATTTAATTTATATAAATATAAGATTAACTATATATAAGTATAACAAAAATAGTTTACACATATTTAAATTGTTTATTGATATAAAAAGAACACAAAATAAATTATGTTCATTTCTAAACTATGTAAATGTCGTATTCCTTTTATAGATTACATGCATCCTTTTCAATTTTTTTTTATTTCTTTAGAAATTTTCCTAGAAAAATACAATCTTAAAAATAATTTTCCATTATTTTATTTCTTCGTAGCCCACTATACTCTCATCCTCCCAAAAAAAATGAAGAAAGGTAAGACATAACATAATAATATTACATTGAGATTGTAGAGACTTTGTATACTGACTATAAATAAATTTTCTATATATTTGTAGATAGATACATTAATAAAGTCTCTGTCTATTCATATATGAATGGAGATTATTAACGACATGCACGTGCATACTAATAAATGCATGGATATGTTAATATACATGTTTAAAGGTCTTATATACATAATAGAACAATGATTGTATACACTTATACTAGCATTTGTGTCTTAATTATATAAATTAAGACACCGTTCATAACTAAAATATTAAAGAAATTAAGTGTATTCATACATAAGTTAAATTAAGATACAATATTCGTACATAACTTAAACATTAAAGATAGCAATTCCGTACATTGCTAAAAAGACTACAAAAATGTACATCACTATATAAGTAATAATAATGTATAACGGTATATAATACAAACATAGATAACATCCCATGTAATCTAACACGAACATATGCACACATTGTACGATGCGTATAATTTAGTACATATATCCATATTTAATAAGGCCACGAATGTTTGCACGATAGCCTCACATTGTGGTATACATATAATTAAGTATGTACAACCATGTTTAGTAAAATATAACATTCTTTTTAATTGACCAGAAACATTCATTAATTACACAAACCCATGTTTAAATTCCATTGCCTAATTCAGTTAAGTTCTTACACTCTCTTCAACTTGAATTCAAAAATTGACTTTTTTTTCAATTCCTTTGTAACTTAATAAACAAAATCTATTATGTAAACTCCAAAATTTTATGAGGTACGTTCATTGACAAAAAATTAAATAACATGTTGCTTTATTCTAATTTTTTTCTATATATATGTATGTACATATATATATATAAATATTTCCTGGTCATGAAAGTCACTTTATCTCTATCAAAGATTATCAGAGAAAAAGAAGGTTAATTAAGGCAATGAAGAAAATAAACTTATGAGAGAGTACATGGTAATTGATGTTTATTTCTAATTTACTGAACTTTTTATTTCCTTAGAAATTTAATCAAAAAAAGCACTTTACTGCCCTTGTAATATAAAAATAAAATTTAAGAAAACCAATAAGATAATAAAAAAAAAGTAAATAACTTTAATTTTGAGTCCCCATATAATTGACTAAGAGGGAAATAGCCACAGTAAACAAATCAAGAGGAAACCCTTGGAGAAAATTGTGGTAATATGTATGAATTTTTTTTTTAGATTTAATATAAAAGTAAAATGAAAAAATATGAATCCGAAACACAAATTTAGTGATTATAATCACATACCTCACAAATATTACAGAAGTGGTCAACATTTAATGAGACATTAAATATATTTTGCTTTCTTGCTTATTATTTCGACAATACATGGTTAGCCAGTTTGAAAATTCAAATCTCTTATAATTTTTTTCTTAAAAAGCAAAATCACAAAAATGTTATCACATCTGGCCTTATGCACAAAATCCACCCCACGTAAGAAAATAATTTAATCCGAATACCTATAATTTATTGTTCACTTACCACAAAAATGCATGCAAACCCAAACTTTAAAAATCTCATTTTCTCTGTTTCCCCTGTTACATCTATTTAAGGAGCTCTTCCCCAACCCACGAATACCAAGCCTTTAATCTTTTCTTTCTGCATTTCAGTTATTAGCTAGTCTTTCTATATATACATATTTATATATATCTCAAAGATGCCAGAGAACAAAAATATTTCTGAAAATTTTGTGCCGAGAAATCAGGGAAATGTTGGTTCTCCAAACATTCAGGTAGCTTTCATATGCAACCTCAAATCTAATTAATAAAACTTTTGAATTCTCCTTGTTTCATAATCAATTTATTCTAATCTATGGCAGTGGAGTGAAGAGTTTCAGTGTTTTATTATCAATGGAATATTGTCACCGATTCCACTATCTCGCGGACCCTTGGATACTTTGGATCAGAGGATGAGGTATGGTTGTGTGGTGTTTATTTAATTAATTTCAAATTTTACTTTAAAATCTATTTTCTTTTCTTCTCCTTGTTTTAATACATGTACTCAAGGCCTACGCTTCAATATTTGCTAATTGAACAGTAAAAAAGATAAAAAGAAAAATAAAAAGAAAGGGGAAATAAGAAACAAGTTAACAAATAAATGTTTGTATAGTCTAAAATTGGTACATAGTGACTTTTGGTAATTCTTTGTTTGACTTAAATTTATGGAGAAATAGAATGAACTTTCGAAGTTTCAATAAATCCTATTATTTTTGAATTGCAGAGGATGCCGGAATTGAGGGAAGCATGTCCAAGTGAAAGAGCGCTTGGATCTCCAGCTACATAGGCAAGACTAATGTTTTCCTTTTTCTCATTAATTTTATCGATTTCGCAAGAAATCATTTTGGTCATTAATTTTATCCGACGCTAACTTTAGCGACGAATATTCTGTCGCTATTCCATTGGTAAATTATTGTCAAATAAGTCATGCCAAAAACAATTTAATGACAAAAATTTGGACAAATTGTTCCGTCATTAAGTGTTTACCGACCATCATTTTGATGGCGGTAGTTCATCGACATTTTGTTTTACTCACATATTTTGTCTATTTAACGACGGAACTATCTGTCGTTAAAATGTTGTTTTCTTGTCATGATGATTTCTCTCTAAAGTATATATATATATATATATCATTTGTTTCACGTTACATGCTATCATGTCTTAATTTTGTTATTATTTGTCTGCTTTTAGAATCTATATGTGCACATGTTTAAACTGTTTCATGACTAACAAGATGTTTTGTTCCACAACAATTACATCAACAACAGCTACAACAATCAGCCCTAACTATGGGAGAATCATCAAGCAAAAGAAAGCGTAGAATAGAAGGAAATGAGGAATTATTTTCCAGACTTTCCAAGTTTCCAAAATCTGGTGACATTATCTCGTCGAGATCCATGAGGTATATATCCAATGTCCATAATTAAATTAATCAATATGTAATTTGCATTATGCTCCAAGTGTTTTATCTAACACTTGTTAATATATATATATATATATATATATATATAGCCCAAGACGGGTAATGTTGATGCCACTTAATTGTGTATGAACACAACAATAATTGGAAAGTGGGAGTGAACGATCTTGTACCGGGAGATCACATCGTGCTACCATGGTTAGAAGACCCCAATCCTCCTATATTTCAAACGAAGAATGAAACTGCATTGCAAGATCTTCTTGTGGGGTGGACTCTAGAGAAAACAATGAGAGCCAATGGGAAGATAATGCGCATTTCTTAATTTTTATGCTAGTATCATAGTGTTTAACAGTAGTTGCCAAGTTAATATATGAGAATACCTAGAAAATTGATTGTTCCATCATTTATTTTTAAAACATAATATTTACTATATGAGAAGGCTATCTTTCAATTTCCACTAATATATACTCTATTTTGACAGTTCTATCATCATCAAGGCAAACAACTCAGGTCCTTTACTGAGACAACAATATATATCATATATTCAAATAAACTGAAGGATCTAAAACTCACGAGTATGACTAGAACTTCACTTGAACTCGATGTAAGTAATTCACAAATTGTGTACTCAGAATCTAGAATCAATTTTCTCTCCAATTGTTGCTCTTTAATACATTTTGAACTTGGAAAAAGGCTAACATTTCCTATTTTTCTATGTAGGAGGCAAAAGCTGCTGAACAACTAATAATAATATCATCAAGATAATGGTCAACAAAACGTGGATAAAGACAATTTAAGTATACATGGTTTATTCTTTTGCAATGATTCAAATTGTCTTAATATTGATACAATTCAAATGAGCTACTTAACATGTTGATCATGTTACGACAGGAGAATGAAATTCGGTGGGTAGTGTTGTGGAAGAGGAGGGTATGCATGCAAGCAAAATTTTAAAGTATGCTAATTAATGAGTAGAATGAACTTATGGGTGGCATATCTTCAAGTGGGAAATCTGAATGAATGACTTTGTAGATCTGCTAAAAATAAAAGAGGACATATATATAAGGATCAAGTTACATAAATAATTAGTGAAACTTTTTGGGTGCCAAAACATACCATTTCGTGAATATAATTGTAAGTTATTTACTTGTTCTTTTGGCATTCCCCGATGATATAAGTTTGAATGCATTTTTTGTTCTACAGAGTATATTTGTTGAGAGTGAAAAGTTGTATACATGGTGATCAAATATACAATTAAATACCATTTTTATAAGCATGACATTTCATAATGGGAAGTGGTTACACTACGATTAGAATTCTTTAGTGTGACCACGTAAGGTAAACTATTCATTTACACAAATACATATACATTTATATATATATATATATATATTAATTTATTTTGTGTTTCCACGTAGATTACATACATATATATGTGTATATATGTACATATCTTAGGGACTTTTTGTTTGATAAATGGTTTTATCATGATTTTGATGATTTTGTTTTTATACCAAAATAATGTTTTTAATTGTTGTCCAAATACTCCTAAATGATTTAAATTGTTTCTACTAATTTTCCGGAGTATTTCTTCAAGTTTATTCTCGACAAAATTGAACAACACTTTCAATAATTTTGTGTTAATGTGTTTTTACATCAAAACAACATTTCTAATGTTGTCCAAAATACTCCCGATCGGTTTAAAATATTTTTACTATTTTTTCGTAGTATTTTTGGAGTTTATTTTCGATAAAATATTGGACAATATTTTTGTCTCGTGTTCAATCAAACCCCGTGTCCGAAAGATCAGTTTTGAAGCAGAAGCGAGACGTTTTAAAAAATCCTAGAGGTCTACCGGTCACGCAAAGGGCGACCGGTGCCTGAAGAGATTACAGAATGTTCTGTTTCTCAAAACTTGAGCAGGGTGACTGGCCCCTATGGGGGGGGCGACTGGTCGGACCAATGGTCGACCGGTCGGCCGACCCCGGACCGGCCGAGCTATGTATTTTTGCTTTGGGTTTTGTTTTCTCTCAGATTAGTCGCGACCGTCCGCCCTATGGTTTGACAAAGAAAATTCTAATCACAGTGCAACAAATAACTTTTCCTTAATTTGTGGGATTGATTTCTAACAGTTATATTCTTCATTTGTCTTGCAATTTTTTACAGATTTCAATCTCCTAGGAGGAGCTATCAAGTTCAAGACATCTCCTATAAATAGATGAAGAATTGAAGCAACACAATAAGAGAGAATCTTTGACACAACAAGATACATTCAAGCAAACATATTTGTTCTTCATTGTTATTATTCTTGTTGTATTTTGCCTAGCTTATCACTTTCACATCTTGAGGTCTAGGCTTATTTCCTGATTGCACTTGCAGTCAATATTGTATTATTCATTATCGAGTTGTAATCTTGAATTTGGGTTATCATTCAACACAAGATATCCTTGTGAGTGTTCTTGTGGTAAGAACACACTTGGATGATCTAGGTGATAGGTGCAAGAAGATTGTGGTGATCTTATTATTGAAGAGTGTGGTGCTCTTCGAGGTGTTGAAGAATTTGGTATTCTTCAAGGTTGAAGATCGTGGTGATCTTCACAAGGTGCCGTTCAAGGGAGATTGTGGTAATCTCCAAGGTGGTGTTGAACAAGAGTGTGGTGTTGTTCAAGGCGATGTTGTAAGGTGTTGTTGTATTAATTTTGGTAATTAATAAAATCTTTTTTTCTTTTTGAAATCCATCCCGGAGATACTAGGGTGGTAGAGGATTAGGCCCTAGGTGGGTTAAACCTCTTTAAATTGATGTGTGTTATTTACTTCCCGCACCTTTACTATTGTCTTGGATTGTTTGATTCGAAAAAGAGGGCTAAATCGAGAAAATGGAGATAATTTATTCACCCCCCTCTAGATTATCGTAGCCACTTGGACTTACAAGTGGTATCAAAGCTAAACTCGTGGGCAAGCTCGTTCCACATCGCGAGTAAAGAGGAACGATCATCGGCTACGAATGAAGTCTACCTTACCGGCGCCTCCACCACCAAGCTACCACTATTTGATTCCAAAAATTATACATTTTGGAAATAAAAGAATGGAATGATATCTACAAGGTTGCGGGTTCAATATTTGGAACACGGTCATTAATGAAGAATCCATTCCGATGAAAGACACAGCTCACACCTCCAAAGCTCTCAAGGAGCTCAATGGATGAAGAGAAGAAAATCATCTCTTGTTGGGAAATTTATTGTTTAGATTTTGATGAATGCCATGTAAAACTTAGAATAGGAAGTTGGCACCCCATTTTTGTTGTAAATCGCATTGTAACAAATAGGGCTGGGTCAAGCCGAGTTAAGTCGCCTATGCCTAAACATGCAAGAAGACAATCGAGACTAGTAGGAAGACTCATTGAGACAACCGAGTTTGGCAAAAGAAGAGAAGACGAACTCGATCAAGGTGCAAATGAGATGCAATGAGTAAAGCATCACAAGTCAACTAAAGATAGTCAAGTCTCTAGTTGAAGTGACAAGAGTCATTTAATGATTGGAAGTCGACTCTAAGTCACCTGGGAAAGCAAGGAAATACAATCAAGTCGAGATAATCGAAAGAGACCCGTTGCACATAAATCAAGAGAATTACTTAAACAAGTAATATCTCCATGCTACCTTTCTCGAAGTGCTCACCCCGAAGCATGTAAAAGGAATAAACCAATGGGAAGCACTCGCACTATGTCGAACTCGAAAAGTCAAGAACAATTCATACGAGGAAGTGGCAATTCCAAGGATCGCAACAAGACAAGCCAACGACCACAAGTGACTTTCAAAAATAAGCCTATCTCTTCAACGGGCGTTTTTTGAAAGATCACTATAAAAGGCTGAGGAATGACTCTGAGAGAAGGTTACCTGAACCACGAATATTCAAGTATACATTTGAACTATAACCTAAGATATTCTCAAATCATTCAAGATTAATCCTCAAGCCTACACTACGAAGAAAATCAATCCAACACTCACATGTGAAGGTAAGATAGCTTCAATCAGTTGAAGAGGAAATTTAGAAGAAAATGGGTCTACATTCCACGAAGGATTGTAGGAAGGTTCAAGGTCGAACCAATCTCGAGTTTTTGGAGGGCTTCGTGATCAAATCCTAAGAGCTTGAGCAAGTGAGTCAGTAGTAGTAGCAAATGCAACCCTGTGAAGAAGCCGAGTCGACGAGAAGCCACCGAGTGACCAAGGCATCTCCGCATCGAGTCCCAAAGGATCAAGTCGCTCGTGATCAAGACTTGTATCCGGACTGCTTACCACTCAGATATCTTGATCAATACTTAGTGGATTCCTCCAGGAGTTGGAGAAGAGAGGAGTAGAAGAATTACCCCATCTTCGAACCTCTATAAAAACTTATCATGTCATTTACATTTCAAAGACTTTAATTCCTCGTGATCTTATTTGTTTGATTCTCACGATATATTTGCTATCCAACCGAGAAGCTCTAAGTACTAAAACCCAAAGATTAAATCATAACTAAACCAAACTTAAGGGTGTTAAGTCTTCCGCGAAAACAAACCACAACAGCTAATTCATCTTAACAAATGAGTTATTCTATCAACAACTCGAGTCAGTCCGAGTGACTAACTCTACTGATTAACTAAATTGGTCATCACCAAGGACACAAATTGTGTAGTGTCAACTCGGATTTTAAAAAGGACCAAAAGTGAAAAGTTGGTAAGGTTTATTCAACCCCCTTCTAAACCTTACACTCACACCCCTTGGGACCTACAAGTGGTATCACAAATGGTTGGTTCATTGAGCCTTCCGCATCAAGTTCTTGAACTAGATCTCCAAACTTTTCAAAGTCTGTTTTAGTACTTAAGCTTTCAAAACTCCTTTTATCATTAAAAGATATTATCATGGAAGCAAATCGACACGCATCCCTATGTTCACAATTGAAGAATTTGATGATTGGAAAATTCGTATGTAGGCTCATCTATCGGATTACATGATGAGATGTGGATAGTGATAGAGGATGGGCCACTCGCAAATCTTAAAGTGAACACACCGTAAGAAGAGCTACAAATTGAAGGTGAAGAGGACGTTGCCCCTAGACCAACTATGGTTGAAAACCAAGAACTCGAATGGACAAATGATGACAGAAAAAGATATAACCTGGAAAATGTAGCCAAGGACATCCTTTACAAAACCTTGACAAAGCCATGTTCAATAAAGTCAAATCATGCAAAACGGCTAAAGAAATCAGGACAAGCTAACATTGATTTGTGAAGGCTCGTGAGCAAATCAAGGAAAATAAATTATCAAATGTGGTCTGTACAAAAATTTGAGAATTTCAAAATGATCGCAGGAGAAAACCTGGATCAACCGGATGCTCGGTTCACGTAAATCACCAACGAGCTATCTCACTTGGAAAGGAATATACACGATGAAATGTGTATGAAGATCCTAAAAAGTCTCCTTTGAATGGGAAATGAAGGTCATGGCACCGAGACATTCCATGGACCTATCGAAGACCTCCAACCATGAACTATTCTCGATCTCAAAGCCTACGAATTTGAGCCGAGAAGAAAAAGACCAGAAGAGACAACAGCACTACCAAAACACCGCTTCTAATTGTTAAGGATGGAAAGAGAGCCGAGGTCAAAGTCATTGATCCGTAAGAAATAGCCCCGATGGTTAAAAGGTTCAACAAGTTCTTCAATAAGAACTACAAGAGAGGCAAGGGCGAATCTTCCGAAGACACTCGGCTCCTCCAAGTCAAGGGAAGATAGGCCAACCAAGAGAACAGATCATCAAAAAGCTGAATATCAAAGGGGTATCGACAATCCAAGAATGGAAAGAGCGATCAAAAGGTTGAATATCTATGCTGAACCGTAGGCAACCAGGTCACTATGCCATTGATTGTCCATATCCTGTAGTCAACAAATACAGGAATGAAGAAGAAAGAAAGGTCTTCGAGAGAAAGAAGACAAGAAAAGAAAAAGGCAATGTTGGTCATGCAGAGATCGCCGAGACAACCAAGTCAAGAGAGACAACGATTCGAGAGCAAAGAAGCCGACTACTCAAGTGACTCAAGAAGAAGCCCTGATCCGTTTGATGGCCAAGGAACAAGATCAACCTGACCAAGAAGATGAGGTACACTCTAACTCATCAAACTCGCATTCTAGTGATAGTGATCATGACACACACACTTCATCATCTACTTGATCTTTATGATTCATTAGGCAAAATGATGAAAGATTTTGAACACATTAAATCCTCACACACACTACTAAATGAGGAAAACAACCTACTCAAGAGCCAAAACTCACAAACACCAAGGAGCCGAGTACTCTAAGTCAAATAGGCCGATGAGAATAAAAGTTTAAAGGCCGAAAAATGCCAAGCTAATAGCGTAAATAGTCTGCCATAGAAAAGAGGAGAATGACCTCAAAATGTGATTGCCTCATTCACTAAAGCATCTAAATCATTGGATGATCTTATTATGAGTCAAAGATAATGTGGAGACAAGATAGGCTAGGATTTAATTCCTCTCGTGGTTATGTCAAACTCCAAAAGTAATTTTGGAAAAAGGATCTTCAAGCAATGAAGTCTCTCAAAATCCAAAACTCCAAATGGTGCACACACATTCACTCCAAAGCACAATTACAAGCAAGCTGGCCTTGGTTATAAAGGAAAAGGAAAACAACCGGTTGGGTGCGTTGAGAGGACAAATGAGAAGAAATTGACCAAGTTCCTCAAAAACTCCAAACAGAATTACTCAGAAAGAAGAAACAGAGCTACCAAAAACCCCAAAAGTTCTATAAAAGAAACACATATGATGGGAATGGTAGAAAATATCCAAGCCAAGCTGATTGGAACGATGTGAACTATCAAAGATAGACTTATGGAATATAAGCCCAAATGGCAAAGGCCAGAACTCAAGAAAGGCCATTCCAAAAGTATAAGAGCTTTCATCAAAGACACATATGCACCTAGCACTACACTCGGAGACACCACGATTACCCAAAGAAGGAAATTGCTAAAACACATATACAGCATACAGACAAAAGAGACAAACTTGTATGAACTTAGAATCCCCAAGCAATTTGACAAAATTAATTATGATTATGGCATCGATAGATGGCAACCCCTTAGAGCCGCATCATTTGGCTATAAAGTGGTTGGATCATCTTACAATACTAACCCCTCGTGACCCGCATAAGTATGGGTACCTAAAACTTAATTTCCTTGATTGCGGGTTCAAGGAGGAATGTACCGAAGTGCCAAGGAACCTGGTACATGGATAGTGGTCGCATTCCCGGACATATGACAGAAACAAGAAAAATCACAAAATTCAAGGAAGTTAAAGGAGCAAAAGTCATATTTGGAGGAAATGAAGCTCCAGGAGAAATAAGAGGCATTGGATCCATCAAGAAGAACGGATTAGAAATCACGTATGTTGCATATGTTGAAGGACTCAACTTCAACTTGCTAAGCATCACCAACTCGTGACAAGGGCTATAATGTTGGATTTAACATGGGTATATGCCAAATCAAGGATATTGAATCAAATGAAGTTGTGTTGCAAGGATGCGACAAAAGAACATGTATGTAGTAAATTGGTCAACCGCAACACCCAAAGACTGTCTATTAGCAAAGAGCACAAACAATCAAGTTGGTTTGTGGCACAAAAAGCCGAGTCACCCGAATTTCAAAACACTTAACAAGCTTGCCGTAAGTAATCTTGTGGAAGGTCTTCCGCACTCGATACAAGAAGGAGAGTATATGTGACGATGCCGGAAGGAAAACAGATCAAATCATCATTCAAAGAAAAGACATGCCCATCTTCAACAAGGATATTGCACCGCTACATATGGATCTATTTGGTCCAGTTGAACCAGCCAACATAAGTGGGAAGAAATATACCTTGGTGGTAGTAGATGACTACTCAAGATATACATGGACAATATTCATGTGTAAGAAGAAAGAAACTCTACAAAAACTACCACAAATTGATGAAGAGGATTCAAAATGAGAAGAGCCAAACCATTATCAAAATAAGATCGGATGCAGGAACCGAGTTTGTCAATGGTATAATAACTCAATATTGTATTGAAAATGGCATTGGTCATGAATTATCTGCAGCAAGGACTCCACAAGAGAATGGAGTTGCGAGAAAGAAGGAATAGAACACTCAAAGAAGCAAAGAATGACCATGTTAGGTGACGGGGCTACCAAAGAGATTTTGGGTCAAGCAATCAACACAACTTGCTACACTCAAAACAAATGTATGATAAACAGACAAATGACAAAAGATTCCCTATGAGATTTGGACAGGGAAAAACCAAATGTTGCATATTTTAGAATATTTGGATGTAAATGCCGATGAAGGTATCTTCTTGGGATACTCAAATTGAAAGCAAAGCCTACAGAGTACTCAACAAAAGGACTATGGTTGCGGAGGAATCCATTCATGTGGTATTCGATGAGCCAAATGTAAATGGAGAAGACATTGAAGAATCACCGATAAGTCAATCATCCAACCATATAGAAAAGTCCCTATCTTTGAAGCCGAAGTCGAATTATAAACTCGAGATGAAGATGAGATAGCCGAGTCTCATAAAATGCTTTGGAAAATTTGCGGCTAAGTGATTGCGAGAGAGTTGATCAAAGCAACACAAATGCTAGACGATCAATCCAGCTAACTTACTTCAACCTGATGTAAGATGGCCGAAAGACCATCCACCTAACTTGTCATTGGAGATATAAGAGAAGGCGTCAAAACAAGATCCGAACTCAACAAGAAGCTATGTTCACATGCTTTATCTCACAAATAGAGCCTAAATATGTGTTACAAGCATTGATGACACACATTGATTCAAGCTATGCAACAAGAGTCAATCAAAAAGAAATAAAGTATGGGAGTTAGTTCAAAGACCCACCCATCAAAATGTTATTGGTACTAAATGGGTGTTCAAACAAGATGAACGGGAGGGTTCAAAGGTAAGAAACAAAGCAAGACTAGTATCCAAAGGATATTGCCAAGAAGAAGGAATAGATTTTGATGAAACATTTTCTCCTCGTAGCAAGATTGGAAGCTATAAGGATGTTTCTTGCCTATGCACTCACAAGAATTTTATTGTATATCGATGGATGTAAAAAGTGCATTCCTAAATGGTTTATTGGAAGAAGAAGTGTATGTTGAACAACCTCCAGGATTTGAGCAAGACTCTTGGAGATAAGGTATACAAACTCAAGAAAGCTCTGTATGGATTGAAACAGGCACCCGAGCATGGTATGATACTTTGTCACAATTCCTAACCGAGAATGGATTCATAAAAGGAAAAGTAGATAGAACACTTTTCGTAATTCAAGATAAGAAGAGCATACTTGCTTGTTCAAATATATGTGGATGACATCATTTTTGGATCCACAAACAAAGAGCTATGTGAAAATTTTCAAACCTCATGCAAAGCAAATTTGAAATGAGCATGATGGGAGAGTCGACATTCTTCCTTGGACTCCAAGTAAAACAAACAAGGATGGAACCTTCATAAGTCAAACAAAATACACCGAGATTTAATGACGAAATTTGGTATGGAGGAGAAGTCTTCGTGAAAATACCAATGAATACATCACCAAAATGGACATGGATGCAGATGGCAAGCCTCAGAGATCAAACAAGATACAGAGCACTTATTGGATCATTGCTTTATCTCACAAAGAACAGTGCGTACATCACCTTTGTCAGGTGTATGTGCGAGATTTCAATCGCTCCAAAAGAGAGCCATATGATCGCAGCCTAAGAGGATCTTGAGATATTTGAAAGGAAGCCAAGAAGTTGGCTTATGGTATCCAAAGAAAGGTGGATTCAAGCTAATTGGCTATTCGACTCGACTATCTTTGGATGCAGAGTTGACAGAAGAGCACTTCGTGCACATGTCAAATGCTTGGAAATAGGCTAATTTCCTGGTTTAGCAAAAAAGCAAAATTCAATAGCCACCTCTACAAATTAAGCAGAATACATAGTCAAGGGCAAAAGCCCAAATCCTATAGATGAGGCAAAGAATCGAGAGACTATGAAGTTGAAGAAAAAGAAATTCCAATCATGTGTGATAACACAAGTGCAATTGCAATCACTCGACATCGTGTTGCACTCACGAACAAAGCATATCGATATCGATATCACTTCATAAGAGATCATGTTGAAAAGAAGGACATCATCTTGAATATATTTCAACCGATAAACAAGGTTATCGACATATTCACAAAACCATTATGTGAATCAAGATTTGAAGAACTCAAGCATGAGTTAGGGTTAATTGACATGAGCTGACACTCAAAAGACTCAAAGAAAAGAAATGAAACACAAAAAGAGAGAAAGGACTGAATTCTCAAAATCAGCTAAATGAATCAGCCATGTCGGAAAGACAAACTATATCGAATTAGTGACGAAAATGAGTCACCGAGAGAATCAGAATCGGAAGAGTTAAATCAGCTAAGGGATAAGCTGAGTTATTTATGAACAAAGTGACAAAAACGCAGTTGTTTTTACTATGCGGGAATGTTTTTAAGAATGACGTCAGCATAATAATGATGTGTACAGACAAAAAGCTGCATACCAAGCTTATGATTGGATATAAATGCTGCCGCATTAAATTCGAGACATTAAATGCTAATCGGCGTGCAAAATCTAAGCCGTTGATTTCGATCACATTTCAAAAATCACTTGCACGTCCTTTCAGAAACCATACTTAAACCATTTTCGTCTGTTTTCTCTCACATATTACCAAAACGGTTCATTTCTATCTCAGAAGCAAAGGCAAAACTTCCTCAAAACCCTATCAATATTCAAATCAACTTCTAAGTTTCTTTTCGTGAAATACTGAAAAATGGAATCAACTTATGATTTCGCAAGCTAGGGAAGCAAATCCACACTGGGGTCTCTTTGGATTTCGAGGGAATGGTCAAACAGGGTCCGATGACGCCCTCATAAAGAAAATCGCTGAAAAGCTCGAAATGTCCGGCCGAAACCATTTCTCGACGATGGAGTTCTCGATGACCTATGTGGAAGAGGTCGCACGATTCTCGTGAACGCCGAGATTCACGATGAGGGGATTAAATCCTCTGCTCACGGGAAGGAGTTCATCATCTCTCGCCAAGAATGGCGAGAACACCGCTCACTACCGCGGAAGGAGCACCGAAAATCAATGAAGCCGACGTAGACTTGGCCGCCGCTTGGAAGGAAGTAGCCAAGACCGACTATCTTTGAAAAGATAGTCTACACACTAAAAAGGGGTCAAGAAGGAGAGACTACCACAAATCTGTTGGACATAGATGCCAAATGCATAGACATCAAATTTGGCAGACTTTGACCAATCGTTTAAAGCAAAACCGATCGTAATGGTTGCGATCATTGAAGAAAAGCAAGTAAACCGAGCCGAGTTTGTATACACAAAGCAGACTCGCCAAAATGTAGGGAACAAATCCTTCAAGGAGAATGGTGCATTTGGAGGATCCCGGATATGGCCTGTGATTGGCGGGCCGATGTAGGTGAAAGGAGTCCCTCTTCGACATGGAAAGGCATTCCATGTAAACAAGAGGATGTTCGATCAAACCTCTCGGCGCACGAAGAGAGCCCACGCCAAGAGAGCGATACAAGTGAGGGGGAATCACCACCACGAAGATACAACTGCTTCCTCTCCACCAAAGAAGAAAGCCGCCTTGCACTGCTAAGAGAATTGCTGCCCCCGCCTAAGAAAAACAAATCTACTCCCCCGCTCGGTCGCAGCTCGAGTCGCGCTTTGCCCATCGCAGCCGTGTCTCCCCCGCAGAAGAAGCTGCTGCCGAGAAGGAACCTCAAATACCTTCTCCTGTCGTCAAAAAAGAGAGAGAACGAGTAAGCCAAGACGGCTCGCTCCTCGAAGAAAACACCAAGACGCCCCCGCCGCCAGACTCGGAAGACACTCTCTCCGAACCGTAAATCCTCCTGTACGAACTAAGAGACGAAGAAGAATCATCAAGCAATCCGAACTTGAAAATCGGCCGAGATCACCACCCACCACAACAAATACCGGAGACTCGCTGAGAAGTAGAGTTTCCAGATAATATTGATGAAATGTACCAAGTCTGGCTTGAAGGCGATCAAGAGAGCAAATCAAGACCAAACAGTAGTTCGAACAGGTGAGACACAAAGAAGAAGTGAAAGAGATGATGATGTGATGATCCTATCCCCACTTTATCCGGACATCCAAAATCGCCTCATGCGAGAGTGGAGGAAGTGGAAATTGAGTCGATCCAGGGAACAGTTCCAACGGCCTGAGTTTATCGAAGAATAAGAGGAACTGATGAACTTTCTTGGAGTGACACATTAAGACTGTGTATAGATTATCGTGGTCTTAATAGCGTGACCATCAAGAACAAATATCCCCTCCCGAGGATATATGAACTATTTGATCAACTTCAAAGAGCGACGGTGTACTCGAAGTTTGACTTACAGCAAGGATATTATCAACTGAAGATCCGCGAAGGAGACATTTCCAAAACTGCATTTCAAACCCGATATGGACACTACGAGTTTGTAGTAATGCCTTTCGGTCTGACGAATGCACCAGCAACATTTATGGATCTGATGCATCGAGTCTTTCAACCTTATTCAGATCAATTCGTAGTAATCTTCATTGATGACATACTCGTATACTCTAAGTCTAGAGAAGAGCACGAACGTCATCTGAAAATCATTTTAGAGACACTACGAGAGCATAAGTTGTATGCCAAATTCAGCAAGTGCGAATTTTGGCTTAATGAAGTCGCATTCTTGGGACACATAGTATCCGACACTGGGATTGCAGTAGATCCTTCAAAGGTACAGACAATGGTTGAATGGAAGCAACCCGAGTCTGTAACGGAAATTAGGAGTTTCCTAGGACTAGCTGGATATTATCGAAGATTTATCCAGGACTTCTCCAAGATAGCCGGACCGCTCACTTGACTAACCCAGAAGTAAGTCAAGTTTGAGTGGAATGACAAATGTGAGGCGAGTTTCCAAGAGCTGAAGAAATAACTTACTACAACTCCAATCTTAGCCCTTCCAAACGGAATAGAAAACTTTGTCGTCTATAGTGATGCATCAAAAGAAGGACTAGGAGCAGGATGGAAAAGTTATCGCTTATGCATCACGAAAGCTCAAGCCGTATGAGGCCAATTATCCAACACATGACTTGGAATTGACAGCGATAGTGTTCGCGTTGAAGAAATGGAGACACTATCTCTACGTAGTAACATTCACGATTTTCACGGATCATAAGAGCTTGAAGTATCTATTCTCCCAGAAAGACCTCAATCTGAGGCAACGGAGATGGATGGAATTGATTGAGGACTATCACTTTGATATTCAATACCATCCCGGGAAAGCTAATGTAGTAGCTGACACTCTAAGCAGAAAGGCGAGCTTAGCCGACTTATGATTCGAGAGTGGGAATCATTAGAAGAGCCGAGCAATTGGAATCGACGAGAACCAATACTCGATTTCATGTGCTAACATTTCAGCTTACCCGACCATGAAAGAGATCAAAGAAGCACAAGAGAAAGATACACATCTTCAAAAATTGAAGGAGAAGATACTTAAAGGAGAAAGATCAATTCTCGGTACACTGAAGATGGAGTTATCGATTCAAATCGAGTGTGTGTACCGAATGACGAGCATGATTAGGAATAAAATCCTAGCAGAGGCACACCGCTTCAAAATACACTATACATCCCGGGAAACAAGATGTATAAGGATTTGAAAAGGAGTTATTGGTGGGTAAACATGAAGAACCAGGTAGCGAGTTCGTTGTAGATGTTTAACTTGTCAACGAGTAAAAGCGAACACCAACGACCATCCGGTTTACTACAACCGTTGAGAATTCCCGAGTGGAAATGGGAACACATAACGATGGACTTCGTGATCTATCTACCAAAGACCAGAGGAGGCCATGATGCTATTTGGGTAGTGGTAGATCGACTCACGAAATCGCACACTTTTAACCCATCAAGAAAACCGATAGCTTGCGTAAACTTGCACATTTATATCCGAGAAATCATTCGACCGCATGGAGTACCATCGACATAGTATCCGACAGAGACCCGAGGTTTGTCTCCAGATTTTGGAAGTGCTTGCACGAGGAATCGGGTACCTCGCTAAGTTTCAGCACAGCAGCACATCCACAAACCGATGGACAGTGTGAGCGAACAATTCAAACCCTTGAAGATATGTTGCGAGCTTGCACATTGGATTTTTAAGGAAGTTGGGATTCGCACTTACCATTAGCCGAGTTCGCCTACAATAACAGCTTATCGTGCCACGATTGGGATGGCACCCTACGAGGCATTATATGGGCGAAAATGTAGATCCCCACTACACCGGGAGATTGATGACCAATGGACTCCGAAGAGAAACGAAAGTCGCCTCGATTCCAAAGGTTAACTTAGTTCGAGGCCATGGAGAAGGTCAAGCCGATCAAGGAGCGGATTCGCATGTACTGCTCGGAGCCGCCAAAAGAGTTACGCGGACAAGAGAAGAAAGGATTTGACTTTGAAGTTGGAGATGAAGTATTTTTCGACTCTCACCACGGAAAGGATTGATCAATCCAAGAAAGAAAGGATGCAAGTTGAGTCCGAGATATGTTGGACCTTACAAGATTTTACAGAGGATCGGGAAGTTAGCCTACCGACTCGAGTTACCAGCACCATATGCGGGAATGCATGATGTATTCCACGTGTCGAGACTGAAGAAGTATCAACCATATCCCGAACACATCATCACTCGTGATACTCCTCCTCTAATGGAAAATCTATCCTACACCGAGAGGCCGATCCGGATCATTGATCAGCAGATACGACAGTTGCGTAAGAGAGAAATCCTGATGGTTAAGGTAGTGTGGCAGAACCACAACCGAGACGAAGACGCAACATGGGAAATGGAAGAAGACATAAGGAATCAATATCCACAACTATTCTGAAGAGAATTTGGGGACCAAATTCTTTTAAGGAGGGGGGATGTGAAGCCCCGATTTTTCCGAGCTTATAATTGATTCTTATTGTCGTTTATGTAATTGATCGACTATTTTATCGCGTCACTTTGACGGGTAAATATTAATAATATATACATTTTGTACTTTATTTCATTTTATTTAATTAGTTGTGATCATGATCTTTATTAATTCTATTTTGCATTTATGACCACTTGGTTGATCATTATTACTATTTTTGTATTTATTAGTCACCTTAGAATTTTAAGAGACTATTTATTTTAGAGAATTTTACCTTATTGAATTAAGATTTTGATTTAGATTAAGTGATCATGAGACTCATAAGTGATCAAGGAAATCAATAATTATTTGGAGATTGATATATTTCATCTATTATCATCAAATTTGGGACAAAAAAAAATGGAATTACCATAAAGCCCCTAGTATGGACGGCCATGATGACATTTTTGGAGTAAAAATATCATCCAACTCTTGTACACCTACACCTTATATTAGTCATCTTGTGTATAATTATACCATTAATTCAAACATTATACACATCATCTCTTACATTACTTCTTTAATATTATTTTTGCCAACATGTTGGAAGTCTTCCAACATTCCATTCAAACCTTCTCATGCCCATACCTTTGACCTCCAAAATGTTCCCCATGCAAGAGGCAAAATGCAAGACAAAAATTAAACAAAATTTCCTCCCCCTCTCTCATTAATGTGGACGGCCACATTAGAGGAAATGAACAAAAATTGTTCATTTCCATCCAACAATTTCACCTCTCAAGCTAATTTTCTCCTCCTTCTCTCTAAACTCCCTACCTCTCTCTACTCTTTCTTCTTACTTTCTTCTTCTACACTTAGAAAATTTTCAAGATTTTTCCTCCTTATTCTTCATAAAATTCGAACCACCCTACTACTGCAAGGTAAGAAATGTTGTTCTCCAATTCATCTTGATATCCTCTAGCTACCTCCTTTCACCTCTTAACTTAAGTTTAATTTTGGATTTTGGAGGTACATTTAGAAGACTTTGAAGACTAGAGCTTGACATCACCTTGAAGAAGATTTCAAGACTTGAAGGAAATTTTGAAGATTTAGACTATAATGTAAGATAATGGACTCTAGTGTATTTTTCTTCTTCTCCCTATTTTGTTTTTCAATTTTTGACACCCTTTTTTCATTTTTGAGAAATAGGGGCTGACCTTAGGTGATTTTGGAGCTGAACCAAAATTTCCAATTTTTAAGCTTCAACTAGTCTCCAATCACCTACTACACAAGGTAAAGTGTAGTCCTTCTCATTTTCTTTTTCTCCTTAACTTTTCTCTCATTTTTCTAACTTCAAATTTTTGATATTTCTTGACTTAGGGGCTGACCTAAGAAGCCTCATCCAAAAATTGTGAAATTTATCCTTTTATTTCACAATTTCCAATTTTAAGGTAGGTGGAAAAATATTTTCCAACTATTAGGTGTTTTTATTAAAATGCATGTAGAAAATTTGATCACGAGCCTTGAGATATATATAATCTATGTATTGCATGTCAATTTTATGTATCAAGTCATGAAAATTCTCAAGAGTTGCTCAAAATTACTATTTATTGAATTCTAGGTGCATGCATGTGCAATTTAATGTTCTATTTGATGAATTCTTGTATGTATTGGATATGCATGTGTATGATCTTTAAAATCTATGTTTTTGATGACTTATAACCTAGACAAGTCGAGCATAATTGATTAAATTTCAATTTTGGACTTAAAAATGTAAAAATAGAAAGTTGGTGGACTAAATTGCAAGAAAATAAAAGTTAAAGGACCCCTCTGTAAATTTCGATTTTTGGGACTGTACTCAGGTTCAAAAATAACTTTTGGACATTTTAATAAAGTTTTAAGAGTTTTAAGATAAATAAAATCAATCTTTAAAAGCCCAAGGACTAGATTGTAAAATTTTGAAAGTTTAAGGGCTACTTTGTAATTTTTAAAACTGCACCAGACCTAAACTTTAAAATTTGAAATTTTTACTCTTAAGGTAATTGGAATTACATATTTTAAAAGTATTCCAAAAATCTAAGTGGTTAGGGCTTGGAAAGCAATTTTACTAAAATTGAGGGACTAATGTGTAAAATACTAAATTTGAGGACCCAAATGAAATTTCCGGGACTTATGCAGCCTATGCACCTGTAAATACTAAATTAACTATAACCTAATTATATTTTGGACCCAAGGTTCAAATTCCATGACAATTGGACCCCTAAAAGCCTTAAAGGCAATTATTTCAAAATGGGACAAAAATGATATTTTCAAAAGTTAAAGGACCTACACTTATTTATTTTAAAAACTGCTTTTGTCCCAACATCCCACTAACCTTGTGACATTTTCCAATTGGAATCACATTAAAAGTTCTTCCGGTTTGTGAGTTCCGATTATTCTAAACTTAAGGTCCGAATTGGCAATTTTTACAAATTTGGGGCCAATGTGAGAATTTTATAACAACTCGACCTCAAAACTTTAAAACCTGAATTTATGGACAATTTAGAGAATTTAGGAACTGACCTCATAATTTTTCAAGGTCGGGATATTTATTTATTCAATTTTTAACCCCAAAAGTGTTGGTTTTTACAAAACGGGGCTAAATTACAATTTTTCTTTTATAATGGACCTAACTCAAATTATTTTCTCTTTTACTAAAATAGCCCTGGACCCTCTGACATGGAGATTTAATTAAAGTATTTTATTTTCCCAAAAACCCTTGACTTATCGGATCAATTTGACCGATTAATACCCGATCGCGGAGCGACTTCCTCGCCTTGCGATTTGAATCTATAACGGGACTTATGTTCCACCTAATATTTCAAGATATCGAAGGTTGCTTATCCTTCGATAATCATCCTCATCCAAAACTCCACCAACGCCAAAATTTCCCTCGCGTTATTTCAAAAATTTCCTAATCGTTTCAATCAATAATAGTCGATCGCTCGTTGATCGCTCAGATTGTATTTACTTTCCCGCCGAAATCAACTTGGTGTGTCAAGCTCACAATGGAATGGATACGCTTGGGGATGGAACCGGGCAGCTCGCCGCTATTCCACTCTTCCGCCCCATCGCCCTAATCCCGCCGAGGGACTGAGTTTGTCCAAGGGAAGCGGGTCGTAGATTGAGGTATAATCATGATTATGACAGATCCGAGCCTTGCAAGCTCCACTGTGGATTTTATCTTTGCCTATGGAGCGATAAGGTGACCGGTCTTGACCATCCCGCTGGGAGTTACAAGGAAGAACGAAGGAATCGCTTGCCGGATCCACACGATTCCGGAGTTATCGGACCCGCTTGGTTGGCGCTACAACCGCACGCAACCATTAATCGCTTCATAGATTGGCGTTACATTTCCGCACGCAATTATACCTGTCTTCGATCAATCACATAGTGCCTGTGTGACCATGAATCTGCTTTTCTCGAATCAGATAAGTATATTATTTAAATATATTTATCACGACGCTATGCGAATCGTGTGTGAATTCATGCATCATACTCACGCGCTTCATATAATCGTTTTCTCATTAAATATATATCGCCACACTTGCACACGATCACCCCATCCACTCGAGATTTGTGTCTCATCCCCACCGTTTTCTAACCTTAGATGAGGATTTCATTGAAGATGTCGAACCGCCCTGATTGAGCCCTTGTACTCCGCTTGTTGGATTACTACTTCTTGTTGTTATTGATGGACTCATTTCTTTTGATTGCTGTTGGACTATTTTATTTTATTTCCTTTCATTCCGGTTTGTAACTGAAGGGCGTAGGACCCTTTGACTTTTAAGTTGTTATCGTTGGTGGATTTTCGAGGATGTAATTTGGATTATGGATTGTGGACTGTAAGTTGTATTTGTACTTGTTATTTATTTCCGCTGCTATTTAGACTCTGTTTCATTGGGTTCTCGTTGATATTTGTCTAGATCGCTTGGTTATTGTATTTAAGTTGTGGATCGTCATCGCGCCCGCTTGGGGCTTGACAATTTCTTGAGTTTATTTTCGATAAAATATTGACAACATTTTCGCCTCGTGTTCAATCGGGCAACCCGTGTCTGAAAGATCAGTTTTGAAACAGAAACGAGATGTTTTGAATAACCCTGGAGGTCGATCGGTCGTGCAAAGGGCGACCGGTGCCTGAAGAGATTACAGAATGTTCTGTTTCTCAAAACTTGAGCAGGGTGACCGGCCCCTTGCGGGGGCGATCGGTCGACCCATGGTCGGCCAATCGACTTCGGACCTGGGCCGAGCCGTATTTTTGCTGTGTTTTTTTTCTCTGTATTAGTGCGCGACCGGTCGCCCTATGGTTTGACAGTAAAATTCTAACCGTTGTGCAGCAGACAACTTTTCCCTAATTTGTGGATTGATTTCTAACAGCTATATTCTTCATTTGTCTTGCAATTCTTTACAGATTTCAATCTCCTAGGAGGAGCCTATCAAGTTCAAGACATCTCCTATAAATAGATGAAGAATTGAAACAACACAACAAGAGAGAATACTTCAACACAACAAGATACATTCAAGCAAACATATTTGTTCTTCATTGTTATTATTCTTGTTGTATTTTGCCTAGCTTATCACTTTCACATCTTGAGGTTTAGGCTTATTTCCTGATTACACTTGCACTCAATATTGTATTATTCATTATCGAGTTGTAATCTTGAATTTGGGTTATCATTCAACACAAGATATCCTTTGTGAGTGTTCTTGTAGTAAGAACACACTTGGATGATCTAGGTGATAGGTGCAAGAAGATTGTGGTGATCTTCTTATTGAAGAGTGTGGTGCTCTTCGAGGTGTTGAAGAATTTGGTATTCTTCAAGGTTGAAGATTGTGGTGATCTTTACAAGGTGCCGTTCAAGGGAGATTGTGGTAATCTCCAAAGTGGTATTGAAGAAGAGTGTGGTGCTCTTCAAGGTGATGTTGTATTAATTTTAGTAATTAATAAAAAAAATTTTTCTTTTTGAAATCCATCCCGAAGATACTGAGGTGTAGAGGATTAGGCCCTAGGTGGGTTGAACCTCTTTAAATTGACGCGTGTTATTAACTTCCTGCACCTTTACTATTGTCTTGGATTTTTTGATTCAAAAAGATGGCTAAATCGAGAAAATGGAGATAATCTATTCACCCCCCCTCTAGAGTATCGTAGCCATTTGAACTTACACTTTTTGTCACAAATCTATTGAAACCTAATGCATAAAAACTTCACTTGGTGAAACTTAATTCAGACATGACAACATAATCCCATTACAGGTAGAATATGTCTGAATAATATGACAACATAAATAAGAAAAATCAAAAATACTTTTACATGAATTCAAGTTCCATTGCTCCGGACAATGTTCTCATTTTAGAAATCATGATAGATGACATTGACAAAGTATAGGATTCTAAATCAAGTTAATTAATGGCTTAGGTTCAAATTAATTTGGGTAAGAAAAGTAGTATGACTTGATTTTTGAGAGGGGGAGGGGGGTGATCTGACATGAGATATGAAACAACTACATTAAAAATAAACTAATGTTCAAATTTCTCAAAGATAGTAATATACAATTTAGGGACTTCAATTACACCATATGTGCAAAATTTAGTCATGTAATGTTTTTTAAAATATTATCAAGAAATTGCAACCTTTGATACTAAATTATAACCGCGCCCGCCAATGTCAGAAAAATGTATTAGACGTTATATTTGTACACGCTAAAAAATCAAAATATGCACCTTATTCGCACACATCAATATTATGTACCATAAAGGAATGTTACTAATGGTATTTCAAATTTTTTATTCAAAAAAAAATGTTTTTCTTTTCAACATATTGAAACTAGAAATTCTAAATGCCAATTTTCTTTATTCCAAATTTTGTGTATATATGCGTATATGCATACATCACGAAATCACTCACAAATTTCTATCTAAAAAGAATCAGGAAAAATAAGGTTAAGGAAGACAATGAAGAAAAATAGATGCATGTTAGTAAAGAAACATATGTTAATTTGCATAAAACTCGAAATGTTATAAAAATTCATTGCACACGAGTATGATTGAGGTCGTGAACTATTTTGGTATTTCCCATCCAATAATTTCTCTACAAGTTTGCATATATCATTTCTACAATTATACATTGTAAGCTGCATTATGACAATTCAGTTCTCTCTTATATATTTCTTAAAAAGCAAAACTACAAAAAACTTATTACATATGGCTGTATATATGCACAAAATCCACGCCCCTTAAGAAAATAGTTCAATCCCAATACCTATAATTATTTGTTCTCTTGTTCATCCTCATTAAATGCATGCAAATCCAAATTTTAAAAATCAACTATTTTCATGTTTCCCATGTTACTTCAATTTAAGTCATCCCCTCCCCAAGCCATGAATGTTACCAAGCCCTCATTTTCATTTCTTTCTGCATTTCCCAGTTTGTCTATCCATACACACATATCCTATGGTACAGAACAAAAATATTTTTGAAACTTTTTGTGTCAACGAATCAGGAAAATGTTGGTTCAAGCGTGAGCCGAAAATATTTCACAAAACCAACAAGATCTCCCAACTTTCGTAAATACGTAAATGTTGAACAAAGAATCATTAAAGACATTTTGTTTACATGCATATAAATCATTCCGACACAATTAAACATGCTAAGCAACACACTAGAAAAGCATTTTAGGCGCTATTTTTGCACACACTAAAATGTCAACAACAATGCGCCTTATATGCACACATCAAAATCATGCCTTATAAAAGAATGTTACTAATGATATTTCAGGTTTTTTATCGCATGTAATGTCACACCCTAATTTTCATCATAAAATCCATCAGAGTACAACTCCAGAAGGTCAATACATAATACTAAAACCATAATAAAATTCAAAGAGATTTACATCACGATATTATTACACAACGGAAGTCTAGCCAAACAAACCTAAAACCAAAAGATCCTAATTAACAAATTCTTAAGTTATAAACCACACTAAGTATTTGAGTCCAAAATAGTCTAAACCTATTGCATGTCTTGCAAAATACCCAGAAGTAATCCGCGATCCACTTCGACCCTGGATATTCACTCCTTGTTTTCTTCGCATCATCTATCACCTCGAAAAATATTTGAAAATGTGGGGTGAGCTAAACGAGCTCAAATGGATAGGGAGTGGTGGGCATAATTAAGAAATACAAACATTCTCTTTCCAAAGTTAAGCAAACCACATGGGTTGAATTTATAAAATGAACAATTACTTATGTAAATCACTATGCACGAAAATCGCATATAAAAACAGTTTATCAATTATGTGCGGATAAATAAATATTTTGTTCACAATATTATCAACATCACATTCACTAACATTCTCATGTAATCTTACCGAAATGTACATAAGTATCAATTTCCATCGCACAAAGAACACAAATGGTCATAATGGTGCTGATCGGGCAACCATTACGGTATTCTCCCGTATAACTTCCCAAATCAATATTGGCCAAACCTATAAACTACCTTATATCTTCCCCACTAGGCTCGACGTCTCTTTAGCCGTGGGTCAAACCCGCAGATCGTCATATTCCGAATATACCCATACTATGACCCACTTCGCTTGTTGGACATTCCGTCCTTCAGTGGTAGGATTAGGACCAGGGAGAGCGCACTAAGACCGTAGGCGACCTACTCAATCTAAGTACGAATACTCCCCATCTCACTAGGGCTCAATTCAATCATATATACTTTCACATTAAGCGACCTGTCACATCAAATTTGGCAATTTAATACAATCGACAATAGTACATATGCTCAAATTAAGCATAATAACACACCTAACAATTTACAATGGATCTATGACCTAAGCAAATAGGCAAGAATACCACATCAGTTTATATTACACATAATAAATATTAATTGACACGGAATTAATTGAACGATTAATTGGGTAATTTATAAATTAGAATATTTAAATTTCTTATCATCTAATTAAAATTTCAATTTAATCTCTACCTAAAAGATCACATTTTTGGATTTTACTATTCAAAATTTGGTTAAGAAAATCCTTTAAGTTCTAGTATTGGTAACTTACACCAACTTGCCTATATTGACAATTCAGCTTTTATTATTTTTTTTCTTTTTTTTTTTCGAAAAATAACTAACTCCATTAATCTATAACTATAGTATTATCATGTTATAGTACCTGTTTTTTTTTTGTATTTGTAAATCAGTACTTTAGTTTTAGCAAATTATATTTTAACCTCAAATTTCTTTTGATTATTTTAAAACTAGTCCAAACCCACTTATAAAATTCACAAATTTTAACCATGTGAATTTTAACCATGGCCAATTATGATAAATCCTCAACAAGCCTCTCAGTTCAGATTTCAGTTTTACATCCACAAGTTTTTGTAGTACTTTGTATTATGCTATATTTTTATTTGAGCCCTCAATATGATTATTTCTATCAAAATCAATCCTAAACTCTTTAGAATCCATTCAAATAGGTATCTATACTTACTTACAGGTACCACAATCCATAATTTTAAATTTTCAGTTATATCCTTAGGTTTTCGGTTGTTACAATTTATACCCCATTTTCCAATTAAGTTCCACAACAGATTATAACTCATAACAATAATAACTAAATTCATACATATGAATATATGTTACTTCTATGTTGTGAAGCCCCTGATTTTTCCGAGCATGTAATTGATTCTTTTTGTCGACTAAGTATTTGATCGACTATTTTACCGCGTCACTTTGACGGGTAAATATTAATAATATATGTATTTTGCAATTTATTTTATTTTATTTGTTACTTGTGATCATGATCATTTATTAATTCTATGTTGCATTTATGATCACTTGATTGATCATTATTACTATTTTTGTATTTATTAGTCACCTTAGAATTTTAAGAGACTATTTATTTTAGAGACTTTTATCTTATAGAATTAAGAATTTGATTTAGATTAAGTGATTTTGAGACTTATAAGTGATCAAGGAAATCACTAATTATTTTGGAGATTGATATTATTCATCTATTATCATCAAATTTGGGACAAAAAAAAATATATATGGAATTACCAATTTGCCCCTAGGTGGACGGCAATGATGGGATTTTTTGGAGTAGAAATATCATCCAACTCTTGTACAGTTACACCTTATATTAGTCATCTTGTGTATAATTATACCATTAATTCAAACATTATACACATCATCTTATACATGAATTCTTTATTATTAAATTTCCCAACATGTTGGAGTCTTCCCAACATTCCATTCAAAACCCATTCCATGCCCATACCTTTGACCACCAAAATGTCTCCCATGCAAGAAGCAAAATTCAAGACACAAAATTAAACAAAAATCTCTCCCTCTCTCCCCATGTTGGACGGCCATTATGGCAAAAATTGAACAAATTTTGTTCATTTCATCCAACACATTTTAATCCTCTAACTAATTCTCATTCTTCTCTCTAACCTCTCTCTAAAAATCATTCACATATTCAAATCTTCAAACACCAACTCTTCACATCTTCAAATCTTCAAACATAAGTTCTTCATATCTTCAAGTACCACTTCTTCACATCTTCAAATATTCAAACACAAGTTCTTCACATCTTCAAGACTACCTTCATACCTTCAAGAACATCTTCTTCCTATCATCAAACACTCTTTCTTTCTCCAAACATCTAAATCAAAACAAACAATCTTCCTACTTAAAATCAAAAAATTCGAACACCCCCCTATCTCAAGGTAAGAAATTTCACTCCTCAATTCAACTTGATATCTTACTACTCGTCACCTTCTCTTCTTAATTTAAGTTTAAATTTTGGATTTTGAGTTACTTAGAAGACTACTTGAAGACAATGCATGCATGGTGGTGAATTTTAGAAGACTTGAAGAATAAGTGTTAGAGAAATTGGACTACAAGGTAAGATTTGGACACTAGAACCCTTCTTTCTTCTTCTCCCTATTTTTTACAAATTTTAACACCCCTTTTTCATTTTTGAGAAATAGGGGCTGACCTTAGGTGAGTTTGGAGTTGAACCAAAAATCCCAAATTTGAAGCTTCAACTAGTTTCAAATCACCTACTACACAAGGTGAAGTGTAGTATTTCCAATTTTCTTATCTTCTTCTATTTTCTTCTTAAATTTCACTCATTTTTCTAACTCCAAATTTTTGATATTTCTTGACTTAGGGGCTGACCTAAGTGACCTCATACAAAGTTGTGAAATTATCCTTTTTATTTCACAATTTTCCAAATTTAAGGTGGGTGAAAAAATTCTTTCGACTTCTAGGTGCTTTTGTTAAAATGCATGTAGAGTTTTGATCATGAGCACTTGAGATATATAAATTATGTATTGCATGTCAATTTTATGTATCAAGTTATGAAATTTCTCAAGTATTGCTCAAAAATATTATTTATTGAAATTTAGGTGCATGCATGTACAATTTAATGTTCTATTTGATGAATTCTTGTATGAAATGATCATGCATGTGTATGATCTTTGAAATCCATGTTTTTGATGACTTATAACCTGGACAAGTCGAGCATAATTGATTAAATTTTAATTTTTGGACTTAAAATGCAAAAATAGAAAGTTGGTGGACTAAATTGCAAGAAAATAAAACTTAAGGGACCCCTCTGCAAATTTCAAATTTTGGGACTGTACTCAGGTTCAAAAATGACTTTTGGAAATTTTAATAAAGTTTTAAGAGTTTTAAGATAAATAAAATCAACCTTTAAAAGCCCAAGGACTAGATTGTAAAATTTTAGAAGTTTAAGGGCTACTTTGCAATTTTTAAAACTGTACCAGACCTTAATTTTAAAATTTGAAATTTTAACTCTTAAGGGACTGGAAATGACATATTTTAAATGTATTCCAAAAATCCAAGTGTTTAGAGCTTGGAAAGTAATTTTACTAAAATCGAGGGACCGAATTGTAAAAGATTAAAATTGAGGACCCAAATGAAATTTCCAGGACTTATGCAGCCCATGCACCTGGAAATACTAATTTAACTATAACTTAATTATATTTTGGACCCAAGGTTCAAATTTCATAACAATTGGACCCCTAAAAGCCTTAAAGGCAATTACTTCAAAATGGGACAAAAATGAGATTTTCAAAGGTTAAAGGACCTACACTTATTTCTTTTAAAAACTGCTTTTTTCCCAATATCCTACTAACCTTAGTGGCGTTTTCCAACTGGAATCACATTAAAATCCATTCCGATTTGTGAATTCCGATTGTTTTAAACTTAAGGCCCGAAATGACAATTTTAACAAATTTGGGGCCAATGTGAGAATTTTATAAAAACTCGACCTCAAAACTTTAAAAACCTGAATATCTGAACAATTTAGGGATTTTAGTAACTGACCTCATAATTTTTCAAGGTCGGGATATTTATTTTGTTCAATTTTTAACCCCAAAAGTATTGGTTTTTACAAAACGGAGCTAATTGTAAATTTTCTTTTTATCAAGAACCTAATTCAAATTATTTTCCTTTTACTAAAACAGTCCTGGACCCTCTGACTTTAATTATTAAATAAAATATTTTATTTTCTCAAAAACCCTTGACTTATCGGATCGTCTTGACCGACATTAATACGATCGCAGAGCGACTTTCCTGCCTTGCGATTTTGAATCTATAACGGGACTTATGTTCCACCTAATCTTTCAAGATATCGAAGATTGCTTATCCTCCCGATAATCATTTTCATCTAAATAACTCCACCAACGTCATAATTGCTACTCGCAATTTTCGAAATTTTCCTGAACTGCTTCCCTGAATCAATAATACTTGACTGCCTGGTTGACTACCTGAACTTGTTTTTACTTTCCTGCCTGAGTCAACTTGGTGTGTGGAGCTCACAGTCGGAATGGATACGTCGGGGATGGAACCGGGTAGCTCGACTGCTATTCCACTCTTTTGGCCCCATCGTCCTAATCCCGCAACTGAGGGACGAGTTTGTCCAAGGGAAGCGGGTCGTAGTACTTGAGGTATAATCATGATTATAACAAATCCGAGCCTTGCTAGCTCCAAAGGTGTGGATTTTGTCTTTGCCTATGGAGCGATAAGGTGACAGTCTGACCATCTTGCTCGGGAGTTACAAGGAAGAACGAAGGAATCGCTGTCTAATTCACACGATTCCGGAGTTAATCGGACCCGTTTGGTTGGCGCTACAAATCCGTACGCAACCGCTACTTGTATTGCATTGGTTGGCGCTACAAATCCGTACGCAACCATTATTTGTCTTGCATAGATTGGCGTTACATTCCGTCGCAATCCTACCGTCTTTGCCCAATCACTTAGTGCTTGTGTGACCACGAACTATTTTCTTAAACTGTATAAGTATATTAACTAAATATACTTATCATGAATCTTGTGGACTGTGTGTGAATTCATGCATCACATATCCGTTTTCATATAACTATTTTCTCGCATTAACTATATATCGCGCCACACTTGCACACGATCACCCCATTCACTGAGATTTCTGTCTCATCCCCTCCTGTTTTCTAACCTTTAGATGAGGACTTCGTTGAAGATGTTGAACCGACCACAGATTGAGCCCTTATACCCCGCTTGTTGGACTTACTACCTGCTGTTGTTGTTGGACTCGTTTCTTGTTATTGTTGTTGGACTCTTTTATTTTCTTTTCACTCCGGTCTGCAACTGAAGGGCGTAGGACCATTTGACTATTAAGTTGTTATCTTTAGTTGATTTCGGGGATGTAATTTGGATGTTTGTTGGACTGTAATTTGTAATTCGTACTTGTTATTTTATTTCCGCTGCTATTTGACTCTGTTTCATTGGGTTTTCGTTGATATTTGTCTAGACCGTTTGGTTTACTTGTATTTAAGTTGTGGATCATCATCGCGTCCCGTTTGGGGCGTGACATATGCAGCATAAACATTTACAAAAATGGATACAAGCAACCTACAATTGAATTTTTGAAGAATTTTACCCACCTCAAAACTCTTTTTGCTTTATATAGTCTATCTTCCAAGACCAAGCCAAGCCTAGTCCTCAATATCCCCTATCATAACACATTAAACTAGGTGTTAAAATCATAAATCCTGCTACTAAAACCATAAGAAACCTCACACTAAAATTCTAATCTTACCTAATTACTTGTTGTGGAAACTTGAATGAAACTTTCCTAATTTCACCTCCCAAGCTTCCGGTCCTCCAAGTAATTTTTTTCTTAATCTAACTAGGATGGTTAATTTACTAGGATGATTCAAGAGTTTTTATGGTATAAAAGTTGGAAGGAACTGGTTGGTTTTGCATGTTGGTTTTCGGCAAAGAGAGAAAGAGATAAACATGTTCTTGTCTTTTTTTTTTTTTTTTCCAAACCAATCTAATGAGGTGTAGAAAATATTCATCCCCAAGTCTACCTAGAATCGATCATGTGTTGAAGATATGAAGAAAGAATTGGAGTTGAAAAGTCAAAAATAGTTGCTTCATCTTTTTAAGACAAACATGTGGTGAAAATTAAACTTAATCTTCACCTGAAAAGTGTTGGCTGAAATTTGGGTCCAATTAAATTGAATGGTGTTTTTAAATATCAAGGTCCATATAAAAGTTTCGGCCCTCAAGTAAAACAATGAAGAATATTTTTAAAAATCAAGAATAGTGGCTAATTGCATTTTAATAAAGTAAGAAAACCTAATTACAAGGTTTTACTATAACAGTAATAATAATAAGTCTAGAGACAAAATTGAGTAATAAAAATAAATAGATAACGAGTAGTATTTTAGATTCTTCTAAAAAAAAATTACTCGGAAAATGAGTATCAAGTATCGGGCTAGCTAGGGTCTTCTAAAAGAATTACTATCGCCTCTAAAATAGTCGAGAAGCTAACTATCTTCTATCCAAAAAAAAATAATAATTCATGAATTCTACTTAATCGACTAGAAGTATCGCAAATAAAACTAAATGACGCAAAATATATTATACTGCATAGAATCGTAGCGTGAGTTCAAAACACAATATAATTATTCTAGATATAATCATAATGATCTCCTAGGTTGGGTCTCACATGTACCATAAAAGAATATTACTAATGATATTTTTTTTCATTTCAACATATATATTTGAAACATGTACCCAATATGGACAAGTTAATATATCTATCTAATCTAATCTAAATCTAAAAGGGCGAAAATTTCTGTCAAAAACTGAACTGCCTAAAATACCCCTATTGTCTATAAAAAATAATTGCAAGATCGAAATTACACTAGGATAAAGACACAACCTAACACAAACAGAACTAGAATTACTATCGCGTCTCTTCAGTTGAGATTGAGAAAACAAAACACTTTAGCGTCTTTTCAGTAGAAACACAGAAACATCTACTTCTTCCCACTCCTATGTCTTTTCAGTAGAAACATCCATTTTCCCCCCTCTATTTCTCTAGGCACCAAAAAAGGTCTGTCCTTTTTGGATTCCATTTTACAAACCAAGTCCAGAAGGTGAGAATTTGAAATTCAAGGGTTATTATTCAATTTCAGGTTTGAAGTTTATTAGATTTTTCTGCTTGAAATTTAAATTATAAATCTGTAAGAGATCTATATGTTAGATGCCGCTTCTCGAGTTTATGCATATAATTTACTCTAAAAAATTGAAGGGTTTCAAATAAATTTCAGGTTTGTTATTCGATATTTTAGTTTGAAGTTTAAATTAGATTTTTCTGTTTGGAATTGAAACTAAAAATCTGGTTAAGGTGATCTATTCGATAGAGGCAGGTCCACAAATTTATGCATATAATTTACTCTAAAAAAAAGAAGTGTTTCAAAGAAATTTTAAGTTTGAACTATTTTCCATTTTCACCGATTCAAGAGATGTAGTTGGAGTTTCTCCATGCAGAATCAGGCAAAGATTTTCTCAAAAAAAAAAAATGGAAGATGACGATAGATTTGGGAGCGGACGGGTACCGAGTAGTTCTAACATATGGAGAAACACCAAGCGTGGACACTTTCTCGACGTCTGCTCGAGAAGAAGATGATGAAGATTCATTTAAATGGGCTGCTCTGGAGAGGCTTCCAACTTATAATCATACATGGAGTGGCATTTATTCTGAAGAAGAGGGAAAATGAGAGAAATAGATGTAAAAAAATCTCGGACTGATAGAGAGGAAGAATCTTCTAGAACGGCTACTGATGTCAAAATGCCAAATCAATCTATCTTCCACAACTAGATAATGAAAAGTTTCTGTTGAAGATCAAATAGCATGTTCACTGGTAATTTCGACTATACCATGCTTCTGCTTTTAGAGTTTCACGATATCAACATAATTCAACTAAAACGGTGATTTTTAATTTGGTGAAGAGTTGGCATTGATCTTCCGACTATTGAAGTTCGGTTTGAGCAGTTAAGTGGTCATACTGAAGCTTATGTTGGTAGCTGAGCACTGCCCACAATATTTAATTTCACGGCCAATTTATTTGAGGTACTGGATTTTGATTAGCATAATAGTTTTTCAAATTCAATCCATCAAATTATAAGATTAACCTAATTTCCATATTACTCTGTTAAAGGGTTTGTTGAGTTTCTTACATGTTCTACCAAGTAGAAAGAAGTCATTGTCAATTCTTCATGATCTCAGTGGAATTACCAAGCCAGGAAGGTGAGCATATATTATTTTGTCAAAATAATCATTTTTTATCGGCTTGAATTTATAATTCTGATTAACTTTTGCAGAATGAATTTGCTTAGGGCCACCGAGTTTTGGCAAAACAACATTGCTATCGGCATTGGCAGGAAGACTTAATTCAGAATTACAAGCAAGGAGAAAAATGTATTTTGCATAAATTTCAGAATGAGGTTTGGTAGTATTTTTTGAAATTCTCAACTAACTCCAGTCCAGAGCCATTTTGATTATGCACTGGCAAATAGTGCTAATGTGAGAAATTTAATTAGATAGACTAATTCTTGAGTGGTGTCTCTAGGGTAATCGTATTCCTTGTATTTAACTATATAAGTGGATGGTCGTACTACTGTGGAAGATAGATTGATTTGGCATTTCGATGCCAAATGATGTTATTCTATGAAGTGGATGATCGTACAACTGTGGAAGATAGATTGATTTTGCATTTTAATCAAAGAGAGTTATTCTGTGAAGCCTAGGTATATGAATGCCATTGCTCAAACTAATTGGGCCAGTCCCTCTTCCTCTTAATGGTTAATTCCATAACTAGGTTGACATGATCGAAATTTCCTATGCTTCTTAGTCATTTGTATTTTTGCCTTTCGGCATAAGGTAGACTAGGGGACAGATTGATATTGGATATAAATCTTATCCTTCTGAACTTTGATGATGTGATACACAAAATTTAATCCAAGATATGCATTAATATTTTCTCTTAACAATGCAAACGGAAAATATCAACACTGCTTGCTCGGTCATTTTTCATGAAATTTTTACTGATAACATTGGTCGTCCTTGCATGCATCCGAGTATTGGTTCAAAGAAGTAAGCAATGTTGTTTGCTGACAGTTTACAACTAAAATTGTTGTAGTTGTAAACCTAAGGTCATGATCCATCAGATTTTATTAGTGTTAAACATATTTTTATGGTGTATATTCATTGGGAATATTATGAGATATTATGTAGATTTAACATGTAACAAAGTCACCATACTATATATGGCTTTGTTTTTCATCCGTTCTTATTATCACTGTATTTATTCTTTTCTTTTATGGTGTGTGGGTTTATTACATATTTTGGAAATTGTAGACAAAATTATGAGGATTAGTGGAATATTCACCATCACACAACTATGCCATAGCCCTAAGGAAGTAGATGATGTGCTTTTCAATTATTTGTAATCTCTTTATTTGCAGACACTTCATGATGTTGATGTTCTTTACAATATTGTTTCTTCTCTTTCTCAAAGGGAACAAATTGTATTGAATCAAGTAGGATTTGAGATTAGTGTGCTCCTATTTTATGTACAATATTGTCTGTCTTTGTTCTTTACTTTCTTATTCTGAAGTTTGCTTATAGAAGTACTTTTCTGTTCACTTACTGTGCAGGTCTTTAGAAAATGTTATCCAACAAAGGAGGAAGACTAAATATTGCTAGAATGCATTTGGTAGACATATATATAAACGTGAGGCTAATAATCTAGAGAACGTCCCTGTAGTTGTCTTGCTGAGTGCATCAAAATACAATATGAAACAACGAGGTTTTACTTGGAGGTAAAAGCTTAATTCAAATGATTTACTATCTTGAAATTATTTAGTCCATATTAGTCTCTCTGCTTATTATTAACTTCAACCTTTTCCATGGTCTTTTTTTTCTTGGTCTTTGTGCGGTCAAGGCCTTGGAGTTGTCTGTGTTGCCAATACGCTCAGACGACACGGAGAGCGACCCCGACCAGGGCTATGGGTCCGGGTCCGATAGTAACGGTGATGGAATATGAAAGACAATTCAATCAATTGTCTAGGTTTGCACCCCATATGGTGAACACAGATGGGAGGAAGGCAAGGAGATTTGAAAGAGGGTTAAGGCCAGAAATTGGGAGTATCGTGATCGTTTAAGGTTGCCCACCTACAAGGAAGTGATTGAGAGGTCTCAAATCATATCCTACATCAATCTTGATTAGACCCCGCACTACCTGATCAAGCGGAAAGAGGAAATGGGTTCCTCCTCAAAAGGAAAGTTTGTTCCTCCAATCGGTTCAAACCAACTGGGAGCCAAATTCCAAATCAGTGAAATGTACCCCAATGCTCTAATTGCTGTAAGTACCACTTTGGCGAGTGCTTAGCCGGAAAGGGCTCGCTTTAAATGTCACCAACCGGGACACAGATTGAAAATTGCCCAAATGCAGAATTCGTGCCCCATCGAATAAGAATGGGAGGCCATCAACAAGGCTCGACGCCCCTAAGACAAGAAGGGGAAAGCTCGTGTTTTCGCTCTGACTAATGAGGGAGCACCAGAGGAAAACGAAACCATGACAGGTATGCTACCTGTATTTCACATACCTGCACTTGTATTATTTGATACTGGAGCTTCACATTCATTTATGTCTGAGAACTTTGGAGAAAACTTGGACTAAATTTTTGTGATAACGAGGAAGCACTAGAAGTAAGTATCCCCTCAGGCGAAACAATTAATACTAAGAAAACTGCGAGAGGAGTGGAACTAACTATTAGTGGTCAACAAATGAAAGCTGATCTGTACGTGCTAGAAATGAGAGACTTTGATGTTATATTGCGTATAGATTGGTTAAGTAAGAATCGAGCCACCAGTAAATGTTATAATAGAGAAGTTGAATTTGAAGGAGCAAATGGGAATCGATTTGTCTTTCATGGAGCAAAGACCAACACTAGAGTAAAGATAGTGTCGCAATAAAAGCCATCTAATGTCAGAAAAAAAGAGATTGCCAAGGATTTTTGGTGAATGTAATGGGGAAAGAGACGATGGAAAGAAAGGCAACAGATGAAACAGTGGTTAAAGAATTTTTAGATGTATTTCCCGATGACTTACCGGGAATTCCCCCAGATCGACAAGTTGAATTCACCGTAGATTTAGTGCCAGGAGCGGCACCGGTGTCTAAGGCACCGTACAGAATGGCACCCAAGGAATTACAAGAACTAAAGATCCAGATCCAAGAGTTGTTGGATAAGAAATTTATTCGACCTAGTGTTTCACCTTGGGGAGCACCAGTACTATTTGTGAAAAAGAAAGATGGATCTTTTAGAATGTGCATTGATTATCGAGACTTGAACAGGCTGACTATTAAAAACAAATATCCTTTGCCTAGGATAGAAGATATGTTCGATCAATTGAAGGGAGCCAGTGTGTTCTCCAAAATTGATTTGAGATCCGGATACCACCAATTGAAGATCAATGATTGTGATATACCTAATACAAAGTTCAGGACAAGATACGGTCATTTCGAGTTTACCGTTATGCCTTTTGGTTTGTCAAATGCACCGACAGTATTTGTGGATTTGATGAACAGGGTGTTCCATTCGTATCTAGATAAGTTTGTTATTGTCTTTATAGATGACATTTTGGTTTTCTCACAAGACAAAGAACAACATGAAGGACACCTTCGCATTGTATTAGAGACATTGCAACAAGAAACACTTTATGCCAAGTTCAGCAAGTGTGAGTTTTGGCTAGACAGAGTTATGTTTTTAGGACACATTGTCACTGCTAGTGGAATTGAAGTAGACCCATCCAAAGTACAGGCAGTGATGGATTGGAAGGCACCAACTATCGCAGGAGAAGTGCGAAGTTTCCTAGGTTTGGCCGATATTACAGAGATTTATCCAGATTTCTCGAAAATCGCCAAGCCACGCGACACACTTAACTAAGAAGAATGAGAAATTCCAGTGGACGGACCAATGTGAAAACAACTTCCAAGAACTCAAGCAGAGGTTAGTGACAGCTTCTATATTGACAATTCCAGAAGGAAGTGATGGATTTGTAATTTATACAGATGCGTCAAAATTAGGATTGGGATGTGTGCTAATGCAAAATGGCAAGGTTATCACATATGCATCGAGACAGTTAAAAACACATGAACAAAACTATCCCACTCACGACTTGGAGTTAGCAGCAGTAGTTCACGCCTTAAAGATTTGGCGTCACTACCTTTACGGTGGGAAGTGTGAGATCTTCACGGATCACAAGAGCTTGAAGTACTTCTTCACCCAGAAGGAGTTGAATATGCGTCAAAGGAGGTGGTTAGAATTGGTGAACGATTATGATTGCACCATTCAATATCACCCAGGAAAGGCGAATGTTGTGGCAGATGCGCTTAGTAGAAAGAATAGTAGACAGATTGCAACATTGCTCACACAACAAGAATCTCTATTAAAGGATTTTTCCAATCTGAGGTTGGAAATTTTGAGACCCCCTATTCAGGCAACTGTCGTGATTGCAACATTGATAGTACAGCCTACTCTGAGGCAACGAATCAAAGATGCCCAGAAGATAGATATTTTCCTCAATAAGATGAAGCAACGAGTACTTACAGGAAATATCCAAGGATTTGCTATTGCACCAGATGAAACGCTAGTCTATGATGGAAGATTATGCGTACCTAAGGATGAAGTATTGAGAAAGGAAATTCTTGATGAAGCCCATAACACACCTTATACAGCCCATCCGGGAGGAACAAAAATGTATAAGGATTTGAGAGAAATTTTCTGGTGGAGAAATATGAAGTGGACCATAGGAAAATTTGTTGAAAGATGTCTCATTTGCCAGCAAGTGAAAGCCGAACACCAAAGGCCGTCAGGATTATTAAATCCACTTGATATTCCTGAATGGAAATGGGAACACATTACTATGGATTTTGTAACCGGGCTACCCAGATCAATAAGAAAGAATGAAGCTATTTGGGTTATTGTGGACGAACTCACAAAGAGCGCACATTTTATACCGGTAAGAATGACTTTTAGTATGGATCCTTTTGCTCAGTTGTACATTGAGAAGATTGTTAGCCTTCATGGAGTGCCAGTATCAATTATGTCAGATCGTGATCCCCGTTTCACATCGAAATTTTGGGGGAGTCTTCATACAGCTATGAAGACAAAGCTTAAGTTCAAGATCGCATATTATCCACAAATGCACGGTCGATCGAAAGAACAATTCGACGTTAGAAGATATGCTCGGAATGCTTGTATTGGATCTCGATGGAAGTTGGGAGACTTATCTACCGTTGGTTGAATTTGCCTACAATAACAGTTACCAAGCTACTATCCAAATGGCACCATACAAAGCCTTGTATGGAAGAAAGTGCCGATCACCAGCTCATTGGGATGAAGTTGGTGAACGCAAAATTTTTGGACCAGAGATTATCGAGAAGATGGTGGGAGTGATAGCTAAGATTCGAGATAGAATCAAGGCAGCACAAGACCGACATAAAAGTTATGCCGATATAAGAAGAAAAGACTTGCAATTTGAGGTGTTAAACATGGCATTTCTCAAGGTTGCACCTTTGAAAGGAATGGTTCGTTTTGGGAAGAAGGGAAATTTGAGACCACGATACATTGGACCATTTGAAATTTTGGAAAGGATTGGAGATGTCGCATATCGTTTAGCACTACCTCCAGAACTTGCAGCAGTACATAATGTGTTTCATATATCTATGCTTAGGAAGTACATTTCCGAACCAAGCCACATCATCAACCAAGAGGAATTGGATGTCAGTAACAACCTTACATATGAAGAAAGCCCTGTTGCTATTTTGGGAAAGAAGGTACATAAGTTGAGAAATCGAGAAGTGCCCCTAGTATTAATACAGTGGAGTCGACATGGTAGGGAAGAGGCTACTTGGGAGAGAGATGAAGAGATCCTAGCTAAGTATCCAAATATTCCTAACTAAGTAAGTCGAATTTCGAGGATGAAATTTTTTTTAGTAGGGGAGGTTGTGACGACCCAACCCTTTTTGATTTACTCGAGCTTTTAATTATTTATAATGTTGCATCAAATATCTGATTTATATTTTTAATGAGCAATTTATTCGCTTTATGAAATTTATATATATTTGAGCATCCGAGAACTGATTGCACCCCTAACTATAGTAATGTAAATGTATAGATATCGCGATGACATAACAAGAATATTATTATGGAGTTTCGGACTTAGATATTAGGATTTAGATTTTGTACCGAATAACTGATTTTCGGAGATTTTCACATAAGTGTTTATTTATACTTTGGGTATTCGAGATTAAATATCTACCTTACATTTTATTACTAACGACCATCAAATTTATGAAAATCGAGTTTTACTAACTCTCGGGATTTTTAAGAAAATTAGTAGCCTTTTTAAGTATTTTAAGAATAATAAATCTTTTAATATTTTCTTTTATATTTTCTTTTACCCCAAGCTATTACATTTTTTTTTATAAAAACTCCAACACATGGTCATCTTCCTCACACCACCTAAACTCATCCAAAAACTCCATTGTTGAAGATAAGCTCCAAGGGTAAGTTTCTTCATCTTTTCTTTAATTTTTGTCTTTTCTTTAAATTCTTTTAGGCAAAATGATCCTATGAAATTATAGAACATAGAAATCAACTTTGATCATGAATATATGAAGTTTTGAACCCCATTTTTAGCCCCTTAATTTTCGTCCCCTTTGAAGAAAATTTTAAATAATTTTTTATTCAAATTTTGTTTATAGATTATGTTATATCTAACTAGTAGGAGCTTGATTATGTGTTTTAATCTTGAATTGAAAATGAAAAAAAAAATTCCTCCTAATCCCCTAGAAGTGGACGGCCACTTGATGATTTTTTTTAGAAATTTGATTTGTTAAATTTTAAGCTTGATTATGATGATAGAATGATTAAAAGTGATGATTATAACTTTTATTTTTAATTTGGAGATATATATGATTTTTGGTGAATTAATCTTGATTTTAGTGGCTTAAGAAAATTTCAAGAAATTTCATAAGTGATTGTTGGAGATGAACTTAAGTTAGTTGATGAACTAATCAATTTGGAATTTTTGGTCTCTTTATTTTCAATGTTGTTAAAATTAGAAGTTTAAAGCCTTAAGGAATTAATTTGGTGTTCTTGGTGTTCTGGGTGAAATTTGAAGGATTTTGTGTGTTCTTGGTGTTCTTGGTGAAAATTTGAAGATGTAAAGCTTTTAGTGATTTTAGAATAAGTTGATGAGAGCTTTTGGGTTTGTAAAAGTGATTTTAGAATAAGTTGATGAGAACTTTTAGTTTCTATAAGTGATTTTAGGATAATTTTTTATGAAATCCTTTAGTTTTTAAAAGTGATTTTTAGGATGATAAGTTGATAAAATCTAGTGTTAAAAAATATAAGAACCGGGAAAAAGTGGATAGAGCTCGAAAAACGGAGAAATACATCTCGCCGGGTCCGACTACTGTCCCCCGGAGGTGGCGGTGCCGGAGCCGGCTAAGGTTATCCGGAATTGGGGATAAGGATGATGGATAGTGACCATGTGACAAAAAGAATGATGAGATCTGACATTTGATGTGACTTTGATGTGATGGGTGTAAGTGATGTGATGTGAAGTGATGTGATGTAATGTGATGTGCAATGGCACACAAATCAATGTAATCTTATCGGGTTTCATGATTATGATATTTTCGGGATTTTTTCGGGATGACACGTCATTTTTAAGAAAATCGGGAATTTTAGTCGCAATAAGATTTTATAAATTAAGGGTTCGATTAATTGGAAATTTTATGAAAAACGAGTCGTTAGACGATTATATGAATTAGGTGATTAATTAAGGATTAATTGAATTTAGGTTGACTTTGACTTTTAAGTTGAGTTTTGACTTTAAATTGATTTTGACTTTATGTTGACCATTGACTTTGACTTTTGACTTTGGTCAACTATCGTTTTTAAAGCTCTTTAAATGGGTACCGAACACCCGACTATGTGATTTTTGACTTTAAGAACGTACTAGACTATACTTAGCTCATTAGACTAAGTTATTTGATGAACTTTACTTTGTCCTATGTCATTTAAGTTGAAAGGATTAACTGTGTTAGGTGCGGCTCAATCAGATAACGGACTCATTCGAACAAATATATCACTAGATATCTGTAAACTTCAAAGGTGGGTAAACTTCTGATTTTGTAAGCATGTTGTACTGTTATACTATGTTTGTCAACTTTTCTTAATTGCTGAAATTTGCCTACGGGCTATATGTATGCTGCCAACGGATGGGGGATGACCCTTCGGTGTCAGAAATGGCCGAGAGCCAAATATATGCTGCCAACGGGTGGGGGATGACCCCTCGGTGTCAGAAAATAATTTTAGAGCATTTTTGACTGTTTGACTTATATAGTGTAACTGCTTACATTTCCCACTGAGTTTCACAGCTCACGCCCTCAAATGTTTCAATACATTTCAGATAATGATGACGAGCCTGGAGCTGAGGCGTAGGGACTGTCTGCGTGGGCGTTGTTCTGATATTCCCAGAATAATTTAAGTACCTGTGTTTTGATGAAGCAAACTTTAAAGCTTTTGTAATAAGTATTTTAATAATGCGTAACTCTTATTATCCTTATTAGTTTTTGATAACTTTCAAGTTTATATTAAGAAATTTTTAAGCCCACATTTTAGTAATTAAAGTATTCCATTTATGCTTCCGCAAATTAATTATAAATTCTCAAGTGTACCACAGTGACGTTCCTAATCGAAATGGGTTCGGGGTGTTACAAACACCAAGCACGACAGATTCATCGCGCAAAAGAAAGCGTACAATACAAGGAAACGAAGAAGTGCTTTTCAGACTTTTCAAGTATCAAAATTATGGTGAACGATACTTTCTTGAGATCCACGAGGTATACCTCCAACAACCATAACTAACTAATTAGTCTGTATGTAATTTTGCATTTGTATTCACATGCTTTGTTTTTTTGGTTTTTTTTTAATTTCATGAGGTAGAATATGTACATGTAACTTCTTTTACTCTTGCCAATGTTGAATAGTAGTTGGCACAAGTTAATAAAAGGGAATGCCTAGTAAATTGCATTATAATTAGTTGTTATTTACTCGTGCAATAGTATCGCTGAATGTCTTATCGTCATATTTATAATTTTCAAGTAGGTTGTTGAAGTATATTACAAGCTTATCTATGTAATTCTTAATTTCGCGTTTCTTTTATTCAAATACAAATTGTGTCTAGAATCAAATTTTTCTACGAATTGTTTAACACAATCTGAACTTAGAAATTAAAGTGTTATAACTTTCATTTGGTACGTGCAGGAGATAGAAGCAGTTCAAGCAATGATGATAATACCATCTTCTGAACCTTGCAATAAGGATTGCAAACCTCTGCTTGGAGGAGGATCAGACATAAAACCAAATTCCAAACAGTTCCAGCTCTTTGTTGAGACGACATCATTTATCCTGTACTCCAGCAAATTGAACGATCTGATAAAGTTTACTAATGTCACAGAAACATCACAAAGACTTGGTGTACGTAATTCTTAATCCAATTTTTTTAAAAAGCATAATTTGAGCCAAGAAACAATGTTGGCAGGTCAAAAATATGGAAAACAAAATAAATTTGTCTTTGCAAATCCGTCAGAGAAAGAAAATGCTGTAGGAAATGAATTTATTGATTATATTTACAGTATTTTTGAGGATGTAGCTCTCCAAAGTATGAATGAAATATTAGGAGAGGCAAAACATGGCAATTCTTGAATGTAAATGTAGCATGTATATTTTTATTTTTTGTTTGGAGGCAATGTTTATCTCCAACATTGTGAATTTGAAACTTTGAATTTATCATTTATTCTACAAATTGTGTTTGTTAAATGGCACAAGTTATTTACAATAATTAATAACCATCTCTATAAACCATAACATTTCACATAAAAAGCCTTGACAAGAAATTTGCATAAAGGAACATCCAAAACCAGAGCAAATATTTGAAACTAGAAAATAAAGTTACAATTGATGTTAACTGTAACTTTAGCATCCAACTCACGCTAAAGTAATGCGCTATTTATGAACACATCAAAAATTCTAAATCATTGCGCTATTTTTGCACACGTTAAATATTCAAAAGAACGCGCGATATAAATTTGCATTTCTTTCGATCAAACTCACAATCCACACTTTTTAAGAAACTAATTTAATCGCAATACCTAAAATTTCTTGTCTTGTGTGTCCTCGTGTCACGCCCCAAACGGGACACGACGACGATCCACAACTTAAATACAAATGAACCAACAGTCCAGACAAATATCAATGAGAACCCAATAAGACAGAGTCTAAATAGCAAAAAAAATAAATAATGGATACAAGTTACCACTTAAAGTCTACAATCCGTCATCCAAATTACAACCCGAAAATCAACAAAGTAGCAACTTAAAGTCAAAGGGTCATACGCCCCTCAATTACAAACCCGAATGGAATGAAATACAAAAGTCCGACAACAACATAAGAAAAGAGTCCAATCAACAACAAGCGAAAATCCAACAAGCGTAGTACAAGGTCTCAATCCAGAGCCGGTTCAGCATCTCCAACGAAATCCTCATCTAAGGTTAGAAAACAGGTGGGGATGAGACAAAAATCTCAGTGGATAGGGTGATCGGTAATGCGAGTGTGGCGCAATATAGTTAATGTGAGAAAACAATTATATGAAAAACGCGTGAGTATGATGCATGATTTCACACACGATTCACAAGCGTCGTGATAAAATAATACAATAGTATATTTATACGATTCAAGAAAAGCATTCATGGTCACACAGCACTATGTGAATCGTCAAGACAGTAGGATTGCGTGCGGAAGTGTAACGCCAATCCTATGCAAGGCAAATAATGGTTGCGTCACGGTTTGTAGCGCCAACCAATGCAAAACAGTAGCGGTTGCGTGCGGAAATGTAACGCCAACCAAAACGGGACGATAACTCGAGAATCGTGTGGATCGACAAAATGATTCCTTCGTTCTTCCTTGTAACTCCCGGTCGATGGTCCAAGACCGCACCTTATCGCTCCGTAGGCAAAGACAAAATCCACAGTGAGTGGCGCGAGGCTCGGATCTGTCATAATCATGATTATACCTCGATTACGACCCGCTTCCCTTGACAAATTCTCGTCCCGATTCGGGGATTAGGGCGATGGGGCCGGAAGAGTGGAATAGCGGCCAGAGCTGCCCATCCCATCGACGTATCCATTCCGGGATCGGAGCTCGACACACCAAGTTGACTTTCGAGCAGAAAGTAATTACAATTACAGGCAATCAACCAACTGTGCAATGAGTATTATTGATTCAGAAGCGATTTAGGAATTTTTTTTTGAAAAACGCGAGTGGCAATTATGGCATTGGTGGAGTTTTTGGATGAAGATGATTATCGGAAGGATAAGCAACCTTCTATATCTTGAAAGATTGGGTGGGACAAAAGTCCCGTTATAGATTCAATTCGCAAGGCGAGGAAGTCGCTCCGCGATCGGGTATTAATCGGTCAAATTGATCCGATAAGTCAGGGGTTTTTGGGAAAGTAAAATACTTAAATTAAATCTCCAAGTCAAAGAGTCCAGGGCTATTTTAGTAAAAGAGAAAATAATTTGAGTTAGGTCCTTTATAAAAGAAAAATTGTAATTTAGCCCCGTTTTGTAAAAACTAACACTTTTGGGGTTAAAAATTGAATAATTAAATATCCCGACCTTGAAAAATTATGAGGTCAGTTCCTAAATTCTCGAAATTGTCCAGAGATTCAGGTTTTTAAAGTTTTGAGGTCGAGTTTGTCACGCCCCAAACGGGACGCGACGAACGATTCACAACTTAAATACAATTGGACTAATTGATCCGGACAATACCAATGAGAACCCAATAAAACAGTCTAAATAGCAATGGAAATAAATAACGGATACAAGTTATCACTTAAAGTCTACATCCCATCACCGAATTACAATCCGAAATTCAACAAGGTAGTAACTTAACGTCAAAGGGTCATACGCCCCTCAATTACAAACCCGAATTGATTAGGATACAAGAGTCCAACAACAACATAATAAGAAAAGAGTCCGATCAACAACAAGATACAAGATAAATCCAACAAGCGTAGTACAAGGTCTCAATCCGAGCCGGTTCGGATCCCCGGCCGAAATCCTCATCTAAGGTTAGAAAACAGTGGGGATGAGACAAAAATCTCGGTGGATGGGGTGATCGTGTAATGCGAGTGTGGCGTAATAGTTAATGTGAGAAAACAGTTATCGAAAAACGCATGAGTATGATGCATGGTTTCACACACAATTCACAAGCGTCATGATAAATTATTTAAATAATAATTTTTATACGATTTAAGAAAATAGCGATTCATGGTCACACAGCACTATGTGATACGATCAAGACAGTAGGATTGCGTGCGGAAGTGTAACGCCAATCCTATGCAAGGCAATTAATGGTTGCGTGCGGACTTGTAGCGCCAACCAATGCAAAATGTAGCGGTTGCGTGCGGGAATGTAACGCCAACCAAAACGGGGCGATAACTCCGGAATCGTGTGGATCGGACAATGATTCCTTCGTTCTACCTTGTAACTCCCGGTCGGATGGTCCAAGACCAGCACCTTATCGCTCGTAGGCAAAGACAAAATCCCGATGGAGTCGGCGAGGCTCGGATCTGTCATAATCATGATTATACCTCGATCTACGACCCGCTTCCTTGGACAAACTCCGTCCCTCGCCGATTGCGGGATTAGGGCGATGGGGCCTAAGAGTGGAATAGCGGCCGAGCTGCCGGTTCCATCCCGACGTATCCATTCCGATCGTGAGCTCGACACACCAAGTTGACTCAGGAAAGTAATTACAATTACGGGTAGTCAACCAGGCAATCAGTATTATTGATTTGGGAAGCAGTTTAGGAAAATTTTTGGAAAACGCGAGTGGCAATTATGGCGTTGGTGGAGTTTTAGGATGAAGATGATTATCGGAAGGATAAGCAACCTTCGATATCTTGAAAGATTGGGTGGAACATAAGTCCCGTTATAGAATCAATTAGCAAGGCGAGGGAAGTCGCTCCGCGATCGGGTATTAATCGGTCAAATTGATCCGATAAGTTAGGGTTTTTGGGAAGGTAAAATATTTAAATTAAATCTCAATTTCAGAGAGTCCAGGGCTATTTTAGTAAAAGAGAAAATAATTTGAGTTAGGTCCTTTATAAAAGAAAATTTGTAATTTAGCCCGTTTTGTAAAAACCAACACTTTTGGGGTTAAAAATTGAATAATTAAATATCCCGACCTTGAAAAATTATGAGGTCAGTTCCTAAATTCTCCAAATTGTCCAGAGATTCAGGTTTTTAAAGTTTTATGGTCGAGTCTTTATAAAAATCTCATATTGGCCCCAAATTTGTAAAAATTGTCAATTCGGACCTTAAGTTTTAAAAAATTCGAACTCACAAACCGGAAGGGCTTTTAATGTGATTCCAGTTGGAAGATGTCACTAAGGTTGGTAGGATATTGGGACAAAATCAGTTTTTAAAAGCAATATGTGTAGGTCCTTCAACTTTAGAAAATATCATTTTTGTCCCATTTTAAAATAATTGCCTTTAAGGCTTTTAGGGGTCCAATTGTTATGAAATTTGAACCTTGGGTCCAAAATATAATTAAGTTATAGTTAAGTTAGTATTTCCAGGTGCATGGGCTGCATAAGTCCTGGAAATTTCATTTGGGTCCTCAAGTTTAATATTTCACATTAGTCCCTCATTTTTAGTAAAATTGTTTTCCAAGCCCTAACCACTTGGATTTTTAGAATACTTTTAAAATATGGGATTCCCAGTAACTTAAAAGTAAAAATTTCAATTTATAAAGTTTAGGTCTGGAACAGTTTTCAAAATTGCAAAGTAGCCCTTAAACTTTCAAAATTTTACAATCTAGTCCTTGGGCTTTTAAAGGTTGATTTTATTTATCTTAAAACTCTTAAAACATTATTAAAATGTCCAAAAGTCATTTTTGAACCTGAGTACAGTCCCAAATTTCGAAATTTGCAGAGGGGTCCTTTAACTTTTATTTTCTTGCAATTTAGTCCACCAACTTTCCATTTTTGCAATGCTCGACTTTTCCAGGTTATAAGTCATCCAAAACATAGATTTTAAAGATCATACACATGCATGTCCAATACATACAATAATTCATCAATTAAAGCATTAAAGTGTACATGCATGCACCTAAAATTCAATAAATAGTAATTTTAAGCAACTCTTGAGAATTTTTTATGATTTGATATATAAAATTGACATGCAATACATAGATTATATATATCTCAAGGCTCATGATCAAATTTTCTACATGCATTTTAATAAAACACCTAAAAGTTGGAAAAATAATTTTCCACCCACCTTAATTTTGGAAATTGTGAAATAAAAGGATAATTTCACAATTTTTGGATGAGGCTTCTTAGGTCAGCCCCTAAGTCAAGAAAATATCAAAATTTGGAGTTAGAAAAATGAGAGAAAAATTAAGGAGAAAAAGAAGGAATTAAGAAAATGAAAAGGACTACACTTTACCTTGTGTAGTAGATGTTTGGAGACTAGTTGAAGCTCAAAAATTGGAAATTTGGCTCAACTCCAAAAAATCTCCTAAGGTCAGCCCCTATTTCTCAAAAATGAAAAGGGGTGTTAAAATTTGAAAAAAAAAAATAGAAGGAAGAGGAAAGAAGGGTTCTAGTGTCCAATTCTTACCTTGTAGTCCACTTTTCTCTACTTTCTTCTTCAAGTCTTCAAGTCTCACCACCATGCATGCATGTCTCCAAGTGGTCTTCTAAGTACCTCAAAATCCAAAATTCAAGCTTATATTAAAAAGAGAAGGTGAGGAGTAGTAAGAATTTAAGTTGAATTGAGGAGTGAAATTTCTTACCTTGAGATAGGGGTGTTCGAATTTTTAGTGTTTAAGTGGTAAGATTGTTTGTTTTAGTTTAGATGTTTGAAGAAAGAAGTATGTTTGATGTTAGGAAGAAGATGTTCTTGAAGGTTTGAAGGTAGGCTTGAAGATGTGAAGAACTTGTGTTTGAATTTTTGAAGATGTGAAGAAGTGGTACTTGAAGATATGAAGAATTTTTGTTTGAAGATTTGAAGATGTGAAGAGTTGGTGTTTGAAGGTTTGAAGATATGAATGAATTTTTGTTTGAAGATTTGAAGATGTGAAGGATTTTTTAGAGAGAGATTAGAGAGAAGGAGGAGAAAAGGTTTGAGAATTAAAATGTGTTGGATGAAAAATGAATTTTTGTGTAAATTTTGCCATTATGGCCGCCCACCATGGGGGGGGGGAGAGGAATTTTTTGTTCAATTTTGTGTCTTGCAAATTGTCTCTTGCATGGGGACAAAAGGGTGGTCAAAGGTATGAAATGAGAAGAAATGTTGGAAGACTTCCAACATGTTGGCAAAATTAATAATAAAGAATTAATGTAAGAGATGATGTGTATAATGTTTGAATTAATGGTATAATTATACACAAGATGACTAATATAAGGTGTAGGTGTACAAGAGTTGGATGATATTTTTACTCCAAAAATGTCATCATGACCGTATACTAGGGGCTTTATGGTAATTCCATATATTTTTTTGTCCCAAATTTGATGATAATAGATGAAATATATCAATCTCCAAAATATTTAGTGATTTCCTTGATCACTTGTAAGTCTCATGATCACTTAATCTAAGTCAAAATCTTAATTCTATAAGGTAAAAGTCTCTAAAATAAATAGTCTCTTAAAATTCTAAGGTGACTAATAAATACAAAAATAGTAATAGTGATCAATCAAGTGATCATAATTGAGGAATGGAATTAATGATGATCATGATCACAAGTAATTAAATAAAATGAAATAAAGTAAAAAAATGAATATATTATCAATACTTACCCGTCAAAATGACGCGGTAAAATAGTCGATCAAAAGTATAAACAACAATAAGGATCAATTATAAGCTCGGAAAAATCGGGGCTTCACATCCTCCCCTCCTTAAAAAGAATTTGGTCCCCAAATTCTCTTCAGAATAGTTGTGGATATTGATTCCTTATGTCTTCTTCCATCTCCCACGTTGCGTCTTCGTCTCGGCTGTGGTTCTGCCACACCACTTTAACCATCGGGATTTCTCTCTTACGCAACTGTCGTATCTGCTGATCAATAATCCGGATTGGCCTCTCGGTGTAGGATATATTTTCCATTAGAGGAGGAGTACCACGAGTGATGATATGTTCGGGATCTGGTTGATACTTCTCAATCTTGATACGTGGAATACATCGCGCATTCACGCATATGGTGCTTTGGTAACTCGAGTTGATAGGCTAACTTCCCGATTCTCTCGTAAAATCTTATAAGGTTCAACATACCTCGGACTTAACTTGCCTCCTTTCTTCGGGTTGATTAATCCTTTTCGTGGTGAGAGTCCGAGAAATACTTCATCTTCGACTTCAAATTCCAAATCCTTTCTTCTCTTGTCCGTGCAACTCTTTTGGCGGCTGAGGTCCGTGCGAATCCGCTCCTTGATCGCCTTGACCTTCTCCATGGCCTCCTAAACTAAGTCGACCTTTGGAATCGAGGGCGACTTTCGTTTCTCTTCGAGTCCATTGGTCGTCAATCTCCCAGTGTAGTGGGATCTACATTTTCACCCATATAATGCCTCGTAGGTGTCATCCCAATCGTGGCCTGATAATCTGTATTGTAGGCGAACTCGGCTAATGGTAAGTGCGAATCCCAACTTCCCTGGAAATCCAACGTGCGGGCTCGCAACATATCTTCCAAGGTTTGAATCATTCGCTCGATCGTCCCATCGGTTTGTGGATGTCTTCTTTGTCTTTGAAACTTAGCGAGGTACCCAACTTTTCGTGCAAGCACTTCCAAAATCTGAGACAAACCTCGGGTCTCGTCGATACTATGTCAACTAGTACTCCATGCAATCGAATGATCTCTCGGATATAAATCTGCGCAAGTTTCTGCAAGCTATCAGTTTTCTTAATGGGTAAGAAGTGTGCAGGTTTCGTGAGTCGGTCTACAACTACCCAAATAGCATCATGGACTCCTCTGGTCTTTGGTAGATCCGTCACGAAGTCCATCATTATGTGCTCCCATTTTCACTGGAATCCTCTTCTGAAATAATTCCTTTCAAATTCTAGATGAGATTCATACTTATTGTATCTATTCATGAAGGATCTATCCCATCCTCAATATCAAAACTTAAGTGGCCTAGAGGCGCTTATATTCGATCCAAATTCCCATCAGCCAATTTCCAATAATCATTCTGCAAAAATATCTCTAACAACCTTAGTGGTATGCAAAATTTCTTGTCATCACCTTGTAATAGACACTATTCATAGTACCCTATTCATGTGATCCGTAACATTTGCACCACTATTCGATTATCACTTAACCAATCATTTCTACTCCACATATCAGTCTAATGTACTATTCTCATAATTATTAGTTCAAAACATACCTCTTATAATTCAAATCCCGAATATATCCTTGCTTGTCACAGCTAGTCAATACTTCATTTACCTAAGAAAGTGATACTCATTATAATAAAGTCGATTTAACTAAATAGTCGACACCTATTCATATCGTGGTATATTTCCTCGAACAATTGGTAGTAGATTTCATCGCTAAAAGTGCATGATCAACCCATAATCTCCACCCATCAACATATAATAGTCGAGACCTCAGTAATCATTTAATAAGTTATTTCCAAAGTTGTAATCATATGAGTTGCTCCTTCCAAAATCTTGATAGCAATCTCAATTTCCCATATCCATAAGGTCCTTGATTATTCCGGATAAATGTGCACATCTCATATACTTTATACGAATACTATTATCCGTCTCCTCCGAAATTAATCAATACTTAATACTCAATAACTAAGTCGAAATCATTCAAATTCATATATCATGTGAGTGCCTAGATCACCATAATATTCCGAATACTCACAGATAATCATTATCCCAAATTTAATTCACAAATGAGATATCATAACTTAAAAATATATATAGTGACAATATCCATTGAGACCCTATAATCGTCATATCCTTTACGTATCTTATCCACGATACCAAACAACAAGTCAAATTTGCTTATTTAAGCTCGTAGAAGTATTTAGAACGAATAATACAATGGCATATCATCGGTAAATCCCACTTAGTGATTCCCACACAATCATTCTCTAAACTAATATCATTAGGCATCTAACTTTTATAATATATCATATGACCCAATTATATACTGTCAAGTGATAACCTTATATCCTTCAAGTCTCATCATAATGGGGCATTATAGCCTTCAAATCAAGAATTCCTAAATCACCTACATCCAAAATGAGGCATATCCATTAATGTAAAATTGGAATACACCCATGAAGTCCAACACTAGTAATACCAAGTCAAAGATACATCTGAACCAAAATACAACTGAATCTAATACAACAGGAAGCAAGGTGCATCATGGTGGAAAAGTGTTTACAATAACGAAGCACAACCGACAATCAAGCTAGCTAATCGGTGAGATCGCCATCATCGCCACTAGCCGCTACGCCCATAGCCGGCCTGGTCAGCCGAGGTGGCGCCTCGACCTCGGGCAATCGACGAAATCTAACCACCGCTCGAATCCTCGTGCATCATCAAGCGGAGCAGCCTTAGGTGCCTCATGCTCTCCGACCTCGACTGGATCCTCCTCAGGATCCTTCTCAGGGTCCTCCTCAGCGTCGGGTACGGGCCCCACCTCGGGTGGTGGCAATGGTTGTGCATTAGCCGCCAGAGCGACCTCTAAAGCGGCGTCTCTCCGAGCTAGGGCCCCGTGTAAGGTCCTCTATCATCGCATCCGCTTTATGAGGGTCTCTCCAAGCGCTCAATGGTATCGCGAGATATGCGGGAGTCAATCTCCTACTTATCAGCGGCCGTCACTTGCTCTCTTCATTTTCTCTCACACATTATCCAGCGTTCTTGGATAATTTGTATCCGATCCTCCCGCCCGTATGGTGTTGTCGCGGTCCTTAATGATAATGGTCAACTCGCTCTTTTCATCTTGGCTCCTTGCCAAGCGCCGGGTCAAGTCCTGTTCGGCCGGCGCTCCTGGATAGCTCGAGGGTTGCTCGAATACTCTCCCGTACCGAATCGTGAGTGCCCTGTAGTACTCCCGCGGCACGGTCGAATAAACGTCCCCACCAAGTAGGTGGCGCTGCTCCATCCTAACCAAACAAAACTAAGGCGGATCACCAAAGGCAAAGGAAAGACACGGAGGGGAAAAAGGAAAGAATGAACAAAGAAAGTCACCAAGAATCAACTAAGTCAAGACAAGTATGACTATGGTATCTCCAAATATGCGCTCTAACTTTGTTTCAATCTCAATAATATGGTTCTACGCCAAATTGAAATCGATTTCACACTTAATTAGTCAAGTCACTAATACCAAAAACACAGCCGAGGGTCCTATCCTGGGTCACTCGGTGTAAGTTTCCATCTTACTAGCCGAGCTCGACGATACCACTCTTCATCACACGCCCCAAACGGGACGCGACGAACGATTCACAACTTAAATACAATTGGACTAACGGTACCGCATAATACCAATGAGAACCCAATAAAACAGAGTCTAAATAGCAAATGAAATAAATAATGGATACAAGTTATCACTTAAAGTCTACATCCCATCACCGAATTACAATCCGAAATTCAACAAGGTAGTAACTTAACGTCAAAGGGTCATACGCCCCTCAATTACAAACCCGAATTGATTAGGATACAAGAGTCCAACAACAACATAATAAGAAAAGAGTCCGATCAACAACAAGATACAATAAATCCAACAAGCGTAGTACAAGGTCTCAATCCGAGTTTGCGGTTGCATCCCCAAAAAATCCTCATCTAAGGTTAGAAAACAGGCGATGAGACAAAAATCTCAGTGGATGGGGTGATCGGTAATGCGAGTGTGGCGTAATAGTTAATGTGAGAAAACATTATACAAAAACGCATGAGTATGATGCATGGTTTCACACACATATTCTAAGCGTCATGATAAATTATTTAAATAATAATTTTTTATACGATTTAAGAAAATTTCATGGTCACACAGCACTATGTGATACTGATCAAGACAGTAGGATTGCGCGGAAGTGTAACGCCAATCCTATGCAAGGCAATTAATGGTTGCGTCACGGACTTGTAGCGCCAACCAATGCAAAAACAGTAGCGGTTAAGTGCGGGAATGTAACGCCAACCAAAACGGGACGATAACTCCGGGAATCGTGTGGATCGGACAATGATTCCTTCGTTCTACCTTGTAACTCCCGGTCAAGATGGTCCAAGACCAAAGACCTTATCGCTCCGTAGGCAAAGACAAAATCCCAGAGAGTCGGCGAGGCTCGGATCCGTCATAATCATGATTATACCTCGCACTACGACCCGCTTCCCTTGGACAAACTCCGTCCCTCGCCTTGGGATTAGGGCGATGGGGCCGAAGAGTGGAATAGCAAATGCCGCCTTCCATCCCCGACGTATCCATTCCGAGGAGGAGCTCGACACACCAAGTTGACTCAGCAGAAAGTAATTACAATTACAGTAGTCAACCAGGCAAATGAGTATTATTGATTTGGGAAAGCGATTTAGGAAAATTTTTGGAAAACGCGAGTGGCAATTATGGCGTTGGTGGAGTTTTTGGATGAAGATGATTATCGGAAGGATAAGCAACCTTCGATATCTTGAAAGATTGGGTGGAACATAAGTCCCGTTATAGAATCAATTAGCAAGGCGGGAAGTAAGCTCCGCGATCGGGTATTAATCGGTCAAATTGATCCGATAAGTTAGGGGTTTTTGGGAAGGTAAAATATTTAAATTAAATCTCAATTTCAGAGAGTCCAGGGCTATTTTAGTAAAAGAGAAAATAATTTGAGTTAGGTCCTTTATAAAAGAAAATTTGTAATTTAGCCCCGTTTTAAAAAAAAACCAACACTTTTGGGGTTAAAAATTGAATAATTAAATATCCCGACCTTGAAAAATTATGAGGTCAGTTCCTAAATTCTCCAAATTGTCCAGAGATTCAGGTTTTTAAAGTTTTATGGTCGAGTCTTTATAAAAATCTCATATTGGCCCCAAATTTGTAAAAATTGTCAATTCGGACCTTAAGTTTTAAAAAATTCGGAACTCACAAACCGAAGGGCTTTTAATGTGATTCCAGTTGGAAAATGTCACTAAGGTTGGTAGGATATTGGGACAAAAGCAGTTTTTAAAAGCAATATGTGTAGGTCCTTCAACTTTAGAAAATATCATTTTTGTCCCATTTTAAAATAATTGCCTTTAAGGCTTTTAGGGGTCCAATTGTTATGAAATTTGAACCTTGGGTCCAAAATATAATTAAGTTATAGTTAAGTTAGTATTTCCAGGTGCATGGGCTGCATAAGTCCTGGAAATTTCATTTGGGTCCTCAAGTTTAATATTTTCACATTAGTCCCTCATTTTTAGTAAAATTGTTTTCCAAGCCCTAACCACTTGGATTTTTGGAATACTTTTAAAATATGGGATTCCCAGTAACTTAAAAGTAAAAATTTCAATTTATAAAGTTTAGGTCTGGTACAGTTTTCAAAATTGCAAAGTAGCCCTTAAACTTTCAAAATTTTACAATCTAGTCATTGGGCTTTTAAAGGTTGATTTTATTTATCTTAAAACTCTTAAAACATTATTAAAATGTCCAAAAGTCATTTTTGAACCTGAGTACAGTCCCAAATTTCGAAATTTGCAGAGGGGTCCTTTAACTTTTATTTTCTTGCAATTTAGTCCACCAACTTTCCATTTTTGCATTTTTAAGTCCAGAATTGAAATTTAATCCATTATGCTCGACTTTTCCAGGTTATAAGTCATCCAAAATATAGATTTTAAAGATCATACACATGCATGTCCAATACATACAATAATTCATCAATTAAAGCATTAAAGTGTACATGCATGCACCTAAAATTCAATAAATAGTAATTTTAAGCAACTCTTGAGAATTTTTTATGATTTGATATATAAAATTGACATGCAATACATAGATTATATATATCTCAAGGCTCATGATCAAATTTTCTACATGCATTTTAATAAAACACCTAAAAGTTGGAAAAATAATTTTCCACCCACCTTAATTTTGGAAATTGTGAAATAAAAGGATAATTTCACAATTTTTGGATGAGGCTTCTTAGGTCAGCCCCTAAGTCAAGAAAATATCAAAATTTGGAGTTAGAAAAATGAGAGAAAAATTAAGGAGAAAAAGAATGAATTAAGAAAATGAAAAGGACTACACTTTACCTTGTGTAGTAGATGTTTGGAGACTAGTTGAAGCTCAAAATTGGAAATTTGGCTCAACTCCAAAAAATCTCCTAAGGTCAGCCCCTATTTCTCAAAAATGAAAAGGGGTGTTAAAATTTGAAAAAAAAAAAAATAGAAGGAAGAGGAAAGAAGGGTTCTAGTGTCCAATTCTTACCTTGTAGTCCACTTTTCTCTACTTTTCTTCAAGTCTTCAAGTCTCACCACCATGCATGCATGTCTCCAAGTGGTCTTCTAAGTACCTCAAAATCCAAAATTCAAGCTTATATTAAAAGAGAAGGTGAGGAGTAGTAAGAATTTAAGTTGAATTGAGGAGTGAAATTTCTTACCTTGAGATAGGGGTGTTCGAATTTTTAGTGTTTAAGTGGTAAGATTGTTTGTTTTAGTTTAGATGTTTGAAGAAAGAAGTATGTTTGATGTTAGGAAGAAGATGTTCTTGAAGGTTTGAAGGTAGGCTTGAAGATGTGAAGAACTTGTGTTTGAATTTTTGAAGATGTGAAGAAGTGGTACTTGAAGATATGAAGAATTTTTGTTTGAAGATTTGAAGATGTGAAGAGTTGGTGTTTGAAGGTTTGAAGATATGAATGAATTTTTGTTTGAAGATTTGAAGATGTGAAGGATTTTTAGAGAGAGATTAGAGAGAAGGAGGAGAAAAGGTTTGAGAATTAAAATGTGTTGGATGAAAAATGAATTTTTGTGTAAATTTTGCCATTATGGCCGTCCACCATGGGGGGGAGGGAGAGGAATTTTTTTGTTCAATTTTGTGTCTTGCAAATTGTCTCTTGCATGGGGACAAAAGGGTGGTCAAAGGTATGAAATGAGAAGAAATGTTGGAAGACTTCCAACATGTTGGCAAAATTAATAATAAAGAATTAATGTAAGAGATGATGTGTATAATGTTTGAATTAATGGTATAATTATACACAAGATGACTAATATAAGGTGTAGGTGTACAAGAGTTGGATGATATTTTTACTCCAAAAATATCATCATGACCGTACATACTAGGGGCTTTATGGTAATTCCATATTTTTTTTTTTGTCCCAAATTTGATGATAATAGATGAAATATATCAATCTCCAAAATATTTAGTGATTTCCTTGATCACTTGTAAGTCTCATGATCACTTAATCTAAGTCAAAATCTTAATTCTATAAGGTAAAAGTCTCTAAAATAAATAGTCTCTTAAAATTCTAAGGTGACTAATAAATACAAAAATAGTAATAGTGATCAATCAAGTGATCATAATTGAGGAATGGAATTAATGATGATCATGATCACAAGTAATTAAATAAAATGAAATAAAGTAAAAAAATGAATATATTATCAATACTTACCCGTCAAAATGACGCGGTAAAATAGTCGATCAAAAGTATAAACAACAATAAGGATCAATTATAAGCTCGGAAAAATCGGGGCTTCACAGAGTTTTTATAAAAATCTCACATTGGCCCCAAATTTGTAAAAATTGTCAATTCGGACCTTAAGTTTTAAAAATTCGGAACTCACAAACCGAATGGGATTTTAATGTGATTTCAGTTGGAAACTGTCACTAAGGTTAGTAGGTTATTGGGACAAAAGAAGTTTTTAAAATCAATATGTGTAGGTCCTTCAACTTTTGAAAATATCATTTTTGTCCCATTTTAAAATAATTGCCTTTAAGGCTTTTAGGGGTCCAATTGTTATGAAATTTGAACCTTGGGTCCAAAATATAATTAAGTTATAGTTAAGTTAGTATTTCCAGGTGCATGGGCTGCATAAGTCCTGGAAATTTCATTTGGGTCCACAAGTTTAGTATTTTACACATTAGTCCCTCAATTTTAGAAAAATTACTTTCCAAGCCCTAACCACTTGGATATTTGGAATACTTTTAAAATGTGTCATTACCAGTAACATAAGAGTAAAAATTTCAATTTTTAAAGTTTAGGTCTGGTACAGTTTTAAAAATTGCAAAGTAGCCCTTAAACTTTCAAAATTTTACAATCTAGTCCGTGGGCTTTTAAAGGTTGATTTTATTTATCTTAAAACTCTTAAAAATTTATTAAAATGTCCAAAAATCATTTTTGAACCTGAGTACAATCCCAAATTTCGAAATTTGCATAGGGGTCCTTTAACTTTTATTTTCTTGCAATTTAGTCCACCAACTTTCCATTTTTGCATTTTTAAGTCCAAAATTGAAATTTAATCAATTATGCTCGACTTTTCCAGGTTATAAGTCATCCAAAAACATATATTTTAAATATCATACACATGCATGTCCAATACATACAAGAATTCATCAATTAAAGCATTAAAGTGTACATGCATGCACCTAAAATTCAATAAATAATAATTTTGAGCAACTCTTGAGAATTTTCATGATTTCATATATAAAATTGACATGCAATACATAATTATATATATCTCAAGGATCATGATTAAAGTTTCTACATGCATTTAATCAAAACACCTAAAAGTTGGAAAAATAATTTTCCACCCACCTTAAATTTGGAAATTGTGAAATAAAAGGATAATTTCACAATTTTTGGATGAGGCTTCTTAGGTCAGCCCCTAAGTCAAGAAAATATCAAAATTCGGAGTTAGAAAAATGAGAGAAAAATTAAGGAGAAAAAGAAGGAAATAAGGAAATGAAAAGGACTACACTTTACCTTGTGTAGTAGATGTTTGGAGACTAGTTGAAGCTCAAAAATTGGAAATTTTGGCTCAACTCCAAAATCTCCTAAGGTCAGCCCCTATTTCTCAAAAATGAAAAAGGGGTGTTAAAATTTGAAAAAACAAATAGGAAGAGTAGGAAAATGGGGTCTAGTACACAATTCTTACCTTGTAGTCTAATTACCTCTACTATTTTCTTCTTCAAGTTTGAGGTCCTTCTTCAAAATGTTGTCAAGTTCAAACCTTCAAGTTCTTCTAAATGTACCTCCAAACCAAATTCAAACTTAAGTTAAGAAGGTGGAAGAGATGAACAATGTGATATCAAAAAATGGATTGAAGCTAAAATTTCTTACCTTGTATGATGATGGTTCGATTTTTATGAAGAATAGGGAGGAAATGTTGAAAATTTTTCTAAGTATAGAAGAAGAAGGTGAAAGGAAGAATTGAGAGAAGTTGGGAGTTTTTTTAGAGAGAAGGAGGAGGATTTTTGTTAGAGGATAAATGTGTTAGATGAAATGAGATGAATTTTTTGTGTGTAATAGGTCATATGGCCGTGTAGTATGAGAGAGAGGGAGAGAAAATTTTGATCAAATTGTGTCTTGTAATTTGTCTCTTGCATGGAGACAAAATGCAAGTCAAAGTGTGGGTCAAATTGGAATTTGAGAGGAATAAGGAGAATGTTGGGAAGAATGGAATAAGTTGGGAAAAATAGTAATAAAGAATTGGTGTATAAGATGATGTGTATAATGTTTGAATTAATGATATAATTATACACAAGATGACTAATATATGGTGTAGGTGTACAAGAGTTGGATGATATTTTTTATCCCAAAAATACCACCATGGCCGTCCTCTATGAGGGCAATATGGTAATTCCATATATATTTTTTTTGTCCCAAATATGATGATAAGAGATGAAATATATCAATCTCCAAAATATTTAGTGATTTTCTTGATCACTTGTAAGTCTCATGATCACTTAATCTAAATCAAAATCTTAATTCTATAAGGTAAAAGTCTCCAAAATAAATTGTCTCTTAATATTCTAAGGTGACTAATAAATACAAAAATAGTAATAATGATCAATCAAGTGATCATAAATGAGGGATAGAATTAAATAAGATCATGATCACAATAATTAAATAAAATGAAATAAAATACAAAATATATATATTATTATTAATTACCCGTCAAAATGACGCGGTAAAATAGTCGATCAAATGTATAAACAACATTAAGGATCAATTAATAGCTTCGGAAAAATCGGGGCTTCACATCCTCCCCTCCTTAAAAGAATTTGGTTCCCAAATTCTCTTCAGAATAGTTCTGGATATTGATTCCTTATGTCTTCTTCCATCTCCCATGTTGCGTCTTTGTCTCGGTTGTGGTTCTGCCACACCACTTTAACCATCGGGATTTCTCTCTTATGCAACTGTCGTATCTGCTGATCAATGATCCGGATTGGCCTCTCGGTGTAGGATAGATTTTCCATTAGAGGAGGAGTGTCTCGAGTGATGATATGCTCGGGATCTGGTTGATACTTCTTCAATCTCGACACGTGGAATACATCGTGCATTCCCGCATATGGTGCTAGTAACTCGAGTCTTTGGCTAACTTCCCAATTCTCTGTAAAATCTTGTAAGGTCCAACATATCTCGGACTCAACTTGCCTCATTTCTTCGGATTAATCAATCCTTTCTGTGGTGAGAGTCTGAGAAATACTTCATCACCGACTTTAAATTCCAAATCATTTCTTCTCTTGTCCGCGTAACTCTTTTGGCGGCTCCGAGCCGTGCGAAATCCGCTCCTTGATCAGCTTGACCTTCTCCATGGCCTCCGAACTAAGTCGACCTTTGGAATCGAGGCGACTTTCGTTTCTCTTTTCGGAGTCCATTGGTCATCAATCTCCCAAAGTGTAGTGGGATCTACATTTTCGCCCATACAATGCCTCGTAGGGTGCCATCCCAATCGTGGCCTGATAATCTGTTATTATAGGCGAACTCGGCTAATGGTAAGTGTGAATCCCAACTTCCTTGAAAATCCAAGGTGCGAGCTCGCAACATATCTTCAAGGGTTTGAATTGTTCGCTTCGACCGTCCCATCGGTTTGTGGATGTCTTTCTTTGTCTTTGAAACTTAGTGAGGTACCCAATTCCTCGTGTAAGCACTTCCAAAACTGAGACAAACCTCGGGTCTCTGTGGATACTATATCGACCGGTACTCCATGCAATGTCGAATGATTTCTGGATATAAGTCCGGCAAGTTTCTCGCAAGCTATCGCTTTTCTTGATGGGTAAAAAGTGTGCGATTTCGTGAGTCGGTCTACAACTACCCGATAGCATCATGGCCTCCTCCTGGTCCTTGGTAGATCCGTCACGAAGTCCATCGTTATATGTTCCCATTTCCACTCGAAATTCTCAACGGTTGTAGTAAACCGGATGGTCGTTGTGTTCTCGCTTTTACTCGTTGACAAGTCAAACATCTCGCAACGAACTCGCTCGCTACCTGGTTCTTCATGTTTACCCACCAATAACTCCGTTTCAAATCCTTATACATATTGTTTCCTCCAGGATGTATAGTGTATTTCGAGCGGTGTGCCTCTACTAGATTCTATTCCTAATCAAGTCGCATTCGTCATTCGGTACACACTCGATTCCGAACCTAATAACTCCATCTTCGTGCGAGAATTCTGATCTTTCTCCTTTAAGTATCTTCTCCTTTAGTTTTTGAAGATGTGTATCTTTCTCTTGTGCTTCTTTGATTTGATTCAAAGAGATTGGGTGTAATCGAATGTTAGCACATGAAATCGAGTATTGGTTCTCGCCGATTCCAATTGCTCACTCTTTTAATTATTCCCACTCTTGAATCATAAGTCCGCTAAGCTCGCTTTTACGCTTAGAGCGTCCGCTACGACGTTAGCTTTCCCGGGATGGTATTGAATATCAAAGTGATAGTCCTCAATCAACTCCATCCATCTCCGTTGCCTCCGATTGAGATCTTTCTGGGAGAATAGATACTTCAAGCTCTTATGATCCGTGAAAACCGTGAATGTTGCTCCGTAGAGATAGTGTCTCCATTTCTTCAACGCGAAAACTATCGCCGCCAATTCCAAGTCATGCGTTGGATAATTGGCCTCATACGGCTTGAGCTTTCGTGATGCATAAGCGATAACCTTTCCTTCCCGCATGAGCACTTTGCTCCTAGTCCTTCTTTTGATGCATCATCAGACGACAAAGTTTTCGGTTCCCTTTGGAAGGGCTAAGATCGAGTCGTAGTAAGTCGTTACTTCACTCTTGAAACTCGCCTCGCATTTGTCATTCCACTCAAACATGACTTGCTTCCTCGGGTTAGTCGAGTGAGTGGTCCGGCTATCTTGGAGAAGTCCTGGATAAACCTTCGATAATATCCAGCTAGTCCTAGGAAACTCCCGATTTCCGTTCTGATTCGGGTTGTTTCCACTCAACCACCGCCTCGTACCTTCGAAGGATCTACTTCAATCCCAAAGTGCGGATACTATATGTCCCAAGAACGCGACTTCACTAAGCCAAAATTCGCACTTGCTGAATTTGGCATACAAACTTATGCTCTCGTAGTGTCTCTAAAACGAATTTGATGACGTTAGTGCTCTTCTCTAGACTTAGCGTATACTAGTATGTCATCAATGAATATCACTACGAATTGATCCAAATAAGGTTGGAAGACTCGATGCATCGTGTCCATAAATGCTCGCTGGTGCATTCGCCGATCGAAAGGCATTACTACAAACTCGTAGTGTCCATATCGGGTTTGAAATGCGCTTTGGAAATGTCTCCTTCATGATTTTCATTGGTAATATCCTTGTTGTAAATCAAACTTCGAGTACACCGTTGCTCTTGAAGTTGATCAAATAGTTCGCCTATCCTCGGAGGGGATATTTGTTCTTGATGGTCACACTATTAAGACCACGATAATCTATACATAGTCTTGATGTGCCATCCTTCTTTTTGACGAACAACACAGTGCTCCCCACGAGACGTGCTCGGTCGGATGAATCCCACATCCATCGGTTTTAGAAATTGCGTTTTCAACTCTTGTAACTCAAGAGGAGCCATTCTATACGGTGTTCTGGCAATCTGTATCTTGAAGCGTTAGTTGCGATTCGCGAGTAAATGAATACAATAATTATTCGCGTAAAGCAAGAGATATCGCAGGGAAAGTAACAACAAAACTAAGGCGGATCAGTCAAAGGTAGAGGAAAGATAAGGAGAGAGTAAGGAAAGAATGAATAAAGGAAATCACTCAAGAATCAACTAAGTCAAGACAAGTATGACTATGGAATCTCAAAATATGCGTTCTAACTTAGTTCAAACATTAATAAGGCGGTTCTATGCCAATTTGAAATCGATTTCACACTTAATTAGTCAAGTCGCGGTAATACCCAAAACACAGACCGAGGGTCCTATCCTGAGTCAGCTTGGTGTAAGTTTCCATCTTACTAGCCGAGCTCTGATACCACTCTTACTGTCACGCCCCAAATGGGACACGACGACGATCCACAACTTAAATACAAATGAACCAACAGTCCAGACAAATATCAATGAGAACCCAATAAGACAGAGTCTAAATAGCAATGAAATAAATAATGTATACAAGTTACCACTTAAAGTCTACAATCCGTCATCCAAATTACAACTCGAAAATCAACAAAGTAGCAACTTAAAGTCAAAGGGTCATACGCCCCTCAATTAAAAACCCGAATGGAATGAAATACAAAAGTTCGACAACAACATAAGAAAAGAGTCCAATCAACAACAAGAAGCAGAAATCCAACAAGCGTAGTACAAGGTCTCAATCCAGAGCTTCTGGTTCAAAGATCTCCAACGAAATCCTCATCTAAGGTTAGAAAATAGGTGGGGATGAGACAAAAATCTCAGCCGGATGGGGTGATCGTGTGCGAGTTTGGCGCAATATAGTTAATGTGAGAAAACAGATTATATGAAAACGCGTGAGTATGATGCATGATTTCACACACGATTCACAAGCGTCGTGATAAAATAAGACAATAGTATATTTATACGATTCAAGAAAATGTAGCTTCATGGTCACACGATTATGTGAATCGGGCCAGTCAAGACAGTAGGATTGCGTGCGGAAGTGTAACGCCAATCCTATGCAAGGCAAATAATGGTTGCGTACGGATTTGTAGCGCCAACCAATGCAAAAGTAGCGGTTGCGTGCGGAAATGTAACGCTAACCAAAACGGGACGATAACTCCGAATCGTGTGGATCGGGCAATGATTCCTTCGTTCTTCCTTGTAACTCCCGGTCAAGATGGTCCAAGACCGGCACCTTATCCCTCCGTAGGCAAAGACAAAATCCACAAAGTGAGTCAAGCGAGGCTCGATCCGTCATAATCATGATTATACCTCAAGATTATGACCCGCTTCCCTTGGACAAATTCCGTCCCTCGATTGCGGATTAGGGCGTGGGGCGGAAGAGTGGAATAGCAGCCAGCTCCCGCCCATCCCCGACGATCCATTCCGATCGTGAGCTCGACACACCAAGTTGACTCAGGCAGGAAAGTAATTACAATTACAGGCAGTCAACCAGGCAGTCGAGTATTATTGATTCAGGGAAGCAGTTTAGGAAATTTTTTTGAAAAACGCGAGTGGCAATTATGGCATTGGTGGAGTTTTTGGATGAAGATGATTATCGGAAGGATAAGCAACCTTCGATATCTTGAAAGATTGGGTGGGACATAAGTCCCGTTATAGATTCAATTCGCAAGGCGAGGAAGTCGCTCCGCGATCGGGTATTAATCGGTCAAATTGATCCGATAAGTCAGGGGTTTTTGGGAAAGTAAAATACTTAAATTAAATCTCCAAGTCAGAGAGTCCAGGGCTATTTTAGTAAAAGAGAAAATAATTTGAGTTAGGTCCTTTATAAAAGGAAAATTGTAATTTAGCCCCGTTTTGTAAAAACTAACACTTTTGGGGTTAAAAATTGAATAATTAAATATCCCGACCTTGAAAAATTATGAGGTCAGTTCCTAAATTCTCCAAATTGTCCAGAAATTCAGGTTTTTAAAGTTTTGAGGTCGAGGTTGTCACGCCCCAAACGGGACGCGACGAATGATTCACAACTTAAATACAAATGGACTAACAAATCGCATAATACCAATGAGAACCCAATAAAACAGAGTCTAAATAGCAATGAAATAAATAATGATACAAGTTATCACTTAAAGTCTACATTCCATCATCAAATTACAATCCGAAATTCAACAAGGTAGTAACTTAACGCCAAAGGGTCATACGCCCCCTCAATTACAAACCCGAATTGATTAGATACAAAAGTCCAACAACAACATAATAAGAAAAGAGTCCGATCAACAACAAGATGCGATAAATCAACAAGCGTAGTACAAGGTCTCAATCCAGGAGTTCGGTTCAAAGATCCCCAAATAAATCCTCATCTAAGGTTAGAAAACAAAGGGGATGAGACAAAAATCTCGCCGGATGGGGTGATCGGGTAATGCGAGTGTGGCGTAATATAGTTAATGTGAGAAAGCGATTATACGAAAAACGCGTGAGTATGATGCATGGTTTCACACACATTCAAGCGTCGTGATAAATTAATTAAATAATATAATTATACATTTAAGAAAATGATTCATGGTCACACAGCACTATGTGATACAAATAAGACAGGTAGGATTGCGTGCGGAAGTGTAACGCCAATCCTATGCAAGGCAATTAATGGTTGCGTGCGGACTTGTAGCGCCAACCAATGCAAAATGTAGCGGTTGCGTGCGGGAATGTAACGCCAACCAAAACGGGGCGATAACTCCAATCGTGTGGATCGACAGCGATTCCTTCGTTCTACCTTGTAACTCCCCACCAAGATGGTCCGAGACCGCACCTTATCGCTCCTCGTAGGCAAAGACAAAATCCCGATGAGTCAAGCGGGCTCGGATCCGTCATAATCATGATTATACCTCGCATTACGACCCGCTTCCCTTGGACAAACTCCGTCCCTCGCCATGGGGATTAGGGCGATGGGGCCGAAGAGTGGAATAGCGGCCAGCCGCCTTCCCATCCCCCGACGTATCCATTCCGAGACGTGAGCTCGACACACCAAGTTGACTCAGCAGAAGGTAATTACAATTACAAAAACCAACCAGCAATGAGTATTATTGATTCAGGGAAGCGCTTTAGGAGGATTTTCAAAAAAGCGCGAGTGGCAATTATGGCGTTGGTGGAGTTTATGGATGAAGATGATTATCGGAAGGATAAGCAACCTTTGATATCTTGAATAAGAATTGGGTGGAACATAAGTCCCGTTATAGATTCAAAATCGCAAGCGAGGAGTCGCCTCCGCGATCGGGTATTAATCGGTCAAATTGATCCGATAAGTCAAGGGTTTTTGGGAAAATAAAATACTTTAATTAAATCTCCAAGTCAGAGGGTCCAGGGCAATTTTAGTAAAAGAGAAAATAATTTGAGTTAGGTCCTTTATAAAAGAAAAATTGTAATTTAGCCCCGTTTTGTAAAAACCAACACTTTTGGGGTTAAAAATTGAATAAATAAATATCCCGACCTTGAAAATTTATGAGGTCAGTTCCTAAATTCTCCAAATTGTCCAGAGATTCAGGTTTTTAAAGTTTTATGGTCGAGTTTTTTTATAAAAATCTCACATTGGCCCCAAATTTGTAAAAATTGTCAATTCGGACCTTAAGTTTTAAAAATTCGGAACTCACAAACCGGAAGGGCTTTTAATGTGATTCCAGTTGGAAAATGTCACTAAGGTTGGTAGGATATTGGGACAAAAGCAGTTTTTAAAAGCAATATATGTAGGTCCTTCAACTTTTGAAAATATCATTTTTGTCCCATTTTAAAATAATTGCCTTTAAGGCTTTTAGGGGTCCAATTGTTATGAAATTTGAACCTTGGGTCTAAAATATAATTAAGTTATAGTTAAGTTAGTATTTCCAGGTGCATGGGCTGCATAAGTCCTGGAAATATCATTTGGGTCTTCAAGTTTAATATTTTCACATTAGTCCCTCATTTTTAATAAAATTGTTTTCCAAGCCCTAACCACTTGGATTTTTGGAATACTTTTAAAATATGTGATTCCCAGTAACTTAAATGTAAAAATTTCAATTTATAAAGTTTAGGTCTGGTACAGTTTTTAAAAATTGCAAAGTAGCCCTTAAACTTTCAAAATTTTACAATCTAGTCCTTGGGCTTTTAAAGGTTGATTTTATTTATCTTAAAACTCTTAAAACATTATTAAAATGTCCAAAAGTCATTTTTGAACCTGAGTACAGTCCCAAATTTCGAAATTTGCAGAGGGGTCCTTTAACTTTTATTTTCTTGCAATTTAGTCCACCAACTTTCCATTTTTGCATTTTTAAGTCCAAAATTGAAATTTAATCAATTATGCTCGACTTTTCCAGGTTATAAGTCATCCAAAACATAGATTTTAAAGATCATACACATGCATGTCCAATACATACAAGAATTCATCAATTAAAGTATTAAAGTGTACATGCATGCACCTAAAATTCAATAAATAGTAATTTTAAGCAACTCTTGAGAATTTTTATGATTTGATATATAAAATTGACATGCAATACATAGATTATATATATCTCAAGGCTCATGATCAAATTTTCTACATGCATTTTAATAAAACACCTAAAAGTTGGAAAAATAATTTTCCACCCACCTTAATTTTGGAAATTGTGAAATAAAAGGATAATTTCACAATTTTTTTGGATGAGGCTTCTTAGGTCAGCCCTAAGTCAAGAAAATATCAAAATTTGGAGTTAGAAAAATGAGAGAAAAATTAAGGAAAAAACAAGGAAATAAGGAAATGAAAAGGACTACACTTTACCTTGTGTAGTAGATGTTTGGAGACTAGTTGAAGCTCAAAAATTGGAAATTTGGCTCAACTCCAAAAATCTCCTAAGGTCAGCCCCTATTTCTCAAAAATGAAAAAGGGGTGTTAAAATTTGAAAAAAAAATAGGAAGAGTAGGAAAGAAGGGGTCTAGTACACAATTCTTACCTTGTAGTCAAATTTTCTCTACTATTTTCTTCTTCAAGCTTGAGGTCCTTCTTCAAAATATTGTCAAGCTCTAACCTTCAAAGTCTTCTAAATGTACCTCCAAAACCAAATTTAAACTTAAGTTAAGAAGGTGGAAGAGATGAACAATGTGATATCCAAAAATGGATTGAAGCTAAAATTTCTTACCTTTTAGTATAGTGGTTCGATTTTTATGAAGGATAGGGAGGAAAATGTTGAAAATTTTCTAAGTATGGAAAAAGAAAGTGAAAGAAAGAATAGAATAGAGAGAAGTTGGGAGTTTTAGAGAGAAGGAGGAGAAAGGCTTTGAGTGTTAGAATGTGTTGATGAGAAATGAAATGAAATTTTTGTGTAAAATGCCATAATGGCCGTCCAAGTGAGAGAGGAAGAGAGAAATTTTTTGTTCAAATTGTGTCTTGTAATTTGTCTCTTGCATGGAGACAAAAATGCAAGTCAAAGTGTGGGTCAATTTGAATTTGAGAGGAATAAGAAGAATGTTGGTTAAGTGGGAATAAGTTGGGGAAAATAGTAATAAAGAATTGGTGTATAAGATGATGTGTATAATGTTTGAATTAATGATATAATTATACACAAGATGACTAATATATGGTGTATGTGTACAAGAGTTGGATGATATTTTTATCCCAAAATATCCATCATGGCCGTCCACTATGAGGGTAAAATGGTAATTCCATATTTTTTTTTGTCCCAATTTTGATGATAATAGATGAAATATATCAATCTCCAAAATAATCAAGATTCCCTTGATCACTTGTAAGTCTCATGATCACTTAAACTAAATTAAAGTCTTAATTCTATAAGGTAAAAGTCTCCAAAATAAATAGTCTCTTAAAATTCTAAGGTGACTAATAAATACAAAAATAGTAATAATGATCAATCAAGTGATCATAAATGAGGAATAGAATTAATGATGATCATGATTACAAGCAATTAAATAAAATGAAATAAAATACAAAAATGTATATATTGTTATTAATTACCCGTCAAAATGACGCGGTAAAATAGTCGATCAAATGTTTAAACAACAATAAGTATCAATTAATAGCTTCGGAAAAATCGGGGCTTCACAGAGGTTTTATAAAAATCTCACATTGGCCCCAAATTTGTAAAAATTGTCAATTCGGACCTTAAGTTTTAAAAATTCGGAACTCACAAACCGGACGGGCTTTTAATGTGATTCCAGTTGGAAAATGTCACTAAGGTTAGTAGGTTATTGGGACAAAAGCGTTTTTAAAAGCAATATGTGCAGGTCCTTCAACCTTTGAAAATATCATTTTTGTCCAATTTTAAAATAATTGCCTTTAAGGCTTTTAGGGGTCCAATTGTTATGAAATTTGAACCTTGGGTCCAAAATATAATTAAGTTATAGTTAAGTTAGTATTTCCAGGTGCATGGGCTGCATAAGTCGTGGAAATTTCATTTGGGTCTTCGAGTTTAGTATTTTACACATTAGTCCCTCAATTTTAGAAAAATTACTTTCCAAGCCCTAACCACTTGGATATTTGGAATACTTTTAAAATGTGTCATTACCAGTAACTTAAGAGTAAAAATTTCAATTTTTAATGTTTAGGTCTGGTACAGTTTTAAAAATTGCAAAGTAGCCCTTAAACTTTCAAAATTTTACAATCTAGTCCTTGGGCTTTTAAAGGTTGATTTTATTTATCTTAAAACTCTTAAAAATTTATTAAAATATCCAAAAATCATTTTTGAACCTGAGTACAATCCCAAATTTCGAAATTTGCAGAGGGGTCCTTTAACTTTTATTTTCTTGCAATTTAGTCCACCAACTTTCTATTTTTGCATTTCTAAGTCCAAAATTGAAATTTAATCAATTATTCTCGACTTTTCCAGGTTATAAGTCATCCAAAAACATATATTTTAAAGATCATACACATGCATGTCCAATACATACAAGAATTCATCAATTAAAGCATTAAAGTGTACATGCATGCACCTAAAATTCAATAAATAATAATTTTGAGCAACTCTTGAGAATTTTCATGATTTGATATATAAAATTGACATGCAATACATAATTATATATATCTCAAGGCTCATGATTAAAGTTTCTACATGCATTTAATCAAAACACATAAAAGTTGGAAAAATTATTTTCCACCCACCTTAAATTTGGAAATTGTGAAATAAAAGGATAGTTTCACAATTTTTGGATGAGGCTTCTTAGGTCAGCCCCTAAGTCAAGAAAATATCAAAATTTGGAGTTAGAAAAATGAGAGAAAAATTAAGGAGAAAAAGAAGGAAATAAGGAAATGAAAAGGACTACACTTTACCTTGTGTAGTAGATGTTTGGAGTCTAGTTGAAGCTCAAAAATTGGAAATTTTGGCTCAACTCCAAAATCTCCTAAGGTCAGCCCCTATTTCTCAAAAATGAAAAAGGGGTGTTAAAATTTGAAAAAACAAATAGGAAGAGTAGGAAAGAAGGGGTCTAGTACACAATTCTTACCTTGTAGTCTAATTTCCTCTACTATTTTCTTCTTCAAGCTTGAGGTCCTTCTTCAAAATGTTGTCAAGTTCAAACCTTCAAGTTCTTCTAAATGTACCTCCAAACTAAATTCAAACTTAAGTTAAGAAGGTGGAAGAGATGAACAATGTGATATCAAAAAATGGATTGAAGCTAAAATTTCTTACCTTGTATGATGATGGTTCGATTTTTATGAAGAATAGGGAGGAAATGTTGAAATTTTTTCTAAGTATAGAAGAAGAAGGTGAAAGGAAGAATAGAGAGAAGTTGGGAGTTTTTTTAGAGAGAATGAGGAGGATTTTTGTTAGAGGATAAATGTGTTAGATGAAATGAGATGATTTTTTTGTGTGTAATAGGCCATATGGCCGTGTGGTATGAGAGAGAGGGAGAGAAAATTTTGATCAAATTGTGTCTTGTAATTTGTCTCTTGTTTGTCTCTTGCATGGAGACAAAATGCAAGTCAAAGTGTGGGTCAAATTGGAATTTGAGAGGAATAAGGAGAATGTTGGGAAGAATGGAATAAGTTGGGAAAAATAGTAATAAAGAATTGGTGTATAAGATGATGTGTATAATGTTTGAATTAATGATATAATTATACATAAGATGACTAATATATGGTGTAGGTGTACAAGAGTTGAATGGTATTTTTTATCCCAAAAATACCACCATGGTCGTCCACTATGAGGGCGATATGGTAATTCCATTTTTTTTTGTCCCAAATTTGATGATAATAGATGAAATATATCAATCTCCAAAATATTTAGTGATTTCCTTTATCACTTGTAAGTCTCATGATCACTTAATCTAAATCAAAATCTTAATTCTATAAGGTAAAAGTCTCCAAAATAAATAGTCTCTTAATATTCTAAGGTGACTAATAAATACAAAAATAGTAATAATGATCAATCAAGTGATCATAAATGAGGGATAGAATTAAATAAGATCATGATCACAATAATTAAATAAAATGAAATAAAATACAAAATGTATATATTATTATTAATTACCCATCAAAATGACGCGATAAAATAGTCGATCAAATGTATAAACAACAATAAGGATCAATTAATAGCTTCGGAAAAATCGGGGCTTCACACCTCGTCAATTGCATGCAATCCAAATTCAAAACATCTTTCCTTGTTACCTGAAATTCAAAACTTTTGAATTCTCTTTTTGTGATAATCTTGTTCCAATCCATAGTAGTGGTCCGAAGAGGTTCAGTGTATTACTGTCAATGGGATATGAACCAGTTTCGATGTCTTGCGTTCCAATGGACACTGGATCAGATGATGATGTATGGTTGTCTGTTGTTAATTTAATTTAATTTCCAATCTTATTTGAAAATCTCTTTACATAAATGTTGTAGTGTAAAAAAAGTATTATTTCTTCGTGCATTTGATTCATTAGGTACTAGTCTATCTACATATAAATATATATCTAACATGGCCTCCCACTTACAGGAGAACAAAAATGATTCTGAAACTTTTGTGGCGATGAATCACCGAAATGGTTGTTCAGGTGAACGGGAAAATTAACAAAATCAAAAATAGTGTCCCAATATTAAGGTAGTCTTGCTAAATTTGATGATTGACCAGCAATTAGATTTTTAGAATATTTTTGGTTCATATATAATCCTAATTTAATAAAATTTTCGAACTCTTTTTTTATGATAATTTTGGTCTTAACTATGGTGGTGTAAAATGCAGTATAATATATTTGTTTATTATCGTGAATTTTCAAATTTATGATACTAAACTATAGCGTCTGACAAGGCCTTGTGTATATGCACACATTAGAAAAACGTTGTAGGCGCTATATTTGCACATGCTAAAATGTCAAAACAATGCGCCTTAACGCACAATATAACATTTGTTTTGCATTTGTGTACTTTTGTAATTTATCTAATACTAGTTAGTATATATCGACCAATATAGGTGGTATAAGTCGATGCCATGTACAAGTTTCTAAGAGCAACAATATGTGGAAAGTGGAAGTATACGATCTTGTACAAGGGGTCGGTCATCATGCATGAGTTAGTTCGTAACCCTTCAGGGGCTTGGCTAGATGAGGGAATTGCTAGTGTTGTTTCATCACCGTTTTGTTGGTCTTGTTCTGCGCTATTATAAGAAGAAGATAATTCTCTATCGAAAATAATCGGAAAAAAAAGGTTAAGCGCATGAAGACAATGAAGAAAAATAGATGCATGAGATTAAAAAGGATCTATTTTCATAAAATTGAAAATTTATAAAAATTCATTGCACACGAGTATATCATCAACTATTTTCCATCCAATAATTTCTCTACAAGTTTGCATATATCATTTCTACAATTATACATTGTAAGATGTAGTATGACAATTCAATTCTCTCACATCTTTTTCTTAAAAAGCGAAATTACAAAAATCTTATTACATCCGGCTGTATGCACAAAATATACGCCTCTTAAGAAAGTAGTTTAATCCCAACACTTATAATATTTTGTTCCCTTATGCGTCATCATTAAATGCATGCAAGTCCAAATTTTAAAAATCTTCTTTCCATATCTAAGATGGCAGAGAACAAAAATATTTCTATAACTTTTGTGCCAACGAATCAGAGAAATGTTGGCTCAGATGAGCCGGAACATATTTCACAAAACCAACAAGGGACTCCCAACTTTCAGGTAGTCGTTTGCTAAATTATATTTGAGTACATGTGGAACTGAAAGTTGATTAATTAGTCATATGTCACTTCATGCATTAATGTGTTGGTTCATTTTTTGAAAAATAAAACAATAAGATTAAAAATAAAGTCCATGAAAAAAAATACAGCAGGTGAAGTGTTGGATGAAAAGTGCATACTAGCTAGCCTAGGAGAAGATGCATATTGTCATAATCATTCATTAATATCAATTCATCATAATATTTTCTTTCTTTAATAAGAATTTCCAAGCATAAGAATGGAATGCGCCTGGAGAGGCGCAAATCAAGTTTGTGCTCTGGATTATTTTATTTATTTATTTAACTTTTTTATTATTTTATTTTCTTGTTTAAGCGCAAGATTGTCTTGCACCTCCAATATATTTCTGATTTCAAGTACAAGAATGTCTTGCGTCTCCACTTATATTAACTATCCATCTCAATCCCACTTATTTTGTCAAATTGGATTCATGTATTCTATATTTGCACAAAAAACCCAAAACACACTAATGCTCACATTTCTCAGAGATGGTAATTATACTTTTTGGGGACTTCAATTATGCGATTTGTGCAAATTTTAGTCATCTAATATATTTGTCATATATTATCAAGAATTTGCAACCTTCGATACTGAAAAATAGCATCCGCCAATACCTTGTACATATGCACACATGAGAAAAATGTATTAGGCGTTATTTCTGAACACACTAAAATGCCAAAAGTACGTGCCTTACATGAACACATCAGTATTATGTACCATAAAAGAATGCTACTAATAATATTTCAATTTTGTTTTGTTTTTCATTTCAACATATTGGAAAATTTTACACTTCATCTGCCACTATTAATTTAATTTCCAATATTCTCACAAGAGAATCTCTTTTATTGGTTTTTTTTTTCTTGTACTCTGATTTTTATTTATTTTTATTTTTTTTGTTTCTGATTGTATGTGTATTTACTTGATTGCTAAGCCTGAACATCAATTGAATAGAAAATTGATTTAAAAGAAAAAAGATCGAAAGAAAGATGTTTTGTTCGACGGCAACAACATCTGCAACCAACACCAAGCACGACAGAATCATCACGCAAAAGAAAGTGTACAACACAAGGAAATGAAGAAATGTTTTTTAGGCTTTTCAAGTTTCAAAATTGAAGTGAACAATATCTCCTCAAGATCCACGAGGAATACCTCCAACAACCATAACTAATTAGTCCGTATGTAATTTTTCATTTGTGTTCCCATGTTTTTTTTTTTAACTTCATGAGGTAGAATATGTACTTGTAACTTCTTTTACTCTTGCCAATGTTGAATAGTTGTTGGCACAAGTTAATAAAAGTGAATGCCTACAAAATTGCACTATTAGTTGTTAATTATTTCACACATGCACAAGTATCGCTGTGACGTCCCAAAATAGAAGCCGTGACACAAATTATCAAACTTATACTGGTTTACCAAGCCGGCCTAATAATCCTCCAATATACATTAATAGTAACGATAAAATCCCAATTAAGTATGAATAAGGGTATAACTAAGTCAGAGTATGGTTGCAGCAGAATCCAAAAGAAATATCATACAACATAATAATTGTACCTCAGGGTCCTACGCCCTGATATTGCATCAAATAAGTTCAAGGTCTAAATCATTACAATTAAAATCCATCGTCTTATTAAAATTCATAACACAAAATGGAACTAGGTTACGTCTTGGGATCTGTCGTCACCAGCGTCCTGATACAGTTCTTCATCTTCTGGTTGATAAAAGAGGTGGGGGTGAGACAAAAATTCTCAGCTGGTGGGTGTCGGTGTGCGAGTGTGGCTCGTTTTTATGCACGGAAAATAGTTTCATGGAAATCAATGCATGAGTGCATATGACTTTGTCTCGTTATTTGTATAAAGATTTCCATTAACCATTTTGTTAGATTGGTCAGAATCAGTTAAGCATTATTATTGTCTTATTAAATTTACTTCCAATTTCAATTGGATAAGGCCGTAGCCAATATCACACTTCACTTGGATAGGGCCGTAGTCGGTATCCTACTTAATTTGGCTAAGGCCGTAGCCAATATCCCACTTCACTTGGATAGGGTCGTAGCTGGTATCCCACATAATTTGGATAAGGTGGTAACTAGTATCCCACTTCATTTGTATAGGGCCGTAGCCGTTATCCCACTTTAAATTTTCACTTTACTTTTCACTTTCATTTTCATATGTACTTCCACTTCACATTTCACTTCACTTCAAATTTCACTTTACGTTTCACTTAAATCTTTACTTCAAAATTTCTCTGCCAATTACTCTTGTGACATATATAATTTTACTCGTTCGAAAAATTTGATAAAATCAGTTAGCAAGTCCGGGGTGATTTTGGTCACACAATATCCGGCATTTTTTTTAAAAAAAACAAAACTCGCGGTCTAGTTATCGGGCGGATAATCAAGCCGGTTTTAATATTAGGTTCGGTGCATTATGTTCAAGCTCGATATTTTATTAGATAAGTATGAAAACATATCTTAATTTGTTTTAAGGTAACCAAGTTAGAAAATATCAATTTCCAGTTCCTTAGCGTATTTTTTTAAAAAAAAATCATTTTTACTAAGGAGAATATTTTCTTACCGGGTTCTAAAATTCGATAAGTTTCAATTGGACTCGGAAAAGGGTAAGGTCAGTTTTAAAAATTTCTAAATTCCCTGAATGTTATATTTTCCAGAGACTCAAGACAGATTTTATAAAATTTGCAGATTCACCTTCTAGTTTCCAAAAATTGTGGTTTTTTGATTTGATATTTTAAAATTAGGTAACTCTTAAACCAGGAAGGATTTTGAGGTGATTTTAATTTTTAAATACTTCTTAGGATAGTAATAAGTTGTGGTTAAAACATCTTTAAAAAATTTGAAAGTTAGGTACCTTATTTTTGAAAATTATAATTTTGGCCCAAAAGTGATTGTTTGTCGTTGAAGGCTCGTTTCTAGTTGGATGATTATGAAATTTGAACTAAAGATTCAAAATACTATAATAAATAATTCAGAAAATTTTTGAGGCACCTTGATTGCCCAGGTTTCGAAATTTACAGTTTTAGTCCTTTAAGTTTTACAATTATACATTGTGATATCAAACTTATTCCTTATTGTGTCTTCTTGTCCGGAAGGGGTCCCAATCGTTCAAGTCACTTCATATATGAAATTTAAATATTCTTGGGTCCAATATTTCAAATTTTCAGAGGAGGCCTTCACGATTTTTCATATTTACACTATTGGCCACATATTTTACAATAATTACAAAAATAACCCAAGCTTCGATTTTTTTGTACAAGTTAAAAGTCCAGAATTCCAATAATATATTAAACTCACATTAAATATTTCTAAAATATATTTGAACATTCATAGCATCATAAATCATAAAAACATAATGATGAGCAATTTTATGAACAATTTAAGCAAGAAAGAATATCATACTCATCTTTGTTGGGAAATTTATTATTAGATTTTGATGATACCATGTTAAACTTAGAATAGAAATTTGGCAGCCCATTGTCCTTGTATATCTATTTGTAATAGATAGGACTGCATGAGCTGAGTGAAGTCAGCTATGTTGAAGAATGCAAGAAGTCAACTGAAGACTGAAGCGAAAATCCAACTGTGTGTCAGCGGAGTGTAGTCAAGATGGAAGGCACATACTCGACTGAAGGAGATCCAGCTGAGGGACAATTGAGTAAAGGTTAAAGAAGTTATAGTCAAGTCAGTGAAGAGCAGAGTCTACCATTGAATTGACAGTTGAGACATTCCTAAAAGGTTGGAGCTGACTCAAGTCAAAGGGATAAAGGCAGCTATCAAGTCAAGTCGACTAATATATATCCGTTGCATGGAAGTCAAGGATATTACTTAAAATAGTAATACATACATGCTGCCATGTCTTAAAGTGCTCATCCCAGAAGCGTACAAAAAGAATAAACCAATGGGAAGCACTGAAGCTTGTGTCAGGACCTGAAAAGTTGCAGAGTCATTTAATACGAGGAAATGTCACAATCACAAGCTGCAAGTCAAGAAAAGACAAGCCAACGAACAAGAAGTGTCATTTTGAAAATAGCCTATCTATTCAATGGGCAAATTTTCAAATGAAAACTATAAAAGGCTGAGGAAGCATTTGAGAAAAGGTGACCGATCTAACAAGTAATTTCAAGTAAGCAAAACCTGCAAACATTCTCAAAAGCTTACTAAGATATTCCTTAGGCCAAAAATCGAAGAAACTCGATCCAACACACACTGTGAAGGAAAGAATACTTCAACCAGTTGAAGAGGAAAAATTTTAAGAATAAAAAGGGGTCTACTCTCCAAGATTGAAGGATTTGTAGTAAGGTTCAAGGTCAAACCAGAAGTTTCGAGCTTGTTGGAAGGTTGTCTGATCAATTCCAAGGGTTCGAAGGGAGCTGAAGTAACAAGGCAGCTGTCTTGTGAAGAAGTTGAGTCGCAGGAGAAGCCAGTTGTGTGATCAAGGTTGTCTCTGACTGAGAGCTACTTTGTAACCTGATCTGTTACTTAGTGGATTCTCCAGGAGTTGGAAAAGAGTGGATTAGAGTAATTGCCCCATCCTCGAACCACTATAAAATTGTGTCATTTACTTACAACATTTTAATTTCCTGCTTATATTCATACTTGCTATTTAAGTTAAATTGCTAACCCAACGATAATAACATTGCTCGAATGTGTTAAAAACAAGTTTAAAATTAACATGGGTGTTAAGTCTTTCACTGTGTAAAAACCAAATAAACTAAAAAGTTAAGTGTTAGCTGACGCAGCTAAGTTATACTATCAACAGCTCAGCCAAGTCTGTTGAGTGGGTAACTTTGCTGAAGCAACCTAGCTGTCCCCAAGGACTTAGCTGATTTGAGTCAACTCTGTTGAAATACTTTAAAAGGACTAAATTGCAAAAGTAGCGGACGGTCTCGTCTCAAAGCCAGTGTTTGGCCAACCCATTCTTGAATTCTTAGAACAACACTATGAATATCTCCGGTGATGTTGGCATCACGATTATCCAGCTTTTGGTCTAATGATACAAAGCCATGCTCCATTTCTTGATCTCAACACAGATGGCTTTAAAGACTTTCCGGAAGTTGGCTATGGAAGTGGACTTATCCCCTGGCCATACTGTATCAAAGTCAAAACCTATAGGCACCATTGTTGTATCAGTTGGAGTTCTGCGTTCTTCTAGTGGGACATGGACAGTGTACTTAGCTTATTCCGTAGCTGATTCAGCTTCTAGGGGGTACTCGGGCTTCAAAAGGAAATATATTCTCGAATAAATCATCAGGGTAAATAGATATTTCCACACCTTCAACTTGTGGAGCCTTTCCCTTCTCTTTCCGAATTTCATCAGCTCGACTTGCCTTAGCTGATCCAACTTCATCGGCATCTGGAGCAGCTGTGTTACCTCACTGAGCTGATTGTTTTTCAGCTTGAGCAACAGAGCTCGCTCACCGATCGACCTCTGTTTGTCTTAACAGACTTCATCATCGATATCGCTTGGGCTTCTTCGAGTAGTCTGGTCCTCAACTGACTTATCAGCATCATCGGAGTGTGATGGTGCCATTGGGAGTGGCCCATCAACCAATAGGAATCTCATCGGAGCAGCTTTATCATTAGCTTCACCTGAGAGGGCTGAGCATCCTCAGCTGTGTCCTTATTAGATTCATTAACGAGGGTGGACTCAGCTTCACTTTTGGATTCCAGGAATTCAATATCAACATGTTCCTGTGAATCACGAAGGGCGCTGATTTTTTCTTTGTAGGTCCCAAGGGGTGTATTAGAAGGTTTAGAAGGGGGGGTTGAATAAACCTTCTTAAAAAATTTTCGATAAAAATATGTTCAACAATAGTTGCAACAGAGTTGTTTCAAGTCAGCTGAGTTACTATATAGCAGACTCAAAAGAGTTGTCTGTAAAGTAACTTAGTGATTTTATAAAAATGCTTGTAAAGCTGACTTGGTTTTTCAGAGCGGAAGTCTTAACACCCTTGAAAAATTAACTGAATATGATTTTAACACTTGTTCTTGTATGTTTGGCTTATTATCACTTAGGATGTCAATTAAAGCTTAATTCAGCAGGAATCAAATAAATAAAGCAGAAATTAAAATGCTGAAAGTAAATAGACACAATATTTTTTAGAGGTTCGAAGATGGGGTAATTCTTCTAATCCTCTCTTCTCCAACTCCTGGAGGAATCCACTATGTATTGATCAAATTACAAAGTGGTTCACAGTCTAGAACCAAGTATTGATCACCCAGCTGACTTGTTCCTTTGACTCAGTCTAGAGATGCCTTGATCACTCAGCCGTCTTCTATTGCGACTCAGCTTCTTCACGAGGCAGTTGCCTTGCTACTACAACCCACTTTATCAAGTTGTTGGATTTGATCACCCAACCCTCCAAGCAACTTGAGTTCTTCCTACACTTCCACACCAGAAATGTAGACCGCAAAGATTTAAAGTTTTCTCTTCAACTTTGATGATTTCGTAGTCCTTTACAGTATGTGTTGGATGTTGAAATGCTGATAAATTGGACTTGATGATATATGAATTTCTGTTCAGCTTTTCTGTGCGTATAGAATATGTTTCTTCTTGTTCTGCAGCTTAAGCTTGTGTACGCATTATATTTGTTTTTGAATCTTCAGTCCTTTTGTAGTATTATTTGAAAAATTATCGGTTGAAGAGATAGATAATTATTCAAATAATAACCTGCTAGACATCGTTTTCCTCCCTTGTGCTTTTCAGGCATGTGAAACATCCACTACCTCGTACTCTTGAATGTCCAGCTTTTTGCTTATTATAATGCATGCCTTTGCATTAATTTATTCTCACTGCCAGGAATCATGGAGATATTACTAAAATAAGTAACCTTCCATGCTTTGTGTGCAGCGGCTTGAATTCAGTTATCTTCATGCAACTGCTTCTTTTTTTCTTCATTCTCAGATGACTTGATTTGCATTTCAACTCAGCTCCATGTGTTGTCTTGGTTTGCTTTTGTCACAGCTGATTCTCAGCTGATACTATCCCAGTTGAGTTCCAAATCTTTTTTCTTGTTAGCACTCAGCTGTTTCACAGCGGAGTTCTTCACTTCACTTCTTCAGTTGACTTCTTGTATCTCATAGGCATAGCTGACTTGACTCAGCTCATCCAGCTATATCTATTACAACAGAAATGACAAAGAAAATGGGGTGCCAACTTTCTAGTCTAAGCTTTACATGGCATTCATTAAAATCTAAACAACAAATTTCCGAAAAATTTCCCCCTTTTTGATGATGCCAAAAATTAAATCCATACAACCAACATGTAAACAACAAAGATACATACAACCAATGTAGTAACAAGAAATGTATGTGTAGAATCAATCTTTTTATTGATCATAACATTCTTGTCCTTTACATAGCTGTTTACAATGTGTATCAGAGCAAACTTATATCTACACAAAAATACAAAAATTACAAACTTTTCATTGAGTGTACAGAAGACTTACATACATATGTATTTACAAAAGTAAAATACATTAAGGGGTTAGCAACAACACTTCATCGCCTTCGCTGCCTCCTTCTTTCTTCTTCAGCTCTGTCGTCCTCAGCTCTCTTCCTCTTCTTTTCCTCTTCAGCTGCTTTCTTCTTCTCGTAGGCTCTCTTTGCAGCTTCATCTTTCATTTTTCTTTCTTGTCTCTCTTGCCACAACTGTGTTTGTCTTTGGTTTTCTTCTTCAATTTTCTTTACACATTCAGCATTTTTCCTTTCCACTTCCAAATTGGCTACTTCATCGTACCCAGCCCAGTAGATCCTTCCCTTCTTGCCTGGATCTACATATTCAATGTTTTTGTGTAAAGGTCTAGGTTTAAAGCCTCTACCTTCACCACTTCTTCCTACTCCTCTAGGCGTATATTGTACCGGAGTCTTCTTTTACCAAATTGAGTGGTCAGCTGGTAGTCTCGCCGCCTATCGCTTCTTTCGCACAAGACTTCGACCCTTTCTCCCAAGACAAGTCCCAGGCTTGGGCTATGGACATGTTTTTGAAGTATTCTTCGGATTCGAGCGTTTTAAACACTTCAACTGATCTTGGCTCTTGTCCATCATCTAGAATGGCATCTGTGTCTCTTCCTGCTGGAATGCCTCCGAACTGTTTCAACATTTCTTCAACACGGGCATCCGTTCTCTTATCGAACTCTTCCATCTATGCTTCTACAATTTTTCTCTTTTGAGACATAGGCACAACAGAGTGTTGGAGCGGCAGAGTCACCGGAAGTTTGCTGATTTTGCTAGCTGGGACACGACCTTGCTGAGGGGTATCAACAAACATTAAGGTCACATCCTTTGACCTTTTCCCTTCTCCTTCCTCTTCTCATCAACTGTCTCCTTCTTCTTCTCAACAGTTGTCTCCTTCTTCTTCTCAACGGCTGTCTCCTTCTTCTTCTCAACGGTTGTTTCTTTCAACATCTTCAGGTATTCCTCTTCCCCCTTTTTGGCATCATCCAAGGAGAGAGAAACCCATGGAAACAATCAGCGAGCATGAAGTCTAGTCGGCTGATAGCTGAGTTTTGCTTGGAGTCTGCTGCGGAGTGTGCTGCTCGAAATTCTGAGCGGGTAGCTTTGGATTCGGCTGCCACCAGCTTTCATTTCGGCCATGAGAAGGCTGAATTTAGCATTCATATTCTCCTCAACTCGCAGCAGTTCTTTTCTTTGAAATTCACGCAACAACTCCATTTCAGTTGTAGGAGAGGCATTATTCAATCAATATTCTCCTGCATCGTCCTCTTCATGTACTCAGTTTCGTCTTCAGATCCTAAAAATGTTGTATTAGGATTATCTTGGGAATCATGAAGAGCATTGATTTCCTCTTCTGAGTCAGGAATGATGACTTGAGGGATGCTCTTTTCTCCTTGATTTTTACCTAGGGAAGTCTCAATCTCCCTTGGGCCTTCATTATCTACAGCAGTCTCAACTGCGGCGAGGCCTTGTACATTCCCTTCGACAGGCGCAACTGTCTTAGGGTCTTCAGCAGTGGCATCCATAGGAGTCTCAAATCCTTGGATTGCTCTTTTGGTGCCCAGAGTGTTAACTCCCAGGGCAGTTCCATCCTGTGCTTCAACTGCAACAGGAGCGTTCTCAGCCTGCAAAGCAGTTGGCACTTCAGCTGGGACATACTCAACTCCCCGAGCTTCATCAGTGACAACTTGCTGTTGTTCTTTTTCTTGTTCTTTCTCCACTTCGCCTCATTGCTTCAGTGTGGAGTCATCTGCAGCATTCTCTGACCTTGCTGCAGTGGAGTGAGTTTCCCCCTCAGTTGGCTCACCAGCTGCGTGACTGATGGTGGGGTCACTCTGCTCCAGACTCCCAGCTGCTTCCATTGAGTGTTCAGCCGTGGGGGCAGGTGGTAAGACACCTTCAACAGGGGTTGGCTCAACTTGGGTGCCCATGTTCCTAGTATCATCGCCAAGTCCCTTGGATCCGTCCTATTAGTGAATTGGGGATGTGGTTGCAGCAATAACTGTGGCCATCTGATGTACCACTCCCAACGGATCAATCTCCAGGAGAGATTTGGAGGACTCTCCTGGTCCTTCCATCAATTGTTGCTCATGCATCAGCCTGGATTCCCGCATGGCTTGCTGCATATCCAACCTCTCCTTCGCAGCAGCAGGATCCATGTCTTCATCACTTTCCGACAGCATGTCAATGTGAGGATGAGTATGGTCGCTGCTTCTAGTGAGAGGACAAATTCTGGCTTTCTCACGAGCTTCTACTTCCTCAGCTACTGTGGCTTTTCTTGCTCCTTGCGGATTTGCAGCATATTTATGCAGTTACCTCATCCAAAGCCTGCAGCACAGTATCAATCTCAAGAAACTTTGAAAGCTCCTCTTCTTCATCAATAAACTCAGGGTGTTCAAACGGCACCCTTGAGTGACTCAGCTTCCATTTCCTTCATTCTCGCAGACGACTATGGATGTCTGGGTATAATGGAGAATACATGATTACATCATCATCTTCATCCTCCCCTTGTTGCCCTTCCTTTTCAGGAATGGAAGGCAACATACTCTGCTGCTCTCCACCTTCAACAGCATCCGTGGAAGGTGGAGACAAAGTTCTTTCAGCAGGGGATTCTCCTGTCTCCGCTGCTTCTTCTTCTTCCTCAACTGTTCTATCCACAACTGGGTCTTCTAATTGCCTCTGCTGACCATCCTCAGCAGACTTGGTTGTTTCTTCAATAACTTCTGGAGACTGCACTTCTTCAGCAGTCTCAGAGATTTTCTCCAGCTGAGTGATAGACTCAGCTGTCTTCTCAAGCTCCGAGAGCTTGGTGAGTCTTCTTCTTCTCTTGGTCCTCACCAGAGGAATTTCTGGTTCGTATGCCTCTTCCTCAGGTTCCTTGGCAGCGGGGGCCGGTGCATCTTTCTTTGATAGAGGAGCTGCCTTTCTTGCTTTGGCAGTCCTCTTCTTTCTGATGGTCGGAGAAGGTATTTAAGCTTCCTTCTCCGCCTCGGCTGTTGCGTGGGCAGGAGACACGGCTGCGTGGGCAGGTGACTCGGCTGTGGGGGCAGGGGCGTCTTTCTTCTTTGCTCCAGGGGCAGTTTTCTTCTTAGCAGCTGCAGGGGCTAGCTGATTCCCCCTCACTGGTATCTGCCCTCTTGGCATAAGCTCTCTTCTGGGCTCCTGACAGGTTGGCCCTGAACATCTTCTTGTTTACATGGAAGGGCTTTCCATGTCTAAGAGGGATTCCCTTTACCTCCATCAAATGGCCAATAACTAGGCCATAGCCAAGTGATCCTCCAAAGGATCCGTCCTCCTTGATAGATTTGTTGCCAACGTTCTGGCAGAGTCTGCTGTATATAAATTCAACCCAATTGATTTTCTTCTCTTCCATGATTGCAGCCATGATGATTAGCTTGGTTTTTGACAGTTGATTGAAACTGCCAAACTTCATAACTACACTCTTGGCAACGATATCCATCAACTTGTGATAATCGTCCTTCAACAGCTTCTTCTCAGCTGTGTAGGCTACTTTCGTAGCACACTCGGGTTTGGCCATTTCCATCCATGCAGCAGCCAAGTTGACATCGGCTTTGTATATCTTCGGCATGCCTTCAGATGGTAGTAAAAAGTGCTCCACAAGGTCCTTTGCAGTAATTAATATGTCCTTGCGGTGGACGGAGGACTTAATCCCTTCGTCCTGCACCTCGGCGTTGTCGTAAAATTGGGCGACTTCTTCAACGTATGTCATTTGATATTCCATTGTGAGAAAAGGTTTGAGTCCGGATTTCTCATTTTATCTGCTATTTTCTTCACAAGGGTTTCATCGGAACCCTGTTTTATCATTCCCTCAAAATCCACAGTTGATCCTATGTGGATTTGCTTGCCAAGCTTAGCGAAGTCATGTGCTGGTGCCATTTTTGCATGAAAAAGTTGTTGGAAAAGTCGAACGATTTCAATCTTGAGACAGTAGGGTTTTGTAGAGAGAGAGAGAGAGGATTCTCTTGAAAGCTTGAAGATGAATTTGTGAGCGTGAGGAGAGAGAAAGTTTTAACTTTGATATATATATGACTTGAAAAGACGGTTTGAAAATTTGAATAATTTCATTAAGATCAACGGCCAAGATTTAGTCTTTCAATAAACGCATTATCTCTCCACATTTAATGCGGCAACATTTATATCCAACCATGAACATAATGGCAGCTTTTTCCTCGATTAACGTGAGCATGTCGAATGCTTAATACTAAACCGTTCCCGCTTCTTCAAAACGACACCGTTTTTGCCACTTAATTATTAAGTGACTCAGCTCAAATTTGGTGTAATTTAACTCAGCTTCTCTCCTTCCATAAGTGACTCAGCTGTCAGCTAACTCGATACAACGGACTTTCTGATATAGCTGTTTCACTTGACTGAAGTGAAAAGCTTGTTCGATTTTTACTTTTTCATCTTTCATCTCTTCTGATTGAGTCTTCTGAGTGTCAACTCAGCTCAATTAACCCTAGCTCATGCTTAAGTTCTTCAAATCTTGATTCACATAGAGGTTTTGTGAATGTGTTAGCTAACTGCTAATCAGTTGAGATATATTCCAAGGTGACATCTTTCTTTTCAACATGATCTCTTATGAAATGATACCTAACATCAATGTGTTTGTCCTTTAATGCAACACAGGATTCTGAGTGATTGCAATTACACTTGTGTTGTCACACATAATTGGAATTTTATTTTCTTCAACTTCATAATCTCTCAGTTGTTGTCTTATCCATAAGACTTGGGCACAACAGCTGCCTGCGGCTATGTATTCTGCTTCAGCTGTGGATATGGCTATTGAGTTTTGCTTCTTGCTAAACCATGAAATCAGTCTGTTTCCAAGCATTTCACATGTACCTGAAGTACTTTTTCTGTCAACTCTACATCCAGCATAGTCAGAGTCTGAATAAACAATAAGCTTGAATCCTCCTTCCTTTGGATACCATAAGCCAACTTCTTGACATCCCTTTAAATATCTTAGGATTCTCTTAGCTGCAATCATATGACTTTCCTTAGGTGCAGATTTGAATCTTGCACATACACCTACTGCAAAGGTGATGTCTGGCCTACTTGCTGTTAAGTAGAGCAATGAATAAGTGCTCTGTAACTTGTTTGATCCACAGGCTTGCCATCTGCATCCATGTCCATCTTGACTGATGTATTCATTGGTATTTTCACAGAAGACTTCTCTTCCATACCAAACTTCTTCATTAAATCTCTGGTGTATTTTGTCTGACTTATGAAGGTTCCATCCTTCAGCTGCTTGACTTGAAGTCCCAGAAAGAAAGTCAACTCTCCCATCATGCTCATTTCAAATTTGCCTTGCATGAGATTTGAGAACTTATCACACAGCTCTTTATTTGTCGATCCAAAGATGATATCATCCACATATATTTGAACAAGCAGTATACTTTCTCCATCTTGGATTCTGAATAGTGTTCTGTCCACTTTTCCTTTGGTGAATCCACTATCAATCAGAAATTGAGATAATGTATCATACCATGCTCTTGGTGCCTGCTTGAGTCCATATTGAGCTTTCTTGAGCTTCTACACCTTATCTCCAAAAGTCTTCTGCTCAAATCCTGGAGGTTGCTCAACATAGACTTCTTCCTCTAATATTCCATTTAAAAATGCACTTTTCACATCCATTTGACATACAATAAAGTTCTTGTGTGCAACATAGGCAAGAAACATCCTTATTGCCTCTAATCTTGCAACAGGAGCAAATGTTTCATCAAAATCTATTCCTTCTTCTTGGCAATACCCTTTGGCTACCAATCTTGCTTTGTTTCTCACCACAGAACCTTCCTCATTCATTTTGTTTCTGAATACCCGTTTTGTGCCAATAACATTTTGGTGTGTTGGCCTTTGCACTAATTTCCATACTTTGTTCCTTTCAAATTGATTCAGCTCTTCTTGCATAGCCTGAATCCAATGTGTGTCATCTAAGGCTTGAGACACATATTTTGGTTCTATTTGGGAAATAAAGCAAGTAAACATTGCTTCTTGTTGAGCTCTTGATCTTGTTCTTACACCATCTCTCACATCTCCAATAACTAATTCTGGTGGATGGTCTCTCAGCCATCTCACATCGGGTTGGAGTAAGTTAGTGGGTTCAGTCGTCTTGCAGCTGTGTTGTTTTGAGCAGCTCTCTCATCATCATTCAGCTTTGTAGATATTCTAGTTGTCTTTGAGATTCAGCTATTTCATCTTCATCTTGGTTGATTACTCATGCTTCAGCTTCAACATAGGGACTCTTCTGCATAGTTGGTTGATTCAGCTTATCAGCTAACTCTTCAATGTCTTCTCCATTCACATTAGGTTCATCAAAAACCACGTGAATGGACTCTTCTGTGACCATTGTCCTTTTGTTCAGCACTCTATAGGCTTTGCTTTCAACTGAGTATCCCAAAAAGATACCTTCATCAGCTTTAGCATCAAAAACCTTTAAATTATCTTTGCCATTGTTATGGATGAAGCATTTACATCCAAAAATCCTGAGGAACCCAATATTTGGCTTCCTCCTTGTCCAAATTTCATAGGGAGTCTTTGTCAGCTGTCTATTGATCATGCATCTATTTGAGTTTAGCATGCAGTATTGATTGCTTCAGCCCAAAATCTTTTAGGCAATCCAGCTTCAGCTAACATGGTTCTAGCAGCTTCCTTGAGAGTCCTGTTTCTTCTTTCTGCTACTCCATTTTGCTGTGGAGTCCTTGCTGCACATAATTCATGAGAAATACCATTTTAAACACAATAATGAGTGATTATTCCATTAACGAACTCAGTTCCTCTATCAGATCTTATCTTGATAATTGTTTGACTCTTCTCATTTTGAATTCTCTTCATCAGCTGAGGTAATCTTTGCAGAGTTTTCTTCTTTTTGCACATAAATATTGTCCATGTATATCTTGAATAATCATCCACTACCACTAAAGTGTATTTCTTTCCACTTATGATGGCTGGTTCAACAGGACCAAATAAATCCATGTGCAGCAAATGCAGTATCCTTGTTGTTGAAGGATTATACTTTTCTTTGAATGAAGATTTGATTTGCATTCCCATCTGGCATGCATCACAAACACTTTCCTTCTTGTACACTGAGTCTGGCAAACCTTCCACAAGATGACTCCTTGCAAGTTTGTTGATTGTCTTGAAGTTTAGATGACTCAGCTTCTTGTGCCACATCCAACTTGATTCGGCTGTGCTCTTTGCTAGCAGACAGGTACTTGGTGTAGCTGTAGACCAATCTACCACATACATATTCTTCTTCCTTGATCCTTGCAACACTATTTCATTTGATTCAGCATCTTTGATTTGGCACACTCTCATATTGAATCCAACGTTGTAGCCTTTATCACAGAGCTGACTTATGCTGAGTAAGTTGAAGTTTAGTCCTTCAACATAAGCAACATCTGTAACTCCAATCCATTTTTCTTGATGGATCCTGTGCCTTTGATTTCTCTTGGAGCTTTATTTCCTCCAAATATAACTTTAGCACCTTTAATCTCCTTGAAGTTTAATAGATTTTTCTTGTTTCCTATCATATGTCTAGAAAAACCACTATCCATGTACCAGGTTCCTTGACACTCAGTTGTTCCGTGAACCTACAATCAAGGAAATTAGTTTTTAGGTACCCATACTTGTCTGGGTCCTGAGGAGTTAGTGTTGTAAGATGAACCAACCAACATATAGCTAAATGATTTGACTCTAAGAGGTTGCCATCTATCAGTGCCATAATTATAGTGCACATTTGCAAATTGCTTGTGTGTTTTAGGTTCATACAGCTGTCTCTTTTGTCTGTATGCATGTGTGTGTGTTTTAGCAATTTCATTCTTGGTGTAATTGTGATATTTCTGAGTGTAGTGTCTGTGTGCATATGTGTGCTGAGGATAGCTCTTTTGCCTTTGGAATGACCTTTGCTGAAATCTAGGTCTTTGCCATTTAGGCTTGTATTCCATAGGTCTTTGCTGATATTTCACATTATTCCAATCAGCTTGGCTTGGATAGTTTTTACCATTCCCATCTTGTGGGTTTCTTTGATAAAACTTCTGGGGTTTTTGTTAGCTCTGTTTGTACTTTACAAAGTATTTCCTATTTGGAGTTTGTTGAGGAACTCTGCTGGATTTCTTCTCAGCTGTCCTCTCAGCATACTCAACTGGATGTGTTTCCTTTCCTTTGTATCCAAGGCCTGTTTGTTTGTGATTGTGCTTTGGAATAAATGTGGGTGCAATATTTGGTGTTTTGGGTTTTTGAGATGCTTCATTACTTGAAGATCCTTTCTCCAAAATCACTCTGGGAGCTTGACTGTGCACAAAGGAATTATATCCTAGGCCTGTCTTATCTCCACATTCTCTTTGGCTCATAAGAAGGTCATCCAATGATTTAGATGCCATTGTAAATGAAGTAGTCACAGTCTTGAGCTCATTTTCCCTCTTTTCTATAGCAGTTGTCTATGCTAATAGTTTAATATTCTCAGCCTTTAGATCTTTGTTCTCATCGCCTATGTGACTTAGGAATTTAACTCCTTAGTCACCGAGAGTTTTGATTTTGAGTTGGCTATTTTCCTCATTTAATAGTGTGTGGTAGGATTTTATGTGCTCAAAATCTTTCATCATTTTGCCTAATGAATCATAAAGATCGAGTGGGTGATGAAGTGTGTGTATCACGATCACTATCACTAGTGTCGAATGAGATAAGTTAGAGTGTACCTCATCTTCCCGGTCGATTTGTCTTGCTCTTTGGCCATAAGGCAGTTAAGGATTCTTCTTCGAATCACTTGAGTAGTCTCCTTCACTACTATCTGTGTCACCGCTTCCTTTGACTTGGTTGTCTCGGCTATCTCGGCTAACATGGCCTTTTTCTTTTCTTGTCTTCTTTCTCTCAAGACTCTTCTTTCTTCTTCATTCCTGTACTTATTGACTATTGGATATGGACAAATAATAGCAAAATGTCCTGGTTGTCCTTAATTCCAACACAGGTTTTCAACTTTTTTGGTCGACTCTTTCATTTGTTGGATTGTCAGCTCTTTGATATTCAATATTTTGATGCTCAACTCTTTTGGGTGGCCTATCTTCTCTTGACTTGGAGGGAGCTGAATGTCTTCTTGAGGTTTCACCCTTAATTTTCTTGTAGTTCTTATTAAAGATCTTGTTGAATCTCTTAACCATCAGGGCTATTTTCTCCTGATCAATCAGTTCCTTGCCGTCAGCTCTCTTTCCATCTTTGACTCTAAGCGCAGCTGGTTTTGGTACAACTATCTCTTCTTCTCAGCATAAATTCATAAGCTTTGAGGTCTGAGAATAGCTCATGATTAGATGTTTTTGATAGATCCATTGAATGTCTTGGAGCCATGACTTTCATTTCCCATTCAACTGGGAGGCTTCTCAAAATCTTCATACCCATATCCTTTTGTGTATATTCTTTTCCAAGTGCAGATAGCTCGTTTGTGATCTCAGTGAATCTAGCATCCAGCTGATCCAAGGTTTCTCCTGCAAGCATTTTGAAATTTTCAAACTCCTGTACAGCAATGGATAGTTTGTTTTCTTTAATTTGCTCTGATCCTTCACAAATTAAAGTTAATTTATCCCAAATTTCTTTTGCTGTCTTGCATGATTTGACTTTATTGAACATGGCTTTGTCCAACGCCTTGTAGAGTATATCCTTGGCCACATTGTCCAGGTTATATCTTTTTCTACCATCATTTGTCCACTCAGCTCTTGGTTTTTCAACTATAGCTGGTCTAGGGTCAGCAACCTCTTCTCCTTCAGCTGCTTGTGTTCGTCAAACAACAGTGTTGACTTTGAGTATTTGCAGTGGCCCATCTTCTATCACAATCCACATTTCATCATGTAAAGCTGATAGGTGAGCCTGCATACGAATTTTCCAATCATCAAATTCTTCAATGGAGAACATAGGAATACGAGTTAGATTTGCTTCCATAGTGATAATTTTGCTTATCCAAGAACCAAAGAATTCCAAGTATTAAACTTTTGAAATACAAAGATCTAGTTCAGTAAGCAGTGCGGAAGGCTCAATGAACCAACCGCTCTGATACCACTTGTAGGTCCCAATGGGTGTATTAGAAGGTTTAGAAGGGGGGTTGAATAAACCTTCTTCAAAAAATTTCGATAAAAAATATTTTCAACAATAGTTCCAACAGATTTGTTTCAACTCAGTTGAGTTACTATATAGCAGACTCAAGAGAGTTGTCTGTAAAGTAACTTAGTGATTTTATAAAAATGCTTGTAAAGCTGACTTGGTTTTTCAGAGCGGAATTCTTAACACCCTTTAAAAATTAACTGAATATGATTTTAACACTTGTTCTTGTATGCTTGGCTTATTATCACTTAGGATGTCAATTAAAGCTCAATTCAGCATGTATCAAATAAATAAAGCAGAAATTAAAATGCTGAAAGTAAATAGACACAATATTTTATAGAGGTTCGAAGATGGGGTAATTCTTCTAATCCTCTCTTCTCCAACTCCTGGAGGAATCCACTATGTATTGATCAGATTACAAAGTGGTTCACAGTCTAGAACCAAGTCTTGATCACCCAGCTGACTTGTTCCTTTGACTCAGTCGAGAGATGCCTTGATCACCCAGCCGACTTCTCTTGCGACTCAGCTTCTTCACTAGGCAACTACCTTGCTACTACAACCCACTTTATCAAGTTGTTGGATTTGATCACCCAGCCCTCCAAGCAACTTGAGTTCTTCTTACACTTCCACACCAAAAATGTAGACCCCAAAGATTTAAAGTTTTCTCTTCAACTTTGAAGATTTCGTAGTCCTTCACAGTATGTGTTGGATGTTGAAATGCTGATAAATTGGACTTGATGATATATAAATTTCTGTTCAGCTTTTCTATGCGTATTGAATATGTTTCTTCATGTTCTACAACTTAAGCTTGTGTACGCATTATATTTGTTTTTGAATCTTCAGTCCTGTTATAGTATTATTTGAATTATCCATTGAAGAGATAGATAATTATTCAAATAATAACCTGCTAGACATCGTTTTCCTCCCTTGTGCTTTTCAGGCATGTGAAACATCCACTACCTCGTACTCTTGAATGTCCAGCTTTTTGCTTATTATAATGCACGCCTTTGCATTAATTTATTCTCAGTGCCAGGAATCATGGGGATATTACTAAATTAAGTAACATTCCATGCTTTGTGTGCAACGGCTTGAATTCAGTTATCTTCATTCAATCGCTTCTTCTTTTTTTTTCATTCTCGATGACTTGATTTTCATTTCAACTCACTCCATGAGTTGTCTTGGTTTGCTTTTGTCACAACGATTCTCACCGATACTATCCTGATTGAGTTCCAAATCTTCTTTCTTGTCAACACTCAACTGTTTCACAGCGGAGTTCTTCACTTCACCTCTTCAGTTGACTTCTTGTATCTCATAGGCATAGCTGACTTGACTCAGCTCATCCAGCTCTATCTACTACAACAGAAATGACAAAGAAAATGGGGTGCGAACTTTCTAGTCTAAGTTTTACATGTCATTCATCAAAATCTAAACAATAAATTTCCTAACATTCTTCTTCATCAGTTGCCTCCACCTGAAGAATTGGCCCATTTTTGGCTTCTTTATGGAAGGAAGTCTAAACCTCCTTTGGGCCTTCAACACCCTCAGCAGTGTCAACCACTGGAGGGCCTTCCACATCCCTGTGTGCGGTCTCAACTGCAATAGGGTCTTGGACAGATCTCCCTTCAGCAGACTCAGCTGCCTTAGGGTCTTCAGTGGCATCCGTCGAGTCTCAACTCCTAGGATTGCACTTTCTGATCCAGGAGTCTCAACTCCCATGGCCTCCTTTCCATCATTTGCCTTAGCTGCTTCAGCAGCATCATCGGCCTGCAGTGCAGTTGAAGTTTTAGCTGAGACAGTCTCAACCATCTGAGCTTCATCAACTTTAATCTGTTGTTCAACTTGTTTCTCACCTTCGCCTCCAAACTGCATAGATTAGTCTCCCACAACATCCTCCGACCTGGCTGTGGTGGTGAGAGCTTCCCCCTCAGCTGGCGCAACAACTAAGTTAAGAGAGGTGGGGTTGCACTGCACCTGATACTCGGTTGTTGTTCCCTTTGAGTGATCAGCCATGGGGGCAGGTGTCTCAACACCTTCTACAGGAGTTGGCTTGGCTAGGGTGCCCACTTCACCACCTTCCCTAGCTTCATCACCAATCTTCTAAGTGCCATCTTCTGAGTGCACGGGGGATGTGGTGGCAGCAATATTGACAGCTATGTTTTGCACCACATCCATAGGGTCAGAGCTAGGAGAGATTTGAGAAGACTCTCCTGGACCCTCTTGTATTTGTTGCTCGTGCATGGCATTAGATTCTTTGATGGCTTGCTAGAATTTAGCTTTCTCTGCTGCTACAGCAGGGTCGATCTTCTTTAAGTCACTATCGCTGTTGTCAGCTGATTCCATGGCATGTTCAGGTCCACCAGTAAATAAATAGGTCTTTGACTTCTCAATAACCTTTTCCTTCTCCAAAGCTATTTGTTTTTCTTCTTCCTTCATTTCACAAATGATAGTCATACAGAAATCTGGATCAAGGGCAGAATGGAGAGATATGTTTCCCATGAAACTTAAGAGCTCTTTTTCTTATTCTATGAACTCTGGGTGCTCAAATTGTTGTCTCGAGTAACTTAGCTTACAGCTTCTCCACTCCCTCAATCTCTCTTGAACGTCAGGGATACACAAGAGATAACATTATGACATCATCATCATCTCCTTCCTCCTGAATAGTGGCAAGTGGAGCATGCTCCTCCTCAGGTTCATTTTCATCTTTCTTTAGGGGATTGGACAACTCTTTCCTCATTAAGCTCCATTGTCTCAGCTCCATGCTCTTCCACAGCTGTCTCTCGAACAGTTGGGTCTTCGACTGTCTGGTGATCGACATCAACAGATTCTCCATCTCCATGGTGTGATTGCATCACCACTGGCAATTTCCCTTGACTGCTCTTCTTGAGTATCATCAGTCTTTTCTTTCGTAGGCTGAGTGCCAGACTCATCTGGCTTCTCCATCTCCGTGTTTTTGAACAACCTTCTCATTTTGTTGGAACCATGGGAATTTCTGGCTCCACATTCTGGCCCCTACCCCCTGCCTTTTCTTCAATTGTCTTTTTTTTCGACGCAGCTGCCTTTTGGGGCACTACAATGCATCATTTCTTCACGAATGGAGAAGGTATTAAGGTTTCCTTCTCAGTCTCAATTGTGGGGGTAGGGGCTTTTGGCTCGGCTGCAGGGGCAGGAGCCTTCTTTGTTTTGGCTGAAGGGGCAGGTGTTGGCTTATCTGCAATCGCTCTCTTCTTTTGGATTGGCTTAGGAGAGAGAGATGGGGAGATTGCAGCTGTGTCATCTGGAACAGGGTCACCTGACTCACCCTCTCTTGTGTCAGCCTTCCTTGCATGCGCTTGACTCTGAGTGCCTGACAGATTCGCCTTAAATATCATTTTGTTTACATGGAACAACTTTCCATGTCGCAAGGCAATCCCCTTTACCTCCATGAGGTGGCCAATCACCAGGCCATATTCCATTGTCCCTCCAAACAGTCCATCCTCCTTGATGATCTTGTTGATCACGTTCTGGTATATTCGACTGAAGACAAACTCAGCCCAGTTGATTTTCTTTTCGTCCATAATCGCAGCCATCACCACCAGCTTAGTTCGAGACAACTGATTAAAGCTGCCAAACTTCATGTCGACACATTTGGACACGATGCACATTAGTTTGTGGTAGTCTTCCTCATCGAAGCCTTCTTGGCTGTATAGACAGCCTTCGCAGTTGACTCAGGCTTGGCGATTTCCTTCCAAGCAGTAGCTAGGTTCACGTCCTTCTTAGTAATCTTCTTTAGCCCTTTAGTAGGAAGTTTGTAGTGTTCAGCAAGGTCAGCAGCAGTGATCTTAATCTCTTTATTGTGGACGGATGAGTGAATCTCATCATCATGGACTTCTGCGTTGACATAAAACATGGCAACTTCTTCCAAATACGTATAAGAGTATTCCATAGTGAGAAAATCCTTCAGATTGGATTTCTCGAGCTTCTCGGCGATCTTCTTCACCAGAGCCTTATCAACACCCTATTTCAACATGCCTTCGAAGTCGACTGTGGATCCAAGTGGATCCTTTTGGACATCTTGACAAAATCGTACAATGCTTCCATTTTCTTAGAAAATAAACGGTGAATGAAACGAAAAATCTTGTCTTTTGGAACTAGGGTTTCACAACTTTCACAGAGAAAAACTTCATTTGCTTGTTGAAGACGAGAGAGTTTGTGAGGAGGGAGAAAATAGGTTTTGTCTTATATTGGACTTGAGAGGACGGTTTTTGGAATTTGAAAATTTTGATAAAAATCGATGGTCATGATTTAACCTTTGAAATTGAATTAAATGCAGCAGCATTTATATCCAATCGTAGGCTAAACGTGCAGTTTTTGTTCTGACATCATAACTACGCTTGCAGCAAATAACTGTGTTTTGTCACTTAGCTCATAAATAAATCAGCTAACTTCCAAAAGTGACTTAACTCTGCTTCTCTCTTCTCATGAGACCACTCGGCTGTCAGCTAACTCGATACAACTGATTTCCCATCTTGGTTGTTTCACTTGGATGAAATGTGAAACTTGCTTATTTTTGTTTCTCTCTTCTTTGTCTCTACTGATTGAGTTTGCTGAGTGTCCTAACTCAGCTCAATTAATCCTAGCTCATTCTTAAGCTCTTCAAATCTTGATTCACATAGAGGTTTAGTGAATATGTCAGCTAACTGCTTCTTAGTTGAGATGTATTCCAAGGTGATGTCTTTCTATTCAACATGATCTCTTAGAAAGTGATATCTGATATCAATGTGCTTTGTTCTTGAGTGCAACACTAGATTTTGAGTAATTGCGTGTTATCACACATAATTGGAATTTCTCTTTCTATCTCATCCAGAGAGCTTGGGAACAACAGCTGCCCGCAGCTATGTACTCTGTCAGCTGTGAATGTAGCTATTGAATTTTGTTTCTTGCTGAACTAAGAAACCAATCTATTTCCAAGCATTTGACAAGTATATGATGTACTCTTCCTGTCCACTACATCCAGCATAGTCTGAGTCTGAGTAGCCTATAAGTTTGAATCCTCCTTCCTTTGGATACCATAAGCCAATTTCTTGGCATCCCTTCAAATACCTTAGGATTCTCTTAGCTGCAGTCATGTGACTCTCTTTTGGTGCAGATTGAAATCTTGCATTAATCCTACAACAAAGGTGATGGTTGGCCTACTTGCTGTTAAATAGAGCAATGATCCAATGAGGGCTCTATATCTCGTTTGATCTACATCTTTTCCATTTGCATCCATATCCATCTTGACTGATGTGTTCATAGGAATCTTCACTAATGACTTATCTTTCATATCAAATTTCTTCATTAAATCTCTGGTATATATGGTTTGACTTATGAAGGTTCCATCCTTCATTTGCTTGACTTGAAGACCTAAAAAGAAATTCAGGTCTCCCATCATGCTCATCCAAAGATGATGTCATCCACATATATTTGAACAAGCAATATACTTTCTCCATCTTGAATTCTGAAGTGTGTTCTGTCAACTTTTCCTTTGGTGAATCCATTGCCAATTAGAAACTGTGACAATGTGTCATACCATGCTCGTGGTGCTTGTTTCAACCCATACAATGCGTTCTTGAGCTTGTAGACCTTATCTCCAATAGTGTTTTGCTCAAAACCTGGAGGTTGTTCAACATAGACTTTTTTCCCTAACAGTCCATTTAGAAATGCTCTCTTCACATCCATTTGATATATAGTGAAGTTCTTAAGTGCAACATAAGCAAGAAACATCCTTATTGCTTCCAATCTAGCAACAGGAGCCTAAGTTTCATCAAAATCTATACCTTCCTCTTGGAAATACCCTTTGGCTACCATTCTTGCTTTATTTCTGACAACAGATCCTTCCTCATTCATCTTGTTTCTGAATACCCACTTAGTACTAATGACATTTTGGTGGGTTGGCCTTTGAACTAATTCCCAAACTTTGTTTCTTTCAAACTGATTCAGCTCTTCTTGCATGGCCTGAATCCAATGTGTGTCATCCAATGCTTGAGACACATCTTTAGGCTCTATCTGGGAAATAAAACAAGTGAACATAGCTTCATGATGAGCTCTGGATCTGGTTCTTATGCCATCTCTAACATCTCCATTAACTAACTTAGGTGGATGGTCTCTCAGCCATCCCATCTTGTTGGAGTAAGTCTGCTGGATTCAACCGTCTTCCAGCTAAATTGTCTTGAGACGCTTCTTCATCATCATTTGGCTGCAGACCTTCCAGCTGTCTTTGAGATTCAATTATCTCATCTTCTTCAGGGTTGAGTGCTCTCACATCTGCATCAACATAAGGACTCTTCTACATAGTTGGCTGATTCTGCTTCTTAGCTAACTATATCAATGTCTTCTCAATTTACATTTGGCTCATCAACCACCACATGGATAGACTCTTCCATTACCATAGTCCTCTTGTTTAGCACTTATAGGCTTTAATTTTTGTTGAGTATCCCGAATAGATACCTTCATAAGCTTTAGCATCAAAACCCTTCAAATTATTCTTGTTATTGTTGTGGATGAAGTCACATTACATCAAATATCTTAAAATATCCAAAGATTTGGCTTTCTCCCTGTCCAAATATCATAGGGAGTCTTCGTTAGACGCCTATTGATCATGCATCTTTTCTGAGTGTAGCATCATGTATTTATGGCTTCAGCCCAAAATCTCTTAGGCAATCCAGCTTCAGCTAACATTGTCCTTGTAGCTTCCTTGAGAGTTTTGTTCCTTCTTTCAGCTACTCCATTCTGTTGTGAAGTCCTTGCTGCTTATAACTCATGAGCAATACCATTTTCAATACAATACTGAGTTATAATCCCATTGACAAACTCAGTTCCCCTGTCAGATCTTATCTTTATAATGGTTTGACGTTTTTCATTTTGAACTCTTTTCATCAGCTGAGGCAATTTTTGCAGTGTTTCCTTCCTTTTAAACATGAAAATTGTCCATGTATATCTTGAATAATCATCCACCACCACTAAGTTATATTTCTTTCCACTGATGCTAGCTAGCTCAACAGGACCAAATAAGTCCATATGCAACAGATGCAAAATCCTTGTTGAAGAAGGACTTGGCTTATCCTTGAAGGATGACTTGATTTGCTTTCCCATCTGGCATGCGTAACAAATACTTTATTTCTTGTATATTGAGTCAGGAAATCCTTCCACAAGATGACTCCTTGCAAGCTTATTGATTGTCTTGAAGTTCAGGTGACTCAGCTTCGTGTGCCATAGCCAACTTGATTCGGCTGTACTCTTTGCTAGCAGACATGTGCTTGGTGTAGCAGTTGACCAATCCACGACATACATGTTCTTCTGCCTTGTTCCTTGTAACACAATTTCATTTGATTCAGCATCCCTGATCTGTCATACTCCCATGTTGAATCCCACATTGTAGCATTTGTCGAGAGTTGGTTGATGCTTAGTAGATTGAAGTTGAGACCTTCATTATATGCAACATATGTGATCTCCAGTCCATTTTTCTTTATGGATCTTGTGCCTTTGATTTTCCCTGGAGCTTCATTTCCTTCAAATATTACTTTTGCACCTTTGATTTCCTTGAATTTTGACAGATTGTTCTTGTTCCCTGTTATATGTCTGGAATAGCCACTATTCATGAACCAGGTTCCTTGGCACTCAGCTGTTCCTTGAACCTGCAATCAAGGAAATTAATTTTTAGGTATCCATACTTGCTTGGGTTCTGGTGGGTTAGTGCTATGAGATGCTCCAACCAACCTATAGCCAGATGATCTGACTCTAAGAGGTTGCCATTTATTAGTTCCATAATCATAGTGCACATTAGCAAATTGCTTGGGGGTTTTAGGATCATACAGCTGTCTGTTTTGTTTGTATGCATGTGTATGTGTTTGAGCATTTTCTTTCTTGGGGTAATAGTAGAATTTTTGTGCTTGATGGGTTTTGTGCCTGGGTGTATATGTATGCTGAAAATAGCTCTTTTGCCTTGGAAATGACCTTTGCTGAGGTTGAGGTCTTTGCCATTTTGGCTTGTATCTCATAGGTCTTTGCTGATATTTCACTTGGTTATTCCAATCAGCTTGGTTTGGATAGTTTCTACCATTCCCTTCATATGAATTTCTTTGCTGAGATCTCTGGGGATTTTGGTAGCTCTGTTTGGCTTTTACAGAGTATTTTCTATTTGGAGTCTGTTGATAGACTTTTCCAAATTTTACTTCAGCTGTCCTTTCAGCATACTCAACTGGCTTCTTTCCTTTACCTTTGTATCCAAGGCCAGTATGATTGTGATTGTGTTTTGGTGCTGATGTTGGTGCAACATATGGTGTTTTGGGCTTTTGGATTCCCTCATTTCTTGAGGATCCTTTCTCCAAAATCACTCTGGGAGTTTGACTATGCACAAAGGAATTGAATCATATGCATGTCTTGTCTCCACACTCTTTTTGGCTCATTATCAGTTCATCCAATGATTTGGATGCCTTTGTAAATGAGGCAATCATATTTTTAAGATCTTTTTTCTCTCTTTTTAGTGGTAGCTAACTCTGCTAAAATCTTGGCATTTTCAGCCTTCAGTTTGGTGTTCTCATCAACTATTTGACTTAGAGTACTCAGCTCTTTAGTCAGCTGTGAGTTTTGGCTTCTAAGCTGGTTGTTTTCCTCATTTAAAAGTGTGTGAGGTTTTAATGTGCTCAAAGTCTTTCATCATTTTGCCTAATGAATCATAAAGATCTGTGGGTGATGAATTGTGTGTGTCACACTCATTATCACTAGAATTTGAATGAGATGAGTTAGATTATACCTCATCTTCTTGATCCTTTTTATCTTGTTCTTTGGTCATGAGGCATATCATAGCCTCTTCCTCAGTATCACTTGAGAAGTCAGCTTCACTACTATCCGAGTCTGCTGGCTCTTTACATTTAGCTGGTTCAGAAGTTTCAGCAGCTAACATGGCTTTCTTCTTTTCTTGTATTCTTTCCCTGAAGTCTCTTCTTTCTTCCTCCTTTCTGTATTTGTTGACTGGTGGATAGGAACTTTCAACAACAAAGTGTCCTGGTTGTCTGCAAATCCAACATAGGTTTTCAGCTCTCTTATTATCAGCTCTCTGATAGTCAGCTCTTTGATGTTCAACTCTCTTGGGTGGCCTACTCTCCATTGCTTTGGAAGGTGTTGAATGTCTCCTAGAGGTCTCACCCTTATTTTTTTTAGTTCTTGTTAAAGAACTTGTTGAACCTCTTTACCATGAGAGCAATTTTCTCCTGGTCAATGGTCTTCTTTAGCTCAGCTTTCTTTCCTTCACTGGCCATCAGTGCAGCTGTCTTGGGTACAGCTGTCTTCTCATGCTCTTTTCTTCTCAGCTCAAACTCGTAGGCTTTGAGATCTGAGAACATCTCATGATTTGATGTTTTTGAGATGTATATGGAGTGTCTCATGGCCATGACCTTCATTTCCCATTCAGCTGGGAGGGCTCTTAGAATCTTCATGCACATCTCCTTTTGAGTGTACTCCTTCCCAAGAGCTAAAAGCTCATTTGTGATCTCAGTGATTCTGGCATCCAGCTGATCCAAACATTCACCTGCAAGCATTTTAAAATTTTCAAATACTTGAACATCAATTGTTAGTTTGTTTTCTTTTATCTGTTCAGATCCTTCAGGGTTAGCTTGTCCCAGATTTTTTTGGCTGATTTGCATAACTTGACTTTATTGAACATAGATTTGTCCAATGTCTTATAGAGAATATCCTTAGCAACATTGTCCAGGTTGTATCTCTTTCTATCTTCATTTGTCCATTCACAGCGAGGTTTCTCAACCATGGCTGGTTTAGGCTCTGCTGCAACATCTTCTCCTTCACCTGGAGGTGCTCTTCTCACAGTAGTATTAACCTTCAATATTTGCAGTGGCCCATCCTCTATCACAAGCCACATTTCATCGTGTAAGGCTGATAGGTGAGCTGGCATGCAAATCTTCCAGTCATCAAACTCTTCCACAGTAAACATAGGAATATGAGTTTGATTGGCTTCCATGATAATAACTTTTGCTTTCGAAAGGAAAAACATTGAAAATACAAGTGTTAAACCTTTTGAAAAAGATTGAGATCTAGTTTAGTAAACAGTGTGGAAGGCTCAATGAACCAACCGCTCTCATACCACTTGTAGGTCCCAAGGGGTGTCATGTAAGGTTTAGAAGGGGGGGTTGAATAAACCTTACCAACTTTTGCTTTTTAGTCCTTTTGAAATATTTCAACAGAGTTGGCTCAAATCAGCTAAGTCCTTGGGGGACATCTAGGTTGGCTTACTTCAGCAAAGTTACCCACTCAACAGATTCGACTGAGTTGTTGATAGTATAACTTGGTTGCTTCAGCTAACGCTTAACTTTTAGTTGATTTGGTTTTATACAGCGGAAGACTTAACACCCTTGTAAATTTTAAACACGTTTTTAACACTTGTTTTTAGCAATATTATTATCAGCTGGGTTGGAAATTTTACTTAACAGCAAATATAAATGTATGCAAGAAAGTAAAGTGTTGCAAGTAAATGACACAGGTAAATTTTATAGTGGTTCGAGGATGGGGCAATTCCACTAATCCACTCTTCTCCAACTCCTGGAGGAATCCACTAAGTAACAGATCAAGTTACAAAGTAGTTCTTCAGTCTAGAGACAACCTTGATCATACAGCTGGCTTCTCCTGTGACTCAGCTTCTTCACAAGACAGTTGTCTTGCTACTTCAGCTCATCCCTTCAAACCCTTGGAATTGATCACATAGCCTTCCACGAGCTTGAAACTTCTGGTTCAACCTTGAACCTTACTACAGCTCCTTTAAACTTTGAGAGTAGACCCCTTTTTGTTCTTAAAACATTTTCCTCTTCAACTGGTTGAAGTATTCTTTCCTTCACAACATATGTTGGATCGAGTTCCTTCGAGTTTTAAGCTTGAGGAATTTCTTGATAAGTTTGAGAGAATACTTGCAGGTATTGTTTGCTTTCAGTTGCTTAGAATGTTTGATCTCTCGTGTGTCATTCGTGTCTCTCTCTTGCTTCCTCAGCCTTTTATAGTGCTCATTTGAAAATTTGCCCGTTGAAGAGATAGGCTATTTTCAAATGACACTTTCTTGTTCGTTGGCTTGTATTTTCTTGACTTGCAGCATTGTGATGTTGACCCTTCCTAGTATTAAATGACTTTGCAGCTTTTCAGGGCCTGACACAAGCTCCGGTGCTTCCAATTGGTTTATTCATTTTGCACGTTTATGGGCCAAACACTTTAAGACAGGGCAGCTTGAACTTATTACTATATCGAGTAATATCCTTAACTTCCGTCCAACGGATTAATGTCAGTCGACTTGACTTGGCAGCTGTCTTTACCCCTTTGACTTGAGTTTGCTCCATCCTTTTAGGAAAGACTCAACTGTCAGTTCAACTGGTAGACTTGGCTCTTTACTGACTTGACTGACACTTCTTCAACCTTTACTCCGATGTTCCTCAGTTGGATCTCCTTCAGTCGAGTCTGTGCCTTCCATCTTGACCACACTCAGCTGACACACAGCTGGGTCTTCACTTCAGTCTTCAGTTGACTTCTTGCATTCTTTGACATAGCTGACTACACTCAGCTCATGCAGTCCTATCTATTACAAAACAGAAATACAAAGAAAATGGGGTGCCAACTTTCTATTCTAAGTTTTACATGGTATCATCAAAATATAATAATAAATTTCCTAACAATTCCTAAAAGGTTGGAGTTGACTCAAGTCAAAGGGGTAAAGGCAGTTGTCAAGTCAAGTCGACTGATATATATTTGTTGCACGGAAGTCAATGATATTACTTAAAATAGTTATACGTCCATGCTACCATGTCTTAAATTGTTCTTCCCAAAAGCGTGCAAAAGGAATAAAACTAATGGGAAGCATTGAAGCTTGTGTCAGGACCTGAAAAGCTGCAGAGTCATTTAATACGAGAAAAAGTCAACATCACAAGCTGCAAATCAAGAAAAGACAAGCCAACGAAAAACAAGTGTCATTTGAAAATAGCCTATCTCTTCAACGGGCAAATTTTCAAATGATCACTATAAAAGGTTGAGGAAGCATTTGAGAAAAGGTGACCAATCTAACAAGTAGTTTCAAGCAAGCAAAATCTGCAAACATTCTCAAAAGCTTACTAAGATATTCCTCAGGCCAAAAATCGTAGGAACTCGATCCAACACACATTGTGAAGGAAAGAATACTTCAATAAGTTGAAGAGGAAAAGGTTTTAAGAACAAAAAGGGGTCTACTCTCCAAAATTGAAGGAGTTGTAGTAAGGTTCAAGGTCAAACCAGAAGTTTCGAGCTCATTGGAAGGTGTGTGATCAATTCCAAAGGTTCGAAGGGAGCTGAAGTAGCAAGACAATTGTCTTGTGAAGAAGCTGAGTCGCAGGAGAAGCCAGCTTTGTGATCTAGGCTGTCTCAGACTGAGAACTACTTTGTAACATGATCTGTTACTTAGTGGATTCCTCCAGGAGTTGGAAGAAGAGTGGATTAGAGGAATTACCCCATCCTCGAACCACTATAAAATTTACTTGTGTCATTTACTTACAACATTTTACTTTCCTGCTTATATTCATACTTGATGTTTAAGTTAAATTGCTAACCCAGCTGCTAATAACATTGCTCATAACAAGTGTTAAAAACAGGTTTAAAATTAACAGGGGTGTTAAGTCTTCCGCTGTATGAAAACCAAATCAACTAAAAAGTTAAGTGTTAGCTAACGCAGCTAAGTTATACTATCAACAGCTCAGCCGAGTCTGTTGAGTGGGTAACTTTGTGAAGTAAGCCAACCTAGTTGTCCCAAAGGACTTAGCTGATTTGAGTCAACTCTGTTGAAATACTTTAAAATGACTAAATTGCAAAAGTTGGTAAGGTTTATTCAACCCTCCTTCTAAACCTTACACCTCAAAATTTCCTTAAAACATAAATCTCATAAATACTTGCTAAAATTCATAAAATATCATATTATCACATGAGCATGCATTTTTATGCACTAGTAGAAAGAATAATGTATTTTTGTGGAAATATTTTTCACCCACCTCGTAGTAATTGTTCGGGTTGCGGTTAAAATGAAGATATTCTCAAGAATCCAAGCTCTTGGTCCGAATATTCAAAGTTCAGCCCCTAAATATCACCATATCCATATTTTGGTGTTAAAATTGAGGTCTCAAGTCCAAGGGAAATATCTAAAAAATAAATGGGTTAATTCTTACCTTAATATCCTTAAGTAGTCTCCAAAAATGAATTTCTCTCTTCAAGCTTCTAACCTCAACTTGAACTTTTATAGGTCAGCCCCTAAACTCCAAAAATTTAAATCCTTGAGTTAAAACTAATTCCTCAAGTTGTCAAAAGGAAAAATACTAAAACCATAATTTCTCACCTTAAATGTGTGTTATCTTGAATTTCTTCTTCAAGCTTGGAGTCAAGTCTAGGTCTTCCTGAATTCTTCAAGAAAAATGCACTAAGAGTACCTCAATAAGGGAGAGTTCAACAAGATTATAAGGTGAAGGAAGAGTCTTAGTGTTTAATGAAGATCAATTGAAGATGAAAGAAAAAATTGCTTACCTCTATTATGTGTAATTTTTGGCCAAGGGTGTAAGATGGAGAGGATTTTTTGTGTTTATATGTCTAAGTGTTGGATGAGAGTGTATTGAGAGAGTTTGTGGTTTTAGTGGGATGAAATGAATTTTTGTCCTCTTTTCTTCACAATGGCCGAAAATTAAGGGTGATAAGTCGGCAATTTTTGAGTTTTGGTGTTGAAAGGTGAGTTAGTGGGAAATAGTTTGTGTAGTTGGGATAAAACAAAAAAGACTTGATACCCTCATATAGAGCTATGGCCGAAAGCATGGTTAGGGAGGAGTTTATATTTTGTTTTCTTGTCTTTTGGGATTAATTAATGTAATAGGATTTAATGGGTAGGGTATGTTTGTAGGTTACAAAAAAATGTGATTCCCCTCCTACAACTGCTATAGCCGAAAGCAAGGGAAGTAGGATGATTATTGTTTTTTTATTTTTGGTGTTTATTTAGTGTAATGGGATTATTAGGGTGTAGAAAAAAAATGGCTTGATTCCCCCTTTAATCCCTTATGGCTGAAAATTTGGTGTAGGGTGATGAAAATTTTGGTTTTCTTGTCTTTTATAAAATTGACGGAAAATAAAATGTATAAGTATACATATATAAATATATAGGAGTTTAAAATAAGGATGTGAAATAATAAAATGTGTATTTTTTCAAAATAAATAGGAAGTTGTTTGGAAATGTAATTATAGAATGAGGTGAAATATTTGTGTGAGGATTGAAGTGTACTCCTAAATTATTAAGGGTCCAAAATTACTAAAGTCATAACCAACCGATCAAGGACTTAATAATTAAGGAGGAATTATGATAGGCCTACTAAAAAATAACGAAGGAGTAATCGATGTTGGAAAAAATAATTAATGAGCACCGCATTTTATGTAAAATAGGTTTTGTGACACTTAGCCAAATAATTCATCAGTATACAATATTGTATCTTATGTTGATAAAAATCGGGGCCTCACATTCTCCCCTCCTTAAAAGAATTTGGTCCCCAAATTCTTCTTAAAATAGTTCTGGGTATTGTCTTCGCATATCGTCTTCCATTTTCCACATGGCATCTTCATCTTGATCATGCGCTTGCCACACTATCTTGACCATTGGGATCTCTCTTCTCAATTGGCGTACTTGTCTATCGATGATTCGTATCGATTTCTCAGTGTAAGACAAATTCTCTATTATGGGTGGAATTTCCTCTATGATAATGTGCTCCGGTCGGGCTGGTATTTCCTTAATCTGGAGACGTGGAATATGTCATGCATACCAGCTATAGGAGGCGGAAGTTATAATTGATAAGCCAGCTTCCCAACTCTCTTAAGTATCTTATATGGCCCAATGTATCTCGGGCTCAACTTTTCTCCCTTCTTAGGGTGGATTAATCTCTTTCATGGTGAAAGTTTGAGGAATACTTCATCTCAAACCTCGAATTCCAAATCTTTTATTCTCTTGTCTGCATAGTTCTTCTCTCGGCTCTGAGCGGTACGGATTCGCTCCTTGATCATTCTGACTTTTTCCATGGCCTCCTTGACTAAGTCGACCTTCGGAATCGTTGGTGACTTTCGCTTCTCTTTCGGAGTTTATTGATCATCAATTTCCCAATGTAGTGGGGATCTGCACTTCCGTCCATATAGTGCTTCATAAGACGCCATCCCAATTATGGCCTGATAGCTGTTGTTGTACGCAAATTCAGTCAATGGTAAATGAGAGTCCCAACTTCCTTGGAAATCTAGTGTACATCCTCATAACATGTCTTCGAGAGTTTGGATCGTCCGTTCTGATTGTCCATCAGTCTGTGGGTGTGCTGGTGTACTGAAACTCAACGAGGTTCCTAGTTCCTCATATAAGCACTTCCAAAATCTCGAGACAAATCATGGATCTCTGTCTGAAACAATATCCACAGGTACTCCTTGTAATCGCAAGATTTCTCGGATATACACCTATGCTAGTTTCTGTAGATTGTCCGTCTTTTTATTGGTAAGAAATGGGCTGACTTCATGAGTCTGTCTACTACAACTAAGGGTGTTCACTGTTCGATTAACCGACCGAACCGGACCAAAATTGAAAATTCAGTTTGGATCGAAACCGAACCAAAAAATTCGGTTCGGTTTTCGGTGTGTCAATTATAAAAATTTGGTTTTTGCAGTTTTGGTTTTGTGGTTCGATTAACCGAACAGAAAATCGAATTTGCTTTTTTATATTTTTATTTTCTATTTAATAGCACAACTACTAGTGCTTGGAATTCCTGCTTGCAGTGTTCCTCATTCTCCTCCATTAGTTGTCAGCATATTCACATTTTAGCATGAACACTTACTGGGTTCAAGTTTGTTTGTATATTCTGTAATTCAGTTTTTTATCTTCATTAGTCTGGCGACGCTAGCCTTCCTACTCCAGGTATTTGCCACTACATTGGCTTTCCCAGGGTGGTGTTAAATATCGAAGTGATAATCTTCGATTAATTCCATCCATCTCCTCTGTCTCAAATTGAGGTCCTTCTAGGAGAATAAATATTTCAAACTCTTATGATCCGTGAACGCGGTGAATGTCACCCCGTATAAGTAGTGTCGCCACTTTTTCAATGCGAACACTATTACTTTTCCCTCTTGCGTAAGTACTGCTCCCAATCTTTCTTTTGACGACTATAAATGACAAAACCTTCTGTACCGCTCGAGAGGGCCAAGACATGAGTGGTCGTGAGTTGTTTCTTTAGTTCTTGGAAACCGGTCTCACATTCGTCACTCTATTTGAACTTGACTTGTTTCTGAGTCAATCGTGAGAGTGGTTTAGCAATTCTTGAGAAATCCTTGATAAATCTTCGGTAATATCCTGCCAATCCCAAAAAACTTATGATCTCGGTCACTGTTTCTGGTTTTGTTTCCACTCAACAACGGTTTGTACTTTTGACGGATCTACTGCGATTCCATCCCCAGACACTATGTGTCGCAGAAATGTAACTTCTTTAAGCCAGAATTCGCATTTGCTAAACTTGGCATATAACTTGTGTTCTCATAGTGCTTCCAGCACCATTCTCAAATGGCGTTCATGATCCTCCATCGACTTGGAGTACACAAGTATGCCATCAATGAAAATCACTACAAATTGATCTAACATTGGAAGACTCGGTGCATCAGGTCCATAAATGTTGCGGGAGCATTTGTTAATCCAAATGGCATTACTACAAACTCGTAGTGTCCATACCTAGTTTGGAATGTTGTCTTAGGGATGTCTTCTTCCTTAATCTTCAACTGATAGTATCCTTGTTGTAAATCAAGCTCCTTGGAGTTGGTCGAATAGTTCATCGATCTACAGAAGGGGATACTTATTCTTGATGGTCACGTTGTTAAGGCCATGATAGTCTGTGCACATCCTCAGTGTCCCACCATTTTTCTTGACAAAAAGCACTGGAGCTTCCCACGGTGACGTACTTGGTCTGATAAATCCTACTTCCAACAGTTTTTGTAACTGAGCTTTTAATTCTTGTAATTCCATAGGGACCATTCTATAGGGTGTCCATGCTATTGGTGCAGTCCCTGGAAAAATTTTGATAGCAAACTCAACTTCCCTATCGGGAGGGATAGCTGTGAGTTCTTGTGGAAATACATCTAAGTATTCTGACACTATGGGCACCTCGTGAATTTGAGTTCCATCCTTAGGTTTGTTATTTATAAACACTAAGTACCCATGTGCTCCATTAGCGATTGATTTTTCTAGCCTTGATGGCAGAAATGATTGGGGCTATCGAGGTTCGTGCTCTTCCTAATAGCTCCACTACTGGTTTCCCCAGTTTACATAGCTTAACCATTTTGTTGTGACAGTCCATTTGGGCAAAGTGTTCAGATAGCCAATCCATTCCCAAAATAATGTCATACTCCGATATAGGTAATAATATCAAATTAGCATGTAAATGCACATCTTCAATTTTAACTTCACATGCGTTATATATGTAATCAGTTACTTGGCTTGCGCCTATAAGAGCTGACACCTCTAAACAGATAGGCATGCATTCCATGCATGTATGCAAATTATGAGTAAATTGTGGTACGACAAATGAATGCGATGATCCGGGATCAAATAATACTTTAGCACGGTGGTCAGATACCAAAAGCGTACCATCCACCACGTATGTTGCATTCGGGCCTTCTTGCCCAGCTAAGGCAAACACACGAGTTGGTGCCCTAGCTCGGTTGTCTGGTCCATTCCCAGGTTTCTGAGGTGGTGCGGGTTTGTTCTCAGGGGCAGTAATCATTGGGCAGTCTCGTAGTTGATGTTGAGCGCTGCCACATTTGAGTCATTTCCCCTGTTTACACCAACACTAATCTGGTGTATGTCCCGGCTTGTGGCAGTGAGAGCAAATTTTGCTTTGCACTGGTTGCTTCCTGCTGTTGGCCGGTCCAGTTCCACCCTTTTGAAATTTTGTAGGCGGTCCGGTTGTTTTCTCAATTACTGGCCTCTTCGATCCTGATGCCTTATTTTGTTTAAGTTGCCCAATTCGGTTCAAACCCATTTCCACACGAGCGGTTGCCCTAACCGCAGCTGAGTATGTATCCATTTCCACTGTCAATAATTGTTTCTGAAGTTCTAATCTCAGCCCTCGAGTAAATTTATATTGTAGGTCCCAAGGGGTGTGAAGTAATGTTTAGAAAGGGAGTTAAATAAACCTTACCAAACTTTCAATTTTAGTCCTTTAAAAATTATTCAACAGAGTTGACTCAAACAGTTGTGTCCTTGATGGACAGCTAAGTTGGCTTTCAGCTAAGTTACCCACTCAACAAACTCGATGGAGATGTTGATAGTATAACTTGGCTGCTCAAGCCAAATACTTAACTTGGCTGATTGGTTTTTAACAGCGGAAGACTTAACACCCTTTGATTTGATTTATGCTTGTTTTAAACACTAGATTTTAGCACTTGGTTATTTATCAGTTTGAAAGAAAATATAATACTAACAGCAGACATAAAGTAAATATGCAGGAAAGTAAGTTTCATGAAAGTAAATGACACAAATATTTTATAGAGGTTCGAAGATGGGGTAATTATTCTAATCCTCTCTTCTCCAACTCCTGGAGGAATCTACTATGTAACAAATCAGTTTACAAAGCGGTGAACAGTCTAGAGACAGCCTTGATCACACAGGTGGCTTCTCTTGCGACTCATCTTCTTCACAGGGCAGATGCCATGCTACTTCAGCTCACTTCTCAAGTTCTTGGATTTGATCACGAAGCCCTCCAACAAACTTTATAATGGTTCGACCTGGAACCTTTCTACAATCCTGACTTGGAAAGTAGACCCTTTGCTTTTTCAAATGTTTCCTTTTCAACAGGTTGAAGTTATCTCTCCTTCACGGCTTATGTTGGATCGAGTTTCTTCGAGTTTGAGACTTGAGGAATGGCTTGAATATCTATGAGAATATTGCAGGTTAAATGCTTGAATATTGCTTGCTTGTTCGTGGTTCAGGTAACATCTATCTCGATTGTTGGGCAGGAGTCTCGGCTGCACGGGCAGGTGACTCGGCTGCATAGGCAGGTGCTTTGGACTTGGCTACGGGAGTAGGGGCTTTCTTTGTTTTGGCTGCGGGGGTAGGGGCATGCTTGGATATCGCAGCTTTCTTCTTGTATGGAGGGGCCTCAGTTGTGTCTTCGGGATCAGCTGATTCCCCCTCACTCGTATCGGCCCTTCTAGCATGAGCCTTCTTCTGGGTTGCTGAGAGGTTCCCTCTGAACATCTTTTTGTTGACATGGAATGGCTTGCCATGGCATAACGCAATACCCTTCAACTCCTTTAGATGGCTAATAACCAGGCCATAACACAGGGAACATCCAAAGGACCCATCCTCTTTGTATGTCCTGTTCAGCACATTTTGGCAGAGTTTGCTGTAAACAAACTCAACCCAATTTACTTTCTTCTCTTGCATGATCGCGGCCATCACGATCAGCTTAGTCTTGGACAGCTGATTGAAGCTTCCAAATTTCATGTCAACGCACTTTGAGATGACATCCATCAGCTTATGATAGTCGTCCTTCAAGGAATCTTTCTTTGATGTATAGACCACTTTCGCAGCACACTCGGGCTTGGCAACTTCTTTCCAAGCCGCAGCTAAATTGACATCCTGGTCAGAGATGTCCTTTAAACCCTCCGTGGGCAACAAACAGTGCTCAGCAAGATCTTTGGCATTGATGTTGATGACCTTGCTGCGGACGGAAGACTTGATTTCATCGTCCTACACCTCAGCATTCACATGGAACATGGCGACCTATTCAAGGTACGTATGAGTGAACTCCATCGTCAGAAAGTCCTTCAGGCCGGACTTCTCTAACTTTTCAGCTATTTTCTTAACCAGAGCATCATCCACGCCTTGTTTGATCATCCCTTCAAAATCCACAGAAGCACCAGTGTGGATTTGCTTCGAGAGCTTTACGAAATCATGTTTTGGAGCCATTTCCGGAGGTTTCTACCGACTTGAAATACGAGAAAACTTGCTTGAAAGAACTAGGGTTTGCACCGAGTTTTAGAGAGAATGCACTTTCTTCTTTGGAGATGAATAGTTCGCGTAAGGAGAGAGAAAAATGAGGTTTCATATATAATGGACGTGAAAGGATGGTTTTTGTATTTTAATTTTTGATCGAGATCAACTACTTGAGATTAGAGCTTCAAAATTGCATTTAATTCCCGCATTAAATGCGGCAAAGATTTATATCCAATCATATGGTTTCTTGTGCGACTTTTTATCTTTGTGACCATCATAATTGCGATCATGTCATCCTTAAAAACATTCCCACTCAATTAAACGACTGCGTTTTTGTCACTTAGCTCATAAATAATTCAACTTATTTCCATTATGACTTAACTCTGCTTTTCTCTTTTCATGAAATAACTCAGATGTCAGCTAACTCGATACAGCTGACTTCTCGATAAGGCTGTTTCACTTGGCTGAAATGTGAAACTTGCTCTTTTTTTTCCAATTTTCTCATCTTCTATCTCTGCTGATTGAGTCTTCTAAGTATCAACTCAGCTCAATTAACCCTAACTCATTCTTGAGCTCTTCAAACCTTGATTCACATAATGGCTTTGTGAATATATCAGCTAATTGCTTATCAATTGAGATGTATTCCAAAGTGATGTCTTTCTTTTCAACATGATCTCTTATAAAATGATATCTGATATCAATGTGCTTTGTTCTTGAATGCAACACAGGATTCTGAGTGATTGCAATGGCACTAGTGTTATCACACATAATTGGAATCTCTTTTTCTTCAATATCATAATCTCTCAGCTGCTGTCTCATCCATAAGACTTGGGCACAACAAATTGCCGGCGGCTATGTACTGCTTGCTTGGTTTGTGGATGTAGCTATTGAATTCTGTTTCTTACTGAACCAAGAAACCAATCTATTTCCGAGTATTTGATATGTACCAGAAGTACTCTTCCTGTCAACTCTACATCCAGCATAAATCGAGTCTCAATAACCAATCGGCTTGAATCCACCTTCCTTTGGATACCATAAGCCGACTTTCGGCATCCTTCAAATATCTTAGGATTCTCGATTGCGATCATATGGCTCTTTTTGGTGCGATTGAAATCTTGCACGTACATCACCTCTGCAAAGTGATGTCGGCTCGCTAGTTTGTTAGATAGAGCAAAGATCCAATGATGACTCTATATCTGGTTTGATCAACGACTTTGTCATCTGCATCCATGTCCATCTTGGTCAAGTATTCATTGGAATTTTCACGAAAGACTTCTCTTCCATACCAAATTTCTTCATTAAATCTACGGTATATTTTGTTTGACTTATGAAGGTTTCATCCTTCAATTGTTTAACTTGAAGTCCTAGGAAGAAAGTCAGCTCTACCATCATGCTCATCGCAAATTTGCCTTGCATGAGGTTTGAGAACTTGTCACACAGTTCTTTATTTGTGGAACCAAAAATGATATCATCCACATATATTTGAACAAGCATTATACTCTCTCCATCTTGAATTCTGAAGAGTGTTCTATCAACTTTGCCTTATGTGAATACATTCTCAGTTAGAAATTGAGACAATGTATCATACCATGCTCTTGGTGCTTGTTTCAATTCATACAATGCTTTCTTGAGCTTGTAGACCTTATCTCCAATAGTTTTTTGCTCAAAACCTGGAGGTTGTTCAACATAGATTTCTTCCTCTAACAGTCCATTTAGAAATGCACTCTTCACATCCATTTGATATACAGTGAAGTTCTTATGTGCAGCATAGGCAAGGAACATCCTTATTGCTTCCAATATTGCAACAGGAGCAAAGGTTTCATCAAAATCTATGTCTTCTTCTTGGCAATACCCTTTGGCTACCAACATTGCTTTGTTTCTTACAACAGATCCTTCCTCATTCATCTTGCTTCTGAAAACCCATTTTGTGCCAATAACATTTTGATAGGTTGGCCTTTGGACTAATTCCCATACTTTGTTCCTTTCAAACTGATTCAACTCTTCTTGCATGGCTTGAATCCAATGTGTGTCATCCAATGCTTGAGACACATCTTTAGGCTCTATTTGAGAAATAAAACAAGTGAACATGGATTCATGTTGTGCTCTGGATCTGTTTCTTATGCCATCTCTAACATCTCCAATGACTAACTCTAGTGGATGGTCTCTCAGCCATCTCACATCGGGTTGGAGTAAGTCTGCTGGATTCAGCCGTCTTGCAGCTAAGTTGTCTTGAACAACTCTTTCATCTTCATTCAGCTGTAGACTTTCCAACTATCTTTGAGATTCAACTATCTTATCTTCATCTGGATTAATTGCTCTTACTTCAGCTTCAACATAAGGACTTTTCTGCATAGTTGGTGGTTCAAACTTATCGATTAACTCTTCAATGTCTTCTCCATTCACATTAGGTTCATCAAAAACCACATGGATAGACTCTTCTGTAACCATAGTCCTCTTGTTCAGTACTCTTTAGGCTTTACTTTCAGCTAAGTATCCCAAAAGGATACCTTCATCAGCTTTAGCATCAAAAGTCTTCAAATTATCTTTGCCATTATTATGAATGAAGCATTTACATCCAAATATCCTGAAGTATCCAACATTTGGCTTTCTCCTTGTCCAGATTTCGTAGGGAGTCTTAGTTAATTTCATGTTAATCATGCATCTATTTTGAGTATAGCATGGTATTTATAGCTTCAGCCCAAAATCTCTTAGGCAATCCAGCTTCAGCTAACATGGTCCTTGCAGCTTCCTTGATAGTTATGTTCCTTCTTTCAGCTACTCCATTCTGCTGTGGAGTTCTTGCAGCTGACAACTCTTGAGCAATACCATTTTTAACACAATACTGAGTTATTATGCCATTAAAAAACTCAATTCCTCTGTCAGATCTTATTTTTTATAATGGTTTTGCTCTTTTCATTTTGAACTCTTTTCATCAGTTGAGGTAATTTCTGCAAAGTTTCCTTCTTTTTACACATGAAATATGTCCATGTATATCTTGAATAATCATCCACCACCACTAATGTATTTCTTTCCACTTATGCTAGTTGGCTCAATCACCAAATAAATCCATATTGTAATATCCTTGTTGAAGAAGGACTTGGCTTATCCTTGAATGAAAATTTTATTTGCTTTCTCTCAGATCACTACTTTCTTTCTTTCAGACAAGCTTGTTGATTGACTCTTGAAATTGTTGATTGTCTTGAAATTCGGATGACTCGACTTCTTGTGCCACGACCAACTTGATTCGGTTGTGCTCTTTTGCTAACGACAAGTGCTTGGTGTAGCATGACCAATCTACCACATACATATTTTTCTGTCTTGACCCTTACATCACTATTTCATTTGATTTAGCATCTTTGATCCGGCACACTCCCATGTTGAATCCCACATTATAGCCTTTGTCAAAGAGTTGGTTGATGCTTAACAAGTTGAAGTTGAGGCCTTCAACATAAGCAATATCTGTTATTTCAATCCATTTTCTTGATAGATCTTGTGCTTTGATCTCCCCTGGAGCTTCATTTCCTCCAAATATTACTTTTGCACCTCTAATCTCTTTGAATCTTGATAGGTTTCCCTTGTTTCCTGTCATATGTCTGGAACAGCCACTATCCAAGTATAAGGTTCCTTGGCACTCAGTTGTTCCTTGAACCTGCAATCAAAGAAATCGGTTTTTAGGTACCCATACTTGTGCGGTCACGAGTGGTTCTTGCTATAAGATGTTCCAACCAACCTATAGCCAAATGAGTTGACTCTAAGAGGTTGCCATTTATCGATTGCCATAATCATAATGTACATTAGCAAATTGCTTGGGGTTTTAGGTTCATACAAGATTTGTCTCTTTTGTCGTATGCTGTGTGTGTTTTTAGCAATTCCTTTCTTGGGGTATTTGTGGTATTTAAGTGTAGTGCTTGGGTGCGTATGTGTGTTGATAATAGCTCTTTTGCCTTTGTAATGACCTTTGTTGAGGTTTAGGTCTTTGCCATTTTGGCTTGTATTCCATAGGTCTTTGCTGATGTTTCACATTATTCCAATCAGCATAGTTTGGATAGTTTCTACCATTCCCATCATATTTATTTCTCGATGAAATTTACGGGGTTTACTATAGCGTTTGCTTTTCACGAGTATTTTCTATTTGGAGTTGGGTGAGGAACTCGGCCGGATTTTTCTCAAATGTCCTCTCAGCATACTTAACTGGTTGTTTTCCTTTCCCTTTGTATCCAAGGCTAGTTTGTTTGTGATTATGCTTTGGAGTGAATGTGGGTGCAGCATTAGGTGTTTTGGGTTTTTGGAATGCTTCATTGCTTGAAGATCCATTTTCCAAAATCACTCTTGGAGTTTGACTATGCACAAAGGAATTAAATCATATGTATGTCTTATCTCCACATTCTTTTTGACTCATAATAAGGTCATCCCATGATTTGGATGCCTTTGTAAATGAGGCAATCACATTTTTAAGATCTTTCTCCCTCTTTTCTATAGTAGCTAACTCTTCTAGGATCTTTGCATTTTCGACCTTGACTTAGTGTTCTCATCACCCATAGCTATATGACTCATCAGCCTTCAACTTTAGTCAGCTGTGAATTTTGGCTTTCAAGTTGGCTGTTTTCCTTATTTAAAATTGTGTGAGAGGATTTTATGTGTTCAAAATCATTCATCATTTTGCCTAATGAATTATAAAGATCTGTGGGTGATGAAGTGTGTGTATCACAGTCACTATCACTTGAATCTGAATGAGATGAGTTTGAATGTACCTCACCTTCTTGATCTGGTTGATCTTGTTCTTTAACCATGAGGCAGATCATAGCCTCTTCCTCAGAATCACTTGAGTAGTCTGCTTCACTACTATCTGAGTCTGCTGCTTCTTTGGACTTGGTTGTCTTAGCAGTCTCAGCAGCAAACATTGTTTTTTTCTTTTCATGTCTTCTTTCCCTGAAGACTTTTCTTTCTTCCTCATTCATATACTTGTTGACTGGTGGATAGGAACAGTCAACAGCAAAATGTTTTTGCTGTCTGCAATTCCAGCACAGGTTCTCTACTCTTTGATCAGTTCTGTCATTCTTTTGATTATCATATCTTTGATAATCAACCCTTTGATGCTCAGCTTTCTTGGAAGGAGTTGAATGTCTTCTGGAGGTCTCACCCTTATTTCTTTTATAGTTCTTATTCATGAACTTGTTGAATCTTTTGACCAACAGGGCAATTTCCTCCTGGTCTATGGCTTCCTTTGGCTCAACTCTCTTTCCATCAGTAGCCGTCAATGCAGCTGTATTGGGTGCAGCTGTCTCCTCTTGCTCTTTCCTTCTCAGCTCGAACTCATAGGCTTTGAGGTCTGAGAATAGCTCATGGTTAGATGTTCTTGAGAGGTCCATTGAGTGTCTCAGGGCCATAACCTTCATTTCCCATTCAACTAGGAGGCTTCTTAAGATCTTCATACACATTTCCTTTTGTGTATATTCTTTCTCAAGAATCGATGACTCATTTGTAATCTCGAAAATGGCATCCACCGATCCGAGTTTTACCTGCAAACATTTTGAAATTTTCAAATTTTTGAACAAAGAATCGATAATTTATTCTCTTTAATTTGTTCGATCTTTCACAAATTAAAGTCGACTTACTCGATTTCTTTTGCGATTTGCAAGATTTGACTTTATTGAACATTGCTTTGTCCAATGTCTTGTAGAGTATGTCCTTGGCCACATTGTCCAAGTTATATCTCTTTTTGTCTTCATTTGTCCAATCAGTTCTTGTTTTTTCAACCAAAGTCGGTCCTCGCTTCACCAAAAGACTTCTTCTCCTTCAAATTTGCAGTGTCTTGTCTTGGTCTGTTGTGTTCACTTTGAGTATTTGCAGTGGCCCATCCTCTATCACAAGCCACATTTCATCATGTAATGCAGATAGATGAGCCTCCATACGAATTTTCCAATCATCAAATTCTTCAACAGTGAACATAAGAATGCGTGTTAGATTTGCTTCTATGATAATAACTTTGCTCGAAAAAAAATGAAAGACTTTGAAAAACAAGTGTTTAAAAACTTTTTGAAAAGATAGAGATCTAGTTCAGTAACCAGCGTGGAAGGCTCAATGAACCAACCGCTCTGATACCACTTGTAGGTCCCAAGGGGTGTGAAGTAAGGTTTAGAAGGGGGGTTGAATAAACCTTACCAAATTTTCAATTTTAGTCCTGTAAAAATTATTCAACAGAGTTGACTCAAATAGTTGTGTCCTTGATGGACAGATAAGTTGGCTTTTCAGCTAAGTTACCACTCAATAGACTCGATAGATTTGTTGATAGTATAACTCGGCTGCTTAAGCCAAATACTTAACTTGGCTGATTGGTTTTTAACAGCGGAAGATTTAATACCCTTTGATTTGATTTATGCTCATTTTAAACACTAGATTTTTAGCACTTGGTTATTTATCAGTTGGATAGCAAATAAAATATACTAACAGCATATATAAAGTAAATATGCAGGAAAGTAAGTTTGCTGAAAGTAAATGACAGAAATATTTTATAGATATTCGAAGATGGGGTAATTCTTCTAATCCTCTCTTCTCCAACTCCTGGAGGAATCCACTATGTAAGAGATCAGTTTACAAAGCGGTGAACAATCTAGAGACAACCTTGATCACACAGCTGGCTTCTCTTGCGACTCAGCTTCTTAAAAAGGCAGCTGCCTTGCTACTTCAGCTCACTTCTCAAGTTCTTGGATTTGATCACGAAGCCCTCCAACAAACTTTATAATGGTTCGATCTGGAACCTTTCTACAATCCTGACTTGGAAAGTAGACCCCTTTGCTTCTTCAAATGTGTTCTCTTCAACCGGTTGAAGTTATCTCTCCTTCATGACTTGTGTTGGATCGAGTTTCTTCGAGTTTGAGGCTTGAGGAATTGCTTGAATGTCTCTGAGAATATTTTAGGTTAAATGCTTGAATATTGCTTGCTTGTTCGTGGTTCAGGTAACCTCTTCTCAATAACTTCCTCAGCCTTTTATAGTGCACATTTGAAATTTTGCCCGTTGAAAAGATAGGCTAATTTCAAATGTCACTTTTGTGGTCGTTGGCTTGTCTTGTCTTGGTCTGCAGTCCTTGATGTAGACTTTTTCTCGTATTAATGGCATACCAGTTTTGCAGGTTTCTGGCACAAGATGCAGTGCTTCCCATTGGTTCATTCCTTTTGCATAATTCAGGGAAAAGCACTTTTAGAACTGACAGCTTTACATGTTACTATATCGAATAACATTTGTGACTTTATTCCAACGGATCTAAGTCAGTTGTCTTCACTTGACTGTTGTCTTTACCCCAGGTTACTTGAGTCAGCTCCAATCATAGGATTGACTACACAGATACTCAAGTGACAGACTTGGCTCTTTTAAGTTGACTTGACTGACACCTCTTACAGTTGTTCCCCAGCTGACTCTTCTTCAGTCGAGTCCTTGTCTTCCTTCATGGCATTACTCACCGACACGACGTAGTCTTCTCACATCCGCGATGACTTTTTGTAATCCTTGGCATAGACTTGACTCAGCTTTTCCAGTCCTATCTATTACAATACAAATTACAAGAAAAATGGGGTGCCAACTTCCTAGTTTAAGTTTTACATGGTATCATCAAAATCTATAAAAAAAAATCCTAACATATACAATTTGTCTGCCTCGGTGCTGATAGAGCCCAAAGCGTACTTTGACAGCCGGTGAATTATGATTCATACTGGGCCACAGTCATACTCCCCTGCCTCAAATGGTGGAATTCATCACGCCTCGCCTCTCGAACCATCGGAGGAATGTATTGGTCCCTGAATTCTAACAGAAAGTTATCCCACGTCCTTCAGGTTCTGTCTTGTTCCCACCTTATTTCAATAGACTTCCACCAATCGCTGGCGGTGGACTCCAATCGAAATACCACTAAGGTGACTTGCTATTCTTTGGTATATCGCAGAGCAGCAAAAATATTTTCCATTTGTTCCAGCCAATCCTCAACCTTGGCATCGTCCGGTTCCCCCCGAAAGACGGGTGGATCAAAATGCAGGAATCGTTCTAGCACCCATCATGTGCTTCCCATCTGTTGTTGCATGAATAGCAAGATTTGTTGAAGGGCATGTGCAGTCAGATCGGACCCGACAGTTGGGGGAGGTGGTGGTAGTTCGGGCGATGGTGTTCTTTCTTGCAGAGGGTTAAGGTTCTCCGTGTCCACATTGCGTGGTCTCCCTCTACCTCTTTGTCCAGCCATCTGTGTTTAGAATAATTAGCATCTACTTAACTTATGTAAATAAAATTATGAGCTATGGTACTGCGATCAATGATGCATGATATCTAATTTGACGAAGCAAATCTGTTGAATGTATGAACAACCATATTAAAACAAGTGCAAGAGTTGTATTACGAAATCTTTGCTTGAATTGCAATAAATAGGTCAAATGTCAAACAGTAGCAATACAATCCATTACAGACGAAACTTTGTGATTACAGAGTTTAGATGTAGAAAATAGGTGCAACAAAGTAGGGCTAATCTAATCAATGATGGAGCTATGAGCATCATTGTCACTATCGTCATTCATATCATTTGCAGGAGTTGGATCTTCCTGCCATTCTTTTGGGTTTTGTAGAATGTTCATTGGGTCCATTTGGGGATCACCTTCTGGATCTTCTTCAGGTTCCTCTTCTGGATCCTTCTCCAGATCTTCTTCAGTATCCTCTTTCGGATCTTCTTTCGGTTCTTCTTCTATTTCTAGGGCTATCTTCGGAGCAATATTGATAGCCTCCAAAACCCTGTTCCTCAGTAATTGGACCTGTGCCTGGAAATCTGCCTGGTTTAATGACATTTGCTCTTCCTGGGTCTCTACTTGAATTTGTAGAGACATGACTTGGGCTTGCAATTCTGCTCTTGTCCTATCCGCGTTGTTGATGGTTTCCAAGTGTTGTTGTATTTGTCCCTCAGGGTCCTATATCGTACTACGTTGATGATTAGCCAGGCGTTCAAATCGGCCAATCTTATCTTGCAACTCATGGTTGACCAATATATGTTTTTGATGTTTCTCATTTTCCCAAAAAGCATCCCTCGTCTTTTGGTCAAGTCGCTCCTGAAGTACTTGGATTTGATCCTCGCGTGCGCGTATAGTCCTACACAGTTCTTTGAGCTGATTAGCAAGGGCGTTTCCCTTATCGTGCATGTAAGCTAGACCGTCTTCTAATGATCGAGCGCATTGTTGTTCTAGCTGGAATTGGGAGTCGGTGTGCATGAATTTCGTGTGCCAGTATGATGCTGCCTCCTTATGGTAGTCTCTCTCAGCTATTAATTCGTACACCATCGGCCATGTTGGAAACTCGGATGCCATTCCTAAACAAAACACAACTAGCGTGTTGGGAATTTATTGCTTAGATTTTGATGAATGCCATGTAAAACTTAGACTAGAAAGTTGGCACCCCATTTTCCTTGTAATTTGCATTGTAATAGATAGGGTTGTACGAGCTGAGTCAAGTTAGCTATGCCTGGATATGCAAGAAGTCAACTGAAGACTAAAATGAAGACTCATGAAAAGCGGTCAGTATGGCAAGAGGAGAAGTCAAGAACTCGATCAAGGAGTATCACCGGGATACAATCGTGAGAAGTGTCGATCAAGTCAACTCAAGATAACCAAGTCTCAAGTTGAAGTGACGGATGAGTCTCTCAATCATTGGAGCGGACTCAAGTCACCTGGAATAGGCGGTCAAGTCAAGACAACGAAAAGAATCCGTTGTACGTAAGTCAAGAATATTACCTAAACAAGTAATACTTCCATGTTGCCATGTCTTAAAGTGCTCGATCCCGAAGCGTGCAAAAGGAATAAACTAATGGGAACCACTACACCTTGTGTCAAACTCGAAAAGATGAATGTTCATTTAATACGAGGAAATGTCAATATCAAAGACGCAACAAGACAAGCCAACAAACACAAAGTGATTTTTAAAAATCAGCCTATCTCTACAACGGGCGATTTTTTAAAAGTTCACTATAAAAGATGAGGAATCACTTTGAGAAAAGGTTACCTCATTCAAGATATTATTCAAACATTCAAGATATTATTCAAGTTATTCAAAAATCCTCAAGCCTAAATTTGAAGGAAATCAATCCAACACGAAGTTGTGAAGGAAAGACAACTTCAAACTGTTGAAGAGAAACTTTTGAAGAATCAAAAGGGGTCTACATTCCAAGGAGGATCGTAGAAAGGTTCAAGGTCGAACCAGTCTCAAGTTATTGGAGGGCTTCGTGATCAAATCCAAGAAGCTTGAGCAAGTGAGTTGAAGTAGCAAGCGGCCGCCTGTGAAGAAAGGCCGAGTCGTCGAGAAGCCGGTTGTGTGACCAAGGCATCTCAGGTCGAGTCCCAAAGGATCAAGTCACCGTGTGATCAAGACTTGTATCGGGTGAAACCACTTTGTACTCCGATCAATACTTAGTGGATTCCTCCGGGAGTTGGAGAAGAGAGGAGTAGAAGAATTACACCATCTTGAATCTCTATAAAAACTATTGTGTCATTTACATTTTAGCATTTAATTTCAAAGATATCATTTAATATCTCACGATAATTTGCTATCCAACTAATAATTAACAAAGTGCTAAAACCAAGTGTTAATACAAACTTAAACCAAATTCAAGGGTGTTAAGTCTTCCGCTGAAAAGTTCATCTCAGCCAAGTTAAGCATTAGACTAAACAAAATGAGTTATTCTATCAACACTCGAATCAGTGCAGAGTGGCTAACTCTGTTTGGTTAAAATAACTTAGATGTCCATCTAGGACATGGCGTGAAATTAACTCTGAACTATTTTTAAAAGGACTAAATTCAAAAAGTTGGTAAGGTTTATTCAACCCCCCCCCCCTTCTAAACCTTACTCACACCCCTTGGAACCTACAAGTGGTATCAGAGCGGTTGGTTCATTGAGCCTTCTGCGCTGGTTACTGAACTAGATCTCCAATCTTTCAAAGAAGTTTTTTTTAACATTTGTTCTTTCAAAAACCATTTTTTTATCAGCAAAGTTATTATCATGGAAGCAAATTTGACACGCATTCCTATGTTCACCATTGAATAATTTGATGACTGGAAAATACGTATGCAGGCTCATCTATCAGCTTTCAATGATGAGATGTGGATAGTGATATAGAATGGGCCATTGCAAATAATGAAGGTGAACACAAAACAAGGAGAGAGCTCTACTGGTGAAGAAAAGAGGAGGTTGCTCCTCCTAGAACAGCTATTTTTGAAAAACCAAGAGCTAAATGGACAACTGATGACAGAAAATGATACAACCTTGACAATGTGGCCAAGGATATACTTTACAAGACTTTGGACAAAGCCATGTTCAATAAAGTCAAATTTTGCAAGACAACAAAGAAATGCAGGATAAATTAACCTTAATTTGTGAAGGATCTCGAGCAAATCAAGGAAAACAAATTATCTATTTTGTTTAAAAATTTGAAAACTTTAAAATGCTTGCGGTGTAACGATGGACCAACTGGATGCTAGATTTTGAAAATTACAAATGAGCTCTCGGATTGGGAAAGAATACACACGGAAGGAGATGTGTATGAAGATACTAAGGAGCCTCCCGGTGAGTGGGAAATGAAGACCATGTCTCTAAGGCACTCGATGGACCTATCAAAAACATCCAATCATGAACTATTCTCAGACCTCAAAGCTTATGAGTTTGAGCTGAGAAGAAAGGATCAAGAGGAGATAGTTGTACCCAAAACAGCTGCACTCATAGTCAAGGAAGGGAAGAGAGCTGAGACCAAAGAAATCATTGAACAGGAGGAAATTGCCTTGATGGTTAAAAGATTCAACGAGTTCTGCAACAAGAACTGCAAAAGAAACAAAGGTAAATCCTCCAGAAGGCATTCAGCTCCCTCCAAGTCAAGGGAAGATAAGCCACCAAATAGAGCTGAGTATCAAAAAGTCGAATATCAAAGACCTGACAACCCAAGAAATGAGAGAGTTGATCAAAGAGTTGAAAATCTGTGTTGGAATTGCAGACAACCAGGACACTTTGCCATTGACTGTCCATATCCTGTAGTCAATAAATACAGGAATGAAGAAGAAAGAAAAGTCTTCAGAGAAAGAAGGCAAGAAAAGAAAAGAGCAATGTTAGGGTCGTTGAGACTAGCGTCTGACAACCAAGTCAAAAGAAGCGACTCGAGAGAGTGCGGTGACTACTCAAGTGACTCGAAGAAGAAGCCTTAATCTATCTAATGGCTAATGAACAAGATCAACCTGACCAAGAGGATGAGGTTCAAGGAACATGGATAGTGTGCCAAAACATATGACGGTACATGGATAGTGGTTGCATATTTGGAGGAAATGAAGCTGAAGGCCTCCATCAAGAAAAATGGATTAGAAATCACGAGATGTTGCATACGTTGAAGGCCTCAACTTCAACTTGTTAAGCATCGACCAACTCGTGACAAGGCTATAATGTTGGATTCAATATGGGAGTGTGCCAAATCAAGGACACTGAATCAAATGAAGTAGTGTTGCAAGGATCCGGACAAAAAGAACATGTATGTGGTAGATTGGTCGATTGCCACACCAAGCACTTGTCTGTTAGCAAAATGTACAAAATCAAGTTGGTTGTGGCACAGAAGCTTCGAGTCATCTGAATTTCAAGACAATCAACAAGCTTGCAAGAGTAATCTTGTAGAAAGACTACCAAACTCGTATACAAGAAGGAAAGTGTTTATGATGCATGCGGATGGGAAAGCGGATCAAATCATCATTCAAAGAGAAGTCAAGTCCATCTTCAACAAGAATATTGCATCTGTTGCATATGGATCTATTTGGTCGATTGAGCCACCGGCATAATCGGGAAGAAATACACTCTAGTAGTGGTGGATTATTATTCAAATATACATGGACAATCTTCATGTGCAAAAGGAAAAAAACCTTGCGAAGTTACCACGGTAATGAAAAGAGTTCGAATGAGAAGAGTCAAACCATTATAAGGATAAGATCGATAGAGGAACCGAGTTTGTAAATGGAATAATAACTCGGTATTGTGTTGAAAATGGTATTGCTCATGAATTATCTCAGAAACAAGGACTCCACGTGAGAATGGAGTAGCGAGAAAGAAGAAAACAGAACTCTCAAGGAAGTTGCAATAACTATGTTAGGTTTGAAGGATTGCCTAAAAGATTTTGGGGTGAAGCTATCAATATTGCATGCTATACTCAAAATAGATGCATGATAAATAGACAGCTAACAAAAACTCCCTATGAGATTTGGACAGTGAGAAAGCCAAATGTTGCATACTTTAGAATATTTGGATGTAAATGCTTCATCCACAACAATGGCACGGATAATCTAAAGGCTTTTGATGTTAAAGGCGATGAAGGTATCCTTTTGGGATACTCACCAAAGTAAAGCCTATGTGTCTTGAACAAGAGGATTATGGTCACGAAGAGTCTATCCATGTGGTTTTTGATGAACCCAATGTAAATGGAGAAGACATAGAAAAGTTAGCTGATAAGTGAATCAACCAACTATGCCAGAAGAGTCCCTATGTTGAAGTTGAAGCTAGAATAATCAATCAAGATGAAGGTGAAATAGCTGAATCTCAAAGACAACTAGAAAATCTGCGGCTAAGTGATGATGATGAGAGAGCTGCTCAAGATAACACACCGTACAAGACGATCAACCCACCGACTTACTCCAACCCGATGTGAGATGGTTGAGAGACCATCCACTAGAGCTAGTCATTGGAGATGTAAGAGACGGTGCGGTGAACCCAGATCCGAGCTCAACAAGAAGCAATGTTTACTTATTTTATTTCCCAAATAGAGCCAAAAGATGTGTCCCAAGCACTGAATGATACACATTGGATTCAAGCCATGCAGGAAGAGTTGAATCAATTTGAAAGGAACAAACTATGAGAATTGGTACAAAGACCAACCCAACAAAATGTTATTGGCAAAAAATGGGTGTTTAGAAACAAGATGAATGAGGAAGGATCTCGTGGTAAGAAACAAAGCAAGATTGGTAGCCAAAGGGTATTGCCAAAAAGAAGAAATAGATTTTGATGAAACATTTGCTCTTGTTGCAAGATTAGAATCAATAAGGATGTTTCTTGCTTTTGCTTTTCTACAAGAACTTCATTGTATATCAAAAAGTACATTCTTAAATGGATTGTTGGAAGAAGAAGTATATGTTGAGCAACCTCTAGGATTTGAGCGAAAACTCTTGGAGATAAGGTGTACAAGCTCAAGAAAGCCCTATATGGATTGAAATAGGCACCTAGAGCATGGTATGATACATTATCTCAATTTCGACGAGATAATGGATTCACCAAAGGCAAAGTGGACATGAACACTCTTGAAATTCAAGATGGAGAGATATCTTGCTTGTTCAAATATATGTGGATGATATTATTTTTGATGCACAAACAAAGAGATGTGTGATAAGTTCTCAAACCTCATGCAAGGCAAGTTTGAAATGAGCATGATGGGAGAACCGACATTCTTTCTAGGACTTCAAGTTAAGCAATGAAGGATGGAACCTTCATAAGTCAAACAAAGTATACTAGAGATTTAATGAAGAAATTTGGTATGGAAGAGAAAGCTTCGTGAAAATACCAATGAATACATCGATCAAAATGGACATGGATGCGGATGGTAAACTGTAGATCAAACCAGGATACTGAGCACTTATTGGATCAACTGCTCTATCTCACAGCAAGTAGGCGGACATCACCTTTGATGTAGGTGTATGTGCAAGATTCCAATATGCTCCAAAGGAAAGCCATATGATCAGCAGCTAAGAGAATCCTAAGATATTTGAAGGGATGTCGGGGAAGTCGGCTTATGGTATCCAAAGGAAGGTGGATTCAAACTTATTGGCTATTCGGACTACGATTATCTTTGGATGTAGAGTTGTGAGGAAGAGTACATCGGTACATGTCAAATGCTTGGAAACAGATTGGTTTCCTGGTTTAGCAAGAAGTAAATTCAATAGCCACATCTACACCGGCCGTACACATAGCTACGGGCAGCTATTGTGTCCAAGTCTTATGGATGAGACAACGGTGAGAGATTATGAAATTAAAGAAAAAGAGATTCGATTATGTGTGATAACACAAGTGCTATTGCAATCACTCAAAATCCTCGTGTTGCATTCAAGAACAAAACACATTGATGTCGAGATATCATTTCATAAGAGATCATGTTGAAAAGAAAGACATCACCTTGGAATACATCTCAACCGACAAACAAGATTAGGCGACATATTCACAAAACCATTATGTGAATCAAGATTTGAAGAACTCAAGCATGAGCTAGGGTTAATTGGTGAGTTAACACCCGAAGACTCGAGGAGAAGAGATGAAACAAGAAAAGATGAAAATAAAGCTAAGCTCGTGAATCGGCTAAGTAAATCACGAGATATCGGAAAAATCAGGTTGCATCGAGTTAGCTAACAGTTGAGTACCTATGTAAATAGAGAGAAGAAGAGTTGAGTCAGCTAATGAGTAAGATGAGTCATTTATGAGCTAAGTGACAAAAACGCAGTCGTTTTTAGTAAGCGGGAATGTTTTAAGGATGACGCGTCGGAAATAATGACGGAGTGCAGTCAAAAGCTGCACGACAAAGCATATGATGGATATAAATGTTGTTGCATTAAATGAGAGAAATTAAATGCTAATCGGTGTGCTAAATCTGAGCCGTTGATCTAGATCAAATTTCAAAAACCGTATGCACGTCCTTTCATAACCCATACATATACCATTTGTTCAGTTTTCTCTCTCACACTACTCAAAACTGTTCATCTCTCCAAAAGCAAAGAAAGCTTATTTCTCTCAAAACCCTACAAATATTCAAAGCAAGTTTCTCAAGTTTGTTCGGTAAAAATCAACGAAATGGCATCAACCTACGATTTCACCAAGTTAGGGAAGCAAATCCACACCGGATCAACCGTGGACTTTGATGGAATGGTCAAACAGGGTTCCGATGAAACCCTCATGAAGAAGATAGCCAACAACATCGAGAAGTCTGGACTGAAATCCTTTCTCACAATGTAGTTTCAGATGACTTACATTGAAGAGGTCGCACAGTTCTACGTGAACACTGAGGTTCACGACGAGGGCATCAAGTCTTCTGTTCACGGAAAGGAGTTTACAATCACTGATGTAGATTTAGCGGAGCATTGTTTGCTGCAGGCGGAAGGAGTGCGAGAGATATTTGAGGTGATGTTAACTTGGTTGCTACATGGAAGGAAGTGGCCAAACCAGAGTGTCTTTGCTAAAGTTGTCTACACAACATCAAGAAGAAGTTTGAAAGAAGATTATCATAAGTCATGTTGGATATTGTTGCCAAATGTGTAGACATAAAATTTGGAAGCTTTAATCACCGTCTCCAAAACTAAGCCGATCGTCATGGCTGCGATCATGGAGGAGAAAAAAGGTAAACTGGCGGCGAATTTGTCTACAACACTCTGCGAGAATATTGAAATAAGTCCTTCAAGGACGATGGGTCGTCGGAGGATCCTCGGATATGGCCTGGTGATTGGTTGGTTGATGGAGGTGAAAGGTGTTCCACTCCCGACATGGAAAGGCGTTCATGTCAATAAGAAGATGTTCCGATCAAAGCTTTCGAGAGCTCGAGGAAGAGAGCATACGCCAAGAGGCGGATACAAGTAAAGGGGAATCGATTCACCCGAGAAAGCGATTGTCTCCTCCCCTCCAAAGAAGAAAGTTGCTCCCGCAATGTTGCAAAGAAAAAAAGGTAGCCCTAAACAAAGAAAACAAATGCACCCGCCCTGCCCCGAGTCACCGCCCCTTCCCTGCCCGGCCGTGTCTCCTGCTCTTGCGATCCGGTGAGAGAAGGAACCTCAAATACCTTCTCCAATTGTCAAGAAAAAGAGAGGACTGATAAGCCAAGAAAGCTCGACTCCTCGGACCAAGAAAGTAGCACCCCCCCCGCCCCCCGAGACTCGAGGAAACCGTATCCGAACCAGAAATTCCTCTGGTAAGGACCAAAAGAAGAAGACTCTACAGCGTTCGTGAGCTTGAGAAAAAGGCTTTAGTCTGCCACTCACTGAACAGATCGCCGAGACAATGGAGAAGTAGAGTCTCAAATCATTGATGAAACAGACAAGTCTGCTGAGGCCGATCGAGAGGCAAGTCGAAGACCAGTGGACCGAGGAACAAGAAGCGGCGAGAAAGCGAGAATCCCCTTGACAGAACGTGTCTCCACCTGTCCCTAATCTTTGTTGAAGGAGTTGAGCCCAGTATGTTACCTTCTATTCCGAAAAAGAAGGGCAACAGGGGAGATGATGATGAGGACAATGATGATGTAATTATGTACTCTCCATCGTATCCGGACATCCAAAATCGTCTGCAAAATGGAGAAAATGGAAGTTGAGTCATTCTAGGGTGCAATTTGAACACCCGATTTTATTGATGAGGAAGAGGAACTCTTCAGGTTCCTTGAAGTTGATATGTCTTTGCAAGCCCTTGATAAGGATAATCATTAATATGCTTTTGCAAATTCGGAAGGAGAACGAATAAAGCTAGAGCAATAGAGGAAGTAGAAGCTCATGAGAAAGCCATCATTTGTCCTCTCACTGGAACCACTGGCCATACTCATCCTCATCTTGACGTACTCTCAGGAAGTGATGAGGATCTGGACCCTGCTGCTGCGACAGAAGAGCTAGAAACGCAGCAAGCCATGCGGGAATCCAGGATCCTCCAAGCTGATGGAAGGACCAGGAGAGTCTTCCAAATCCAAGCTGGAGATTGACCCTTTGGGAGTGGTGCAGCAGATTGCCACCATCATTGCTGCAACCACTTCCCCAGCTCACTCTGAGGAAGGTTCTAAGGGAAATGGCAATGAAACTGGGAACTTGGGGACCCAAGTCGAGCCAACCCCTATTGAAGGTGTCTTACCACCTGCCCCAACGGCTGAACACTCACAAGAAACAGCCGGGAGTTTGGAGAAGAGTGACCCCAACCCAAGTCACTCACCCACTGTGTACCAACCGAGGGGAAACTCCTCCGCTGCCGGCTAGGTCGGAGGGTGTTGCGGATGACTCCACAAAGAATCTAGAAGGCGAAGTGGAGAAGGAACAACAAACAAACACAAAGAGTTGTCAGTGGCTCGAGGCTTGAGATCGTCTCACCGAAGTGCCAATCGCTCTGCAGGTGAGGATGATGTTGGTGCGATCGAGGCACGGGATGGATCTCGCTACGGGATTAACATTATAGGGCAATGAAAGTGCAATCCAAGGAGTTGAGACTCATGTAGATGCCACTCGTAGAAGACCCTAAGACAGTGAGTTTGTCGAAGGAAATGTCCAAGACCTTGCTTTGCGATTGAGACCGCTGGAGGTAGTCGAAGGCTACGGGAGGTTGAGACTTCCCGAGGTAAAGAGACAAAAATGCAAAACATTCCTCCTGTTATCATTGATGCATCGAGAAGGAGATAAGTGCCCTTCACGATTCCCAATATAATCCCCGACGTAACTTTTATGGGATCTCGAAGGTGAAGATGAAGTCATCCCCATTGCAAATCCAAAAGACTCAATGAGGATGTTCTTCCAAGCACGAGTAAGTGAGATCTCAAATCTACTCGTCAAACATTCACTTTTGATGATGAGCCACCTCTTCCAAGTCTCATCATTGTTCGATGATGCCACTTATACCGAGGACCGGACAACTTCAAAAGGAAAACCACCGAGACCGACGAAGGCTGTTGAGGCGATTGAGGCTCGGCCACCGGTCCATACCACAACAGACTCCCACCAATCATCAATCACAGCTCCCAACGCTATAGCGAAATTGACTCAACCAGGCATATCACGACCACAAGTCACATTGAACATATTCCATATGTCCATGATGATGCGTTTGAAAAACAATCCCCTTCTCACCGGAGCTCCCGATCCGGATGAAGAATCGGCTAGAGATCGAGACGCTTCCACAAACCTAATCCATCATTCCCACAAATACCATCGTCCCAAAGAAATTTTGATTTTGATGTTGCTTGGCCGCCACCGAGACAGAGGTGATAGGCGAGATTCAAGAAGTCTTCAAGGCAACTTTTGCATAAATAGAGAAGATAGAAAGGCACCAGGCCTCATTGGACATGCGGCCGATAACGAGAGATGCAAACCTTACGGCCGTCTGCGTGGAATAGTGGTCGAGAATGCGGGAATGGTGGCAACAAAGAAGAGACAATGCGAGTGGAACAGTCCGATATTTCAAAGCATTGTATGATAAAATGCTAGTCTGCGGAGCGCCGATAATGCTTTGACATGAAGACGAAGATGCAAGAAAATATTGATAGGATGCATGCCTCTCATACCACTGAAATGGAACTAACTGCGAGAATTTCATCACAAAGAACTTCTGGAGAAAAATATGAATGAAAAGTTCAGCCTTCGTATGGCTGAAATGAAGCTGGTGGCAGCCGAATCAAAAGCCACCCACTTAGAATTCCGTGCAGCATATTCCGCAGCAGACTCCAAGCAAAACTTCGGCTATCACCGCCTAGACTTCATGCTTGTTGGCATGTTTCGAGGGGTTCCTCTCTCCTTTGATGATGCCAAAAGGGGGAAGAGGAATACCTAAAGACGTTGAAAGAAATCGAAAGTTGAGAAAAAGGACGCAATGGTTGAGAAACGAAAGAAAACAAATTTGAAGTGCAAAGAAAGATAAGGAAAATCCGTTGAGGGGAAGGTTCAAAAGACATTACTTTAATGGTTGCTAGAACCCCCAACAAGGACTCATCACACCGACATCATCGGAAACTTCCATGACTCGCCGCTCCAACACTCTGTTGTGCCCATGTCTAAGAAAAGGAAAATCGTAGAAGCAGAAATGAAGGAGGTCGAAAGAAAAATGGATGCCCGTGCAATGGACATATTGAAACAATACGGAGGCATTCCGGCAGGAAGAGACACTAATGCCATTCCAGACGATGGAGAAGAGCCACGATCAGTGGAAGAATTCAAAACGCTCGAATCCAAGGGATACTTCAAGAATATGTCCATAGCCCAAGCCTGGGACTTGTATTGGGAGAAGGTGCAAGTCGTGCGAAGAAGGCGACAAACAATGGACTACGACGATCCTCTGCTTTGTCACTCTGCTGGAAAGAAGAAGACTCCAGTACAATATACGCCCAGAGGAAGAGGAAGGAGTGGTGGAGGCAGAGGTTTTCAACCTAGACCTCTACCCAAGAATATTGAATATGTAGATCCGGGCAAGAAGGGAAGGATCTACTGGGCTAGATATGACGAAGTAGCCAACCGGGAAGTGGCTAGGAAGAATGTTGACTATGTCAAAAGGATCGAAGAAGAAAATAAGAGATAAGATCAGCTATGGGAAGAGAGTCAACGAAGACAAGAAAGAAAAAGAAAAGACGAAATCTAGAAGAGCCTACGAGAAAAAAAAAGTAGGTGAAGAAGAAAAGAAGAAAAAGAGACCGAGAAGACGAATTTGAAAGAGAAAAGAAGGAAGCGTGAAGGCGATGAAGTGTTGATGTCCACCCCTTCATGTATTTCACTCTTTGTAAATACACATGTATGTAACTCTTACATACGTTGAATAAAAGTTATGCAATTTCTATATTTTTGCTTAGATATAGAACACCATATTGCTTTGATACACTTTGTAAAAAATTGTGTAAAGGACAAGAATGTTATGATCAATAAAAAGATCGATTCTACGCATACATTCTCTGTTTCTACATTGTCGTATGTATCTTTGCTATTTACTCTTTGTATGTGTGTTTTAAGTTTTGGCATCATCAAAAAAAAAAGGGAAATTGTTGGGAATTTATTGCTTAGATTTTGATAAATGCCATGTAAAACTTAGACTAGAAAGTTGGCACCCCATTTTCCTTGTAATTTGCATTGTAATAGATAGGTTGTACAAGTTTGAGTCAAGTCGGTTATGATTGGATATGCAAGAAGTCAACTAAATACTAAAATGAAGACTCATTTGTAAAAGCGGTGAGTATGGCAAGAGGAGAAGTCAAGAACTCGATTGAAGGAGTATCGGTGGGATCTGGTGTGAGAAGTGTCATCAAGTCAACTCAAGATGACCAAGTCTCAAGTTGAAGTGATGATGAGTCTCTCAATCATTGGAGCATACTCAAGTCACCTGGAAAAGGAAGTCAAGCAAGAAGACAACTAAAAGAATCCGTTGCCCGAAGTCAAGAATATTACCTAAACAAGTAATACTTCCATGCTTCCATGTCTTAAAGTGCTCGATCCCGAGCGTGCAAAATGAATAAACCAATGGGAAGCACTGCACCTTGTGTCGACTCAAAACGGAATGTTCATATAATACGAGGAAATGTCAATATCAAGGATCGCAACAAGACAAGCCAACGATCACAAAGTGATTTTTAAAAATCATCCTATCACTTCAACGGGCAGATTTTTAAAAGTTCACTATAAAAGGCCGAGAATCACTTTGAGAAAAGGTTACGAACCACGAACATTCAAGCTATTATTCGAATCAGAACCTTTGCAAAATATTCTCAAGTTATTCAAGCAAATCATCAAGCCTAAATTTCTAAGGAAATCAATCCAACATAAAGTCATGAAGGAAAGACAACTTCAAACTGTTGAAGAGGTTGAAGAAGAGGAAACTTTTGAAGAATCAAAAGGGTCTACATTCCAAGGAGGATCAGAAAGGTTCAAGGTTGAACCGAGTCTCAAGTTATTGGAGGGCTTCGTGATCAAATCCAAGAAGCTTGAGCAAGTGAGCTAAAGTAGCAAAGCGCAGCATGCTGTGAAGAAGCAGTCGTACGAGAAGCCGCACCGTGTGACCAAGGCATCTCTGGGCGAGTCCCAAAGGATCAAGTCGGTTGTGTGATCAAGACTTGTATCGGACCGATAACCACTTTGTACTCGATCAATACTTAGTGGATTCCTCCGAGGAAGTTGGAGAAGAGAGGAGTAGAAAAATTACCCCATCTTGAACCTCTATAAAAACTATTGTGTCATTTACATTTCAGCATTTAATTTATGCATATCATTTAATATCTCATGATAATTTGCTATCAAACGATAATTAACAAAGTGCTAAAATCAAGTGTTAATACAAACTTAAACTAAATTCAAGGGTGTTAAGTCTTCCTTGAAAATTTCATCTCACCAAGTTAAGCATTAGACTAAACAATTGAGTTATTCTATCAACAACTCGATCAGTCTGCTTGAGTGGCTAACTCTGCTTAAACTAACTTAGCTATCCATCAAGGACATAGGCTGTGAAATTAACTCGAACTATTTTTGAAAGGACTAAATTCGAAAAGTTGGGAAGGTTTATTCAACCCCCCTTCTAAACCTTACTCACACCCCTTGGGACCTACATGGTAGAATATGATACTAATCATGGCGAATATTTAGTAAGAAATTAACTACTCAACGGGTCTCCTAAGTGTGGTATTATTACAAGTGGATAATTATTATAATAGCCTAATTAGTTCTATAGTTTTCCAATTATCACGGAATTATTTTATCTTAAATGATTCAATAGTGGTAATTCCCATCGCAGTGGAGAGTCATATCCTGAATCGCTTGGTGTAAGTTTCCTTCTAACTAGCCGAGCTCGATACCATAACTCATCACGCCCAAAACAAGTCGTGACACAAATTACCAAACTTTTACCGGTTTACCAAGCTAGCCTAAGAATCCTCCAACAATCATCAATAGTAACGATAAAATCCCATTAAGTTTGAATAAGGGAATAACTAAGTCGAATATGGTTGCGTGAAATCCAAAAAAAAATATCATACAACATAATAATAGTACCTCGGGGTTCTACGCCCGATATTTCATCAAATAAGTTCAAGGTCTAAATCATTAAAATTAAAATCCATCATCTTATTAAAATCCATAATACAAAAAACTAGGCTACGTCTTGGGATTCGTCATCACCGGTGTTTTGATACCGTTCTTCATCTTCTAGTTGATAAAAGAGGTGGGGTGACACAAAAATTCTCGGTGGGTGGGTGCTTGGTGTGCGAGTGTGGCTTGTTTTTATGCACGGAAAATGGTTTCATGGAAATCAATGCATGAGAGTGCATATGACTTTGTCTCGTTATTTGTATAAAGATTTCCATTAACCATTATGTTAGATTTGTCAGAATCAGTTAAACATTATTATTGTCTTATTAAATTTACTTCCACTTTCAATTGGATAAGGCCGTAGCCAATATCCCACTTCACACGGATAGGGCCGTAGCCGGAATCCCACTTAATTTATATAAGGCTGTAGCCAATATCCCACTTCACTTGGATAGGGCCGTAGCCAGTATCCAACTTATTTTGGATAAGGCCGTAGCCAATATCCCATTTCACTTGGATAGGGCCGTGAGCGGTATCCCACTTAATTTGGATAAAGCCGTAGCCATATCCCACTTCACTTGGATAAGTTGTAGCCGGTATCCCACTTAATTTGGATAAGGCTATAGCCGGTATCCCACTTAATATGGATAAGGCCGTAGCCAGTATCCCACTTCACTTGGATAGGGCCGTAGCCGTTATTCCACTTTAAATTTTCACTTTACTTTTCACTTTCATTCTCATTTGCACTTCCACTTAACATTTCACTTCAAATTTCACTTCACTTCAAATTCACTTTACGTTTCACTTAAATCTTCACTTAAAAATTTCTCTTCCAATTACTCTTGTAACTTATATAATTTTGCTCGTTCAAAAAATTGATAAAATCAGTTAGCAAGTACGAGTGATCTTGGTCACATAATATCCGATATTTATTTTAAAAAACAAAACTCGCGGTCTAGTTATCGGGAGGATAATCTAGACGGTTTTAATATTTGGTTCGGTGCATTAAGTTCAAGCTCGATATTTTGTTAGATAAGTATGAAAACATATCTTAACATTTTTGTAAGGTAACCAAATTAGAAAATATCAATTGAAGGTCCTTAGGAATTTTAAAATAAAAAAACATTTTTACTAAGGAGAATATTTTCTTATCGGGTTCTAAAATTTGATAAGTTTCAATTCTAGATTCGGAAAAGGGTAAGATCAGTTTCAAAATTTTCTAAATTTCCATAGGGTTCTGATTTTATAAAATTTGTAGATTCACCTCTAGATTCCAAAAATTACGGCTTTTTACTTGATATTTTATAATTAGGTAACTCTTAAACCAGAAAGGTTTTGACGTGATTATAATTTTTAAATACTTACTATAACATTAATAAGTTGTGAATAAAATAGTTTTTAAAAATTCGAAAGTTAGGTATCTTATTTTTTTAAATTATAATTTTGGCCCAAAAGTGATTGTTTGTCGTTAATGGCTCGTTTCTAGTCGCATGGTTATGAAATTTGAACTAAAGGTTCAAAATACTATAATAAATAAGTCGAAAATGTTTGAGGCACCTTGACTGCCCAAGTTTGAAATTTACAATTTTGGTCCTTTAAGTTTTTACAATTATACATTTTGATACATTTTGAAAGTGTATTGAGAAAGTTTAATGTCTTTGATGATCCACCTACAAAGACATAGACGATAGCGATGCGTTTTTAAAACCGGTGGCTCAACTTGAGTACTCAAGGGTCATTGGGAGCCTAATCTACATCACTAATTGTACAAATAAATAAGTTGAGCGCATTCACGAGCAATCCAAGTGAGCACCGGAAAGCACCGATTTTGTTACGATACTTGAAGTACACCTTGAAGTTTGGGTTTGCTAAGCTATCAATACTAGAAGGGTACATTGATGCAAACTGAATATCGGACCAAAAAGACTCACAATCCATCAATGGGTATGTATTTACCATTTTCCGGAAGTCCACTAAGCCAACATGCATTTCGAAGAATTCACAGTTTGGATAAAGTCTTTGGTGAAAAGAAGTTGAATGGCTTCTTTCTCGAGGACTTTCCATGTTGGGACAAGCTTGTGTCATCAATATTGATACACCGTGATAGCCAAACAGTTATAGGTAGGGCACAAAGTGCCATGCACAATAGTAAGTCTCGACATATTCACGGAGACACAATACGTGAGGGAATTAATCTCAAGAGGAATTATATCCATTGACTACGTGAAGTCAAAGGAGAATATAGCGATCAACTCACTAAAGGGCTAAATAGAGATCAATTCCATAAATTGCTAGAGGAAATGGGTGTAAAATCCACAACTTAAAGAATAGTTTTATTGGAAACCCAACCATGATGACTTTGGAGATCCCAAGAACTTGTTTCAATGGGAAAACTAAACTTTAAACTGTCGATCGTAGCACTTGGTACTTAGCTTCAAGCTAACATTCACTAAAGCACAACCAAGAGATTGAACTGGGATAGTGGTGAGGTTAAGTCCTATGTACTTTTAATGACGCCCTATACCTAAGAAGGTGAAGGTATTGCGGGTTCGATAGGCCAGGTCACCTATGTAAGTGTGAGGGCCCACCTCAATGAAACGCTTTTATGAATCCCAAGTGTGATCCATGGCAAAACGGACACAACCAGAGAACTTTGAGATGAAAGCGAAGTGTTGTTGTGTAAATAATGTTGTCTTGGTATATTCGTAAGCGGAGTAGTTTAAGGCATTGTGTCCACTAAGCCGTGGATATATCCGATAGTATCTTACTAAGGAAGGTTCAAAGCCACAAGCTACCTATCCTGATGCAACAATGTTTCCTGGGGCTAAGTGTCCTGAGTCTACATTTATTCATGCATTGTTCCACTCATGTGGGGGATTGTTGGAAAAAATCAGTTTTGGATAAGCTAAAATTCCAAGTGTGGAGACTCTTTAATTTTTAAAATGAGTGGTGTATTATTTTCACAAAATTATTTATTGGTGAGTGAGAAATCAATGCACAAATGATACACTGAAAATATGTATTTGTGGGAAAGGTATCAACATATATGGAATGTTGGTAGATTGGTCAAATCCGGTGTTTGGTATGTTGCTTGATTTTATCTCAAAATAGGCAACTTTGACTCAAATCACCAATTTATGGTAACATGATTGAGTGCATCAAATCATTTCTAAACCGATTAAGGCCACAATTAGAAGGATTGACTTGGCACAAATCAATCAAACTAAGGAAAGATTTGATTGACAATTATGGACATATTTGAGTCCAAACCATTAGGGCTTTCCTTTGGAGGATCCCATGTGTTTTCCCTATATATGGAGCCCTCCATTCAGTGAAAGTTGTGCAACATACATTCACAATCACAAAAATTCGTGCATACACATACATAGTTTTCACTCAAAATTTGCATCAAAGACGGGAGGTGTTATGTCGGGCGTTGGACGTCACTCGGGGCCCCACTTATCTCCGATTCCCAAAAAGGATTTGTGGTGCTCCTATCCTTTACCAAAGTCGTTGATCTTGGAGACTCGTTGCACTTAATCGTGAGCATCGTGACGGGCAACAAGAGTCTTAAAGAAAGAAATCACAACTCGACTTCTGTAGTGATTTCTTTTTTGCTTTGTTTATAATAACGCGTTTATTAATTCAATTATCCCCTATTGTATCCCTTTGATTTTTGTTGTATCCCAACAATATATAGCATCAACTTTAACTTTAGCATTTAACTCACACTAAAGCAATGCGTATTTATGCACGTAAAATTTTAAATCATTGTACTTTTGCACATGTTAAATATTCTACCAAACTCACAATCCACACTTCTTAAGAAACGATTTAATCACAAATACCTAAAATCTCTAGTCTTGTGTGTTGCATGCAACTCTAAATTCAAAATATATTTTCTTGTTACCTCAAATTCAAAACTTTTGAATTCTCTTTTTGTGTTAGTCTTGTTTATCCATGAATCCAAGAGTTTCAAAGTTTCTCAATGGTATATGCACCAATTTCAGCATCGGACATTCAACGGACAACTTGGATCGAGATGATGAGGTATGGTTGTGTGTTGTTAATTTAATGTAATTTCAAGCTTACTTGAAAATCTCTTTACATAAATACGGCGGGTGTAAAAATGACCTCATGGTTTCTTTCTCGCATTTAAAGTCATCAGGGCGCTAAGTAAATCTATAAATATATATCTAAGATGGCCTCCCACTCACATGAGAACAAAAATGATTAAGAAACTTTTGTGCGAAGCGAATCAACGAAATGTTGGTTCTTGAATGAGAAAATTAACAAAATCAAGAATAGTGTCCCAACATTAAGGTAGCTTTGCTAAATTTGATGATTGACCAGATTGGATATCTTGTGTAATTAGCCTTTTAACATGTTTTTGGTTCACATAAAATCCTAACTTAATAAAACTTTTGAACTCTTAACTAGATTTTGACTCATGTGTGCGATGCACAAGTGTGGTATTCAATTATATAAATTGAATGCATATAAGATGTACAATCTATATATAATATAGAATTCATACATATATATATATAAAAATCATGTATCATGTTACATATATGTTGCATATACATGCCCGTTTAGTTGCTTCCTATATTGTTAGACATGTGTTTTTCTTGATTGTCCCATATATTTTATCCCCAACAATGAGTATATTTAAATTTTAAATTGATATTAGCTACTTGATTGTTATTTGCATTTGCATTATTATAAACTAACAAATAAGTATATTATTATACATCATCACTAAGATAATGCACTCCATATTGTGTATTTGTATTTTGTTATTAAATGTTGACGTCTCATGACATGCACAAGCGGAGTTTCATAGTCCACTATTTTTTTGTTGTTGTCATATTTAAGTCTTGGTGACTCAACATTGGGGCCTTTTATAAAGATTAAATGCTAATTTCTTATCCGATGATTTTCAATGGCCACAATTAGAATGAACATGAGCATGTCAACACACACACATATATATATATATATATATATATATATATAGGAGAACTAAGAATATTTAAGAGAATGGTTTTGATATGCTAATAGAATGATTTTTTTTTCCGATTTAGTTTTATATATTTTTCATGTTTGAATGTTTTATTTAAATGCTATATTAGTTTTCATTTAACCATAATTTTGAAGTTATGTAATAATTTAATATCCGAATTTTTAATTTTTCGATTATACAATCAGTTTTGAAGTTTTATGGAAGTTATTCATTATTTTTTTATTTAACCAAAAAGTTGCATAAATAAATAAATTAATATTTTTTATGAAACATTCCAATATTAGAACGATGATATCAATGTATAAAATATAGATAATGCTAGTATTATATATATGGTTCTTGAATACACACGTCTTATGGCAAGTAGTAATTATGATGTTTTTCAATAAATTAATATTATATTAATTGAATTATGAAAGTATGCAATCACCTAAATCGAAAATTAAAAAGTGTTATTTGATATTGTTAGTATGCGTTACAAATAAATTTACGCCATTATTTTTCTCGAGTATTATATTAGATATTATTTGATCTAGTAGAAAACTAAGTAATTTTTTTAATTAGGAATGTATAAAATCTCAAAATACAAATTTCAGAAATTAAAATTAATTTTCATTTAAGTATGGAAGATAATAATCACAAAATTATGAGATCACTAATATTACCGCTTTTGTGATGCAATTTATTTTTGTGCAAGTACTATATAAGATATTATTCAATTTAGTTGTAAAATAAATAAAATATTTTAGTTAGTAATGTATGAAAACTTGAAGATACAAATTGCATAAATTAAAATTGATCTTTATTTAAGCGAGAAAAAATAATAATTGTCAAAATTATAAGACCCTATCATTTCAATAAAAATCAATATTTTTATTTTGTTGTATCCCATAAATTTTAATTTAGCATTTAACTCACATAAAGTTTTGATAAGCTATTTATGCGGAATTTTAAATCATTGTACTTTTGCACATGTTAAATATTCTACCAAACTCACAATCCACACTTCTTAAGAAAGCGATTTAATCACAAATACCTAAAATCTCTAGTCTTGTACGTCAGTTGCATGCAAAATTCTATATTTTCTTGTTATCAAAATATATTTTCTTGTTACCTCAATTCAAAACTTTTTGATAATTTTTGTGTTAGTCTTGTTCCCATCCATGGCGGTTAAGAGTTTAATGTTTCTTTGTCAATGAGTATATGCAATTTCTTTGTCCCATCGGACATTCAGCGGACCTTTGGATCGAATGATGAGGTATGGTTGTGTGTTGTTAATTTAATGTAATTTCCAAGCTTACTTGAAAATCTCTTTACATAAATACGGCGGTGTAAAATGACCTCATGGTTTTCACTGCATTTAAGATTCAGTCGAGGCATGAGAACGTACATAAATATATATCTAAGATGGCCTCACTCACATGAGAACAAAAATGATTAATAAACTTTTGTCTTGGCGAATCAGAAATGTTGGTTACAATTGAATGAGAAAATATAACAAAATCGAGAATAGTGTCCCAACATTAAGGTAGCTTTGCTAAATTTGATGATTGACGGATTGGATATCTTTGTGTAATTAGCCTTTTAACATGTTTTGGTTCACATAAAATCCTAACTTAATAAAACTTTTGAACTCTCTTTTTATGATAACTAGATTTTGAACTCTCTTATGATAACTATTTTGACTCGTCGATGCCGTAAAGTGTGGTATTCAATTATATAAATTGAATGCATATAAGATATACAATCTATATATAATATAGAATTCATACATATATATATATAAAAATCATGTATCATGTTACATATATGTTGCGTATACATGCCCGATTAGTTCTTTCTATGTTAAGTTTTTAGTTGCTTCACATATATTGTTAGACATGTGTTTTGGAAAGCTATATTTTATCCCCCAACAATGAGTATATTTAAATTTTAAATTGATATTAGCTACTTGATTGTTATTTGCATTTGCATTATTATAAACTAACAAATAAGTATTTATTATTCATCGTTAGGATAATGCACTCCATTATTTGTATTTTGTTATTAAATGTTGATCTCATAGACATGCACAAGCGGAGTTTCATAGTCATTATTTTTTTGTTGTTGTCATATTTAAGTCTTGGTGTTCAACATTGGGGCCTTTTATAAAGATTAAATGCTAATTTCTTATTTGATTTTCAATGAGTTACGAAGAATGAACATGAGCATGTCGAAACAACATATAATGAACATGACAACACACACACATATATATATATATATATATATAGGAGGGCCAATGAGAATATTTAAGAGAATGGTTTTGATATGCTAATAGAATGATTTTTTCTGGTATTTAGTTTTATATATTTTTCATGTTTGAATGTTTTATTTAAATGCTATATTAGTTTTTCATTTAACCATAATTTTGAAGTTATGTAATAATTTAATATCAATTTTATAATTTTTGAAGTTTTATGGAAGTTATTCATTTTGAAGTTTTATGCATAAATAGTTTTATTCGTTTTTTTATTTAATATAAATAAATAAATTAATATTTTTATGAAACATTCGATATTAGAAACGATGATATCAATGTATAAAATATAGATAATGCTTAGTATTATATATATGGTTCCTTGAATACACAAGAACTTATGGCAGTAGTAATTATGATGTTTTTCAATAAATTAATATTATATTAATTGAATTATGAAAGTAATGCAATCACCTAAATCAAAAAAAAGTGTTATTTGATATTGTTAGTATCGATTACAAATAAATTTCTGCCATTATTTTTAAAGTATTATATTAGATATTATTTGATATTATCTAGTAGAAAACTAAGTAATTTTTTAATTAGGAATGTATAAAATCTCAAAATACAAATTTCAGAAATTAAAAATTAATTTTCATTTAAGTATGGAAGATAATAAGCTGTCAAAATTATGAGATCACTAATATTACCAGGTTTTGTGATGCAATTTATTTTTGTGCAAGTACTATATAAGATATTATTCAATTTAGTTGTAAAATAAATAAAATATTTTAGTTAGTAATGTATAAAACTTGAAGATACAAATTGCATAAATTAAAATTGATCTTTATTTAAAAAGCGAGAAAAAATAATAATTGTCAAAATTATAAGACCACAAATGTCATTTCAATAAAAATCAATATTTTTAATTTTTTATTATATAAATTTTAATTGTTTTTGTAATGGAAATGGGCGAATTTGTTTTTCTTAATAATCTTCATAAGCGACTTTATTTATATATATATATATATAGATATGTATAATATTACGCATGAATATATGTAATATATAATATTTGGATACACATTTTGAGATAATGTTTTCAATTAATATATGATTTTTTTAATTTAATTTAACCAACTTAAATGCAATTCTATATAATTATGAAAAATAGGCTATTGGGCTAAACTCCAATAGCAATTATACATATATTACATATTGTCAAAATACATGAATAAACAAACTGATGTCTAAGAGCCCGAATATACACATTGATATCCAATGCCTTGATTGCATAATTTTTAAAGATTATAAAATACAATTTTGAGTAAATATATGTTATATATTTATTTTTTATGTTTATTGTTTATTTTATATATGTAATATGAGTGTCAAACTTAAGATCGTAAAAGACGATTAATTTAATATATTATATATCAAAAACGAATCAAAAACAAAAATTTATTAAATTTTAAAAAAGAAAAAAAGAATAAATATAACAATTAATGCAATACACATACAAATTTGGAAAGCTAGTGTATGTATATATATTCCGAGAATTATATCATTAATCACCAAAATTAAGTTTACATACTTTCAATTAAGTTTTACTATTTCGGGAGGATAGTTTAGGCGGGAAAATTTTGAGCTACTATTTATAAGTGACTCTCCTATTATATATATATATATATATATATATATATAGATAGATTTTGTTCTAACTATGTGGTGTAAAATGCGGTATATATCTACTTATTATCATGAATTTGCAAACTTATGACACTCAACTATAAGCGTCCCGACAATGCCTTGTGTATATGCACACATTAGAAAAATGTCGAATCGGTATATATATGCACATGCTAAAATGTCAAAACAATGCTCCTTATATGCACATAATAAACGCTTATAAGGCGTTGATCATCTCTGATGAGGTGGACTATCAAGGATCCAACTTCCATTCCCGCGTCGCACATGCAAAGCCAAGGCCGTGGAGGGTTTTCATAAGCACTCTGATGCCAAAGTTAGAACAAGAATATTTGATGGATAAGTGTATGGTGAATTATTAGATAGGTGAGAGAAAGAAAGTGAACCCTCTTTTATACTTCTTTCTTGCATTTTATCTTCACCACATCTCCGTGTGTCATCTTCTAGTTGGTTTTAGGTGTTGTTCTTCTCATTACCCATCACGATTGTTTTTCGTGCAGTCTTCCGCCGAGATAAAGTTACTTCTTGCCAGTGCGCCTGCCAGTACTTACTTCTTGGCAAGTGCTATTCGATTCGCCTCCTATAACCCTCAAATCAAACTTCTTTAATGATCGCGTCGGTGATTGTCTTTCACATTAAATGCCTTCCATAGCAGACCGGTTATTCACCTTTATGTCTCATCCTCTGTTGTACTTCGCATTTAATGCGTGTCGGTCTTCCTTAGTAGACCTGCTATTCACCTTTATGTCTTATCCTTTATTGTACTTCACATTAAATGCGTGTTAGGTCTTCTTTGTTAGACTGTTTTTCGCTTATGTCATATCATCGCCATAATTACCGTTCACCTCTCATTCCATAGTTACTCTTTGACTTTATGTCACTTCCATCATATCGGTCATTAAATGAGGGTGCGGGTCTTTCTCAGAGAGGTCTCCTTAATTGTGTAGGACCTTTCAAGAGCTCTCCGGCCCCTATATGACGAAGGGCTTGATTTCTCGAGTTTTATTCTTCTTTTAGAGATCCGCCCATGGGCGGTGTCACTCTGATGAGCAAGTTAGGCTGGATCAACTACTCCCCTACTCTATGTGGACTAACATGGCAAATCATCCACTAGAGTAGGCTTATAACTAGTTCATGACCTTCCTGGATGGTAATTTCGTGGTGGTTATCATTTTGAATTATGTCATCGCTTAAGTATGCGTGCCCATAATGGCACGTCCCCATCGGTTCCCTATCATTCCATCTCCCGCTTGTTGATCTTTCTCTCATCTTCCTCCTTAATCTTGCTAAGATTCAGCTCCTTTTATAAAAGGGCACTTCCGATATAGATCTACATAAGCAATCGTAGAGTAGGCTTGACTTGCCAAAATGGGCACGGATCAACTTGATCCCCTATTCTATTTAGGCGAGATCAACATATCTACGTTATAGAGTAGATCTAAAATACTACCTTTATCCATGTTACGCTACACTAGGTATGCTTGCATGCTAACCTTGTGTTCTTATGAGATGGTCCTTCATCCTGGACTTGATTATGAGAGATGGTAGGGTTGGTTTTAATTTCCTCATGGAAGTCGGGCTCGAGCTACTAATAAGGTCCTCGAATAGTGTTCACGACCACTTACGGTTTGAGCCGACAAGTGGCGGATGGGCCTCCGTAGCTTCAGAGTAGCTAAGAAACGTTTTTGTTACGGTTTGTTAGTTCACCTAAGTTCGACTTTCAACTTTTGAGTTTTAGGACCAAAAGTAGTTAGAGTTGAGCTCTAATCCCTTAGAGTATGTCTACTGGAAAGCGGACATTTCATATAAAAATAGGCTTGTATTTGGCCCCTTTATTTTTAGCGATAACCTTCCAAATTTCACCTTTCTTGATTCCATGCCTCCTCACACTTTATGCAAATAATGGTTTGTTATTTCAATTTCCGTTTATCCATATTCTTTCTCCCTAGCATTTGATCCTCATTTATTCATAAGGATAGAATGTCTTATTGTTTTTTCGGAAAGATCCTTCTTCTTATCTATAAATACGTTACCTAGGCTCTATCATGCAAGATACCCGGCACTCTCTTGCCTCTCCCGTCGAGCTAGAACTCCACAATTCTAACATTGCATTGGAAACTTACGTATTAGCTTCAGGGCCGACATCAAAAAGTTAGAGGCCGAGCATCATGATGCCAATACCAAAGTTGCCTCGTGTAATGAAAAATGAAGGTGGATCATGCTAAAGCAAAGATTTTTCGAAGAAGAGAAGCTCAAAGCTATTGATGTTGTCAGATTTCTGCCTCTTTGCGTCATACTTTGCCTCTGCTTATTTTTAACTGCTTCCAAATATCTTAAATAACTTTTCAAGTTTTATTTTCTAGTATTCCGTACCTCCACTACTCCAAGATTAAGTAGTTCTTGCAAATTGCTTAATCTATTACGAACGACTGTATCCGCCCTCTCATAAGGTGCTCAGATTTCCTTTTTGATTGTTCATTTCATTTTGTATTTCATGTTTTGGAAATTGATGATATAAGTCGAAATATCAAATTCATGGCTTGGGACCTAAGATAGGTCAAACCTTAGAGGTAGGTCAAACCATAAAATGGATTTAAATCTAATCAACACGGGCTTTTTAATTCACCAAGGATCATGCGACTCATCACGCCCGGATCTATCCTCTTTACTAGTGCTCCAACTTTTAAAGATGATAGTAAGGAATTTGGTATGTCTTACTCAAACATGAGGTCGGATCAACTACACTCCCCCTCTATCGGAAGCGATTTTCAAATCTCTCTGGTGGAGTGAGAACCCATCACGCTACTTCTCGATTCGACTCCACATGCGCATTAGGATCTTCTGAGCACCTAATGTTTAATTGTAAATTCACTCCGATGACCTAATATGGGAGCTCAGCCCGACTCCTTAGGTTTTGGTGAGTATTTAAGTCAAACTTCAAATTATATACTTAAGACCTGGGAATCGTATCTCGGCTTTCCTTTCGGGGTTTTATAAATGATAGCAACTTAAGTTTAATTTTAAATTCAAAACTTAAGACACTGGGATTGAGCTTGACTCTCCACGCCAAGGCTTTAAAAATGGAAGCTTAAGTTGAATGCACAATTGAAACTTTATACAGGGAACATAGAGACTTCATCTCTCCACGCCCGTGAGTTTTAAAGATGGTAGCACAAGCTGCAATTAGGTTTGGACTACATCGTATCCCATTTTCAACTTTCTTTGGGAAGTTTATATTGCGGCTTTATTCGCGCTCTACAACTATCTTGCCTTTGTTTAATTTTATCTTTCTTGATAATTTTTCCCACGATCTTTTATGTATGATGCATTCGTTTGAATCGGCTTACTTAGAGCTTGACTCTCCACTCAAAGAATTTTTACACATCAAAAAATATGTGTTTGAATACTCTTATTCAAAGTTTAGGACCCGACTTACTTAGAGCTTTGGCTCTCCACACCATGAATTTTTAAACATCAAAAATACCTAAGTTGAATACTCTTGTTCAAAACTTGGGACTGGCTTACTTAGAGCTTGACTTTCCACACCAGAATTTTTAAACATCAAAAATATGTAAGTTGAACACTCTTATTCAAAACTTAGGACTGGTTTACTTAGAGCTTGACTCTCCACACTAGAATTTTTAAAACATCAAAAATATGTGTTTGAATACTCTTATTCAAAGATTAGGACTGGCTTACTTAGAGCTTGGCTCTCCACACCAGAATTTTTTTAAACATCAAAAATACCTAAGTTGAATACTCTTATCCACGCCAGGGTTTAATGGATGATAATTTGGACAAAATCAACAAAAGATGTGTCTTCCCTTTGATTTCAATAAAATGTACAAAAAGAAAGCGTTCAAGCTCATAGGCCTTCGTACTCCCATTCATAAATACATTCTTAGACGTAAAACTTCTTAAGATAACAACCGTTTCAGGGCCTAGGCCTCTTACGACCCTCCATATCTTCCAACTCATAAGCTCCTCCTCTTATCACCCTTGCTATCTTATAAAGGTCCTTCCCGGTTGCTCTCCGAGTTTATCTCTTTTCTTTAGTGCATCTGCGTCATCACAAAGACCAAGTCTCCCACTTGAAAGTTCCATTTTTGACCTCGCTTGTCACGGCCAATTTCATCGATTACCTTCTTGGTTTCCATCTTCTTCGATACTTAAGACTGGGAATCCAGAGATCCACTCTCCCCTTCATCTCCTCTTCAACTCCTCACCCCAGCTCCTTACTTTCTTTCCCGAAATTGCACTCCGTCATCCGGGACCAAGTCCCTTGTCCACCAAACCCGCTAACTATATTCTTCCACTATGAATTTCATAGTATTTTCTTCCGCTCTCTTTGCCAAAAAGGCTCCGCCTCCACCCACTTGCCGAAGTAGTTTGTTGTCACTTTTCGTAACTTTCTTTGTCTTGATACCAAATAGTTATGAGTATCCTCCTCTAATCTGGCTATCTTCTAATGACGAACCTCTATCCCCGAGCCGCAAGTTATGCCTATTAGGATAGTCATTTTCCTAATGTTGCAATCGGTAAGGGCCGGCTATTTTGGACAAACGGTCCGCCTTGGTATTTGCTTCACCCGGTATCTATTTTAGTTTAAACCCAATGATCTATTCTCCGTCAACGCCCCACTATCTACACATATATCTTCATTCTTTCTTCCCTCATCTTCCCTCTAATCTCATACTCGGCTTCACTTTTGGAAGCCCCGAACTCAACTTTTTTATCGCAAACCCCAAACTCCCTGTGGGGATTTAGTCCATACTATTCCTCGCCTTTACACCTTGACGATGCGGTGGAACCATCTATATGTAAGAGCCACGCTCCCAATTCATCCTTTGGTTTCATCATCATTTGAAAGAAATCAAGCTAAAGCTTGTGCCTTTCTTTGTTGTTCTCGTGCGATATTCCATCTTAAGCTCTTCCTCTTGATCATCATGTTCGAGGCCTCCTGTTAGTGTTGCCACCGCTAATGCTAATCCTCCCTTCTCTACCTCGAAATATCTTAGCTCAGCTCCTTGCGGTAATTTGCTCACATAATAAATTGACATCCGCTTGCCACTGCTCCTTACTTAACCGGATCGAGCTCGCTGCGACCTCTCTCCTGAAATATATAGGTACAAGTTTTCCTTTTGCTCGGTTTGGTCGGCAAAGGTAGTTTAAACAAAAATGCTTTAATTCATTAAAGACCTTCTCGCACTCATCTGACTGCTCGATTTTGTTGGCCTTCCTCAATATATTCTCTTTACCTAACTTCGTAACAGCTCCTTCTCTGATGGCTTGATGTTAGGCAGTATTAGGAATGTTCCTTGACATTTTATTTAACTCATAAGTCATCTTTTGAAGACGGACTATGCCCATTCTTTCGTCATAGGTGAAGATAGAAAAATATTTACATTCGAACACAACTAGCATGAGTCATATAATTAATTCCTCGAGAAATTAAGTAAGAGATAGAGCTTAGAAATTCACTCCTAAGGACGCTTCAACCAATCTTTCTAGTAGCTCTATAAAATATCATACTTCGACAAAACAACTAAGTGTGAGTAAAATCGCTCGGCGATTCGCCCGAGTTTCAAAGTTTAAGTATAGAAATTCAAGAGATTAAAGCTTCTCTCGGCAATATAAGATCACTCTATTATAAACTTGTGTATATTTTAACGAGTCGACCTAGATGACTAGATATTCTTAGCTAGATCTTTTATTCATTCTTTACGCCAAAAATGAGCTTAATAATTCTTCTAAAAAGGAATACTACGGATATTAGAAATCACCATTAAAAGTTCACACTCGGGACCTAAGGTAGCTCTAACCATTTAGGTAGGTCGGATCTAGAGGTAGCTCAAACCATAAGATAGACTTGTCTCTAATTAACTGCGCGCAATTTCCAAGTTGATCTTCACATAGACTTTGATACCACTTCGTAAGAAAATAAAAAGAATAAGGCATATATCCTTACAAATAAAGAGGTATGAGCTTCACACGGAAAAGGTAGATATGTGCATGAGTAGTATAAAACTTTAACCCGATTCATTTCACTTGTAATTATTTCCACGAGCATGCTTTAACCAAATATTACAAAGACATGGAAATTGAATAACCGAGAGATATCATAAATATATTTACAAACAAGTCTTCCTACAAATGAGGAGATAGGGTATGATGTAATATCACATTTATCAAATTTAGCTCATAAATACAAAGAGGTACCGCAATAATATGCATTTCGGAACCATAAAAATAGCCATAAGAAAGAGACTCATATCGTTCTCACAACTACAACCCGAACTCCCTTTAGAATAAGGAAGAGGGATTAAATGCTCCGCCATGCTCAACGTTTTAACACTAGCTCGGGTCTAGCGATTAATGTGATCTACTCATAAACTTCAAAAACAATAGAAAAAGCATTAATAATGCGAATCGCAACCTAGTGATGCATTTATAATTACCTTATCCGATTGCTAAAGGTTTCCCTCTTCCCTAACTAACCGCTCAATTATGGATTAACGCGACTAACAACATATACATTACTCAACGCCGAGAATTATTGATTTTGCGACTTGACCTCACCATGCATGTGAATTTAACCATATAACAACTATATTATCTTTGTTAAGATGAAGATTTGAAGGTTTATACACTAGCTTATATGGACCTAAGGAACTCGATCTTTGTCAAACAGACTCTTCTCCGAATTTGGGAGACCTGGCATAATTCCAAAGACAAAACATGCACTATATATGTACACTATTCCATTTTTCGATCCTAACGCTTCGATGTCAAACCTAAGAGCAACAATGATTCTTTAACCGATTATGTAAGTGATTTTTCAAAGTATAGGCCTTATTCACGGGAAAATTAAGATCATTACCTTTCTATCATCAAACTTATGAACAAAAGCTCACCTAATATGCAGAGAGAAGAATTTCTAACCAATGAGAACCGGTGATTTTCCACGACCCGATTATTTCGCGATTCAATTGAACCAAAGGAGTTAGCGCAAAGCTTGATACCACTTCTTCCACCACTTCAGCCTTTGGAGGAAATTAATGCTTCTTCTTCTTGCAATCTCGATTCATTCACCCTCACGTCTTGAACTCAATTTTTCCCACAGACGGGCGCCACTTGATCTGTCCCGGATGAGCCGGACTATCAAGGATCCAACTTTCATTCCCCATTGCACATGCAAAGCCAAGGCCGGAGGGTTTTCCGTGTTAGCACTCCAATGCCAAAGTCGAACAAGAATATTGGATGGATAAGTGTATGTTGAATTATTAGATAGGTGAGAGAAAGAAAGTGAACCCCTTTTTATACTTCTTCCTTGCATTTTATCTTCAGCCACAGCTCTGCCACGTGTCATCTTCTGGTTGGTTTCAGTATTATCGCTTCTCATTACCCATCACAGTTGTTTTCGTACAGGTCTTTCTGACACAAAGTTACTTCTTGGCAGGTCTACCCTGCAGATACTTACTTCTTGGCAGGTCTCTATTCTGACTTGCCTCCCTATAACCCTCAAATCAACCTTCTTTAAAGATCGCGTCGGAGATTGTATTTCACATTAGATGCCTTCCTTAGCGACAGGATATTCACCATTATGTATCATCCTCTTTGTACTTCACATTTAATGCGTGTCATGTCTTCCTTAGTAGACACTGCTATTCACCTTTATGTCTTATCCTCTGTTGTACTTCACATTAAATGCGTGTTAGGTCTTCCTTGGTAGACCTGATTTTTGCCTTTATGTCATATCATCGGCCATAATTACCGTCGTTCACCTCTCATTCCATAGTTACTCTTTGACTTTATGTCACTTCCAAATCATATCGGTCATTAAATGAGGGTGCGGTCTTTCTCGTAGGAGGTCTCCTTAATTGCATAGGACCTTTCGAAGAGCTCTCCACCCCCATATGACAGCTTGATTGTCCGAGTCTTTATTCTTTTTTAGAGATCCGCCCATGGGCAAGTCTACTACAGAGGCATATCTTTACCTAAGTTGGGCGGATCGGGCGCTATATTTGCACATGCTAAAATGTCAAAACAATGTGCCTTAATGCACAATATATATAACACTTGTTTTGCATTTATGTATACTTCGTATTTTATCTAGTATTAGTTGGTATATACAGGCCAAGCACGCACAGAATCATCGTGGCAAAAGAAAGCGTTCAACACAAGGAAATGAAGAATTGTTTTTCATACTTTCCAAGTTTCAAAATTGCGGTGAGCAATATCTCCTTGATATCCACGAGATATACCTCCAATCGTAACTAATTAATATGTATGTAATTTTGCATTTGTATTCCCATGGTTTATCTAACGATTTGTTATATATATATATAGCCCAAACAAGAGATATTAGTCGTTGCATATGTACAAGTTTAGTAGTTGGCAAGTTAATAAAAGTGAATTCCTAGAAAATTGCATTAATATTAGTTGTTATTTCACTAGTGCACGAATACCGCTGAAAGTTTTATCGCCATATTATAATTTAATAGGTTGTTGATTATATTACAAGGATATCTCCCAATTTCCCCTAATATATACTCTATTTTGATAATTTTATTATCATCAGGGCAGACAATTTCGATACTTTGTTGAGATGACAACAATATTAATCCTATACTCAAGCAAATTGAAGGACCTAAAACTTAGTAGTGTCACTGAAACTGCACAGAGACTTGGTGTAAGTAATTCTTCATCCAGTTTCTTTTTTTCAAACAAAAATTGATGGTCTTAATATTGATGTCAATTAGTTAAATGGCTTAACAAATATGTCTGATTATATTGTGTTAAAATGGAAGGAGAATGAAACTTGGACTATTGGGATAGAAAGGGGAAACGAGACTGCAAAACCCTATTTGGACGGGGATATGACAAAAAGCCAAATTTCAAATGATGATAATAAGAAGAATGAACTTTATGATGTTGGAAGATTCAAAAGATGGAGAACATAATGAATTTGTCTATGTAAATTCATCTTTCTTTTGGACTTGTAATATTGTTCAACCTCTAGACCAAAATTTAGACCAATGTTTGGATCCAATTTTCAGTATTTTTCAACCTTGAATTTAGCCAAACCTAGCCCACCTCAATGTCCAACTCAATCAAAAGTCTAACCCACTTTGGACCCCTATAAATACCTTAGAACCCTAACCCTAAACACATTTTCAACATTTTTACACCTACTAAAACACACTAGAAGGTGACAAACTCTCTCCTCTCTCCTCCCCTCCAACGCCGGCCGCCACCACCACCTGTCGGCCGCGCATGCCGCATGAAAAACCCCTCCCTATTATTTTTTTCTTTTCTTTTTCTTTCTTCCTGCAATGGAACTAAATCAAGTGTGGGAAAAATAGGACAATATCCTTATTTATTTATTTTTGTTAGTTCATCATTATATTTTTTCATTTTTTGTTGTTGTTTATATTTAATTTTTGGTTGGTTTTTTGAAGTTTAAAAATGGAGTTCGCCCAGTAACACTACGGGATTCAATCCTTGAGATTGAGGTGAAGCACCACCACTGGAAACCACCAAAATCGCCGCCCATGGGTATTTTTGGGGTTGTCTTTTTAATTTTTTATTTATTTTGAATTTTAGAATTATTGTTTAGGTGTTATTTTTCTATGGGTTTAATGAGGCTACTCCCAAATAAACCACTAAGGTTTTACCTTAAGTTTGAGGGAAAATTACCTAGAACCTTTTGCATATTGTTAAAATCATTAGATTCACTAATTTAACCATATATTACAAATATTTTTTCTAAATAATGTGTTTCTTAAAATAATTTCATTCCTTTTAGTTCAATGAGGTCATTCTAAGAGAACCACTAAGGTTTTCATCTTAAGGTTGAGGAAAAATGCCAACTTTTGCATGTTAGTAAAACTGTTAAATCTATGAATTTTGATACTATTATATCAGATTTTATTTTATTTCTTGTTATTAAAAATAGGATATATCTTGTTAACTTTTATTTTTGGAGTCATAAAGAGTGAAAGGGCTGGAAAAATCGGTCCTGGGCCACCGAAAATATCAGACCGCCACTATCCTCCGGCCAGGGACCGGATTGCGCCGCCGCCCTTTTTGCCACCGCCGCCTCCGGGGCTATGGTCATTATGGCCGTTTTATTTCCTTCCTCACTTATTTTCTTTTTCTTCTTCTTTCTCATGTTATTTTTATTAATAAACTACTTTGATAATTTTGGGTTATAAGTTATATAGCTATTTTATATATTCTGAAACTTTAACGTTAAGCGTTAAAAATGTTTTTGACTAAAAAGTGTTGGAAATTTGTGTAGGAGCCTGAGCCGTTCTTAGTGCCATAGCTACTTGACAATCGAACATAAAAAACAAGTGGGTAAAAAATTTAGTTAATATTAATCTGTTTTGGGTGAACTTTTTATTTAAAAATATTTTTTGAAACAAGTTCAAAAATCATGACATTGCAAGAATTAATGTTGCTTGAATGAGTGGTCAATATGATGGCTTGCATGTTTAATTTTGAATTAACTATTGTTATTTTGGTATGATTGTTTGACAAGTAGAAGAATAATCTTGTTAAGTTCCTATTATTTAGAATACTTGCTTGGTAGATTTTAAAATATTATTATTACTCATTGTAAAGATATTGTTGGATCGAATGAATAATAATATAGATGATAATGGATAGACCATATAATAACTAAAGAAATATAAATTGTACAAAAATAAAGTTTAAACGTCATTTAAATCTAGATTTTGATAGCTAGGATGGTAATGTAAATGATATCATAGCTAATGACTTACCCCACCTTAACTTATTAGTGCCAATAATAGAAGTATAGTTCTTGTTACTTATGGTTTAGATAAACTATTAGTGTACATGTTAGTTGAATTATAAAATATTGCAATCACCAAATAAAATTGGGTACCTCATTTGAACTAGTAACTAATTCTTGTCGATTACACCACTAGGCTTTTGATACAATAACAAATGACTTGGAATTGATTTTGATGTAAGGTGTATAAATAACATCACTTACCTTAGGTCATGTTACTTTATCTAATTGATGTATTATGAATGTTATACCAATTGTGTAGAATGTATATTATTATAGAAATAGTACTTGAATTCTTTGATATTATAATAAGGTAAATGGTATGGTTATCATTTACCATTCTTGTTCCCTTATCAATGACATTAGTTTACCGATAAGGAGTCATTTATCGCTCATCAGATCCGTTATCATTTATCGAATCGTGTAATGGCGTGTGTAGATCGGGCAAACAATCGAATAGGTTGCCTATTGATGTTTGCTCGACTACACATATGTCTATTTCCATTTTTCTGGTCGGGTTGGAGACGGCGACATAACTTGGGTGTAGCATCTCTGGGTTTAAACCCACAACTAAAGAGTCATCGAGCCACTCGGGAGGAATAAGGTGTTAGGCTTCGGCCTGGTGCGTTGGAGAACGTAATGGGGTGTAGTGTTTATTCCACATTGGCCTCATGTTTACCGTTATGTTATCTCGACCATTGATTTTAAAATAGGGCATAAAACCTTATTCGTTTTAAAATCGTTTTGAATTGAACGTTAAGGTGCGGTGTAAATTCCACATCGCCCTGCGTTATTATTTAGTAACGCCTAACTCGTAATCATGTTTTCTTTTTTGAAATTTTCGATGACTTGTTCTCGTATTTAGATAAAAATTTGGTTTGTCATTGAAAATGCTATTTACTTTACTTGGCATCCATTACGCACACCACATTCATCACACATACTCTTTCAAAGGATTTACATTTTTCTTAAAACTCTTCCGCATTCCCCAAACCCCACCCATCGAGCTCGTTTAGCTCACCCCATATTTTCTAAATTATTTATAGAAAGTAATGGAGATGATCCCCACATCCCATTTCAGAGTAATTCGGGCATTGGTCCTGGCAATTTATATATTAAATTTCTCTAAGTATTTTGATCATGGCATGTAAGAAGCCACTTTGGTATCTCATTATTTTCAAACCTACTTATAATATTAAGACTTTGTGAAGCCCCGATTTTTCCGAGCTTATAATTGATTCTTATTGTCGCTTTATGTATTTGATCGACTATTTTACCGCGTCACTTTGACGGGTAATTATTAATAATATATATTTTGTATTTTATTTCATTTTATTTAATTACTTGTGATCATGATCTTTATTAATTCTATTTCTCATTTATGATCACTTGATTGATCATTATTACTATTTTTGTATTTATTAGTCACCTTAGAATTTTAAGAGACTATTTATTTTAGAGACTTTTACCTTATAGAATTAAGATTTTGATTTAGATTAAGTGATAATGAGACTTATAAGTGATCAAGGAAATCACTAATTATTTTGGAGATTGATATATTTCATCTATTATCATCAAATTTGGGACAAAAAAATATATATATGGAATTACCATAAAGCCCCTAGTATGGATTTGCCATGATGATATTTTTGGAGTAAAAATATCATCCAACTCTTGTACACCTACACCTTATATTAGTCATCTTGTGTATAATTATACCATTAATTCAAACATTATACACATCATCTCTTACATTATTTCTTTAATATTATTTTTGCCAACATGTTGGAAGTCTTCCAACATTCCATTCAAACCACCTCATGTCCATACCTTTGACCTCCAAAATGTTCCCCATGCAAGAGGCAAAATGCAAGACACAAATTTGAACAAAAATTCCTCTCCTTTCTCTCACTTGACGGCCATTAGGCCATTTTTGTGCCAAAAATTCATTTCATTTTATCACCAATACATTCAAGCCTTGCAAATTTATCCTCCTTCTCTCTAAACCCCCTACCTCTCTCTACTCTTTCTTCTTACTTCTTCTTCAACACTTAGAAAAAAATTTCAAGATTTTCCTCCTTATACTCCAAAAATTTGAACCACCCTCCTACTACAAGGTAAGAAATGTTGTTTTCCAATTCATCTTGATAACCTCTAGCTACCTCTTTTCACCTCTTAACTTAAGCTCAAATTTTAATTTTGGAGGTATATTTAGAAGACTTTGAAGACTAGAGCTTGATATCACCTTGAAGAAGATTTCAAGACTTGAAGGAAATTTTGAAGATTTAGACTATAAGGTAAGATAATGGACTCTAGTGTATTTTTCTTCTTCTTCCTAATTTTTTGTCAAATTTTGACACCCCCTTTTTCATTTTTGAGAAATAGGGGCTGACCTTATGTGATTTTGGAGTTGAACCAAAATTCCCAATTTTAAAGCTTCAACTAGTCTCCAATCACCTACTACACAAGGTAAAGTGTAGTCTTTCTCATTTTCTTATCTCCTTCTTTTTCTCCTTAATTTTTCTCTCATTTTTCTAACTTCAAATTTTTGATATTTCTTGACTTAGGGGCTGACCTAAGAAGCTTCATCCAAAAATTGTGAAATTTATCATTTTATTCACAATTTCCAATTTTAAGGTGGGTGGAAAAATACTTTCCAACTATTAGGTGTTTTTATTAAAATGCATGAAGAAATTTTGATTATGAGCCTTGAGATATATAATCTATGTATTGCATGTCAATTTTATGTATCAAATCATGAAAATTCTCAAGAGTTGCTCAAAATTGCTATTTATTGAATTTTAGGTGCATGCATGTGCAATTTAATATTTTATTTGATGAATTCTTGTATGTATTGGATATGCATGTGTATGATCTTTAAAATGCATGTTTTGGATGACTTATAACCTGGACAAGTCGAGAATAATTGATTAAATTTCAATTTTGGACTTAAAAATGTAAAAATGGAAAGTTGGTGGACTAAATTGCAAGAAAATGAAAGTTAAAGGACCCCTCTGCAAATTTTGAAAATTGGGAAATGACTTTTGGACATTTTAATAAAGTTTTAAGAGTTTTTAGATAAATAAAATCAACCTTTTAAAGCCCAAGGACTAGATTGTAAAATTTTGAAAGTTTAAGGGCTACTTTGCAAATTTAAAATTGTACCAGACCTTAACGTTAAATTTTGAAATTTTCACTCTTAAGGTACTGGGAATGACACATTTTAAATGTATTCCAAAAATCCAAGTGTTTAGGGCTTGGAAAGTAAATTTTCTAAAATTGAGGGACTAATGTGTAAAATACTAAACTTGAGGACCCAAATGAAATTTCCAGGACTTATGCAGCCCATGCACCTGGAAATACTAACTTAACTATAACTTAATTATATTTTGGACCCAAGGTTCAAATTTCATAACAATTGGACCCCTAAAAGCCTTAAAGGCAATTATTTCAAAATGGGACAAAATTGATATTTTCAAAAGTTAAAGGACCTACACTTATTTCTTTTAAAAACTGCTTTTGTCCCAATATCCTACTAACCTTAGTGACATTTTCCAACTGGAATCACATTAAAATCCCTTCCGGTTTGTGAGTTCCGATTATTTCAAACTTAAGGTCCGAATTAGCAATCTTTACAATTTTGGGGCCAATGTGAGAATTTTACAAAAACTCGACCTCAAAACTTTAAAAACCTGAATCTCTGGACAATTTGGAGAATTTAGGAACTGACCTCATAATTTTTCAAGGTCGGGATATTTATTTATTCAATTTTTAACCCCAAAAGTGTTGGTTTTTACAAAACGGGGCTAAATTGAAAATTTTCTTTTATAAAGGACCTAACTCAAATTATTTTCTATTTTACTAAAATAGCCCTGGACCCTCTGATTTGGAGATTTAATTAAAAATATTTTATTCTCCCAAAAAACCCTTGACTTATCGGATCAATTTGACCAATTAATACCCGATCGCGGAGTGACTTCCCGCCTTGCGATTTGAATCTATAACGGGACTTATGTTCCACCTAATCTTTCAAGATATCGAAGGTTTCTTATCCTTCCGATAATCATCTTCATCCAAAACTCCACCAACGCCATAATTGACACTCGCGTTTTTCAAAAATTTTCTGAATCGCTTTCAATCAATCATACTCATTGCCTTGGTTATTTTTTTTGTATTTACTTTCCGCTGAGTCAACTTAGTGTGTCGAGCTCATAGTCGGAATGGATACGTCGGGATGGAACCGGACAGCTCGGCCGCTATTCCACTCTTCCTACCCCATCGCCCTAATCCCGCAATCGAGGAACGGAGTTTGTCCAAGGGAAGCGAGTCGTAGTACTTGAGGTATAATCATGATTATGACAATCCTGCCTAGCTAGCTCTACTTTGTGGATTTGTCTTTGCCTATGGAGCGATAAGGTGACAGGTCTTGGACCATCTTGCTCGGCGAGTTACAAGGAAGAACGAAGGAATCGCTGTCCCGATCCACACGATTCCGGAGTTATCGGACCCATTTGGTTGGCGCTACAAACCGTCGACGCAAATCGCTACATATTTTGCATTGGTTGGCGTTACAAATCCATACGCAACCATTATCTCGCTTTGCATGGGATTGGCGTTACACTTCCGCACGCAATCTACTGTCTTGATTGAATCACATAGTGTCTGTGTGACCATGAATCTGTTTTCTTGAATCAGTATAAGTATATTACTTAAATATATTTATCACGACGCTTGTGGATCGTGTGTGAATTCATGCATCATACTCACGCGTTTTCATATAATCAAGTTTTCTCGCATTAACTATATATATATATATATATATATATATATATATATATATATCGCCACACTTGCACACGATCACCCCCATCCATCGAGATTTATGTCTCATCCCCACCGTTTTCTAACCTTTAGATGAGGACTTCGTTGAAGATCTTTGAATCGCCTCGATTGAGCCCTTGTACTCGCTTGTTGGATTTACTACTTCTTGTTGTTATTGATGGACTCATTTCTTTTGATTCTTTGTTGGACTATTTTATTTTCTTTTCATTCTCGGTTTGTAATCAAGGGCATAGGACCCTTTGACTTTTAAGTTGTTATCGTTGGTTGATTTCGAGGATGTAATGTGGATTGTGGATGTTGTGGATCAGAAGATGTACTTGTTATTTTATTTCCGCTGCTATTTAGACCTGTTTCATTGGGTTCTCGTTGATAATTGTCTAGATCGTATGGTTATTTGTATTTATGTTGTGGATCGTTGTCGCATCCGTTTGGGGCGTGATGACTTTTCGTTGTTTTGTCTTTGTAATAAACAATAAGTAAGTATTTGTATTTGGTATTCTATAGACTTTGATGGAGTTATTTATATAATCTTTATACTTTATTTATTTATTATTTTGGATTGTTATTTGGGGCGTGACAAAGATAATTAAAGCAAATAGGGAATCTACGCTCACATGTTGCCTCCGTCTTTAAATCCATGTAAGTAATTAATTATGAGTTGGTCTTATATGAGACCGCCTCATGGACTTAAATTCATGAGATTGATCTCTATAAAAGACATAAAAAAAAATGAGTTTTTTTATGGGTTTGGGTTTGGGTTGGAATTTCAATTACATATAGGATCCGTCTTATGGATATAGTCTATGAGACCGTCTGATGCAAGTTTTTGCCATTAGTTATTATTCTATTTAATGCACAAATACATTAACAAAAAGACTTAAATAAATTTATATCGAGTGACAATTTTTCCTTTAAAAGATTGCTTATCTATATATATATATATATATATATATATATATATAATAAGAGGCGCTTATGGAAATAGTAAGTTGAAATTTTCTCGCCCATTTATAGTTACTATAAAAAGTAATAACAATCTATATATATATAATAACAAACCTTTTGCTAAATTTGTTTTCCCGCTCATTTGCCTCTTTTCTAATTTTGTAAAATACGTTTTTGGTTTGATATGAACTGCTGTGTAATGTCTACCTGTGATACGCATTTTTTAATTATGGAACAATTGATTGCAAATCTACAAAATACGTGTTTATTAATTATGGAACAATTGATTACAAATCTTTCCATAATCAAATTTATTGTGCAAACTTATTACAATTTTAAACTTTCCTTTTGTTCGATTCTATTTTTACAGATTTGACTTTCTTTATTTCTTTGATTGCGGAAAATTAATGTTTGAATTGGATGTGCAATAATCGCGAACTACCAAATTAGGCCACATGATTTACTCGAATTTGACAATCATCAAATATTACAACCAAAATTTACCTAATTGCTTTGAAATTTGACAATCAATGAAATATTACAAGAATAATTCCAAAATTTACCCAATTCTTTAAATTTGGCAACTGCTTAATTTCTACGCAAGAAATAAATAAATATGGCATGGTAATCGATAATAAAATTTGACATGCATAAAAAATTAACAATACTAAAAAAACTACATTACTTATTTATAATAATAATCTTCTGAATTTTTTACAACGAAAATAATTAAAACAATAAATAAATGTGTACACATTTACAATTTCTTTATTGCTAATAATTAAATCTTAAAAATCATCTAACAAAATCAATTCTAAATTTGTGAATCACGTCTATAAAAATATAATTAATTCCAAATGGTAATTTAATCAATTTTACACCTAAATGTTTTTTTATATGTAAATTTTGTTTTCCATATTTAATCGCATTGCTCACCTATAAATATGTTGTTCAGTTTCATTGTCTATCTTACGCATTCGCAATTCACACTATAATTTTTTTGTTTTTGAAAAGATTCACACGAGAATTAAAACAAACTCTAAAAAGTATTTAAGAAAAAAACCTATCAACAGCAATGGCACCCATGATCAGTCTGATTCACGATTTAAACATGACCAAAACTCAGTGGGTGGTGAAGCTTCGATTGATTAGGCTTTATGAGAAGCCTGCATACAACGATAAGAACCAAATACAAAGCCTCGAATGTGTTTTCCACGATATTGAGGTAATTTATAGATGAAATTATTGCGATTATATACTTTTATTGATACTATTTCAATTTGTACTTGATATTATTTACTTTTTGTAGGAGATAGGATCCAAGGAATGCAATGAGACGGTTTCAAATTGATCAATTCAAAAAATATTAAAAGAAGGGCGTGTTTACGCTATACCCGAATTTAGTGTTGCCAAACAGACATGACAAATACAAAGCCACCACAACAAAGCACAAAATTTTTTTCCATGGCAGAACTCATATTTTTGAGATGTTTGACAATTCATTCCCACGATTCATGTTCAATTTTAAGAATTTTTCTGAATTGTCCAATGTCGCTACTATTGATGAGACAAATATTATTTGGTATGAATATTTTATATAGCTAATAATTTTACAATACACTTTCGGTTATTACGTAATATTTTATTTCAAAGCTGATTTGTCAAAAATATTACAGATATCATTGGAAGGGTTGTATCTATACAGTCTGCAAAGAGCAAGGAATTTGGGGGGAAAATAACAAGATTTATAGAGCTCACACTGGAAGATTTGGAGTAATTTTATTTTAATAGATTAATTGTTAAAAAATTTACCCTCCAAAAAATCATATAATTATTGTTATATTTTAATTTTACAGGAATAATCGTATAAGTTGCACGCTATGGGAGGATTACATGGATTCAATCCTTAAACATCTAGAGACCCAAAATTTAGAGCCCATAGTAATTATACTTCAAATGTGTAGGGCCAAGGTTTATAGAGGTAAAATTTAACAAGTGTATGTTAATAAAATAAATTATTCTTTTTTTAATTTTGGAGGGTAATTTTTTATTCGAGTTTTCAGATCAAGTTAAGGTCACAAATTCGTTTCATGTCACAAAAATGATTGTTGATGCCAGTTCTGATTAGATAAATGAGTTCAAAGAGAGGTAATAAATTTTGATCATATATTTAATCTAACTACTGTTTTAAATATTAGTTTTATTTATAAAATTATTTGGTTTGTTTGTAGGATTCCTGAAACAAGCACTCAAACAAGGGTCAAGCCGCACTGTTGTTGAAGATTTAGAATCTGAAAATTCTTCATTTAGAACATTGGATGAATTGTACACTAGAGGAGAGTTTGTAAATTTTATTTATAGCAATATTTTTTTATTAAAGTTAAATTAAATATATAAATAGATAATTTATATGGTTTTGTTTATACAATTTTAATTTTTTTAATAGGTGGGAAGTTTTTCGATTTGTGCAAAGATTGTTTCTTTTATAGGAGAATGGTGGTACCTTTCATGCGAAAAATGCCTTAAGAAATTGGAAGAAGCGAGGAGCAAATTATATTGTGCTAAATGTGACAATCATCACGACGATGGAATTTTTAGGTGTAAAATTCGATTTGAGGTGGATGAGACTGCTTGTGTGTCTCTTCTTTGTTGGGACAGGGGACTGTGAGAGACTTATAGGAAAACCATGTACTATTTTGCGTGAAGAGTCCATGGAGGTAAATTTTCATTTTGTTTTACCAAATTTGTTGTGTTATAGTTTATATTTTCTTAATTGTCGATAGATTAATCACATAAAATTTTATGATTTTTTCTTTGTTTAGAAAGCAAACACAGATTTGAGATTCCTCAAGAAATATGCTCCCTACTTGAGAAAAAAATTGCTTCAAAGTTCGATTAAATCGATCAAGTTCGAAACTATACAGAGCTTTCGCAGCTTGTTAAGTTGACAGATGATCCAAATTTTAATTTCCAAATATGGTTGCTCTGTTTTTGAGAGTCGTAAATGAATAAATTTTTATGGTGTTTTTTTGTAATTTCAAATTACACTTAACTCGAGTCTGTTTTTGTAGGAGTCGATTTTTCTCAAAATCGTAGGATGATTCTCAATGTTTGAAGGTATTCATATTATAAATTATAGTTTTAAATTTTTTAAATTCACTTATATCACATTTTTCATGAATTATTATATTTTAGAATTATAATTACTTATGTTTATAAATTTTATTATTATTACAGGATTATTCGTCAGAGATGAGGTGAACACTCCGAATAAAAGTGTCAAGAAAAAAGCAGAGAAAATGAAGCTTCCGGATTAAGCGTGCCTTGCTTGAAGAATTTTCATCTTTAAGCAATTGCAAGAAATCAAGAGCATTATCAAGAAGGAGAACGAGAAAGATGACTAGAAAATTTGCAGGGATTTTTTGATCTTAGCATACTATTTAGTTTTTTTTTTATTTTGGCATGAATTTTCGAATTTAGTTTGGTTTCGATTGAACAATCTTAGTATTTTAGGTTCCGGTTTTTTGCTTTTTTATTAATGGCATTACTAAATGATAGTATATATTATTTTTCAATCTTGCAATAATATTATGACTTAAATTTTATAGGAAATCTTTTAAATAACCGTTATGTTTGCCGAAATTAGAATTATTTACAATTGCATTTTTAATGACAATCGCTTAATACAAAAAGGAAGATGCCAAGGCCGATTATAACAATCGAACTAAAATCCACCGAGAAACTAAGAATTCAGTTTGCATTACTATTTTGATTACCATTCATTTGCATTATATATATAGATAGATGGAATCAACATAAAGTATATTGTTAAGTGTTTTATAAACAAAGGAAATTAAAACTTATGCCTTAGCAAATGCCTTTTCATATATTTAACCAAAGATAATGTAAAATCCACTAAAAAAATAAATTAACAAAAATTAAAACGATGATCCACAGACTCAACAGATTCCACTACACTCACGGTGTAGGGTCAAGTGGCCTTTTGTGCGAGGGATCATCGTTTGAAATATAGCATTGCATATAAATGAGCAAGGTAACAACATGATAAAGACATTCATAGATACAACATAGGACAACCATGAACAGTTAAAGGGATAAGTAAAAAATAAATGAATACATATGGACAAATATTGACAGGATATTTGTAGATAAAATTTGCATCATGATGAATAAACATTTATCAAACAGATCAGTGCATATAAATGAGATAGGTAAGAAGATCAAAAATAAATTCATAAGCAGTCTCATTGCATTTGTAATCAGTTAAAATCTCTAAAAAATGACATATCATGCGTTTTTTAAATATAAACCATTTCAAAATTCTAACATAAATATTTTTAGAAAATATACTCATTAAATTCCTATATACAAGAAATGAAATTTCAGACTTACTATTAACAGATTATTTGGACAATCTATTACGATTTTGATATTCCAAATCAATATATTGGTAATGAAATATTTTTCTTTTTTTTTTTATCAAGTTTCCATATATCAAGATTTCATATAAATGACATAGGTAACACCTTCATTTTTCAAATCAATTGTTTTCAAAACCAACCACAAACTAATTCACCAAGAAGAACACAATAAGCACCAATAAATTAAAGATCGAGGTGGATGATGAGGCAAAAAGGCTATAACATATTGGGCAATAAACGCAGAGGGATGAACACATTCCCACTGGTATAATGATTTAACAATGTTTTCACCAATTTTACATACTGTGTAGGATGCTTTTCGAAATTTAACATTTTAGTCTTTGGTAATGTTAGCAGACTGAAAATGCGAACAAAATGATCGATCCTTAACATGTGATGAAATGTAAAAGCACAAGAAAGCATATAAACTTTAATGTATTTAAGAAATGCTATTAAGATGTATTCTATGGATTCTATGGATATGCTAACCTTCTTACGAATGTTAAAACTTAAAAAAAAAAAAAAAATTTGAAGTCGGATCATACAGATGGACAAAGTAATATACAAATATGTACACCAATTATAACAGACATGGTCTCAATCTTAAATTATTTACTTGGATTAATATTTTTCAAAACAGACATACAAAAAGGATATAAGATCAATTTTCTCGACTTTCATTAAACAAGTTAAAAATATGCGCTTTTTAGAATCAAATATTTTTAACTAAAATATTTCACCATAATAAAAAAACACAAAAATTAACTGTAAATACGATTGTTTTACTGCTCCTCTAATAAAATTAACAGTTACAAGAAATAAATTTTCAGATATGAAATTGGAAATTTTGAAATAATATATAAAAATATATTATATCGGGATTAGGCTATGAACTTATCTTTTTCACGTTTTCTTCCTTATACATCTCCAAGTCTTCCGTATTTATTCCTTCAAACCCACAAAGAGTTCATCCGCAATATAAAAAAATATTAAATACACAAGATAAAATATGAAAAATATAATATATATATATATATATAGAAATCGCTACTTATCTTTTTTTAAGTAAATGTTTGAGAGTTGCACCAACAATGATTAAAAATTGAAAATTGAACCCAAATAATAGACTTGGGAATTGAAAAATACAGATATTCCCAAAAAATTAGAAATGGCAGTAAAAAAAGTAAAATAGTAGATCTGGATATTTTGAACAACATATCTAAAAAGCCTATACAAAAAAAAATCTGAAGTCCAGGAACCGCTAATCGGTTCGAATTTTTTAAAAAAAATATATATGTGAATTTTTCTTGTGAATCGACATAACAAGGCGAAGATATCCGAAATTTTTTAACATATGGTAAAAGGAAAAATAGTAGATCTGGATATTTTTCAACACAAAATCAAAAAAAAATACAAAAATATTTCTAACACCGACAGTCGGTGTTCGTTTTAGATTTCTACCAGTTAATGTAGTTTTTCGAAAAAAAATATGATTTTCGACACTATTTTCTTATCCATCACCATAAACTGGTGATGGTGACCAGAAAATGTCGACGACCTACATTTGTTTTTGGTTAAAAAAAGAATTTAGGATAAAAAAAACAAACCTTCCTAAAAAAAAAAAAATAGAAAAAAATCATTTATTCGACACGGTTTTCTTCTCCATCACCATAAACGGTGATGGAGACCGAAAAAATGTCGACGATCTACAATAAAACAAAAATAAAAAAATTAGGAATCCTTTCGATTCGACAAACCCTAGATTTTGTAATGTTATCGCATTTTCAGAACCGAACAAACATAGACACATACATCCTCAGAAATGGCGAAAGTGACAAAGGTTTTTTAAAATCAAGAAACGAGAAATAGACACGAGTCATTTTTGTTTGAGGAAGACAAAGTGATATTCGGAGAAGAGAGATTGAGAGTGAAAGGGTTTTTGGGAGAAAGCAACGATAGAGAGAGAGAGGGGTAGGGGAAATGTCTTGAGGCTTCCAAAGGAAGCCAGAAATGGGGGGTGGTGTGAAATGGGTATCTGTTGCCCTAATTCTAATCCTCGTCTCACAATTACGAACACATGTCACAATCGTGTTTAATTAAGGCATTGATTAAACACGATTGAGACACGTGTTCTCTGTGTTTTTTATTTTTATTTTTTTGCTGAAAAATAACGTAATTGTGATCATGTCCGTCGATTATGGACACGTGTTTCAATCGTGTTTAATCAAGGCATGCATCACACGAGTGAGACACGTGTCCTCTTGCATTAGTTTTTATTTTTATTTTTTTGGGTGAAAAATCCGGGCCCTTATAGAAAGAGGTAATGAGTTATATTTGGGCTTTGATTTTGTGTGTAATGGGCTTGAATAATGGATCTCAAATAGATTATTTAACAAATTTATTATAATTGGGCAACATATAGACAAGGTATTTTGTATAATTATCATAATATAAATTTAAGTCTATAAATAAATAAAAATATCTATGTTATAAATTAGAATTTATTTAAATTGCAAAATTAAAATAAATAATTAGTTTGAAAATAAATTTAAATAGAAATCATTAAAATATGAGTTTATTATTTTTAATTTTAAAGAATTTCTATTATAAAATACTTTAAATTTAAATATAATTTAATGTATTTTTCAGAAATTCAATTTGAATACAATAAATTTATTTTGAAAACTTTAATTCTATAAATTCGATGTAGTCACAATATTATTTTCTATAAATATTAAAAAATATTTATTTAATTATTATTTTTTAAAAAACTAAAAACAATTGCATTTAATTATAAAATAATTTGTTATAAGTTGATATATTTATCTACAATTTGAGCGGTTTAGTGTTTATATTTATAAAATACAAATTGGTATAATTTTATATAGTAGCGCCAAAAATGTTATGATAGTTAGGCCAAAAAAAAATATGTACGTAAATTACACAATATTCACATTATTTTATTTATTTAATTAATATATATCTATATTAATATTTACATTAAAAAAATTAATTTATAAATATCTTATTTTCTTATCTTACCAAATCTTTGACTTTACAGACAATGATAGTGCAACTCTGCAATTGACTACAAGATTTCAGATGTACGGCTCATCAAGAGGAAAAGTATTTTCTTTGTCAAGCACTCCGCTGGGAGAAAATACATATGGTAATTGCATTAATATATTTACTTTATTAAATCTAAATAAATTTTGGAATAATAGAACATCTCATGCTCAATATAAAATTTATTTGTATTTTTTTAGCTAATCGTTATTCGATGGGTTATGGTTCAATTTTTTTTTTTTTACAGAAAATCACGGAATACCTCAAATGTCTTTTCCAAATGTATCTACGACAGTTGATTTACAAGGTTCATCAAGTAGAATGATCTATCCATTATCAAACACTCCGCTTAGTGACATCACAAACGGTATATTATTAATATTGATGTGTTTTTTTTTTAATTTCTAACTACAATACTCGAGATGTTAATATCTCATACATGTATTTTACCAATTTGGATATTCATTTGCAGCGGGAATACACTTTGGAACTATAATCAATAATCGTAACAACGCCAACATCAAACAACGTGTTCATCTTCTATGATAAATTCAAATGTCAAACAAGAATTGATCTCACAATTGATGAGCCTATCAGAATCGCAATCACCGCAAATGATACTACACCATGCGGCAATATTAATATTGATGTTGATCAGATCGAGCGAAATGCGAGAATGACCTTCTCAGTAAATGGTGAGTTTAATTTCTTATAACTTATGATTTGTAAGGTAGTGAATTATTTCTTTTAAATAAAGGTTTAACATTATTTCTTCTATATTTTTCAGAATACTTGGACATGGGTGATGAGACATACAAATGTGAATTTTGTGGAGCTTTGTTTTGGTACGAGGAAAGGCTATCTTCCTCTGCAAAAAACAAGCCTAGATACTCTTTTGTGTTGCAACAATGGCGTTATTCAACTACCTCCGATTAAACAACCTCCTAATGTGCTTTGCGAATTATTATTCGGAGATGGAATTAAATCTAAGCACTTTCAAGACAACATAAGATCATACAACAATATGTTCAGTTTCACTTCAATGGGAGGCAAAATAGACAAAGATATAAACAAAGGGTCGTGGTCCTCCCCTGTTTTTAGAATGCATGGACAACTTACCATCTTATTGGAAGTTTATTACCGTCTGATGGTTCTACACCAAAATTCGCCCAAATGTATATATATGACACAGAGAATGAAATATCAAACCGATTAAATTATGTCAGGTATTCTGCGTTTAATAAAATTATATTATATAATATTTCTTATTTGTTTACCTTAATTATGCTAATATTTCTCTTTTTTTTTTTGTAGACAAGGGGGCGAAATAAATAATTTGCACGAACTTATCGTTAGTGACTTAAAGAGAATGTTAGATGAGAGTAATATTTTAGTAAAGACCTTTAGAATGGCGAAGGAGAAGATTCAAAGAACACGCCGAAGTGATGTTAGATTGCGTCTGATCGGAAAGCGGAATACGGATGCTAGGAGATACAATGTGCCTACAAGTTCAGAAGTTGCTACACTGATAGTTGGAGATTTTGATCAAGCTTTAGGAGATCAAGACATTTTAGTGGAAACAAAATCTGGAGGTTTGAAACGAATCAATGAATTGAATGCATCCTACTTGGCCTTGCAGTATCCGTTATTATTATCATTTGGTGAAGATGGTTTCAGGGAAGACATATTGTTTTCGAATCTAAAGAAAATTAATGAGAGAAGTAGAAAAACAATAAGTGTTTGAGAATTTTTCGCTTACCGATTGCACAACAGGGAACAAGATGCTTCTACTATTTTGTCTTCAAGAAGATTATTTCAACAATTTGTTGTCAATGCTTACATGATGGTGGAGTCAGCCCGTTTGAAGTATATTCGATTGCACCAAAAGAAATTGCGTTGTGATATATATAAGGGTTTAACGGATGCTTTGTTGAATGGAGACATAGATCCAAGTAGCCATGGGAAACGAATTATATTACCTTCCGCTTTCACCGAGGCGCCCGATATATGATACAAAATTATCATGATGCAATGGCTATATGTAGGTGGGCGGGCTATCCGGATTTGTTTATAACATTCACTTGCAATCCAAAGTGGCCAGAGATTGTTCGATTTCTTGATAAGAAGAATCTTAGCCCTGAGGACCGACCGGACATTGTCTGCAGAATCTTTAAATTGAAATTGGATTGTTTGATAAAAGATCTCCGTCAGAAAAAAATGTTTGGGAATGTAATAGCAGGTTATAATTCTTCCTCAATAATTTATTTACATTTTAGTCCAATTCATTTTTTATTTATACTTTTCACTTAATGTTTACTTATTTTTAACATTGCAGTTATATACACGATAGAATTTCAGAAGCGTGGTTTGCCACATGCACATATATTGCTATTCCTGTCTAAAGAAGACAAGTATCCAACAGCAGATCATATAGATCGTATTATATCGCGAAAATACCGATGAGGGCGTTGATCCGTATTATTATGCTGTGGTGAGAGACCACATGATTCATGGTCCATGTGGAGACGTTAGAAAAAGCTCTCCATGTATGGCTGATGGTCGTTGCACGAAACATTTTCCCAAAAAATTTGTTGATACAACTACTATTGATGAAGAAGGGTATCCGCGTTATAGACGAAGAAATGATGGGAGAATTATTGAGATAAATGGTGTTCCTTTGGATAATGATATGTTGTGCCGCACAATCGTGAGTTGTTGGTGAAGTCTGAGCTCACATTAACGTTGAATGGTGTAACCAATCAAGATCGATAAAATATTTGTTCAAATATGTCAATAAAGGACATGACCGAAAGTTCTTTGCGTCATTCTATACGAGCACCAATGAGGAGGAATCCGCAAAACTGTTGACGGTTAGTATGTTTTATGGTCATCGGTATATTTCGGCTTGTGAGGCAACATGGAGATTACTTGGTTTTGAAATCCATATAAATATCCTCCAATTGAACATCTAAGCTTCCATCTTTCAAATGAGCAGAGTGTTATTTTTCCGGGATTCGAAAAGAATAGATGATGTTTTGAAGAAAGATTCGGTTAAAGAAAGTGTAGGTCCCAAGGGGTGTAAGTGTAAGGTTTAGAAGGGGGTTGAATAAACCTTACCAAATTTTTGATTTAGTCCTTTTAAAAATTCGAGTTGATACTACACAAATGTGTCCTTGGTGGACAACCAATTTAGTTAATCAAGAGAGTTAGTCTCTCAACAAGACTCAACCGAGTGGCGATGGAATAACTCACCGTTAAGTCTAAATTAACTCAACTGTGGTTTGTTTTCAGTGGAAGACTTAACACCCTTAAGTTTGGTTAAGTAGAGATTTAGAGCTTGATTTAGTACTTAGAGATTATCTAATGGATAGCAAATATGTCAATGATTAAATAAATATGATGCAAGAATTAAAGTCTTTGAAATGTAAATGACACAATAAGATTTTTATAGAGGTTCGAAGATGGGGTAATTCTTCTACTCCTATCTTCTCCAACTCCCGGAGGAATCCACTAGGTATTGATCGTTATACAAAGTGGTAACAGTCCGGATACAAGTCTTGATCACACAAACGACTTGATCCTTTGGGACTCGATCGAGACGCCTTGATCACTCACTCGGTGGCTTCGTCGACGACTCGGCTTCTTTTTACAGACACCTTGCTACTACATCCCACTTGCTCAAGCTCTTTGGATTTGATCACGAAGCCCTCCAAAAGCTCAAGACTTGGTTCGACCTTGAACCTTCCTACTATCCTTCGTGGAATGTAGACCCTTGATTCTTGACTTTCCTCTTCAACTGATTGAAGTTATCTTTCCTTCACGGTGAGTGTTGGATTGATGTTCTTCGTAGTGTAGGCTTGAGGATTGAGCGTTTAATAACTTGAGAATATTTCAGATTCTGATTCTAATAATTGCTTGAATGTTTTTGGTTCGGTCCCCCGCTCTCGATTCATTCCTCGGCCTTTTATATTGATCTTTCAAAAATCGCCCGTTGAAGAGATAGGCTTATTTTTGAAAGTCACTTGTGGTCGTTGGCTTGTCTTGTTGCGATCCTTGGAATTGCCACTTCCTCGTATGAATTGTTCTCAAGCTTTTCGAGTTCGACACGGTGTAGTGCTTCCCATTGGTTTATTCCTTTTGCACGCTTAAGGGACTGAGCACTTCGAGAAAGGTAGCATGGAGATATTACTTGTTTAGGTAATTCTCTTGATTTACGTACAACGGATCTTTTTGATTATCTCGACTTGACCGCATTTCCTTGCTTTCCCGGATATTACTTCTAGTCTCCGGTTGTCTTCTTGCATGTTTGGACATAGTGACTTGACTCGGCTTGACCAAATTTATTTATTACAATGCGATTTACAACAATAATTGGGGTGCCAACTTCCTATTCTAAGTTTTACATGGCATTCATCAAAATCTAAACAATAAATTTCCCAACAATTTCCCCCTTTTTGATGATGCCAAAACTTAAACCATTCAAAAATGTAAATAGCAAAGATACATACTGATAGTGCATTCACATAGAATGTATGCGTAGAATCAATCCTTTTATTGATCATAACATTCTTGTTCTTTTACACAATTTACAAGGTGTATCGAGCAAACATTTGTCTACACAAAAAAAAAGAATTTATAGCTTTATTGCGGAAGACTTACATAGTATGTATTTACAAAGTAAAATACATGAAGGGGTGGACAAAGAACACTTCATCTCCTTCGTTGTCTCCTTCTTTCATCTTGTTCAAAGATCTTCTCGCTCTTCTTCTCTTTTTCTCATCGTCACCGCCTTCTTCTTTTTTTTCATATGCCTTCCTGGCGGCTTCATCTCTTCTTAATCTCTCTTGTCTTTCCTCCCATAGCTGAGTTTGTCTCTTATTTTCTTCTTCTATTCTTTTCGCATACTCAACATTACTTTTAGCCACTTGCAAATTGGCTACTTAGTCAAGACCACCCAAGAGATCCCTCCTTTCTTGCCTGGATCTATGTACTCAATATTTTTGGGCGAGGCCTGGAGTCTCAAACCTCTTCCTCCACCACATCGCTTCTTCCTCTACCTGCGGGCGTGTATTGTCTTTGGGGTCTTCTTCTTTCCAAATAAGTGACCCGGGAGTGACCAAAGCAGAGCGATGCCGGTAGTCTCTGGCTCTGTCGCCTTCTTCACATAACGTGAGACCCTTTTCCCAAGACAAGTCCCAAGCTTGAGCCATAGACATATTTGCAAAGTATCCTTCGGATGCGGCGTTTTAAATTCATCAACTGATCGTGGCTCTGTCCCGACATCCGAGATGGCATAAGTGTCTCTGCCTCTTGGAATGCCTCCATGTTGTTTCAAGATGTTCATAACTCGGGCATCCATTCTTCCTTCCACTTCCTCCATCCCCGCTTCAATTGTCTTTCCCTTTTCACCATAGATATAGCAGTGTTGGAGTGGCGAGTCATGGGAGTTTGTCACGATAATATCACCGTGACAAGACCTTGTTGGGGTTTGTGCAATCATCAAGGTCACTTCTTTCGATCCTTCCCCCTCAACGGACTTTCCTTTCTTTTGTTTTGACGCTTCCTCACTTGTCTTTCCCTTCCTTCACGATTGCTTCCTCCTTTTCCGACTTCGGATCTCTTTAGCGCTTTAAAGTATTCCTCTTCCCCTTTTTGGCATCATCAAAGGAGAGAGGAACACACTGAAACATCTTGGCAAGCGGAAGTCGAGTCTGGCGATAGTCGAGTTCTGTCTCGAGTCTGCTGCGGAGTATGCGGCACGAAATTCGGAGAGCGAGTAGCGGACTCTGCTGAAATTAGCTTCATTTCAGCCATGAGAAGGCTGAATTTTCTATCCATATTTTCTTCCGCACGCTAGAGATCACTCTTATTTTTGCTCACGCAGCGACTTTATCTCGCGGTGTGAGCTTCATGCATGTGCTCAATGTGTTCTCTCAATTTCGTTTTTGCATCGATTCTCGGCTCTCCATACCAAGAACTTGTTGAACAATGTCCTGATATCTAACTTGTTCCACACGCATTGTTTCTTCTTGTTGCCACCATTCCCGATCCCGATCATTATGCCTCTCAAGTCGCCAGGGTTGGCATCTCTCATTGTCGATCGCATGTCCATAGAGGCCTGGTGCCTCTCCATCCGTTCAATTTAAGCAAATAATGCCTTGAACACTTCCCGAACTTAATTTGTTTCTTCCGTTGCGGTGATGGCCATGCAACGTCAAAGTCATAGTCACCGAACGATGGTACCGGCGAAATGACAGGAGCTGGTCGTGGAAGCGTGTGAGCTCGTTCTCGACTCTTCATGGAGGTCGGGTACCTCTAAGGAGAAAGGAAATGATTCTACAAAGGAATCATCACGGCCAACAGGATTTGTTCAATGATGAGAGGGCGCGTGAAGTTCCTTTTTGAGTCGAACTCTGCTGCGGCTTGGGAGCTGCGCGATGGACTCTGTTTGGCTAGGTCATTGTGAAGTGGACCCGGCTTGCTGAGCCTCGCCTGAGACAGTCTCAATCGTCGAGCTTCGTTGATGGCAACTTCTTCATTCGTTTTGTGTTTGTACTTTCTCCACTTCGCCTCCTAGAGATTGTGGAGTCATCTGCAGATTCTCCGACCTTGCCGCAGCTGAGGAGAGAGTTTCCCCCTCACCGGCGCACCAAATGAGTCACTTGGAATGGGGTCACTCATCTCCAAACTCCCTTGCTTCTACTTTTAGTGTTCAGTTGTTGGGCGGTGGGTAAGACACCTTCATTAGGGGTTGGCTCAACCGGGGTCCCCACTAACCCGTTTCAATCCCACTTCCCTTAATTCCTTCTTCCGAGTGAGTTGGGAAGTGGTGGCAAACAACAACGGTGGCGATTTGCTGAACCACTCCCATTGGATCAATTTCGATTGTGTTTTGGAGGACTCTCCTGGTCCCTCCATCATGCTCTTCTCATGAAGAATTCGGATTCATGCATTGCTTGCGCATTTGCAACTCTTCGTGTGGCGCGCAGGTTCAATTCTCATCACTTTCTCGAGAGAATATCGAAGTGAGAATGTGTATGTTCTGGTGCCGATGAGAGAGGGCGGATGTTGGCCTTCTCCCTTGCCTCGCCTTCCTCTCGCCTCTCTCCTTCTCCTTATCCTTGAAGATCTGCAGGATATCTGTGCGATTTTCTTCATCCATCTTTGAGATCACGAGGTTAGTCGAAGGAAGTTCAACAGCTTCCTCTTCTTCTTCGATAAACTCGAGCCGTTGGAACTGCTCCCTTGAACGACTCAATTTCCACTTCCTCCACTCACGCAGACGATTTTGGATGTCCGGGTAAGGTGGGATAGGATCATCACATCACTATCATCTCTATCGGCTTCTTCTTGTGTCTCGGCTATGCGAACTACAAACCGTGTCTTGATTTGCCTCTGCGACGCCTTCAAAGACTTAGACTTAGCTGTTTCATCAATTATATCTCGAGACTCTACTTCTCCAGCCAGCTCCGATATCTGCTCCAAAGTGGGCGACTCGGCCCGGTTTCTCAAGCTCGGAGTGCTTGATGATTCTTCTTCGTCTCCTAGTTTGTACCGTAGGGATTTCTGGTTCGAGAGAGAGTTTCTTCGAGACTTGGCGGCGGGGGCGTCTTTGTGCTTTCTTCGAGGAGCCGCCATCTTGGCTTATCGTTCTCCTCTTTTTGACGATCGGAGAAGGTATTTGAGAGTCCTTCTCGACCCCATTCTTCTTTGGGGCGGGAGACACGGTGCGGGGCGGTGACTTCGCTACGGGCGGAGCGGGTTTGACTTTCTTTCTTTGCAGAGTCATCTTCTTAGCAAAACGCGAGGGCGCTTTTCTTCTTTGGTGGAGAGGAAACAAACAGTATCTTGAGTGGTCATTCCCCTCACTCGTGTCGCTCTCTTGGCGTAGGCTCTCTTCGTGCGCCAGAGGTTTGATCTCGAACATTCTCTTGTTTACATGGAACGCCTTTCCATGTCTAAGAGGACTCCTTTCACCTCCATCACCGGCCAATCACCAGGCCATATCCTAGGGATCCTCCAAATGTACCATCTTCCTTGAAGGATTTGTTCCCTACATTCGGCATAGTCTGCTGTAGACAAACTGTTGATTTATTTTCCTTTCTTCAATGATCGCGGCCATTACGATCAACTTTGCTTTTGTGATTGGTCAAAGTCGCCAAATTTGATGTCTATGCATTTGGCAACTATGTCCAACACTTGTGATAATCCTCCTTCAAAGCGACCTCTGTTTGTTGTGTAAACTATTTTATCGGATAGTCGGGCTTAGCTACTTCCTTCTAAGCGGCGGCCAGGTTTACATCGGCCGTTGATTTCGATGCTCCTTCCGTCGGTAGTGGCGGTGTTCAGACCAAATCCTTGGCGAGAGATGATGAACTCCTTTCCGTGAACAGCAGGATTTGATCCCTCATCATGAATCTCGGCGTTCACATAGAATCGTGCGACCTCCTCCACATAGGTCATCGGATATTCCAACGTCGAAACGATTTCAGCCAGGCGTTTCCAATTTCTCGGCAATTTTCTTCACTAAGGTGTCGTCGGACCCTGTTTCACCATGCCCTCGAAATCCACAAAGAGACCCGGTGTGGATTTGCTTTCCTAACTTGACAAAATCATAGGTTGGTGCCATTTTTCAGGATTTCACCGAAGAAAACATAGAAGTTGATTTGAAGATAGATAGGGTTTTGAGAGAGTTTTGCTTTTGCTTCTGAGAGAAATGAACGGTTTTGGTAATATGAGAGAGAGAAGAAAGAAAGCTTAAGTATGGTTTATGAAAGGACGTGCGGGTGGTTTTTGAAATGTGATCGAAATCAACGGCTTAGATGTTGCACGCCGATTTAGCATTTAATGTCTCGTATTTAATGCGGCAGCATTTATATCCAATCATAAGCTTGGTGTGCAGCTTTTGCCTGTACACGTCATAATTATGCTGACGTAATTCTTAAAAACATTCCCGCTTAGTAAAAACGACTGCGTTTTTGTCACTTTGCTCATAAATGACTCAGCTTTTACCCTCAGCTGGTTTAACTCTTCTTCTCACAGTTCTCTTTGTGACTCAGCTGTCAGCTGACTCGGTATAGCTGTCTTTCCGATACGGCTGATTTACTTAGCTGATTTGTGAGTTCAACTCTTTTTCCCTTTTTGTGTTCCATTTCTTTTCTTTGATTCTTCTGAGTGTCAGCTCAGCTCAATTAACCCTAACTCATGCTTGAGTTCTTCAAATCTTGACTCACATAATGGTTTTGTGAAGATGTCAGCCAATTGTTTATCACCGAGATATATTCCAAGATGATGTCCTTCTTTTCAACATGATCTCTTATGAAGTGATATCGACATCGATATGCTTTGTTCTTGAGTGCAACACGAGATTTTGAGTGATTGCAATTGCACTTGTGTTATCACACATGATTGGAATTTCCTTTTCTTCAACTTCATAGTCTCTCACTTTTGTCTCATCCATAGGACTTGGGCACAACAATTGCCAGCTATGTATTCCGTTTTTGTAGAGGTGGCTATTGAATTTTGCTTTTTGCTAAACAAGGAAATCACTGTTTCCTAGCATTTGACATGTGCCTCGAGGTGCTCTTCCCCATCAACTTTGCATCCAACATAGTCGAGTCCGAATAGCCAATTAGCTTGAATCCACCTTCCTTTGGATACCATAAGCCAACTTCTTGGCTTCCTTTCAAGTATCTCAATATTCTCTTAGTTAGTCATATGGCTCTCTTTTGGAGCGATTGAAATCTTGCACATACACCTACAAAGAAAGGTGATGTCCGCTCCGCTTTGTGAGATAGAGCAATGATCCAATAAGTGCTTTGTATCTTGTTTGATCTACAGGCTTGCCATCTGCATCCATGTCCATTTTGGTGATGTATTCATTGGTATTTTCACGAGAAGACTTCTCCTCCATACCAAATTTCTTCATTAAATCTCTGGTGTATTTTGTTTGACTTATGAAGGTTCCATCCTTCGATTGTTTCACTTGGAGTCCAAGGAAGAATGTCGCTCTCCCCATCATGCTCATTTCAAATTTACTTTGCATGAGGTTTGAAAATTTTTCACACATGACTCTTTGTTTGTGGATCCAAAAATGATGTCATCCACATATATTTGAACAAGCAATATACTCTTCTTGTCTTGAATTACGAAAAGTGTTCTATCTACTTTTTCTTTTGTGAATCCATTCTCGATTAGGAATTGTGACAAGGTATCATACCATGCTCACGGGTGCCTGTTTCAATCCATACAGAGCTTTCTTGAGTTTGTATACCTTATCTCCAATAGTCTTCTGCTCAAATCCTGGAGGTTGTTCAATATACACTTCTTCTTCCAATAAACCATTTAGGAATGCAATTTTTACATCCATTTGATATAAAATGAAATTCTTGTGAGTCGCATAGGCAAGAAACATCCTTATTGCTTCCAATCTTGCTACGAGGCAAATGTTTCATCAAAATCTATTCCTTCTTCTTGGCAATATCCTTTGGCTACTAGTCTTGCTTTGTTTCTTACCACGTAACCTTCCTCGTTCATCTTGTTTCGAACACCCATTTAGTACCAATAACGTTTTGATGGGTGGGTCTTTGAACTAATTCCCATACTTTATTTCTTTCAAACTGATTGACTCTTCTTGCATAGCTTGAATCCAATGTGTGTCATCCGATGCTTGTAACACATCTTTGGGCTCTATTTGCGAGATAAAACATGTGAACATAGCTTCTTGTTGAGTTACGGATCTTGTTTTGACACCTTCTCTTATATCTCCAATGACAAATTAAGTCGTGGATGGTCTTTCGGCCATCTTACATCCAGTTGAAGTAAGTTAGGCGGGTTTAGTTGTCTAGCACCGTGTTGCTTTGATCGCTCTCTCGTAATCACTTAGCAAATTTTCCGATTGTTTTTGAGATTCACTATCTCATCTTCTTCCGAGTTTACAATTCCGATTTCGGCTTGAGATAGGGATTTTTACGTATGTTTGGATGATTCACTTATCACCGATTCTTCAATATCTTCTCCATTTACATTTGGCTCATCGAATACCACATGAATGGATTCCTCTGCAACCATAGTCCTTTTGTTGAGTACTCAGTAGGCTTTGCTTTCACCGAGTATCTTAAGAAGATACCTTCATCGCCTTTAGCATCGAAGGCCTTTAGATTGTCTTTGCCATTGTTGTGGATGAAGCATTTACATCCAAATATTCTAAAATATGCAACATTTGGTTTTCTTCCAGTCCAAATCTCATAGGAGTCTTTGTCATGTCTGTTTATAATACATCTGTTTTGAGTGTAGCAAGTGTGTGTTGATTGCTTGACCCAAAATCTTTTGGTAACCCACTTGACTAACATGGTCCTTGCTGCTTCTTTGAGAGTTCTGTTCCTTCTTTCTCGCAACTCCATTCTCATTTGTGGAGTCCTTGCTGCATAGATAGTTCATGACCAATACCATTTTCAATACAATCTTGAGTTATTATTCCATTGACAAACTCGGTTCCTCTGTCCGATCTTATTTTGATAATGGTTTGGCTCTTCTCATTTTGAATCCTCTTCATCACCGGTTGTAGGTCCCAAGGGGGTGTAAGTGTAAGGTTTAGAAAGGGGTTGATTAAACCTTACCAAATTTTTGATTTAGTCCTTTTAAATATCTGAGTTGATTCTTCACATTTGTGTCCTTGATGGACCGATCGATTTAGTCAATCAAGAGTTAGTCTCTCAAATGGACTCAATCGAAGCCGTTGATGGAATAACTCACTGTTGACTCTAAATTAACTCAACTTTGTGGTTTTGTTTTTTTGGAAGACTTAACACCCTTAAGTTTGATTAAGTAAGAGTTTAGTCTTTGGTTTAGTACTTGTATTATCAAATGGATAGCAAGTTTATCGGCATATATAGGCGATTAAAAATGCGAGGAATTAAAATCTTTGAAATGTAAATGACACGATGAAATTTTTATAGAGGTTCGAAGATGGGGTAATTCTTCTACTCCTCTCTTCTCCAACTCCTGGAGGAATCCACTAGGTAATGATCGGTTTACAAAGTGGTAACAGTCCGGATACAAGTCTTGATCACACAAAATGACTTGATCCTTTGGGACTCGATGCGAGACGCCTTGATCACTCACAGCTTCTCTTACGACTCGGCTTCTTCACAGGGCGTACCGCCTTTGCTACTACTGACTCACTCGGCTCAAGCTTTTTGGATTTGATCACGAAGCCCTCCAAAAGCTTAAGACTTGGTTCGACCTTGAACCTTCCTACAATCCTTCGTGGAATGTAGACCCCTTTTCTTCAAAAGTTTCTCTTCAACGATTGAAGTTATCTTTCCTTCACGGGTGAGTGTTGGATTGATGTGCTTCGTAATGTAGGCTTGAGGATTAATCTTGAATGATTTGAGAGTATTTACGTTATAATTTGATTGATTTCTTGAAAGTTCGTAGTTCAGGTCACTTACTCTCGAGTCATTCCTCGGCCTTTTATAGTGATCTTTCAAAAATTTGCCCGTTGAAGAGATAGGCTTATTTTTGAAAGTCACTTGCGATTGTTGGCTTGTCTTGTTGCGATCCTTGGAATTACCATTTCCTCGTATGAATTGTTCTTTCACCTTTTCGAGTTCGACATGGTGTAGTGCTTCCCATTGGTTCATTCCTTTTGCACGCTCGACCGAGCACTCCGAGAAAGGTGGTATGGAGATATTACTTGTTTAAGTAATTCTCTTGATTTACGTAAACGGATCTTTTTACGATTATCTCGACTTGACCGCATTTTCTTGCTTTCCCCAGGTGACTTAGAGTCGACTTCCAATCATGGATGACTCTTCTCTCACTTCAACTTGAGACTTAGCTTTTCTTGAGTTGACTTGACCGATACTCCACTCGGTGCATCTCACCGCTTCTTGATAGAGTTCCCGTCTTCTCTTCTTTGCCATACTCACTGTCTCACACGTGAGTCTTCCTTCCATCTTGATTGTCTTCTTGCATGTTAGGGCGTAGTGACTTAACTCGGCTTGGCTCTCTAATTGTTACAATGCATTTCTGACAAGAATTGGGGTGCCAACTTTCTATTCTAAGTTTTACATGGCATTCATCAAAATCTAAACAATAAAATTCCTAACAATTTCCCCCTTTTTGATGATGCCAAAACTTAAACCATTCAAAAATGTAAATAACAAAGATACATACGAGATAGTGTATTGACATAGAATGTATCATGCGCAGAATCAATCTTTTATTGATCATATCATTCTTGTTCTTTTACACAATCACAAGGTGTATCGTAGTACATATTTGCCTACGGAAAAGTAAAGAATTTATAGCTTTATTACGAGAAGACTTACATTGTATGTATTTACATAGTGAAATACACGAAGGGTTGGTTGACAACAACACTTCATCTCCTTCGTTGTCTCCTTCTTTCATCTTGTTCAAGATCTTCTTCTCTTCTTCTCTTTTTCTCGTCGTCATTTGCCTTCTTTTTCTTTTCATATGCCTTCCTGGCAGCTTCATCTTTTCTTATTCTTTCTGTCTCTCCTCCCATAGCTGAGTTTGTCTCTTGTTTTCTTGTTCTATTCTTTTTGCATACTCGGCGTTAGTTTTAGCCACTTGCAAATTTGCCACTTGGTTAAGCCCGGCCAAGAGATCCCTCCTTTCTTTCCTGGATCTACGTATTCAATATTCTTGGCGAGGCCTGGGTGCAAGCTTCTTCCTCCACCACGCTTTTCCTTTACCTCGGGCGTATCTTTATCTTGGGTCTTCTTTCCAATTTGAGTGACCACGGAGAGTGACCAGCAGAGTGATCAGCTTAGTGATCTTTGCTGTCGGCTTCTTCACATAACGTGAGACCCTTTTCCCAAGATACAAGTCCCAAGCTTGAGACATAGACATATTTGTAAAGTATCCCTCGGTTCGAGCGTTTTAAATTCATCAACTGATCGTGGCTCTGTCCCCGACATCCGAGATGGCATAAGTGTCTCATCTCTTTGGAATGCCTCCGTGTTCTTTCAAGATGTTCATAACTCGGGCATCCATTCTTCCTTCCACTTCCTTCATCCCCGCTTCAATTGTTTTCTCTTTTTCACCATAGATACAGCAGTGTTAGAGTGGCGAGTTACGAGGAGTTTCTTCGCGATAATGTCACCGTGACAGACCTGTTGAGGGTTTGTGCAATCATCAAGGTCATATCTTTTGATCCTTCCCCCTCGTGATTTTCCTTTCTTCTTTTAACACTTCCTCGGTGATTTTCCTTCCCAGCATTTGCTCCTTCCTTTTCAACTTCGGATCCCCTTGCGCTTTTAGGTATTCCTCTTCCCCCTTTTTGGCATCATCAAAGGAGAGAGAACGCTGAAATAGACTTGCAAGCGGAAGTCAAGCTCTGGCGATAGTTGAGTTTTGTCTCGAGTCTGGCACATGCAAGATGCGGCAGACGAAATTCGGATCGAGTAGCGTTGGACTCTGCTTGAAATCGGCTTCATCTCGGCCATGAGAAGGCTGAATTTTGTATTCATGGTCTCTTCCAAACGTTTGTAGATCACTCTTGTTTTGCTCACGCAGGCTTAACCTCGGCAATGTGAGCTTCATGCATGTGCTCAATACGTTCTCTCGGCCGTTTTTGCATCGGCATTTTCACTCTCCACACCAGACTTGTTGAATAATGTCTTGAAGTATCTCACTTGTTCCACACGCATTGTTTCTTCTGTTGCCACCATTCCCGATCCGGATTGTTATGCCTCTTAAATCGGCGATGAGATTGGCATCTCTGTTGTCGATCGCATATCCATAGAGGCATGATGCCTCTCCATCCGTTCAATCTCAGCGAATAATGCCTTGAACACTTCGCGGACTTAATTTGATTCTTCCGTTTGCGGTGATGGCCATGCGGCGTCAAAATCGTGAATCACTGAACAATGGTGCCTGATTGAAAAACAGAGCTGATGCGTGGTAGCGTGCTTGTTCATTTTCGACTCTTCATGGAGTTCCGGTATCTCCAGGGGAAAAAGGAAAAGATTCTACAAAGGATTCATCACCGCCAACTAGGATTTGTTCGATGATGAGCGGTGCACGTGAAGTTCTTTTGGGAATCGATCTGCTGCGACTTGAGGAGCTCAACGCGGTGGACGCCGGTTGGTGGGTTTTGTTGTGAAGTGGTCCCGGTTCTGCTGAGCCTCATTGTCTCAACAACCGTTGGTCTCGGTGATTTTTCCAATTGCGTGGAGGTCTCGGCCTTATCGATGCGTCATCGGACGATGATGAGATTTCCATTGGTGGCTCATCATCAAAATTAAAGGTTTGACGAGTAGTCTTGGGATCGAACTTGCTCGTGCTTGGAGCATCCGCAGAGTCTTTTGGATTTGTCACGGGGATGACTCAAAAACGCTTCCCGATCCCGAGAAAGGTTACATCGAGATTAACCTGGGAATCATGAAGTGCGCTTATCTCCTTCTCGGATGGGTCGTTGATAGCGGGAGGGATGTTCTCTACTTGACTACCTTACCCCTAAGTCTCAACCTCCCGTGGGCCTTCATTACCTCCGGCGGTCTCTCTTTGCGGCGAGGCATTGATCCTCCCTTTCGGCAGTCGTGTCACGTTGTCTTAGGGTCTTCTGCGTGGCATCCATTGAGTCTCAACCCCATGGATTGCACTTTCATCGCCAGTGTTAACTCCCGGGCCGTTCCATCTCAGTGCCTCGGCAAAGAGCGTCATTTAGCCTTCGTGCGATTTGGCACCTCGGTGAGACGTCTCAATCGCCTCGAGCTTCGTTGATGGCAACTTGTTGTTCTTCTTGTGTTTGTATTTTCTCTATTTCGCCTCCTTGATTCATTGTGGAGTCATCTGCGCATCCTCCAACCTTGCTGCCGGTGGAGGGAGGGAGTTCCCCCTCGGTGGCGCACCGAGTGACTTGAATGGGGTCACTCGTCTCCAAACTCCCTACTGTTTCGATTGTATGTTCAGCCGTTCGGGCGGAGTGGTAAAACACCTTCAATAGGGGTTGGCTCATTGGGGTCCCCACTATCCCGGTTTCATCGCCAAGTCCCTTATTGCCTTCTTCCGAGTGAGTGGGAAGTGGTGGCGGCAACAACGTTGATGGCGATTTTGAACCACTCCCATTGGATCAATTTCAGTGTGTTACGAGGACTCTTCTGGTCCCTCTATCGGTCTTTGCTCGTGAAGGATTCTTGATTCGTGCAATGCTTGCTTTGCATTTGCAACTCTTCTCAGAAAGGACGGCATTCTCCCATCCTCATCGCTATCGAGAGAGGACATCAAGGAGAGGATGTGTGTGTTATGTGGTGCGGAGATAGGGGGATGCTTGCCTTCTCACGTGCCTCGGCTTCCTCTCGCTTGCTTTTCTTTCTCCTTGTCCTTGTAGAGATCTGCGGGATGTCATGCGATTGTCTTCATCCCGATCTTTGGGAGTACGGTGGTGTCGATCCAAGGAAGCTCAACGAGTTCCTCTTCTTCTTCTATGAACTCGGCCGTTGGAACTGTTCCTGGATCGACTCAACTTCCATTTCCTCCACTCACGCAGACGATTTTGGATGTCAGGGTAAGGTGGAGATAGGATCATCACATCACTATCCGCTTTATCGCCTTCTTCTTGTGTTTTGGTGTGTGGACTACAAACTGTGTCTTATGGTTGCCTATCTTTGATCGCCTTGAGACTTGGCTTGTTTCATCAATTACATCTAGAGACTCTACTTCTCCGGCGAGTCTCCGTATCCGCTCTCACCGGTGAGTGGGCGACTCGGCCGGTTTCTCAAGCTCGGAGTGCTTGACAATTCTTCTTCGTCTCTAGTTTGTACCGGACGGTTTACCGTTCGAGACGGTCCTCTCGAGTCTTGGGCGGCCGGGGCGGTCTTTGGTGTCTTTTTCGAAGCGGGCCATCTTGGCTTCTCGGTTCTTCTCTTTTGACGATCGGAGAAGGTATTTGTGAGTCCTTCTCGACGGCCGCTGCAGCGGGCGGGAGACACGGCTTGGGCGGGCGGTGACTCTTCTTTGGGGCGGGAGCATGTTTGTTTTCTTTGTTTGGGGCGTGATCTTCTTAGCCGTGCGGGCGACTTTCTTCTTGGGTGGGGAGGAAACAGTTTGTATCTTGGGTCACCGATTCCCCTCACTCGTGTCGCTCTCTTGGCGTAAGCTCTCTTGTGCGCCCGAGAGAGATTTGCTCAACATCCTCTTGTTAACATGGAATGCTTTCCCATGTCTAAGAGGACTCCTTTCACCTCCATTAGCCGGCCAATCACTAGGCCATATCCTAGGATCCTCCAAATGAGCCATCTTCCTTGAAGGATTTGTTCCCCACGTTAAGCGAGTCTGCTTTGTAGACAAACTCAGCCAGTTTATCTTCTTTTTCTGCGATGATTGCAGCCATTACGATCATTTTGCCTTTGTGATTGGTCAAAGTCCAAATTTGATGTCGATACATTTGGAAACTATGTCCAAGAGCTTGTGATAATCTTCCTTGTGATCTCTTGTTTGCTTTGTGTATACTATTTTATCAAGACAATCGGGCTTGGCTATTTCTTTCCAAGCATCGCCCAAGTTTACATCACCGTTAATCTCGATGCTCCATCTCAGGTAGTGAGCAATGTTCGCCAAATCCTTGGCGAGAGATAGTCACCGCTTTCGTGAGCAGATGACTTTATTCCTTCATCGTGAATCTCGGCATTCACGTAGAATTGTGCGACCTCCTCCACATATGTCATCGGGTATTCTAACGTCGAAACGGTTTCGAGACGGGGCGTTTCCAACTTTTCAGCGATTTTCTTCACTAGGGTGTCGTCGGACCCCTGTTTCACCATTCCGTCGAAATCCACCATAGAGCCGGGTGTGGATTTGCTTTCCTAACTTGGCAAAGTCATAAGTTGGTGCCATATTTCAGGGGATTATATCGAAGAAAAACTTCGAAATTGATTTGAAGATAGATAGGGTTCGAGAGAATTTTTGCTTTTGCTTTTGAGAGAAAGAAATGAAACAGTTTTAGAAGTGTGAGAGAGAAAGGGACGAAAATGGTTTAAATATGGTTTATGAAAGGGCGTGCGGGTGGTTTTGAAATGTGATCGAAATCAACGGCTTAGATTTTGCACGCCTATTTAGCATTTAATGTCTCGTATTTAATGCGGCAAAGATTTATATCCAATCATAAGCTTGGTGTGCGGCTTTATGTCAGTACACATCATCATTATGCCGACGTATTCCTTAAAACATTCCCGCTTAGTCAAAAACGCATTTGCGTTTTTGTCACTTTGCTCATAAGTGACTCGACTTATCCCTTAGGCGATTTAACTCTACTTCTCACGATTCTCTTGGTGACTCGGCTATCAGTGACTCGGTGTAAACTTGTCTTTCACGATCTGGTGATTTACTTAGTTGATTTGTGAGTTCACTCTTTTTCCCTTTTTGTGTTCCATTTCTTTTCTTTGATTTTTAAGTGTCACTTTCACTCAATTAACCCTAACTCATGTTTGAGTTCTTCAAATCTTGACTCACATAATGGTTTTGTGAAGATGTCGGCTAGTTGTTTATCGGTTGAGATATATTCGAGGATGATGTCCTTCTTTTCAACGTGATCTCTTATGAAATGATATCGACATCAATATGCTTTGTTCTTGAGTGCAACACGAGGATTTTGAGTGATTGCTATTGCACTTGTGTTATCACACATGATTGGAATTTCTTTTTCCTCAACTTCATAGTCTCTCTCATTCTTTGTCTCATCCATAGGACTTGGGCACAACAAACCGCCCGCATGTGACTATGTATTCTCAAGCTGTAGAGGTGGCTATTGAATTTTGCTTCTTGCTAAACCAGGAAATCGACTGTTTCCTAGCATTTGACATGTGCAAGTGCTCTTCTGTCCACTCTACATCCAAGATAGTCGTCGAATCTGAATAGCAAATTAGCTTGAATCCACCTTCCTTTGGATACCATAGGCCTACTTCTTGGCTTCCTTTTAAGTATCTCAAAATTCTCTTAGTTCTTTGTCATATGGCTCTCCTTTGGAGCGATTGAAATCTTGCACATACACCTACTGACAAAAAGGTGATGTCCGGCCTGCTTGGCTTTGTGAGATAGAGCAATGATCCAATAAGTGCTCAGTATCTTGTTTGATCTACTGGGCTTGCCATCTGCATCCATGTCCATTTTGGTGATGTATTCCTTGGTATTTTTACGAGAAGATTTATCCTCCATACCAAACTTCTTCATTAAATCTCTGGTGAATTTTGTTTGACTTATGAATGTTCCTTCCTTCGGATGTTTCACTTGGAGTCCAGGAAGAATGTCGACTCTCCCATCATGCTCATTTCAAATTTACTTTGCATGAGGTTTGAAAATTTTCACACAGCTCTTTGTTTGTAGATCCAAAAATGATGTCATCCACATATATTTGAACAAGCAAGATACTCTTTTTGTCTTGAATTCTGAAAAGTGTTCTATCTACTTTTCCTTTTGTGAATCCATTTTCGATTAGGAATTGTGACAAGGTATCATACCAAGCTCGGGTGCCTGTTTCAATCCATATAGAGCTTTCTTGAGTTTGTATACCTTATCTCCAAGAGTCTTCCTCGAATCCGGAGGTTGTTCAACATACACTTCTTCTTCCAATAAACCATTTAGGAATGCACTTTTTACATCCATCGATATACAATGAAATCCTTGTGAGCGGCATAGGCAAGAAACATCCTTATAGCTTCCAATCTTGCTACGAGGGGCAAATGTTTCATCAAAATCTATCCCTTCTTCTTGGCAATATCCTTTGGCTACTAGTCTTGCTTTGTTTCTTACCACAGAACCTTCCTCGTTCATCTTGTTTCTGAACACCCATTTAGTACCAATAACGTTTTGATGTGTGGGTCTTTGAACTAATTCCCATACTTTATTTCTTTCAAACTGATTCAGCTCTTCTTGCATAGCTTGAATCCAATGTGTGTCATCCAATGCTTGTAACACATCTTTGGGCTCTATTTGCGAGATAAAGCATGTGAACATAGCTTCTTGTTGAGTTCTGGATGAGTTCTGGATCTTGTTTTGACACCTTCTCTTATATCTCCAATGACAAGTTACGTGGATGGTCTCTCACCATCTTACATCGAGGTTGAAGTAAGTTAGTGGTTCATTGTCTAGCAGTTGTGTTGCTTTGATCAGCTCTCTCGCACTCACTTAGCTGCAAAATTTTCCAAAGATTTTATGAGACTCGGCTATCTCATCTTCATCTCGAGTTAATAGTTCGGCTTCAAACTTGACATAGGGACTCTTACGTATGGTTGGATGATTCGACTTATCACCGACTCTTCAATGTCTTCTCCATTTACATTTGGCTCATCGAATACCACATGAATGGATTCTTCGCAACCATAGTTCTTTTGTTGAGTACTCTGTAGGCTTTGCTTTCACGGTGAGTATCCTAAGAAGATACCTACATCGACTTTAGCATCAAAAGCCTTTAGATTGTCTTTGCCATTGTTGTGGATGAAGCATTTACATCCAAATATTACAAATATGCAACATTTGGTTTTCTTCCGGTCAAATCTCATAGGGAGTCTTTGTCACCGTCTATTTATCATACATCTGTTTTGGGTGTAGCAAGTTGTGTTAATTGCTTGACCCAAAATCTTTTGGTAACCCCGCCCCTAACATGGTCCTTGTTGCTTCTTTGAGGGTTCTATTCCTTCTTTCGCAACTCCATTCTGTTGTGGGAGTTCTTGCTTTGATAGTTCATGACCAATACCATTTTCAACACAATCTTCGAGTTATTATTCCATTGACAAATTCGGTTCCTCTGTCGATCTTATTTTGATAATGGTTTGACTCTTCTCGTTTTGAATCCTCTTCATCACACCGTGGTAGTTTTTGTAGAGTTTCTTTCTTCTTACACATGAATATTGTCCATGTATATCTTGAGTAGTCATCTACTACCACCAAGGTGTATTTCTTTCCACTTATCTTTGGCCGGTTCCACTTTGGGCCAAATAGATCCATATGAAGCGGATGCAATATTCTTGTTGAGGATGGGCATGTCTTTTCTTTGAATGACGACTTGATTTGTTTTCCCTTCTCGACATCGTCACATATTCTCTCCTTTTTGTATCTTCGAGTCGGTAGTCCTTCCACAAGATGACTTCTTGCCGACATTGTTAATTGTTTTGAAATTCGGGTGACTCGACTTTTTTGTGCCACAAACTTGATTCATTTGTGCTTTTTGCTAGTAGAGCAGTCTTTGGTGTTGCGGTTGACCAATCCACGACATACATATTCTTCTCGTCTACATCCTTGCAACACAACTTCATTTGATTCAATATCCTTGATTTGGCATACACCCATGTTGAATCCAACATTGTAGCCCTTGTCACGAGTTGGTCGATGCTCGATAAGTTGAAGTTGAGTCCTTCAACATATGCAACATCCGTGATTTCTAATCCATTCCTCTTGATGGATCCAATGCCTCTTATTTCACCAGGAGCTTCATTTCCTCCAAATATCACTTTTGCTCCTTTTACTTCCTTGAATTTTGACAGATTTTTCTTGTTTCTGTCATGTGTCCGGAATAACCATCTGTCCATGTACCAGGTTCCTTGGCACTCACTGTTCCTTGAACACTCCGCAATCAAGGAAATTAAGTTTTAGGTACCCATACTTGTCCGGGTCTGAGGGGTTAGAATTGTAAGATGATCCAACCAACCTATAGCCAAATGATTTGACTCTAAGGGGTTGCCATCTATCGATGCCATAATCATAATTAATCCTGGCAAATTGCTTGGGGATTCTAGGTTCATACAAATGTCTCTTTTGTCTGTATGCTGCATATGTGTTTTAGCAATTGCCTTTCTTGGGTAATTGTGGTGTCTTTGAGTGTAGTGCCTAGGTGCATATGTGTGCTTGATGAAAGCTCTTGTACTTTTGGAATGGCCTTTCTTTGAGTTCTAGGCCTTTGCCATTTGGGCTTATATTCCATAAGTTTATGTTGATAGTTTACATTATTCCAATCGGCTTGGCTTGGATATTTTCTACCATTCCCATCATATGTATTTCTCTTATAGATTTTACGGGTTTTTGGTAGCTCTTTCTTCTTTTACGAGTAATTTTTGTTTGGAGTTTTTGAGAATTTGGCTAAATCTCTTCTCAATTTGTCCTTTCAAGCACTCAACTCATCGTTTTTTCCTTTTCCTTTATAACCAAGGCCGTTTAGCTTGTTATTGTGCTTTGGAGTGAATGTGTGTGCAACATTTAGAGTTTTGGATTTTTCGGACTCTTCATGGCTTGAAGATCCTTTTTCCAAAATTACTTTTGAAGTTTGACATAGCACGGAGGAGTTAAATCTAAGCTGTCTTGTCTCCACATTCTCTTTGACTCATAATAAGATCATCCAATGATTTAGATGCCTTAGTGAATGAGGCAATAACATTCTTGAGGTCATTCTCCCTCTTTTCTATAGCAAATTTCTGCTATTAATTTAGCATTTTCACCTTTAAACTTTCATTCTCATCGGCTATTTGACTTAGAGTACTCGGCTCCTTAGTCGACTTTGAGTTTTGACTTTTGAGTAGGTTGTTTTCCTCATTCAATAGTGTGTGTGAGGATTTAATGTGTTCAAAATCTTTCATCATTTTGCCTAATGAATCATAAAGATCGAGTGGGTGATGAAGTGTGTGTGTCACGTCACTATCACTAGTGTCGAGTTTGTTGAGTTAGATTGTACCTCATCTTCTTGGTCGAGTTGATCTTGTTCTTTGGCCATCAAGCGGATCGGGCTTCTTCTTGAGTCACTTGAGTAGTCGGCTTCATCGCTTGCTCTCGAGTCACCGTCTCTCTTGACTTGGCTGTTTAGCTTCTAGTCTCTGCGACCATCATTGCCTTTTTCCTTTCTTGTCTTCTTTCTCACAAGACCTTCCTTTCTTCTTCATCCTGTATTTGTTGACTACGGGATATGGGCGATCAATGGCGTAGTGACCTGGTTGTCTACGATTCAAAGATAGATATTCAACCTTTTGATTAGCTCTTTCCATTCTTGGATTGTCGACCCTTTGATACTCAACTTTTTGATGATCTGTTCTCTTGGTTGGCCTATCTTCCCTTGATTTGGAGGGAGCCGAGTGTCCTCTCTGAAGATTCACCCTTTCCTCTCTTGTAGTTCTTATTAAAGAACTTGTTGAATCTTTTAACCATCGGGGCTATTTCTTTCCGGGTCAATGACTTCTTTGACCTCGGCTCTCTTTCACATCTTTAACAATTAGAGCAAATTGTTTTGGAGTACATTGTCTCTTCCTGGTCTTTTTCTTCTCGGCTCAAACTCGTAGGCTTTGAGGTCGAAAATAACTCATGGTTGGATGTCTTTGATAGGTCCATGGAATGTCTCGTGCCATGACCTTCATTTCCCATTCACCGGAAGACTTTTTAGGATCTTCATACACATTTCCTTCGTGTATATTCCTTTCCAAGTGCGAACTGACTCATTTGTGATTTACGTGAACCAGCATCTAGTTGATCCAGGTTTTCTCTGTGATCATTTTGAAGTTCTCAAATTTACGTACACCCAGACGATAATTTGTTTTCTTTGATTTGCTTTCTGAGCCTTCACAAATCAATGTCGACTTGTCCCGATTTCTTTAGCCGTTTTGCATGATTTGACTTTATTGAACATGGCTTTGTCGAGGTTTTGTAAAGAATGTCCTTGGCTACATTGTCCAGGTTGTATCTTTTTCTGTCATCATTTGTCCACTCGGTTCTTGGTTTTTCAACCATGACTGTGCAGGAGCAACATCTTCTTCTCCTTCACCGCAACTCTTCGTGCAGATTGTGTTCACCTTTAAGATTTGCGAGGCCCATCTTCTATCACTATCCACATCTCATCATGTAATCTTTGATAGATGAGCTCTTTGCATCACAATTTTCCAATCATCAAATTCTTCAATAGTGAACATAGGGATGCGTGTCAAATTTGCTTCCATGATAATAACTTTTAATGATAAAAAGAGTTTCGAGAGTTTAAGTACTAAAGCAGACTTTGAAAAGTTTGGAGATCTAGTTCAGTAACCAGTGCGGAGGGTTCAATGAACCAACCGCTCTGATACCACTTGTAGGTCCCAAGGGGTGTAAGTGTAAGGTTTAGAAGGGGGGGTTGAATAAACCTTACCAAATTTTCGATTTAGTCCTTTTAAATATACAGAGTTGATTCTTCACAGCTGTGTCCTTGATGGACAGTCGATTTAGTCAATCAGTAGAGTTAGTCTCTCAACAGACTCAACTGAGCTGTTGATGGAATAACTCAGCTGTTGACTCTAAATTAACTCAACTGTGGTTTTGTTTTCAGCGGAAGACTTAACACCCTTAAGTTTGATTAAGTAAGAGTTTAGTGCTGGGTTTAGTACTTGTATTATCAAATGGATAGCAAATTTATCAGCATATATTAAAATGCAGGAATTAAAATGCTGAAATGTAAATGACACAGTGAAATTTTTATAGAGGTTCGAAGATGGGGTAATTCTTCTACTCCTCTCTTCTCCAACTCCTGGAGGAATCCACTAGGTAATGATCAGTTTACAAAGTGGTAACAGTCCAGATACAAGTCTTGATCACACAGCTGACTTGATCCTTTGGGACTCAGTCTGGAGACGCCTTGATCACTCAGCTGGCTTCTCTTACGACTCAGCTTCTTCACAGGGCAGCTGCCTTGCTACTACAACTCACTTGCTCAAGCTTTTTGGATTTGATCACGAAGCCCTCCAAAAGCTTAAGACTTGGTTCGACCTTGAACCTTCCTACAATCCTTCGTGGAATGTAGACCCCTTTTCTTCAAAAGTTTCCTCTTCAACTGATTGAAGTTATCTTTCCTTCACAGGTGAGTGTTGGATTGATGTGCTTCGTAATGTAGGCTTGAGGATTAATCTTGAATGATTTGAGAGTATTTCTGGTTATAATTTGATTGATTTCTTGAATGTTCGTAGTTCAGGGTCACTACTCTCAGAGTCATTCCTCAGCCTTTTATAGTGATCTTTCAAAAATTTGCCCGTTGAAGAGATAGGCTTATTTTTGAAAGTCACTTGCAGTCGTTGGCTTGTCTTGTTGCAGTCCTTGGAATTGCCATTTCCTCGTATGAATTGTTCTTTCACCTTTTCAGAGTTCTGACATGGTGTAGTGCTTCCCATTGGTTCATTCCTTTTGCACGCTTCTGGGACTGAGCACTCCGAGAAAGGTGGTATGGAGATATTACTTGTTTAAGTAATTCTCTTGATTTCTGTGCAACGGATCTTTTACAGTTATCTCGACTTGACTGCATTTCCTTGCTTTCCCCAGGTGACTTGAGTCGACTTCCAATCATTGGATGACTCTTCTCATCACTTCAACTTGAGACTTAGCTTTTCTTGAGTTGACTTGATCGATACTCCACTCACCATCTCACCGCTTCTTGATAGAGTTCCCGTCTACTCTTCTTTGCCATACTCACCTGTCTCACACAGAGTCTTCCTTCCGTCTTGATTGTCTTCTGTTAGCATGTTAGGGCGAGTTTAACTCACCTTTGGCCACTCTAATTGTTCCAATGCATTTCTGAAGAATTGGGGTGCCAACTTTCTATTCTAAGTTTTACATGGCATTCATCAAAATCTAAACAATAAAATTCCTAACAAAGGTAGTTTCTCAGAGAGTTTCTTTCTTCTTACACATGAATATTGTCCATGTATATCTTGAGTAGTCATCTACTACCACCAAGGTGTATTTCTTTCCACTTATGCTAGCCGGTTCCACTTTGGGCCAAATAGATCCATATGTAGCGGTGCAATATTCTTGTTGAAGATGGGCATGTCATTTCTTTGAATGATGATTTGATTTGTTTTCCTTCTCGACATGCATCACATATACTCTCCTTCTTGTATCTCGAGTCCGGAAGTCCTTCCACAAGATTACTTCTTGCAAGCTTGTTAATCGTTTTGAAATTCGGTGACTCGGCTTTTTTGTGCCTGAACTTGATTCAACTTTGTGCTCTTTGCTAATAGACAGTCTTTGGGTGTAGCGGTTGACCAATCTACTACATACATGTTCTTTTATGCGCATCCTTGCAACACAACTTCATTAGATTCAGTATCCTTGATTTGGCATATACCCATGTTAAATCCAACATTATAGCCCTTGTCACGCGAGTTGATTGATGCTTAACAAGTTGAAGTTGAGTCCTTCAACATATGCAACATCTCGTGATTTCTAATCCGTTCCTCTTGATGGATCCAATGCCTCTTATTTCACCCGGAGCTTCATTTCCTCCAAATATGACTTTTGCTCCTTTAACTTCCTTGAATTTTGACAGATTTTTCTTGTTTCTGTCATATGTCCGGAATGTGACCACTTTCCATGTACCAGTTCCTTGGCACTTTTCACTTTCCTTGAACCTGCAATCAAGGAAATTAAGTTTTAGGTACCCATAATTATGCAGGTCCTGGGGGTTAGAATTGTAAGATGATCCAACCAACTTATAGCCAAATGATTTGACTCTAAGGGGTTGCCATCTATCGCTGCCATAATCATAATTAATCTTGGCAAATTGCTTGGGGATTTTAGGTTCATACAAAACCCTCTTTTGTCAGTATGCTGTGTATATTTTTAGCAATCGCCTTCTTTGGGTAATTATGGTGTCTCTGAGTGTAGTGCCTAGGTGCATATGTGTCTTTGATGAAAGCTCTTATACTTTTGGAATGGCCTTTCTTGAGTTCTGGCCTTTGCCATTTGGGCTTATATTCCGTAGTCTATGATAGTTCACATCATTCCAATCGGCTTGGCTTGGATATTTTCTACCATTCCCATCATATGTATTTCTTTTATAGATTTTCTGGGGTTTTGGTAGCTCTGCTTCTTCTTTACGAGTATTTTCTGTTTGGAGTTTCTTTGAGGAACTCATTGAATCTCTTCTCGCTTGTCCTTTCAGCGCACTCAATCGGCCGTTTTTTCCTTTTCCTTTATAACCAAGGCGGTTGCTAGTAATTGTGCTTTGGAGTGAATGTGTGTGCAACATTTAGAGTTTTGGATTTTTAGACTCTTCATTGCTTGAAGATCCTTTTTCCAAAATTACTTTTGGAGTTTGACATAGCACGAGGAATTAAATCCTAAGCTTTGTCTTGTCTCCACATTCTCTTTGACTCATAATAAGATCATCCAATGATTTAGATGCCTTAGTGAATGAGGCAATCACATTTTTGAGGCCATTCTCCCTCTTTTCTATGGCAACTATTTACGCTATAAGCTTAGCATTTTCACTTTAAACTTTCATTCTCATCGACTATTTGACTTAGAGTACTCGGCTCCTTAGTCACTTTGTGAGTTTTGGCTCTTGAGTAGGCTGTTTTCCTCATTTAATAGTGTGTGTGAGGATTTAATGTGTTCAAAATCTTTCATCATTTTGCCTAATGAATCATAAAGATCGGTGGGTGATGAAGTGTGTGTGTCACGATCACTATCACTAGAATCGAGTTTGATGAGTTGGAGTGTACCTCATCTTCTTGGTCGAGTTGATCTTGTTCCTTGGCCATTAAGCGGATCGGGGCTTCTTCTTCGAGTCACTTGAGTAGTCGGCCATTGCTCTCTGCGAGATCATGGTGTGTCTTTTGACTCAAAGATTTTGCGCACCAACATTGCCTTTTTCTTTTCTTGTCTTCTTTCTCTCAAGACCTTTCTTTCTTCTTCATTCTTGTATTTGTTGACTACAGGGATATGGGCGAAATGGCATAGTGACACTGTTGCCTACGGTTCCAAGATAGATATTCAACCTTTTGATCGACTCTTTCCATTCTTGGATTGTCGACCCTTTGATATTGACTTTTTGATGATCTGTTCTCTTGGTTGGCCTATCTTCCCTTGACTTGGAGGAGCCGAGTGTCTTACGGAAGATTCGCCCTTGCCTCTCTTGTAGTTCTTATTGAAGAACTTGTTGAACCTTTTAACCATCGGGGCTATTTCTTCCGGATCAATGACTTCTTTGACCTCGACTCTCTTTCCATCCTTAACAATTAGAGCAATTGTTTTGGTACTGCAAATTGTCTCTTCCTCGATCTTTTTCTTCTCGGCTCAAATTCGTAGGCTTTGAGATCGAGAATAGTTCATGGTTGGAGGTCTTCGATAGGTCCATGGAATGTCTTAGTGCCATGACCTTCATTTCCCATTCACCGGAAGACTTTTTAGGATCTTCATACACATTTCATTCTGTATATTCCTTTCCAAGTGCGGATAGCTCGTTGGTGATTTTACGTGAACCGAGCATCCGGTTGATCCAGGTTTTCTCCGAGATCATTTTGAAATTCTCAATTTTTTGTACAGCCCATTTGATAATTTATTTTCTTTGATTTGCTCACGAGCCTTCACAAATCGGTGTTAGTTTGTCCCGATTTCTTTAGCCGTTTTGCATGATTTGACTTTATTGAACATGGCTTTGTCGAAGGTTTTGTAAAGGATGTCCTTGGCTACATTGTCCAGGTTGTATCTTTTTTCATCATTTGTCCACTCGTTCTTGGTTTTCAACCATGGCTGGTCTAGGGCAACATCATCTTCACCTTCGATTTAGGCTCTTCTTACAATTGTGTTCACCTTTAAGATTTGCGGTGGCCCATCCTCTATCACTATTCACATCTCATCATGTAATCTTGATAGATGAGCACGCATACGAATTTTCCAATCATCAAATTCTTCAATTGTGAACATAGGGATGCATGTCAAATTTGCTTCCATGATAATAAATTTTAATGATAAAAAGAGTTTTGAAAGTTTAAGTACTAAAGCGAGACTTTGAAAAATTTGGAGATCTAGTTCGAAACCGGTGCGGAAGGCTCAATGAACCAACCGCTCGATACCACTTGTAGGTCCCAAAGGGTGTAAGTGTAAGGTTTAGAAGGGGGTTGAATAAACCTTACCAAATTTTTGATTTAGTCCTTTTAAAAATTCAGAGTTGATACTACGATTGTGTCCTTGGTGGATGACCAATTTAGTTAATCAGTAGAGTTAGTCTCTCAACAGACTCAACTGAGCTGTTGATGGAATAACTCAGCTGTTAAGTCTAAATTAACTCAACTGTGGTTTGTTTTCAGCGGAAGACTTAACACCCTTAAGTTTGGTTAAGTAGAGATTTAGAGCTTGATTTAGTACTTAGAGATTATCTAATGGATAGCAAATATGTCAGCAGATTAAATAAATATGATGCAAGAATTAAAGTGCTGAAATGTAAATGACACAATAAGATTTTTATAGAGGTTCGAAGATGGGGTAATTCTTCTACTCCTCTCTTCTCCAACTCCTGGAGGAATCCACTAGGTATTGATCAATATACAAAGTGGTAATAGTCCGGATACAAGTCTTGATCACACAATGACTTGATCCTTTGGGACTCGATCGAGACGCCTTGATCACTCGGTGGCTTCTCGTGCGACTCGAAACTTCTTCACGGGCAAAATGTGCTTGCTACTACAGCCCACTTGCTCAAGCTCTTTGGATTTGATCACGAAGCCCTCCAAAAGCTCAAGACTTGGTTCGACCTTGAACCTTCCTACAATCCTTCGTGGAATGTAGACCCTTGATTCTTCAATAATTTCCTCTTCAACCGATTGAAGTTATCTTTCCTTCACACGGTGAGTGTTGGATTGATGTTCTTCGTAGTGTAGGCTTGAGGATTGAGCGTTTAATAACTTGAGAATATTTCAGTTACAGATTCTAATAATTGCTTGAATGTTTTTGGTTCGGTCCCCGCTCTCGTAGTCATTCCTCGGCCTTTTATATTTATCTTTCAAAAATCGCCCGTTGAAGAGATAGCTTATTTTTGAAACTCACTTGTGGTCGTTGGCTTGTCTTGTTGCGTCCTTGGAATTGCCACTTCCTCGTATGAATTGTTCTCCCGACTTTTTAGAGTTCGACACGGTGTAGTGCTTCCCATTGGTTTATTCCTTTTGCACGCTTCGGGATCGAGCATTTCGAGAAAGGTAGCATGGAGATATTACTTGTTTAGGTAATTCTCTTGATTTACGTACGGATCTTTTTCGATTATCTCGACTTGACTCGCATTTCCTTGCTTTCCCAGGTGACTTAAGTGACTTCCAATCATTGGATGACTCTTCCATCACTTCAACTTGAGACTTGGCTTTTCTTGAGTTGACTTGACGATACTCCACTCACCGCATCTCACCGCTCCTTGATAGAGTTCCGTCTTCTCTTCTTTGCCATACTCACCGTCTTGCGGTGGAGTTTTCCTTCTCCGGTTGTCTTCTTGCATGTTTGGACATAGTGACTTGACTCGAAACGACTTGACAGCCCTATTTATTACAATGCGATTTACAACAATAATTGGGGTGCCAACTTCCTATTCTAAGTTTTACATGGCATTCATCAAAATCTAAACAATAAATTTCCCAACGAAAAGCATGTTTTTAGCTTGGATGGAAGCCAATAAAATATATCCTGAAGCTAGGGAGTTGACTTACGCCAAGCTCCAACTAAATTCGTTTGGAAAGCGAGCTTAGAAAGTGGATGCCGAGGAAGATTGGAAAATCAATAGGGCGTGCTTTTATGTCCCTCCGGGTTGTGGGGATATGTACTTATTTGAGGTGTCTCATTAACGTGGTCCGAGGGGCTACGTGTCACAACGACTACAAAAAGGTCAACGGTGTACAACACTCTTCCTATCGCGAGCCTTGCTATTCTCTTGGTCTGTTAGAAGACGATAGGGAATATATTGATGTCATCATTGAGTCGAGTCATCAAGGGCATCTCGAGACACTAAGAAGTTTGTTTGTCTCATTGTTGTCATCGAATTCTTTGAGCGGGCGAGGAAGCGAGTATGGGAGAAGTGTTGGGAGTTCCTTTCGGATGATATATTATATAATCGAAGACGACTTTTAAATCACCAAGGTATTCATGTATTATATTTTATATTTTATGTCATTTCTTTTTGGAGGATTTTTTCATTGTTTATAAATTATAGTGATATTCCTTTTTTATGAAATTTATTATATTTCTTCTTCTTCTGCAGAGCTGGTATTGAGTAAGAGCCAAATCAAGAATTTTGCCTTATCGGAAATTGAAAAATTGTTAAGAAGACGTGGTAAGAGTCTACGCAATTTTGATTCAATACCATTTTCGGATGTTGACAATCTTCAAAATCACCGAAACAGACTGATATACGACGAGTTGCGATACGATTGTAAGGAGCTAATGCTTGAGCATCGGAATCTGCTTGCCAAGCTAAACGATGAACAACGTAATATTTACTCGAAAATAATGCATGCGGTGGCATCCGATAAGGGTGGTATGTTTTTTGTCTACGGATATGGAGGTACAGGCAAGATATTTTTGTGGAGGGCTTTATCTACAGGAGAAATTGTACTAAACGTTGCATCGAGCAGCATAGCATCTCTTCTGTTGCCAGGTGGTAGGCCTGCACATTCCCAATTTGTTATTCCCTTAAACCCAAATCAAGAATCAACATGCAATATCAATCAGGAGAGTCCGCTTGCGGAGTTGATTATTCGTTCAAAGCTTATAATCTGGGACGAAGCACCGATGATGCACAAGTTTTGCTTTCAAGCGCTTGACGAAACTTTGCGAGCTCTTTTAAAACAAGACAACCCATTGGCGGAAAACATAGTGTTCGGAGGGAAAACTGTTGTGTTCAGAGGTGACTTCAGGAAGATCTTGCATGTTATACCAAAGGGAAGTCGGCAGGACATTGTGAATGCAACCATTAATTCATCGCATATGTGGACAGATTGCATGATTTTAAAACTCGACTAAGAACATGCGCCTTCAAAGCTTAGGTGGAACCGATGATTATGCGAGTTGGTGCAATTTTCTGAATGGATTGCAAGTATTGGAGACGGAACTATCGGAGGATCGAATGATGGTTGTGCAACTATTGATATACCAGAAGATATCGTTCTGCACTCTTCTGGTGATCCAATTGCAACTATTGTCGATAGTACTTATCCGATGTTTAGAGACGTCATTGATGATCCGACTTACTTGAAAGACAGGGGCTATACTTGCACCGACCACCGATGTTGTTGAGTCCATAAATCGATATATGACGTCTTTAAATTCTTCCGGGGTCGATTTATTTTAGCTCGATATCACGTGCAAATCGATGCTAATGTAGACTTCTTTGCACGATCTGCACACACCAATTTTTGAATGGGATAAGATGTTCCGGTGTTCCTAATCATGAATTGCATTTGAAGGTTGGTACCCTTGGTTATGCTCTTGAGAAACATGGACCATTCTATTAGATTGTGTAACGGCACTAGATCAGTTATTACGAGACTCGCCAAACATGTACTTGAAGCTAAAATTCTTACCGAACGAATGCGGTCATAAGGTCTTGATTCCGCGAATGACATTGACCCCATCGGACCTCGATTCCATTCAAGTTTCAACGTGAAGCGATTCCCTCTTATTGTATCGTATGCGGTGACTATAAATAAGAGTCAAGGTCAATCCCTCTCAAATGTCGGGCTATTTTGCGGAATCCAGATTCGACCATGGCCAATTATACGTTGTTGTTTCCAGTCACCAATTGGAATGGTTTGAAAATATTAGTCGTGGTGGCGGCCACTTAATCAAATAACAAGCAGACAACGAACGTCGTGTACAAAGAAGTCTTTCAAAATTTGTAGTTTTTTTATATAGTGTTTTAATCTAATTTATTTGTTTAAATTTTATTTTACATTTTTATATTTTATTAATGTTACTCTTTTAACGTCGATCAAATTGTTCAACACAACAAATTCTATATTGTTCAACACAATCCAATTACAAATGCCCAATATAACACTCACCGTGCATTGCACGGGTGTAACACTAGTATATGTAAAAATAAAAAGTGATAAATATTTGATATTTCATTATTTTTGGTAATCAACTTTCTTTAAATATTTTTTTAAAAAAATGATATAAAAAGTAGAATTATGCAAAACAGTTTTCCAAATTTGTGGTATGTATTGCATTAATTATTGTGTTTATCTTTTTTCTTTTTAAAAAATAATAACTTTTTCATTTTGATCCGTTTTTGACGTATAATATATCAAACTAACCATTTTTTACGATTTTCATGTTGACACTCATATTGCATATATTACAGTAAAAAGCATAATAAATAAAAATATCATAAATATTTAATTATTATTTTGTACTTTGTAATAGGCTTTAAAAATAGTGCATCCGGATTATTGGATATCAATTCAAATATTCATGTATTTTGGATATTGATGATTTATGATATATGTGTAGTTTTTATTTGGGCTTAACCCATTTGTTATACAACTATATAGAATTATATTTAAATGGTTAAATTCAATTAAAACGTCACTTATTTTAATGTGGTAATAGGCAAAATTGATCATTTACGTTTTGTGAAAATAAAAAATAGACATGTGTTTTCAAAAATATGTTTGTAGCTATTTTAACTAAAAATTAACTGGTCATATCCTTCATGTATTCTCTAGTGATATACTTGGCCATTTTTAAAAAAATTGATACGGTTCTTAACTCCTTAACGAGTTATGTGTCTCGATATTGAGTTACATAACTTAGTATCGATTCATGTAATAGTTATGTACCGTCCCAGGAAAATAAAAAAATGTCAAGTGAATATTTACACTCAAAAATGGCTAAAAAATATTTTTACTATGAAGAAAAATGCCAAAAATCTGGTGGACTCTATTTTAATTGAAGAAAAATGTATCCAAAATTTATATATAACATATATCCATACATATCATTATATATATTTATGTAAGAATAAAAAGTTAAGATTTATTTAGTATGAAATTATATTCATAATAGTATTTGATATATAAAAAATTATTATTTATATATTACCGTACTTTTCATGTTAATAGAAATTATTTTTTATATTTATCAAAGTATTTTGATATTCAATTTTAAAAGTTGCACATTTGGAGTAAGGTATGAATTTGTCTGTTTGATAGTTTTTTGATATATGTGTATATATTAAAATAAGATAGTTTTTGTTTTTTGAAAAGTTTCATTCTCCATTAAAAATGAGTTTGCTAAATATAAATCATGGTTTTTGTTTAATTTCTTAATTACTTTATATTTTAATTATTTGTAGAATTTTAAAACTTAAAGCAATCACTACTTTTCTTAAAACATAGATAACATAAATTCATAATCAGAAAATAAAGAATAAGAACAAGTAAAATTGTAAAGATTATTGGTTTAACTTTTAGAATTAATAAAATAAAATATTATAAATAAAATTAATATTAATAATAGATAAATACAAAATATATATTTGGGAATGGGATGGGAACGGAAAATTATCTAATCCGAATGGGAAGGGGGACAGGGATATAAATACCGTCTCTGCTTTATCCCCGATTCAAGAAAAGCGGAGAATCCTCATCCCATCTCTCATCTCGAATGTCGGGATTCTCGTCCCATCGTATTAACTTACCGACGGGAATGTTGTCATCCCTAATTGCAGGTGATAGAATTCATATAACTATTAGAAAAATATACATGCAACAGTACAAAACAGAAGTCTTACAGATATACACCCTGTGCATCGCACGGGTAAAAGACTAGTGTATATAAAAACATAGTAACCAAACTTAGGAGAGACATAATTAGAGCATTCAATTTCTAGTCTGGCCTTAGGACCGACCCAACCAACCGGTGGATAGGGGTCTGGGCCGGCTACATTTATACATGTCCAAAATGGACCTAATCTATTTTGAATGACTCAAAACTCCAAGCCCAAACCGCCTAATACAATTTAGTCATTAATATGAGGCTTGGTTGGAATGATCCAAGAAGTTAGTGGCCCAACTGAATTTCGGCTTGGTCCGACGGCCCGGCCATTTGCCAGCTCTAGGCACAATTAAGTTTAGTTGGAACCTATTTCAACACTAAATATGCAGCAACTTAGATTATGTCTCAATAATTTGGCCCAAGTAAACAATCTTCACATGCATTGGAACATCCCATTAGTAATCAGTTAATGACAATGTCCACTCTCACAATTATAACTTATAAGAGAGCTAGGACTGGCAAACAGCCATAAATAAGGATGATGATGCCTAGCTACTACTTACCATTTATTTCATAACATTATCTACACACTACGGTAGAATAAATAAGTATATAATTTTTTTGAGTTTTGCAAATACTCCTTAGCAATAGGAAGGTCGGCGGAGTAGGTCACTATCCGCATGAAAAGTGTAGCATGAAATATATTTATATATATTATTATAATAGTCAATTTAACAAGTTAATTAAAGTTGAGTTTCAATTGTGCGATGCTCTTCAAACACATTAATAGGTGCAGATTGTTAGTTGAAGACTGAAGTGGCTTTTCAGTTGGCTTGAGTTGTTCAACTACATTGAAACCCTTCAAACAAAGATATAGTTGAATGGTCCAGTAGATGCTGACAAAATTGTATTTTAGTCCTCTAAGTGGACATTTTTTGAGATTTTGTCATCATTTATTTTTATATTTCATCCTTAAGTGAGCTTTTTTCAGATTTTTAGACCGGTCATCGCTTGTAGAAGATAATGGTGACCGGCTATATGATGCTTAAATTTAAAAAATGTGGAGAAAAAATGGTCCTCTAAATGGATTAATTAGGAGATTCGATCTTCGATTTTTTTTTTTTATTTTGAATTTAGTCCTTTAAATTAAAAAAATTCAGAGCTTCAATCCACTTATACATATAAATATAATTTCACTTTTTAAAAATTAATAGTTAAATCAATTCAACCATTAATATAATATATAGAAAATATGTTTAATTTAACTATAAATAAGATAAAATTAATTTAAAATTTTAAATAAAAATTAGAAAAATAGAATACTAAACAAAATTATATTAATTACCCTATTTAATTAGAAATGAGACAAAAAAATTGGTATTTAATATGTACGAGTATATTATGAATATTTATCAAAAGTCGTGGTGAAACAATGGGCAAAATTACGGAAATAATTAATATACAGACTTGTAGATGCACGGATTGTTGGAAATTTTTGTTTTGATGAAGTGGGTGTCGGCCCGACTTTGACCATATTTTTTGTGGTTAAATATTTAATTCTGGAGGAATTAAATTATATATTGTTAATCTACATTATGAATAGATGTTTGTAGTATTTTTTATTTCTCAAAATCGAATTTCGGTGAGTGAGAAATTAATACATGAAGTTAGCCACACAAATGGGCATTGTGTAAAGGGAGATGAAAGGCATTTGCCTTATCCCACATGGAATACAAATCATTGTTTATCCTAGTTTATATACTAGAAGGTGTTATTTGTTGGATATACTATAACACAAGTAGATGATCACAAGAGGGCCACACGCGCGCGCGCCCGTCCCAGTCGGCCAGGGCCTGGGCCTTGGGTCGGACCGGCCCTTTAGGTCCAAGTCCACTATAGTATTGCCACTCGAAAATGGGCTTGGCCCATATTCAAGTGACTATTGGACTGTTGGAACTCAATGAATCTGGATATTGTAGGTGTCCAGATTCGTGTGTCTGTTGGAGTTAGTAACTCCTACAGTAGTGGTCACCTGAAGAGAGCCCACTACTTGTCTGTTATGCAGTAGTAGAGATGTTAAACGGGCCACTACTATGCGGGCTGGCAAGATGCGAACCTAACCCGAACCCTAGCGGGCTTCGGGCTAAACGGGTCACTATCGAGCTACAAGCCAAAAAATTATTTTTTTTATTTAAATCTAACTTTTATACTAAAGCATGTATAACAATATAACATTCAAACTAAATATGCAAAACTAAATTACACAATTTTTTTATGTTGCATTACAAGGATAAAAATTTTGATTTTTTTTTTGAGGATAAAATTTAGAAATTCAAATACAATCAAACATCATCATTATCGTCAAAGGCTTTGAAACTTTAAGAACATACTTACTGCAATAAGAATTAAAACAAAAATATGTGCAATTAAAACTCATTTCTAAAATGAAAATAGAAACAACAAACTACAATGTAGAATGATAAATACTATATAATGAATATTTTCTTAATAGCTTTTGATTTTTGTCAAAAAATTAAATAAATATAAATAATGATACAACGCGATTTGATGTTCAATGTATGTGCGCGAGATAAGTTGGAATCCTAAATACACAAATTCATCTTTATAATTATTTGCATCAAGTTTCAATTATTTGTCACATTTAAGTCACTTAAAATTTTAAACAATTTAGATTGTAGTATTGTATTTATTAGAGAGATATAAATTATATAGCCTTTTAAATCATCATAATTGATTACATTTTAAGTCACTATAAAAATATATTTCTTAGGAAACGTTAAAAATTTGTTATCCGTAACCCTATTTTTTTTTCCAGGCTAAACGGGTGCCCCGCGGGCCCGAGCCCGTTTAACATCTCTATGCAGTAGTGGGGTGTAACACCTGGGATGTTACAACTAGTTTAATGCCCACTACTTAGTGTTATCTCCTGTAGGTGCTGGTTGGCTATAAATTCATTGTTGTGCATTGCTGCATTTTTACACAAAAATTCATAGGATTACTCATACATCCCAAAGCAATTTTACTCGTATTCTCGCACTTAAATTCCATCAACCATCTTCAACACATTTAACATTCAAGGAGCTTTTGTGTTAATGGTGCTACTACACAAAAGACGTAAGTCGTTTCATCTTTGGAAGCGATCGTCAAATCGTGAGCACTAGCCGGGGCGTAATGGGTTGCGGAAAGAGATTCTTCTTGACTCGGCTTTCGATTATTCTCGCCTTAAATTATAATAGCTAGTTCTTCTTCGTAGTTTTTACATTTTCTGTTGTAACTTGGCCATCTTGAATGCATCCCGATTTTTGTGCACTTGTAAACAACAAACGCAAAGCAATTAGTGAACTTCACGATGGCAAGCTCAAGCGAACCCCAATCATCCCTCCCCCGCTCAGCCGAGAAACCCGAAAAATTCATGGATTTCAACTTCAAGAGGTGGCAAAAAAAATTTGTTTTACCCGACTACCCCGAGTTTGGTGAAATATCTTACCGAGGACGCTCTGTGGTGGCGAAAACAAAACGAACGCTTGAAAAATGTGTTGCGTTTGATGCATGTGGCTGGGTGATTTCTTGTGTCGAACTATGTCCTAAATCAAGGTTAGTGATGTAATGTATAATGTGTACTATGCAATGAAATCTTCCAAAGAATTGTGGAATCTATGGAGAAGAAGCACAAACCGAGGGATGTCGGCACAAAGAAATTTGTTGTCGGTAAGTTCTTAGATTTGTGATGGTTGCTTCTAAAATTGTGATGGAACAAGTTCGAAATTCTAGTCGATCCGACATGAAATCTCTCTTGGGGGAATAGCTTTGCCGAAAGCATTCCAAGTGGCCTCCTTGATTAAGAAATTATTCCCAAGTTGGAGGGATTTCAAGAATTATCTCAAACATAAGTGAAAGGAGATGGGACTAAAGGATCTCGATTTTCAAACTCGGAATTGAGGAAGATAATAGGAGGATTGACTCTGGGTCCATGCTTGTCCCTATATAGTCGAAAGCCAACTTGATGGAGCACACTTTATTAAGTAATTCGAAGAAAATGCCTAACGATAAAGGCAAGAAACCGACAACTGGATATTTCTAAGGAACTTGCTACAACTGTGGCAAATCGAATCATATGTCAAAAAATGGTCGTCAACCATAGAAAAAGAAAACCAAACCGCAGTCCAATGCCAATGTGGTTGAACAAAGAGAGCTGACAGAAGTTGACATGTCGGCGGTGGTGTTTGAAGCCAATCTAGTGGATAACCCAAAAGAATGGTATGTGGATACCGGTGCCACTTGCGATGTATATTCTGATTAGGATGCATTCTCTTCTCATATCCCATCGACCGGAAGGAAGCTCCATATGGGGAATCATGTCTCTTCTGATGTTGTTGGCATTAGAACGGTGGTGCTAAAGTTTACTTCGGGAAAAGGAGTTGAAGCTGAAGGATGTGTTGCATGTCCCAGATATCCGCAAAAATCTGGTTTCGGGTTCACTGCTGGTCAACCATGGGTTTAGACTAGTTTTTGAGTCTGAAAAGTTTGTACTTAGCAAATTTGGACAGTTCCTTGATAGAGGTTATCTATACAAAGGACTGTTCAAAATGAATGTAATAATTGTACGCGTTTTGGCAAGAATATGAATAACAATGAATCTTCTTCTGTTTATATTGTTGAGTGCTCTAATTTATGGCATATTAGATTAGGACATGTAAATCTGAATGCTATAAGAAGATTGGTAAATTTAAAATTAATTAATTTACCTAAAGTAAACTCACAAAGAAAATGTGAAGTTTGTGTTAAAGCTAAAATGGCTAAATTACCGTTTCATTCGGTTGAAAAGAGCACTTTACCTTTAGAGTTGATACACACTGATGTGTGTGATCTAAAATTTGTGCAAACTAATGGTGGTAAAAAATATTTCATCACATTTATTGATGATTGCGCAAGGTTTTGCTACTCATACTTGTTAAGAAGCAAATATAAAGCATTAGAAGCTTTTAAAAATTATAAAAATGAAGTTGAAAATCACTTGGCAGTCGGATTAAAATAATTTGGAGTGATAGAGGTGACGAATATGTTGTATCATTTAAAGAATTATTTACCCAGTCGGGTATAATTCATCAAACAATAGCACCATATTCACCACAGTCTAACAGTGTTGTTGAACGCAAAAACATGACTCTAAAAGAGATGATGAATGTCATGTTGATAAGTTCCAGATTACCCAGAATATGTGGGGGGAAGTTGTTTTAACAGCCAACCACATAATGAATAAAATACAACTTAAAGGAAAAGATAAGACACCTTACGAGTTGTGAAAAAATCGTAAGCCTTCTTATAAAAAGTGTGGGGGTGTTTGGCTAAGGTAGCTATACCTGAACCAAAATAAGTTAACATTGGACTAAAGACAGTTGATTGTGTCTTTTTGGGATATGCATACCAAAGTAATGCATATCGGTTTATGATACATAAGTCAAAAATCCGGAAATGGTGAAGGTACCATAATTGAATCAAGGAATGTTGTATTCTTTGAGGACGTCTACCTTTGTAAAGAAAAGTTAGAAGTAGGTGCTAATAAAATAATTCACGAAAATGCAAGTGGTTTAACACCAAGTAGTGAAGAACCGAGACGCAGTAAGAGGTCTAAGACGGCTAAGTCTTTTTGACCGATTACATAACATTTATCTTTGCCGAACTCGATTAAAGAGGCTCTAAGTAGTCCGGATGCTCCGCTCTTGTCAAGAATCTATCAATAGTGAAATCAAGTCCATTTTGCAGACCCATACTTGAGAGTTGGTTGATCTCCTTGTTGGTCATAAACCTTTAGGATGTAAATGGGTCCTAAAGAAGAAGTATAAAGCATATGGAACTATTGATAAATATAAAGCTCGGCTTGTGGCCAAATGCTTTAAAACAAGAAAGGTATGATTTATTTGATACCTTTTCTCCAGTAACGAGGATTGCATCTATTCGGGTCTTCTCGCGATTGCTGCTTTGCAATCTAGAGATTCATCAGATGGATGTTAAGACGACGTTTCTGTATAGAGAGATAGATGTTGAAATCTACATGGAACAACCTGAAGGATTTGTTGCACCCGGTCAAGAAAAGAAGGTATGCAAGTTAATAAGATCGTGTTGTGGATCAAACAAGCTCCGAAATAATGGCATCTTGTAGGTCCCAAGGGGTGTAAGTGTAAGGTTTAGAAGGGGGATTGAATAAACCTTACCAAATTTTCGATTTAGTCCTTTTAAAAATTCGAGTTGATACTACACGTTGTGTCCTTGGTGAATGACCAATTTAGTCAATCAAGAGTTAGTCTCTCAACGCCTCAACTGAGCCGTTGATGGAATAACTCACCATTAAGTCTAAATTAACTCAACTGTGGTTTGTTTTCAAATGGAAGACTTAACACCCTTAAGTTTGGTTAAGCAAGGATTTAGTGCTTGGTTTAGTACTTAGAAATTATCAAGTGGATAGCAAATTTATCACAGATTTAAACAATTGAGATGCGAGAAATTAAAGTCTTTGAAATGTAAATGACACAATATGATTTTTATAGAGGTTCGAAGATGGGGTAATTCTTCTACCTCTCTTCTCCAACTCCCGGAGGAATCCACTAGGTATTGATCAAGATACAAAGTGGTAATAGTCCGGATACAAGTCTTGATAACACAAATGACTTGATCCTTTGGGACTCGATCTGGAGACGCCTTGATCACTCACCGGCTTCTCGTGCGACTCGGCTTCTTCACAGTAGGCGTCAGCCTTGCTACTACAGCCACTTGCTCAAGCTCTTTGGATTTGATCACGAAGCCCTCCAAAAGCTCAAGACTTGGTTCGACCTTGAACCTTCCTACAATCCTTCGAGGAATGTAGACCCCTTGATTTTTCGATATTTTCCTCTTCAACCGATTGAAGTTATCTTTCCTTCACGGTGAGTGTTGGATTGATGTTCTTCGTAGTGTAGGCTTGAGGATTGAGAATATTTCAGATTTTCTAATTATTGCTTGAACGTTTGTGGTTGCGTCTACTTCGTTCCTGCTTCTCAAATAAACTCCTCGGCCTTTTATAGTGATCTTTCAAAAATCTGCCCGTTGAAGAGATAGGCTTATTTTTGAAAGTCACTTGCGTCGTTGGCTTGTCTTGTCTGCAGTCCTTGGAATTGCCATTTCCTCGTATGAATTGTTCTTCACCTTTTTCGAGTTCGACACGGTGTAGTGCTTCCCATTGGTTTATTCCTTTTGCACGCTTCTAGGACCGAGCACTTCGAGAAAGGTAGTATGGAGATATTACTTGTTTAGGTAATTCTCTTGATTTCTATGCAACGGATCTTTTTCGATTATCTCGACTTGACCGCATTTCCTTGCTTTCCCCGGGTGACTTAGAGTCGACTTCCAATCATTGGATGACTCTTCCATCACTTCAACTTGAGACTTGGCTTTTCTTGAGTTGACTTGACCGACACTCCACTCATCTCGTATCTCACCGCTTTCTTGAAGAGAGTTCCCGTCTACTCTTCTTTGCCATACTTGGTCATCTTGCAATGAGTCTTCATTTTAGTCTCCGTTGTCTTCTTGCATGTTTGGGCATAGGCGATTTAACTCAAAACCAGCCCTATTTATTACAATGCGTTTACAACAAAAATAGGGTGCCAACTTCCTATTCTATGTTTTACATGGCATTCATCAAAAATCTAAACAATAAATTTCCTAACAATTTTCCCCTTTTTGATGATGCCAAAACTTAAATCATTCAAAAATGCAAATAGCAAAGATACATACGGATAGTGTATTCACATAGAATGTATGCGTAGAATCAATCCTTTTATTGATCATAACATTCTTGTTCTTTTACACAATCAACAAGGTGTATCGAGCAACCATTTGTCTACACAAAAAAATGAAGAATTTATAGCTTTATTACGTAAGACTTACATAGTATGTATTTACATAATAAAATACATGAAGGGGTGGACATGACTACACTTCATCTTCTTCTTCGATGTCTCCTTCTTTTTCATCTTGTTCAATCTTCTTCTCTTCTTCTCTTTTTCTCATCGTCACCGCCTTCTTCTTCTTTTTCTTTTTTCATATGCCTTCCTGGCAGCTTCATCTCTTCTTAATCTTTCTTTGTCTTTCCTCCCATAGTTGAGTTTGTCTCTTGTTTTCTTCTTCTATTCTTTTCGCATACTCAAAGATTACTTTTAGCCACTTGCAAATTTGCTACTTGGTCAAGACAGCCCAAGAGATCCCTCCTTTCTTGCCGGATCTACGTATTCAATGTTTTTGGGCGAGGCCTGGTCTGAAACCTCTTCCTCCACCATCGCTTCTTCCTCTACCTCGGGCGTGTATTGTACTCGGGTCTTTCTTCTTTCAAATTCCACTCAGTGACCCGGTGAGTGACCAAATAGAGCGATCGCTTAGGTAGTCTGTCGCTGTCGGCTTCTTCACATAACGTGAGACCCTTTTCCCAAGATACAAGTCCCAAGCTTGAGCCATAGACATATTTGCAAAGTATCCTTCGATGCGAGCGTTTTAAATTCATCAACCGATCGTGGCTCGTCCGACATCCGAGATGGCATAAGTGTCTCTCTCTTCACCGAATGTCTCCATGTTGTTTCAAGATGTTCATAACTCGGGCATCCATTCTTCCTTCCACTTCCTCCATCCCTCGCTTCAATTGTTTTTCTTTTTCACCATGGATATAGCAGTGTGTTGGAGTGGCGAGTCACGGAGTTTGTCATTGATAATATCACCGTGACAATACCTTGTTGGGGGTTTGTGCGATCATCAAGGTCACATCTTTCGATCATTCCCCCTCAACGGACTTTCCTTTCTTTTGTTTCAACACTTCCTCACCGACTTTCCCTTCGCAGCTTGCATCCTCTTTTTTCAGCTTTGATCTCTTTTGTGCTTTAAGGTATTCCTCTTCCCCCTTTTTGGCATCATCAAAGGAGAGAGGAACGCTGAAATAGATCGCAAGCAGAAATCGAGCCTCACGATAGTGGAGTTCTCGTCTCGAGTCTCGCTGTGGGAGTATGCGGCACGAAATTGAGCGAGTAGCGTTGGACTCGCTAAAATTAGCTTCATTTCAGCCATGAGAAGGCTGAATTTTCTGTCCATATTTTCTTCCGTGACACTGGAGATCACTCTTATTTTGCTCACGCAGCAGCTTTATCTCGGCAGTGTGAGCTTCATGCATGTGCTCAATGTGTTCTCTCAATTTCGTTTTTGCATCAAAGGCATTTTCGACTCTCCATACAAGCGACTTGTTGAACAATGTCCTGAAGTATCTAACTTGTTCCACACGCATTGTTTCTTCTGTTGCCACCATTCCCTCGATCCCGATCAAGTTATGCCTCTCAAGTCGCTGATGAGTTGGCATCTCTCATTGTCGGGCCGCATGTCCATAGAGGATCTGGTGCCTCTCCATCCGTTCAATTTCAGCAAATAATGCCTTGAACACTTCCCCAACTTCACTGCTTTTTCCGTTGCATCTAATGGCCACGCAGCGTCAAAGTCATAGTCACCGAACGATGGTACCTAACGAAATGACGAGCTGGTGCGTGGAAGCGTGCGAGCTCGTTCTCGACTCTTCATGGAGGTCGGGTACCTCTAAGGAGAAAGGAAATGATTCTACAAAGGAATCATCACGGCCAACAGGATTTGTTCAATGATGAGAGGGGCGCGTGAAGTTCCTTTTTGAGTCGAACCTGCTGCACTTGGGGAGCTCGCGTGCTGGACTCTGTTTGGCCTAGGGTCTCATTGTGAAGTGGACCCGACTTTGCCGAGCCTCGGTATGCCTCAACAGCTTCGTTGGTCTCACTGGTTTCTCCAATTGAGTGGACTGGTCCTCGGCCTTATCGAAGCGTCATCGGACGATAATGAGATTTCCATTGGTGGCTCATCATCAAAATTAAAGGTTTGACGAGTAGTCTTGAGATCGATTGCTCGTCTTTGCCGGAACATCCGCAATGAGTCTTTTGGATCTCATCACGGGGATGACTCACTTTCTTCGCTCCTTCCGATCCCGAAAGGTTACATCGAGATTATCCTGGGAATCATGAAGCGCTTATCTCCTTTTTCAGATGGATCAATGATAGCAGGAGGGATGTTCTCTACTTGAGCTTTTTTTACCCCGGAAGTCTCAACCTCCCGTGGCCTTCATTACCTCCTACAGTCTCAACCTGCGGTGAGGCCTTGGACCTCCCTTTCGACAAAGTGTCACTGCCTTAGGGTCTTCTCGTGGTGGTATCCATTGGAGTCTCAACCCCATGGATTGCACTTTCATCGCCTGCAGTGTTAACTCCCAGTGGCTGTTCCTTCCTCGTGCCTCGACCGCATCGCGGCGTCATTAGCCTTCGTGAGCGCTTGGCACCTCACCGAGAGACAGTCTCAACTATCTCGAGCTTCGTTGATGGCAACTTGTCATTTCGTTTTGTGCTTGTACTTTCTCCACTTCACTTCCTGGATTTGTTGTGGAGTCATCTGCAAAGATTCTCCGACCTTGCTGCAGCGGTGGAGGGAGTTTCCCCCTCGGCGCACCACCGAGTGACTTGAATGGGGTCACTCGTCTCCAAACTCCCTGTTTCTACCGAGTGTTCACCACTGGGGCAGGTGGTAAGACACCTTCATTAGGGGTTGGCTCAACCGGGGTCCCCACTAACCCGCCATCGCCATTTGCCTTAATTGCTTCTTCCGAGTGAGTGGGAAGTGGTGGCAAAGAATAACGGTGGCGATTTGTCAACCACTCCCATTGGATCAATTTCAGTGTGTTTTGGAGGACTCTCCTGGTCCCTCCATCATGCTCTTCTCATGAAGAATTCTCGGATTCATGCATTGCTCGTGCATTTGCACCTCTTCTCGTGGCGGCAGCGAGTTTGATCCTCATCATCAAGCGATAAGACATCAAGGAGATGATGTGTGTGTTCTGTGGTGCCGGTGATAGGGCGGATGATGGCCTTCTCACGTGCCTCGCCTTCCTCTCGCATGTCTTTCCTTCTCCTTGTCCTTGAAGATCTGCAAGATATCTGTGCGCTTTTCTTCATCCGATTTGGACCACAAAGGTCACTCGAGGAAGTTCAGCTTCCTCTTCTTCTTCTATAAATTCGGGCCGTTGAACTGTTCCTTGATCGACTCAATTTCCACTTCCTCCACTCTCGCAGACGATTTTGGATGTCCGGGTAAAGTGGGGATAGGATCATCACATCATCGCTCACTCTATCGACGCCTTCTTGTTCAGGTCTCGCCACAAGGACTACGGCTATTTCTTGATTTGCCTCTGACGACGCCTTGCAGACTTAGTCAAGCTTTCATCAATTACATCCTGGGGACTCTACTTCTCCAGCCAGCTCCGTGATCTGCTCACTGAGTGGTGGGCGACTCAATGGTTTTTCAAGCTCGAGTGCTTGATGATTCTTCTTCGTCTCCTAGTTTGTACCCGGAGGATTTCCGTTCGAGACGCTTTCTTCGAGTCTTGGGGGCGGGGCCGTGTTTTGTTTTCTTCGAGGAGTTGGCCGTCTTGGCTTGTCGATCTCCTCTTTTTGATGATCGGAGAAGGTAGTTGAGAGTCCTTCTCGACCGACGGCTAACTTTCTTTGGCGGGAGACACGGCCGCGGGGGGCAGTGACTTAGGCTGGGCGGGAGAGCAGGTTTGACTTTCTTTCTGCAGAGCAGCAGCGTTCTTCTTAGCAAGTAGGGCATCTTTCTTCTTTGGTGGAGAGGAAACAGTTGTATCTTCAGGGTCACCGATTCCCCCTCACTAGTGTCGGCTCTCTTGGCGTAGGCTCTCTTCGTGCGCCGTAGAGAGGTTTGATCTCAACATTCTTTTGTTTACATGGAACGCCTTTCCATGTCTAAGAGGGACTCTTTTCACCTCCATTATCCGCCAATCACTGGCCATATCCTAGGGATCCTCCAAATGTGCCATCTTCCTTGAAGGATTTGTTCCCTACATTCGGCATAGTCCGCTTGTAGACAAACTCAGCTAGTTTATTTTCCTTTCTTCAATGATCGCCGCCATCACGATCAATTTTGCTTTTGATTGGTCAAAGTCGCAAATTGATGTCACTACTTTTGGCAACTATGTCCAACAAACTTGTGATAGTCCTCCTTCAAGACCTCTTGTTTGTGTGTAAACTATTTTATCAAAGATAGTCGGGCTTGGCTATTTCCTTCCAAGCAAAGACCAAGTTTACATCGGCCGTTAATTTCGATGCTCCTTCCGTTGGTAGTGAGCATTGTTCACCAAATCCTTGGCGAGATGGTGAACTCTTTCCCGTGAACATGATGACTTTATTCCTTCATCGTGAATCTCGGCGTTCACATAGAATTGTGCGACCTCCTCCACATAGGTCATCCAATATTCCATCGTCAAATGATTTCACCGGTCGTTTGGAGTTTTTCGCTATTTTCTTTATGAGGGCGTCATTGGACCCTGTTTGACCATGCCCTCGAAATCCATGGTAGACCCGGTGTGGATTTGCTTTCCTAACTTGATAAAATCATAGGTTGGTGCCATTTTTCAGGATTTTATCGAAGAAAACTTAGAGATTGATTTGAAGATAGATAGGGTTTTGAGAGAATTTTTGCCTTTGCTTCTGAGAGAGAGAAATGAACAGTTTTGGTAGTGTGTGAGAGAAACGGGCGAAAATGGTTTAAGTATGGTTTATGAAAGGACGTGCGGGTGGTTTTGAAATGTGATCAAAATCAACGGTTTAGAGTTTGCACGCCTATTTAGCATTTAATGTCTCGTATTTAATGCGGCAAAGATTTATATCCAATCATAAGCTTGGTGTGCGGCTTTATGTCTCAGACACATCATCATTATCCGACGTCATTCTTAAAAACATTCCCGCTTAGTAAAAACGATCATTTTTGTCATTTTGCTCATAAGTGACTCAAACATCCCTTAGCCGATTTAACTCCTCTTCTCACGCTTCTCTTAGTGACTCAAATTAACAACATGGTATAGTTGTTTTTCCAATACAACGGTGATTTACTTAGGCGATTTGTGAGTTCAAACTCTTTTCCCTTTTTGTGTTCCATTTCTTTTCTTTGAGTCTTCTCAATGTTAACTCACCAATTAACCCCAACTCATGCTTGAGTTCTTCAAATCTTGACTCACATAATGGTTTTGTGAAGATGTCGTAATTGTTTATCGGTTGAGATATATTCCACGATGATGTCCTTCTTTTCAACATGATCTCTTATGAAGTGATATCGACATCGATATGTTTTGTTCTTGAGTGCAACACAGATTTTGAGTGATTGCAATTGCACTTGTGTTATCACACATGATTGGAATCTCTTTTTCTTCAACTTCATAGTCTCTCACTTCTTGTCTCATCCATAGGACTTGGGCACAACAATTTGCCCGCAACTATGTATTCTCGTTTGTAGAGGTGGCTATTGAATTTTGCTTCTTGCTAAACCAGAAATCACTGTTTCCTAGCATTTGACATGTGCCCGAGGTGCTCTTCCCCGCAACTCGCATCCAACATAGTCCCAGTCCGAATAGCCAATTAGCTTGAATCCACCTTCCTTTGGATACCATAAGCCAACTTCTTGGCTTCCTTTCAAGTATCTCAATATTCTCTTAGCCTTTGTCATATGGCTCTCTTTTGGAGCATTAAAATCTTGCACATACACCTACAACAAAGGTGATGTCTAGTCATTGTCGTAAGATAGAGCAATGATCCAATAAGTGCTCAGATCTTGTTTGATCTACTGAGCTTGCCATCTCGCATCCATGTCCATTTTGATCGATGTATTCATTGGTATTTTCACGAAAGACTTCTCCTCCATACCAAATTTCTTCATTAAATCTCTCGTGTATTTTGTTTGACTTATAAACGTTCCATCCTTCAGTTGTTTCACTTGGAGTCCAAGGAAGAATGTCGCCTCTTCCATCATGCTCATTTCAAATTTACTTTGCATGAGGTTTGAAAATCTTTCACACGACTCTTTGTTTGTGGATCCAAAAATGATGTCATCCACATATATTTGAACAAGCAAAGATACTCTTTTTTGTCTTGAATTCGAAGTGTTCTATTTACTTTTCCTTTTGTGAATCCATTTTCGATTAGGAATTGTGACAAGGTATCATACCATGCTCGGGCCTGCTGTTTCAATCCATACAAGGCTTTCTTGAGTTTGTATACCTTATCTCCAAGAGTCTTACTCGCTCAAACCACGGAGGTTGTTCAACATACACTTCTTCTTCCAATAGACCATTTAGGAATGCACTTTTTACATCCATCTGATATGCAATGAAATTCTTGTGAGTTGCATAGGCAAGAAACATCCTTATTGCTTCCAATCTTGCTACAGGAGCAAATGTTTCATCAAAATATATTCCTTCTTCTTGGCAATATCCTTTGGCTACTAGTCTTGCTTTGTTTCTTACCACGTAACCTTCCTCGTTCATCTTGTTTCTGAACACCCATTTAGTACCAATAACGTTTTGATGTGTGGGTCTTTGAACTAATTCCCATACTTTATTTCTTTCAAACTGATTCAGCTCTTCTTGCATAGCTTGAATCCAATGTGTGTCATCCAATGCTTGTAACACATCTTTGGGCTCTATTTGCGAGATAAAGCATGTGAACATAGCTTCTTGTTGAGTTCTGGATCTTGTTTTGACACCTTCTCTTATATCTCCAATGACAAGTTCTCGTGGATGGTCTCTCGGCCATCTTACATCGAGTTGAAGTAAGTTAGTCGGTTCGCTTGTCTAGCAATGTGTTGCTTTGATCGCTCTCTCGCACTCACTTAGCGCAAATTTTCCAAAGATTTTATGAGACTCAGCTATCTCATCTTCATTTGAGTTAATAGTTCCAACTTGACTTGAAGATAGGGACTCTCAGATATGGTTGGATGATTCAGAACTTATCAAATGACTCTTCAATGTCTTCTCTATTTACATTTGGCTCATCGAATACCACATGAATGGATTCTTCCGCAACCAACCATAGTCCTTTTGTTGAGTACTCAGAGGCTTTGCTTTGGTGAGTATTCCAAGAAGATACCTTCATCGACTTTAGCATCGAAAGCTTTTAGATTGTCCTTGCCATTGTTGTGGATGAAGCATTTACATCCAAATATTCTAAAATATGCAACATTTGGTTTTCTTCCATCCAAATCTCATAGGAGTCTTTGTCACCGTCTATTTATCATACATCTTTTTGAGTGTAGCAAGTCATTGTGTTTATTGCTTCACCAAAATCTTTTTGGTAACCCCTTGACTAACATGGTCCTTTCCGCTTCTTTTGAGAGTTCTCGTTCCTTCTTTCTCGCAACTCCATTCTCACATGGGAGTCCTTGCTCATGAGATAGTTCATGACCAATACCATTTTCAATACAATATCGAGTTATTATTCCATTGGCAAACTCGGTTCCTCCTCGATCTTATTTTGATAATGGTTTGGCTCTTCTCGTTTTGAATCCTCTTCATCACCGTGGGTAGTTTCTCAGAGAGTTTCTTTCTTCTTACACATGAATATTGTCCATGTATATCTTGAGTAGTCATCTACTACCACCAAGGTGTATTTCTTTCCACTTATGCTAGCTTTGGTTCTCTTGGGCCAAATAGATCCATATGCGCAGATGCAATATTCTTGTTGAAGATGGGCATGTCTTTTCTGTGAATGATGATTTGATTTGTTTTCCTTTTCGACATGCGTCACATATACTCTCCTTTCTCGTATACTTGAGTCCGGAAGTCCTTCCACAAGATTACTTCGCAAGCTTGTTAATCGTTTTGAAATTCAGGTGACTCACTTTTGTGCCACATGACTTGATTCAAATTGTGCTTTTGCTAGTAGACAAGTGTTGGGTGTAGCGGTTGACCAATCTACTATATACATGTTCTTTTGTCTCGCATCCTTGCAACACAACTTCATTAGTTTCAGATATCCTTGATTTGACATATACCCATGTTAAATCCAACATTATAACCCTTGTCACGAGTTGATCGATGCTTAGTAAGTTGAAGTTGAGTCCTTCGACATATGCAACATTTGTGATCTCTAATCCGTTCCTCTTGATGGATCCAATGCCTCTAATTTCACCGGAGCTTCATTTCCTCCAAATATGACTTTTGCTCCTTTAACTTCCTTGAATTTTGACAGATTTTTCTTGTTTCTGTCATATGTCCGGAATGACCCATCGTCCCATGTACCAGTTCCTTGGCACTCAATTGTTCCTTGAACTCGCAATCAAGAAAATTAAGTTTTAGGTACCCATATTTGTCCTGGTCCTGGGGGTTAGAATTATAAGATGATCCAACCAACTTATAGCCAAATGATTTGACTCTAAGGGGTTGTCATCTATCGCTGCCATAATCATAATTAATCTTGGAAAATTGCTTGGGATTTTAGGTTCATACACCGTCTCTTTTGTCTGTATGCTGTGTATATGTTTTAGCAATCGCCTTCTTTGGGTAATTGTGGTATCTCTCGAGTGTAGTGCCTAAGTGCATATTTGTCTTTGATGAAAGCTCTTATACTTTTGGAATGGCCTTTCTTGAGTTCTGGCCTTTGCCATTTGGGCTTATATTCCATAAGTCATGTTGATAGTTCACATCATTCCAATCACTTGGCTTGGATATTTTCTACCATTCCCATCATATGTATTTATTTTATAGATTTTCTTCGGGGTTTTTGGTAACTCGATCAATCTCTTCTCGCTTGTCCTTTCAAAGACACTCAACTCAAAATCGTTTTCCTTTTCCTTTATAACCAAGGCCAGTTTGCTTGTAATTGTGCTTAGAGTGAATGTGTGTGTAACATTTAGAGTTTTGGATTTTTAGACTCTTCATTGCTTGAAGATCCTTTTTCCAAAATCACTTTTGGAGTTTGACATAGCACAGAGGAATTAAATCCTAAGCCCGTCTTGTCTCCACATTCTCTTTGACTCATAATAAGATCATCCAATGATTTAGATGCCTTAGTGAATGATGCAATCACATTTTTGAGGTCATTCTCCTCTTTTCTATGGCAACTATTTCTCGCTGTTAGCTTAGCATTTTCAAATTTTTAAACTTTCATTCTCATCACTATTTGACTTAGAGTACTCGGCTCCTTAGTCACCGTGAGTTCTCTTTTTGAGTAGACTGTTTTCCTCATTTAGTAGTGTGTGAGGATTTAATGTGTTCAAAATCTTTCATCATTTTGCCTAATGAATCATAAAGATCAGTGGGTGATGAAGTGTGTGTGTCACAAATCGCTATCACTAGAATCCGAGTTTGATGAGTTAGAGTGTACCTCATCTTCTTGGTCGTTGATCTTGTTCCTTGGCCATCAAGCGGTCGTGGCTTCTTCTTCAGTTGTCACTTGAGTAGTCGCTTCATCGCTCTGAATCACTGTCTCTCTTGACTTGGTTGTTTCAGGCCGATCTCTGCAGCCATCATTGCCTTTTTCTTTTCTTTGTCTTCTTTCTCTCAAGACCTTTCTTTCTTCTTCATTCCTGTATTTGTTGACTACGAGGATATGGGCAAATCAATGGCATAGTGACCTGGTTGTCTACAGTTCAAAGATAGATATTCAACCTTTTGATCGACTCTTTTCCATTCTTGGATTGTCAACCCTTTGATATTCACTTTTTGATGATCTGTTCTCTTGGTTGTCCTATCTTCCCTTGACTTGGAGGGAGCCGAGTGTCTTCGGAGGATTCGCCCTTGCCTCTCTTGTAGTTCTTATTGAAGAACTTGTTGAACCTTTTAACCATCGTGGGCTATTTCTTCGGATCAATGACTTCTTTGACCTCACTCTCTTTCCATCTTTAACAATTAGAGCAAATTGCTTTGGGTACGATTGTCTCTTCCTCGATCTTTTCTTCTCACTCAAATTCGTAGGCTTTGAGATCCGAGAATAGTTCATGGTTGGAGGTCTTCGATAGGTCCATGGAATGTCTTAGTGCCATGACCTTCATTTCCCATTCGCTTGGGAGACTTTTTAAGATCTTCATACACATTTCTTCGTGTATATTCCTTTCCGAGTGCGATAGCTCGTTGGTGATTTCTATGAACCGAGCATCCAGTTGATCCAGGTTTTCTCCGAGATCATTTTGAAGTTCTCAAATTTCAGACGACCACCGATAATTTGTTTTCTTTGATTTGCTCAGAGCCTTAACAAATCAATGTTAGCTTGTCCCAGCATTTCTTTAGCCGTTTTGCATGATTTGACTTTATTGAACATGGCTTTGTCCAAGGTTTTGTAAAGGATGTCCTTGGCTACATTGTCCAGTTGTATCTTTTTCTCGTCATCATTTGTCCATTCAGTTCTTGGTTTTTCAACCATAGTCTGGTCTAGGGACAACATCCTCTTCTCCTTCATTGCAGCTCTTCTACACTGTGTTCACCTTTAAGATTTGCAATGGCCCATCCTCTATCACTATCCACATCTCATCATGTAATGCTTTGATAGATGAGCCTGCATACGAATTTTCCAATCATCAAATTCTTCAATTGTGAACATAGGGATGCATGTCAAATTTGCTTCCATGATAATAAATTTTAATGATAAAAAGAGTTTTGAAAGTTTAAGTACTAAAGCGGACTTTGAAAGGTTTGGAGATCTAGTTCAAGAACCATGCGGAAGGCTCAATGAACCAACCGCTCGATACCACTTGTAGGTCCCAAGGGGTGTAAGTGTAAGGTTTAGAAGGGGGTGAATAAACCTTACCAAATTTTCGATTTAGTCCTTTTAAAAATTCGAGTTGATACTTACACAATTTGTGTCCTCGTGGATGACCAATTTAGTCAATCAAGAGAGTTAGTCTCTCAACAGTCTCAATCGAGCCGTTGATGGAATAACTCACTGTTAAGTCTAAATTAACTCAACTGTGGTTTGTTTTCATTGAAGACTTAACACCCTTAAGTTTGGTTAAGCAAGGATTTAGTGTTTGGTTTAGTACTTAGAAATTATCAAGTGGATAGCAAATTTATCAACAGATTTAAACAATTCAGATGCGGGAATTAAAGTCTTTGAAATGTAAATGACACAATATGATTTTTATAGAGGTTCAAGATGGGGTAATTCTTCTACTCCTCTCTTCTCCAACTCCCAGAATCCACTAGGTATTGATCAAGATACAAAGTGGTAACAGTCCCGATACAAGTCTTGATCACACAAATGACTTGATCCTTTGGGACTCGATCCTGAGACGCCTTGATCACTCACCAAGCTTCTCGTGCGACTCAGCTTCTTTTCTTCACAGGCAGCGCTGCTTGCTACTACACCCACTTGCTCAAGCTCTTTGGATTTGATCATGAAGCCCTCCAAAAGCTCAAGACTTGGTTCGACCTGAACCTTCCTACAATCCTTCGAGGAATGTAGACCCTTGATTTTTCAATTTTCCTCTTCAACCGATTGAAGTTATCTTTCCTTCACAGTGAGTGTTGGATTGATGTTCTTCGTAGTGTAGGCTTGAGGATTGAGAATATTTCGATTTTCTAATTATTGCTTGAACGCTTTGTGGTTCTCGTCTACTTCGTTCCTCGCTTCTCAAATAAACTCCTCGGCCTTTTATAGTGATCTTTCAAAAATCGCCCGTTGAAGAGATAGGCTTATTTTTGAAAGTCACTTGCGATCGTTGGCTTGTCTTCTTTGCGTCCTTGGAATTGCCATTTCCTCGTATGAATTGTTCTTCACCTTTTTCGAGTTCGACACGGTGTAGTGCTTCCCATTGGTTTATTCCTTTTGCACGCTTCTCGGGTGAGCACTTCGAGAAAGGTAGTATGGAGATATTACTTGTTTAGGTAATTCTCTTGATTTACTCGTGCAACGGATCTTTTTCATTATCTTGACTTGACCGCATTTCCTTGCTTTCCCCGTGACTTAGAGTCGCCTTCCAATCATCGGATGACTCTTCCTCACTTCAACTTGAGACTCGCTTTTCTTGAGTTGACTTGGTGACACTCCACTCACCGTATCTCACCGCTTCTTCTTGAGAGTTCCCGTCTACTCTTCTTTGCCATACTTGGTTGTCTTGCAAATGAGTCTTCATTTTAGTCTCCATTGTCTTCTTGCATGTTTGGGCATAGCCGACTTAACTCACTTGACCAAATTTATTTATTACAATGCGCTTTACAACAAAATGGGGTGCCAACTTCCTATTCTAAGTTTTACATGGCATTCATCAAAATCTAAACAATAAATTTCCTAACACATCTTAAATGGGCATTATGTAAAGGGAGATGAAAGGCTTTTGCCTTATCCCACATGGAATACAATTTATTATTTATCCTAGTTTATATACTATAAGGTGTTATTTATTGGATATACTATAACACAAGTGGATGATCACAAGTGGGTCACGTCTGCGCTGCCACCCACCCCGGCCACTCCAGGGCCTGGGTTTGCACATGGGCATGGGCTTGGGCCGGCCGAGTCCAGTCCACTATAGTTTTGCCACTGAAATGGGCTTGTCCCATATTCAAGTTGATCATGGACTATTGAGCTTCAATGAATCTGACATTATAGGTGTCCGTTATTCGTGTGATCGTTGGAGTTAGTAACTCTTACAAAGAGTGGTCACCAAGAGAGCCCACTACTTGTCCTCCCTTTATGCAAGAGTGGGTTATAATACCTGAGATGTTACAATTGGTTTAATGCCCACTACTTAGAGTTATCTCCCGCATGTGTTGGTTGACTATTAATTCTTTGTTGTGCATTGCATTTTTTACACGTAAAATTCATAGCATTACTCATACCTCACAAAGCAATTTTCTGCATTCTCGCACTTAAAGTCCAAAGAACTATCTTCAACATATTTATGTTCTAAAGAGCTTTTGTGTTAGTGGTGCTACTACAAAAAGACGTAAGTCGTTTTATCGTTGGAAGCAATACGTCCAAACCGTGAACACTAGTAGGGGACGTAATTGCTTTGCGGAAAGAGATTCTTCTTGACTCGGCTTTATGATTATTCTTTTTGAAGTTGTAATAGCTAATTCTTCTTTCAAGAATTTTTTCTGCTTTTCGTTGTAACTTTGTCATCTTGAAGGCATTCCCGATTTAGTACACTTGTAAACAACATGGATAAAATACAAAAATATATATATATATATATGAATTGGCCTATTTTGGCATTATCATTAATATATGAAAAATTGGCCTATTTTGGCATTATCATTAATATATGAAATTTTATACATTTAAGTTTTAAATTAAAAAAATAGAAGAAAAGTACAATTGTGATCCCTCTCACTCCCAACCTATCGCTCGGTCCCCTTCCTCTCCAATTAATTAAATGTTCATATAAATATTTAAAAAAATCTAATCTTACGATAAATAATATGAATTTTGAAATATCAAGATATTTATCAAATAATTAGATTATCTTTTTGGTTATAATTTCTAACATTGTTTTTTTCTAAATTTTATAAATCATTGGTTTTTATTTGATATTGTAAATTAGTTTTATTTTATTTGTAGTTAATTTAAATATATTTTTATTCGTAGTTGAATTTAATTGCATTTTTAATTTTTTGAAAGTGAAGTTATATTTATAAGTCCATTGAGTCTCTGCAAAAATTTCAATTAAAGGACTAAGTTCAGAACTTGAAAAAAAGTGAAGACCGAATCTACTAGTTAGTCCACTTTAGAGGACTAAAAATTATTTTTGGCTCCTTTTAGAATTTATATATTAGTTGGTAGTCACCATTATATGTTATATGCAATGGCGGACTAGAAGTACAAAAAAAGCTTACTTAAGGGATGAAAATATCAAAATCGGAAAAAGTGAGGACGAAATTTTCGAAGAGGTCCACTTAGAGGACTAAAAATAATAATTTTACCAGTAGATGCTACTATTGGAGGAATACACCTGGTGTAGTATATTGTTTACCATATATTTACATATAATACACGCCTATTGTATGGTTATATGTGAATATGTGTATATTCACGATAAATCTATTGTAGTTATCCATTGGAATATTCCTTCAAAAAGTTAGTATGGATAAAACCGTAGTTGAATACATCGACTATTTTCGAACCTTCAATATACGATTGCCCCTTAAGTCCATATTAGAATATCAAGTGACATATTTTTAGGAATAATTACTAAAAGTCCCTTAACTTTTGGGGTAATTACAAATAATCCAATAGGTTTTTGAAAATTACAAAAACTACTTGAGATTTAATCGTGTCTTAAATTTAACAGGGTATTTGTAACATTTTGATAAACGCAAAGGAGATTTTGAAATATTTTTCATTTGAAGTGGAATAATGTAAGATGGATCAAACTTAAAAGGAGTTTTTATAATTTTTTAAAATATATGGGTCTTTTTTGTAATTAGTCCAAACCTCTAGGATATTTTGTAATTATCCCTATTTTTTATTGTGGAAAAGGGAGAAATTGACAACTTTGGAGGAATTTGGATTGTCCTTTACTAAACTATCTTTATTTTTTTATTCTTTTTAAATACTACAAACAATAAATTTTCGCTCTATTCTCTCTTATCCTTACCCTAAAAAAATTTAGAAGATGATAGTCTACGATATAAATTTATATCGTGGAGCATGTTGTTATGATATAATTATATCTTGTATTTATATCGAGGTAAACACATATTATGGCTCGTGGAAGTCGCGATGTGTCGTAAAAACCAAAACATATTGGTGTAGGTTTTCATTAGTCAAATCAAAATTCTTTATTGAAGGGTGTTGTGGAAATTTTGTAGAAAATAGTGTCTTTTTCTACAAAAAAATATATACAGTAGAAAAGAAGTTTCCTTACTTTAAAACTATGTCTTCATTATTAATTTCTTGATCATTACATTATAATATACAAATTTCATTTCTCTTTAATTCAAGATCAATAAACAAATATGCAATGAAAATTACCAATTAGACTAGAAAACCCAAGAATTATCTCATAGTCAGTGGCTACGAAAATCTAGAGGAGTGAATAAATTTTCCCGATTTTCTGATTTATGTCGTCTTTTTGAACAATATGATGACAAATAAAAAATGTGCAAGAAGATAAATCAACACACAATGACTTATAGTGCTTCAACCTACCTAGGGCCTACGTGCACTACCACCCCGCATGTCCGAGTGGATTTGAAAAGAAAAATTTATTAATTGATACCAAACAATTACAAATTTTACCTTGAAGAGCACCAAACTCTTCTTACAACAACAACCTTGAAGAACACCAAATTCACCCAACTCGAAGAGCACCAAACTCTTCTTCACCTCGAAAAGACACAAACTCTTTAACATGAAAAACACCAAACTTTTCATTCAACCACCTCCAATCAATAAAACATATTCTTGTTAAAAGAACACTAACATGGATTTCTTGTTTTGGATGATGTTACAAATACAATCATGATTACACTTTAAATGAAATATTACAACTCAAAAGTGCAAGTGTAATCAAGAAGGAAAGTCTATCAAGCTAAACGTGAAAGTGTAGTTCTTAGCTATTACAACAAGAATGTAAAAAAGTGAAGAACAATATATTTGCTGAGATTATTCTTGTTGTGTTGTAGAGTAATGTGTTGTATTGATCCTTCAAGTTCTTCAACTATTTATAGAGAAGCTTCAAGATTTGGATTTCATCATAGGCTCCTCCAATTTCAATTTTGTGTGCAAAAGAAGGATTAAAAGATCTATAAAAATGGTTAAAAAATGATAAAGTGAGTCTTGCTGATAAGTGCTTAAGCAACTGATAGAATTTGATGTCAAAAACCTTATAACGACCAGTCGTTATGTTGAAAATTCGAAAATTTAAAGATTTAACATGGTATAGCATCAAGGGTGACCGATCAATGTCTAGGGTGACCGACCGATGCCTATGATGATCGGTTGTTGTAGATAGTGACCGTTCACTCGAGAAACAGAGGAGTTTTAAAAACAAAACTCAACTTTCATGCACCGGTCGCCCTCCCTCTGCTTAAATTCTTTGTTCTGTTTCAACTTTTAAAATATTCAGGTATGGGTCTCCCTATAGGGCGACTAGTCGACCTCTTTACAGAGAAGTTGTCCGATTTTTTGACAAAAATAAAGTTCAAGAAATACTTCAAAAACTTAGTAAAAATCAATTAAAATATTTGAAGTATTTGGACAACTTTTGAAAATATTGTTTTGGTATAAAACTCATTTATATGAAATCATTAAAATCAAAATAAAAATATTTTTCTAACATTATCAATATTGATTATCAACAAAAGTGAGAAATAATGTCAAATTTTTACAAAAGTAGTTGAAGGTTGTTAAAATTTAGGAAAGTGAAAAACCTATTTATTATAAATTATCAAATTATAACCAAAAATCCGAATTAATGAGAGTTAAGATTTTACGACATTATCTTAATGTAATTGTTGGGGAACAACTAGAGATGTTAAATGGTGACCCAAAACAGAGGGAATTTTGGGCTAAACTACCCAAGATTAAATGAGTCGGCAATATTGGAACCTAACTTTAACTCTAGTGGACTTTAGGCTAAATGGACCATTATCGGGCTACAAATCAAAAAATTTAAAATTTATGTATTTAAATCTAAATTTTTAAACTTAAACATATATAACATTTAAGTTTAACATTTTAAGTTGGAGCATTCATAATTAAAAAAAAAAGTCATGTATAGATTAAAATTACATTGCATTAACAAAATTATAAAATTTAAATATTTTATGATTTAAGTTTTAAAAATAAAACTATATTAACAAAAGATAGCATTATATATGTCACGCCCAAACGGACGCGACGACGATCCACAACTTAAATACAAGTAAACCAAACATTCTAGACGAATATCATCAAAACCCAATGGAACTAGTCTAATTAGCAAATGGAAATAAAGAAACACGTTACAACTTACATTCCACAATATCCATAATCCAAATTACATCCCGAAATGATCTAAAGATAGCAACTTAAAAGTCAAAGGGTCCTACGCCCTTCGATTAAAACCGGAATGAAAAGAAAGTAAAAGAGTCCAACAACAAACACAAGAAACGATTCCAACAAAGAACAACAAGAAGTAGTAAGTCCAATGACAAATAATAGTAACAAGTCCAAATGACATCAACAACAAATGATAGTAAATCCAACAAGCGGGGTACAAGGGCTCAATCGGTCAATGGTTCGGTTCAAAGATCTTCAACGAAGTCCTCATCTAAGGTTAGAAAACGGTGGGGATGAGACATAAATCTCGATGGATGGGGTGATCGTGTGCAAGTGTGGCGATATATATAGTTAATGCGAGAAAATAGTTATATGAAAACGCGTGAGATATGATGCATGAATTCACACACACGATCCACAAGCGTCGTGATAAATATATTTAAGTAATATACTTATACGATTCAGGAAAACATTCGTGGTCACACAAGCACTATGTGATTCGTAAAGACAGGTAGGATTGCGTGCGAATGTAACGTCAATCTTATGCGAAGGCAATTAATGGTTGCGTGCGGTTTGTAGCGCCAACCAATGCAATACAAGTAGCGGTTGCGTGCGGTTTGTAGCGCCAACCAAACGGGTTCGATTAACTCCGAAATCGTGTGGATCGAGATAGCGATTCCTTCGTTCTTCCTTGTAACTCCCGGCCAAGATGGTCCAAGACCATCACATTATCGCTCCATAGGCAAAGACAAAATCTACAAAGCCGGAGCTTGCAAGGCTCGGATTTGTCATAATCATGATTATACCTCAAGTACTATGACCCGCTTCCCTTGGACACTCCGTCCCTCGATTCATGGGATTAGGGCGATGGGGCGGAAGAGTGGAATAGCGGCCGAGCTGCCCTTTCCATCCCCGACGTATCCATTCGACATTGTGAGCTCGACACACCAAGTTGACTCGAGCGGAAAGTAAATACAAGATCAGCGATCCACCAAAGCGTCGAGTATTATTGATTCAGGGAAGCGATTCAGAAATTTTTTGAAAATACGCGAGTAGCAATATGGCGTTGGTGGAGTTATTTGGATGAAGATGATTATCGGAAGGATAAGCAATCTTGATATCTTGAAATATTAGGTGGAACATAAGTCCCGTTATAGATTCAAAATCGCAAGACAAGGGAAGTCGCCCGATCGGGTATTAATCGGTCGAATCGGTCCGATAAGTCAAAGGGTTTTTCGAGAAAATAAAACATTTTAATTAATAATTAAAGTCGGAGGGTCCAGGGCTGTTTTAGTAAAAGGAAAAATAAATTGAGTTAGGTCCTTGATAAAAGAAAATTTACAATTAGCCCCGTTTTGTAAAAACTAATACTTTTGGAGTTAAAAATTGAATAAAGAAATATCCCGACCTTGAAAAATTATGAGGTCAGTTCCTAAATTCTCCAAATTATTCAGAGATTCAGGTTTTAAAGTTTTGAGGTCGAGTTTTATAAATCTCACATTGGCCCCAAATTTATTAAAATTGTCATTTCGGCCTTAAGTTTAAAACACTCGAAACTCACAAACCGGAAGGGCTTTTAATGTGATTCCAGTTGGAAAATGTCACTAAGGTTAGTAGGATATTGGGAAAAAATCATTTTGTAAAAGAAATAAGTGTAGGTCCTTTAACTTTTGAAAATCTCATTTTTGTCCAATTTTGAAATAATTGCCTTTAAGGCTTTTAGGGGTCCAATTGTTATGAAATTTGAACCTTGGGTCCAAAATATAATTATGTTATAGTTAAATTAGTATTTCCAGGTGCATGGGCTGCATAAGTCCTGAAAATTTCATTTGGGTCCTCAAGTTTAGTCTTTTACACTTTAGTCCCTCAATTTTAGTAAAATTAATTTCCAAGCTCTAAACACTTGGATTTTTGGAATAAATTTAAAATATGTCATTTCCAGTCCCTTAAGAGTGAAAATTTCAAATTTTGAAAGTAAGGTCTGGTACAGTTTCAAAAATTGTAAAGTAGCCCTCAAATTTCTAAAATTTTACAATCTAGTCCTTGGGCTTTTAAAGGTTGATTTTATTTATCTTAAAACTCTTACAACTTTATTAAAATGTCCAAAAAGTCATTTTTGAACCTGAGTACAGTCCCAAAATTCGAAATTTGCAGAGGGGTCCTTTAAATTTTATTTTCTTGCAATTTAGTCCACCAACTTTCTATTTTTGCATTTTAAGTCCAAAATTGAAATTTAATCAATTATGCTCGACTTGTCCAGATTATAAGTCATCCAAAACATGGATTTCAATGATCATACACATGCATGTCCAATTCATACAAGAATTCATCAAATAGAACATTAAATTGTACATGCATGCACCTAAAGTTCAATAAATAGCAATTTTGAGCAACACTTGAGAAATTTCAAGACTTGATACATAAAATTGACATGCAATACACAAATTATATATCTCAAGGGCTCATGATCAAAATTCTACATGCATTTTAACAAAAGCACCTAGAAGTTGAAAGAGTTTTTCCACCCACCTTAAATTTGGAAAATTGTGAAATAAAAAGGATAAATTTCACAACTTTGGATGAGGTCACTTAGGTCAGTCCCTAAGTCAAGAAATATCAAAAATTTGGAGTTAGAAAAATGAGAGAAAAATTAAGGAGAAAAAGAAGGAGGTAAGAAAATTGGAAAGACTACATTTTACCTTGTGTAGTAGGTGATTTGAAACTAGTTGAAGCTTCAAATTTGGAAATTTTGGTTCAACTCCAAAATCACCTATGGTCAACCCCTATTTCTCAAAAATGAAAAAGGGGTGTTAAAATTTGAAAAAAATAGAAGGAAGAAGAAAGAAGGGTTCTAGTGTCCAATTCTTACCTTGTAGTCCATTTTCTCTACTAATTATTCTTCAAGTCTTCAAATTTCACCACCATGCATGCATGTCTTCAAGTGGTCTTCTAAGTACCTCAAAATCCAAAATATAAACTTAAATTAAAAGGAGAAGGTGATGAGTAGTAAGATTTGAAGTTGAATTGAGGAGTGAAATTTCTTACCTTGAGATGGGGGTGTTCGAATTTTTGGGGTTTAAGTAGAAGATTGTTTGTTTTGGTTTAGATGTTTGAAGAAAGAAAGAGTGTTTGGTGATAGGAAGAAGGTGTTCTTGAAGGTATGAAGGTAGGCTTGAAGATGTGAAGAACTTGTGTTTGAATATTTGAAGATGTGAAGAAGTGGTACTTGAAGATATGAAGAACTTACGTTTGAAGGTTTGAAGATGTGAAGAGTTGGTGTTTGAAGATTTGAAGATGTGAATGATTTTTAGAGAGAGGTTAGAGAGAAGGAGGAGAATTTGCTTGAGAATTAAAATGTGTTGTATGAAAAATGAAATTTTTGTTAAAAATGCCATATTGGCCGTCAAATGGGGAGAGAGGGAGAGGAATTTTTGTTTAATTTTGTGTCTTGAATTTTGCTTCTTGCATGGGAGACAAAATGCAAGTAAAAGGTATGGGCATGAGATGGGTTTGAATGGAATGTTGGGAAGACTCCAACATGTTGGGAAATTTAATAATAAAGAATTTATATATGAGATGATGTGTATAGTGTTTGAATTAATGGTATAATTATACACAAGATGACTAATATAAGGTGTAAGTGTACAAGAGTTGGATGATATTTCTACTCCAAAATATCACATCATGGCCGTCCCACTATAGGGGCAAATTGGTAATTCCATATATATATTTTTTTGTCCAAATTTGATGATAATAGCTGAAATATATCAATCTCCAAAATAATTAGTGATTTCCTTGATCACTTATAAGTCTCATAATCACTTATACTAAATCAAATTCTTAATTCTATAAGGTAAAAGTCTCTAAAATAAATAGTCTCTTAAAATTCTTAGGTGACTAATAAATACAAAAATAGTAATAATGATCAATCAAGTGATCATATATGCAAAATAGAATTAATGATGATCATGATCATAAGTAATTAAATAAAATGAAATAAAATACAAATATATATATATATATATTAATAATTACCCGTCAGTGATGCGGTAAAATAGTCGATCAAATACATAGGCGTCAAAAGAATCAATTACATGTTCGGAAAAATCGGGCTTCACATCCTCCCCTCTTAAAAGAATTTGGTCCCCAAATTCTCCTCGAATAGTTCGGATATTGATTCCTCTTGTCTTCTTCCATCTCCCACGTTGCATCTTATTCTCGGTTGTGGTTCGCCACACCACTTTAACCATCGGAATTTCTCTCTTACGCAATCGCCGTATCTGGCGATCAATGATCCGGATTGGCCTCTCGGTGTAGAATAGATTTTCCATTAGAGTAGGAGTATCATGAGTGATGATATGTTCGGGATCCGGTTGATACTTCTTCGCCTCGACACGTGGAATACATCATGCATTCCCGTATGGTCTTTGGTAACTTTCGAGTCGGTAGGCTAACTTCCCGATCCTTTGTAAAATTTTGTAAGGTCCAACATATCTCGGACTCAACTTGCCTCCTTTCTTCGGATTGATCAATCCTTTCCGTGGTGACAAATCCGAGAAATACTTCATCTCCGACTTCAAATTCCAAATCCTTTCTTCTCTTGTCCGCGTAACTCTTTTGGCGGCTCAGCCGTGCGAATCCGCTCCTTGATCGCTTGACCTTCTCCATGGCCTCTTGAACTAAGTCGACCTTTGGAATCGAGGGCGACTTTCGTTTCTCTTTCGGAGTCCATTGGTCGTCAATCTTCCAAAGGTAGTGGGGATCTACATTTTCGCCCATACAATGCCTCGTAGGGTGCCATCCCAATCGTGGCACGATAATCTGTTATTGTAGGCGAACTCGGCTAATGGTAAGTGCGAATCCCAACTTCCTTGGAAATCCAATGTGCGGAGCTCACAACATATCTTCCAGGGTTTGAATCATTCGCTCGATCGTCCATCGGTTTGTGGATGTCTTCTTGTCTTTGAAACTTAGTGAGGTACCCATTCTCGTGCAAGCACTTCCGAATCCGAGACAAACCTCGGGTCTCTATCTCGATACTATGTCAATTGGTACTCCATGCGGTCGAATGATCTCTCGGACATAAGTCTATGCAAGTTTACGTAAGCTATCGCTTTTCTTGATGGGTAAGAAGTGTGCGATTTCATGAGTCGGTCTACAACTACCCAAATAGCATCATGGCCTCCTCTAGTCCTTGGTAGATCCGTCACGAAGTCCATCGTTATGTGTTCCCATTTCCACTCGGGAAGTTTCAATGGTTGTAGTAAATCGATGGTTGTTGGTGTTCATGCGTTTACTCGTTGACAAGTCAAACATCTCGCAACGAACTCCGCTACCGATTCTTCATGTTTACCCACCAATAACTCCGTTTCAAATCCTTATACATCTTGTTTCCTCCAGGATGTATAGTGTATTTCGAATGGTGTGCTTCTGCGAGGATTCTATTCCTAATCTGCTCATCACTCGGTACACAAAACTCGATTCGAAATATGATAACTCCATTTTCATGTACCGAGAATTACGATCTCTCTCCTTTAAGTATCTTCTCTTTCAATTTACTCAAGACGTGCATCTTTCTCTTGTGTTTCCTTGATCTCATTCAACCAGATCGGGTTTAATCAAATATTCGCACATGAAATCTGAGTATTGGTCCTCGTCGATTTCAATTGCTCAACTCTTCTAATGATTCCCACTCTCGAATCATAAGTCCGCTAAGCACGCCTTTTTTCGCTCAGCGTCGGCTACTACGTTAGCTTTCCCGATGGTATTGAATATCAAAGTGATAGTCCTCAATCAAATCCATCCATCTTCGTTGCCTCGATTGAGATCTTTCGGGAGAATAGATACTTCAAGCTCTTATGATATGTGAAAACCGTGAAGGTTGCTCCGTGTAGAGATAGTGTCTCCATTTCTTTAACGCGAACACTATCGCCGCCAATTCCAAGTCATGCGTTGGATAATTGGCTTCATACGGCTTGAGCTTTCGTGATGCATAAGCGATGACCTTTCCTTCCCGCATGAGCACTTTGCTCCTAGTCCTTCTTCTTTGATGCATCACCGTAGACGACGAAGTTTTCTTTCCCTTTGGAAGGGCTAAGATTGGAGATGTAGTAAGTTGTTTCTTCACTCTTGAAACTTGCCTCGCACTTGTCATTCCACTCAAACTTGACTTTCTTCCGGGTTAGTCGAGTGAGCGGTCCGGCTATCTTGGAGAAGTCCTGGAAAAATCTTCGATAATATCCAAATTAGTCCTAAGAAACTCCTGATCTCCGCTGAGACTCGGGTTGTTTCCATTCAACCACCTGCCTCCAGCCTTCAAGGATCTACGGCGATCCCGGTCTTGCGGATACTATATGTCCCAAGAACGCGACTTCACTTAGCCAAAATTTTCACTTGCTTTGAATTTGGCATACAACTTGTGCTCGTAGTATCTCCAAAACGATTTTCGATGACGTTCATGCTCTTCTCTAGACTTAGAGTATACGAGTATGTCATCAATGAATATCACTACGAATTGATCCAAATAAGGTTGAAAGACTCGATGCATCGAGGTCCATAAATGTTGTCGGTGCATTTGTCGACCGAAAGGCATCACTACAAACTCGTAGTGTCCATATCGGGTTTGAAATGCGCTTTGGAAATATCTCCTTCGCGGATCTTGATTGGTAATATCCTTGTTGTAAATCAAACTTGAGTACATTGTCGCTCCTTGGAGTTGATCAAACAGTTTGTCTATCCTCGGGAGCGGATATTTGTTCTTGATGGTCACGCTATTAAGACCACGATAATCTATACACGATCTTAATGTGCCATCTTTCTTTTTGACAAACAAAGACACAGTGCTCCCCGAGAGACGTGCTCGGTCGGATAAATCCCACATCCATCGGTTTTGCACCAGTAATTGCGTCTTCAACTCTTGTAACTCAAGAGGAGCCATTCTATACGGTGTTCGCAATCGGGCGAGTCCCCCCGGTAACACGTCGATGGTGAACTCGACTTCCTATCCTGGAGGGACAAGGTGAGTTCTTGTGGAAATACATCCGTGTATTCGATACTATAGGTACTTGGTTAATTTGTGTCTCAACCGGGGTTTGTTAATTACAAACTCCAAGTACCCTGAGCCCTCTAGTGATCGCTTCCTCGCTTTCATTGCTTTGAAATGATCGGGGCAATCTTAACTCGTGCCCTTCCCGAAATTTCCACTTTGGGTTTTCCTTTCACATAGCTTAATGGACTTGTTATGGCGTCCATTTGTGCATGGTGTGCGACAACCGATTCATTCCCAATATCACGTCGTATTCGGATATAGGTAATAAGATCAAATCGGCGGAAAGATTATCTCATCAATCTTAACTTCGCATGCATTATAGATAATATCATTATCCGACTTGCACCCATAGGAGTTGACACCTCTAGACATATAGGCATATGTTCCATGCATGAATGTAGTTTGTGTACAAAATGCGGTGCAACAAATGAATGCGTCGATCCAGGGTCGAATAGTATTTTAGCGTAGTGGTTAGATACTAGAAGCGTACCTTCCACCATGTTTGTTGCCTCCGAGCCTCATGTCCGAGTGCAAATGCTCGAGTAGGCATCCTTGCCCTATTATCCTGGCCATTGCCCTCCTGAACCGCACTGTTTGGTTCGGTCCTCGTATTTCGGGCAATCTTTCACCGGTGTTGATTACTACTAGAGCGCAAACACTTTCCTTGTTTACGCCAACATCATTGGTAGTATGTCCGGTTTACGCAATGTTCACACACTTGACCCGCTTTCCTTGTATCTTGTCCCTTCCTTTATCTGTCTTACCAATCTGGTCCTTCAAACTTAGCAGTCATTTAGATGGTTGTCCCACAAATTATTCTCTTGAGACTGTTTGATGGCCTACTCTGCTGAATCATCCAATACGGTTCGATCCCCACTCGATGCGGAGAGTTGTCTTTACTGCGGGCCGAGTAGGTTGTCGGTTGAATAGTCAACGATTGTTTTTGAAGTTCCAGCTTTCAATCCTCGAGTGAACTTGTAAAGTTTATCCTCTTGATCTTGATTGTCCCCGAGGCATACTTGGACAATCGGTGAAATCGGACTCATCTTGAGCTACGAGACATGTTCCCCTACCTCAATCTATGGAATTCATCCCGCGCCCTCTTTCACAACTTTGTGGAATGTCTCGTTCATTGAACTCGGCCAAGAAATTTCCCGTGTTCCGCTACCCTGGTCCCCGTTCCCACCTTCTTTCAACGCCTCCACTGCTCTCTAGCAATTGTATTCCAGGGCGAAATACGGCGAGTGTGACTTTCGCTCATCCCGAATATTGGAGAGCATTGAAGATATTCTCCAATTTCGCTATCCATTCTTAAATCCGCTTTAAATCATCGGCTCTCCTAAGAAAGTCGGTGGGTCGAACCGTAGAAATCGCTCCAACATGCGATCGTTCGCCTCCAGTGGGTTCGAGGGCACGATGTTGAGGCTCGCTTGTTGCCTCATGAAAACCGATTTGTTGCGGGCCTACGCATCAAGTTGTCTCTGCCTCGCAGGTGGAGGAGGCGGTGATAATTCGGGGAGGGTACCGGTCCCAGGTGCGTCATCATTCCCTCGAGGAACGCGGCGAGGTCTCCCACGTCCACGATGTTCAACCATTCGTATCTTGAAGTGTTAGTTGCGATCCACGAGTAAATGAATACCATAATTATTCGCGTAAGGCAAGTTATATCGTAGGGAAAGTAACAACAAACACAAGACATTTGAATAAATAGCAAAAGACATATCCATTAATGTAAAACTTGAATACACCCATAGTACAACAATAGTAACACGAGTCAAAGATACATCGAACCAAAATACAATCGAAATCTAATATAATAGAAAGTAAGGTACAACATAATGGAATAGCGTCTACAACAACGAAAGTACAATCGACAATCAAGCTAACTAATCGGTGAGATCGCCATCATCGTCACTCACGGCTATGTCCATAATCGGGGCACAGTCGGGCCGAGGTGGCGCCTCGACCTCGGGCCAATCAACGAAATCCAACCACTTTGCTCGAATCCTGTGCATCATCAAGTGGAGCGCCTCAAGTGCCTCGGGCTCTCCGACCTCGACCGATCCTCCTCGAGGATCCTCCTCGGGTCCTCTTGGGGTCCTCCTCGGCGTTGGGTACGGGCTCCACCTCGGGTGGTGGCAATGGTTGTGCATTAGCCGCCCCGAGCAAACTGCGTCTCTCGAGCTAGGGCTGTGTAAGGTCCTCTATCACCGTCATCATCGCTTGATGAGGTCTCACTCAGCGCTCAACGGTGTCGCGAGATAGGCGGGCGTCAATCTCCCATTTAAAGCGGCCATCATGCCCCTCTTCATTTTCTCTCGCACATTATCCAGCGCTCTGGATATCTCAGATCTGATCCACCCGTGCTCGTATGGTGTTGTCGCGGTCCTTAATAATAGTGGTCAACTCGCTCTTTTCATCTTGGCTCCTTGCAAGCGCATGTCGTCCCCGATTCTGTGGCGCTCCTCGAGATAGCTGCGAGGTCGCCGAACACTCTCCCGGTGCCGTGAATCATTTCCTTAGTACTCCGCTCGGACGGGCATGAAAAACGTCCCACCAAGAAGGTGGCGCGGCTCCATCCTCGATCAAACAAAAAAAGGCGGATCGATCAAAGGTAAATGAAAGATAAAGAGGGAATAAGGAAAGAATTAACAAAGAAAGCCAGAAAGAATCAACTAAGTCAAAACAAGTATGACTATGGAATCTCCAAACATGCGTTCTAACTTAGTTCAAACATCAATAAGACGGTTCTATGCCAATTTGAAATCTATTTCACACTTAATGAGTCAAGTCGCGGACTTACCCAACACGTACCAAGGGTCCTATCCTGGGTTAGCTCGGTGTAAGTTTCCATCTTACTAGCCGAGCTCTAATACCACTCTAATCTGTCACGCCCCAAACGGACGCGACGATGATCCACAACTTAAATACAAGTAAACCAAACATTCTAGACGAATATCATTAAAACCCAATGGAACAGTCTAATTAGCAATGGAAATAAAGAAACACGTTACAACTTACAGTCCACAATATCCATAATCCAAATTACATCCCGAAATAATCTAAAGATAACAACTTAAAAGTCAAAGGGTCCTCGCGCCCGATTTACAAAAACCTAAATGAAAAGAAAGTAAAAGAGTCCAACAACAAACACAAGAAAACGAGTCCAACAAAGAACAACAAGAAGTAGTAAGTCCAACAAAAAATAATAGTAACAAGTCCAAATGACATCAACAACAAATGATAGTAAATCCAACAAGCGGGGTACAAGGGCTCAATCCGTGGTCGGTTCAAAGATCTTCAACGAAGTCCTCATCTAAGGTTAGAAAATAGGTGGGGATGAGACAAAATCTCGATGGATGGGGTGATCGTGTGCAAGTGTGGCGATATATATAGTTAATGCGAGAAAATAGTTATATGAAAACGCGTGAGATATGATGCATGAATTCACACACGATTTACAAGCGTCGTGATAAATATATTTAAGTAATATACTTATAGAGTTCGGAAAACAATTCGTGGTCACACAAGCACTATGTGATTCGACAAGACAGTAGGATTGTGTACGGAATGCAACGCCAATCTTATGCAAGGCAATTAATGGTTGCGTATGGATTTGTAGCGCCAACCAATGCAATACAAGTAGCGGTTGCATACGTATTTGTAGCGCCAACCAAACGCGGGTCCGATTAACTCGAAATCGTGTGGTTCAGACAATGATTCCTTCGTTCTTCCTTGTAACTCCCGGGCAAGATGGTCCAAGACTGTCACCTTATCGCTCCATGTGCAAAGACAAAATCCACAATGGAGCTTGCGAGGCTCGGATTTGTCATAATCATGATTATACCTCAAGTCTACGACCCGCTTCCCTTGGACACTCCGTCCCTCGGTTGCGGGATTAGGGCGATGGGGCCGGAAGAGTGGAATAGCGGCCGCCTTGCCCATTCCATCCCACGTATCCATTCCGATTGTGAGCTCGACACACCAAGTTGACTTCGAGCGAGGAAAGTAAATACTGTCTGAAGCGATCAACCAGCAAAATGAAGTATTATTGATTCAGGAAGCGATTCGGGAAAATTTTTGAAAATACGCGAGTAGCAATATGGCGTTGGTGGAGTTATTTGGATGAAGATGATTATCGGAAGGATAAGCAATTTTCAATATCTTGAAAGATTAGGTGGAACATAAGTCCCGTTATAGATTCAAAACCGCAAGACGAAGAAGTCGCCCCGTGATCGGTATTAATCGATCGAATCGGTCCGATAAGTCAAGGGTTTTTGAGAAAATAAAACATTTTAATTAATAATTAAAGTCAGAGGGTCCAGGGCTGTTTTAGTAAAAGGAAAAATAAATTGAGTTAGGTCCTTCATAAAAGAAAATTTACAATTAGCCCCTAGTTTTGTAAAAACTAATACTTTTGGGGTTAAAAATTGAATAAATAAATATCCCGACCTTGAAAAATTATGAGGTCAGTTCCTAAATTCTCCAAATTGTTCATAGATTCAGGTTTTTAAAGTTTTGAGGTCGAGTTTTTATAAATTTCTCACATTGGCCCCAAATTTGTTAAAATTGTCATTTCGGGCCTTAAGTTTAAAACACTCGGAACTCACAAACCGGAAGGGCTTTTAATGTAATTCCAGTTGAAAAACGTCACTAAGATTAGTAGGATATTGGGACAAAAGCAGTTTTTAAAAAAATAAGTGTAGGTCCTTTAACTTTTGAAAATCTCATTTTTGAAATAATTGCCTTTAAGGCTTTTAGGGGTCCAATTGTTATGAAATTTGAACCTTGGGTCCAAAATATAATTATGTTGTAGTTAAATTAGTATTTCCAGGTGCATGGGCTGCATAAGTCCTGGAAATATCATTTGGGTCCTCAAGTTTAGTCTTTTACACTTTAGTCCCTCAATTTTAGTAAAATTAATTTCCAAGCTCTAAACACTTGGATTTTTGGAATACATTTAAAATATGTCATTTCCAGTCCCTTAAGAGTGAAAATTTCAAATTTTGAAAGTAAGGTCTGGTACAGTTTCAAAATTGCAAAGTAGCCCTCAAACTTCTAAAATTTTACAATCTAGTCCTTGGGCTTTTAAAGGTTGATTTTATTTATCTTAAAACTCTTACAACTTTATTAAAATGTCCAAAAGTTATTTTTGAACCTGAGTACAGTCCCAAAATTCGAAATTTACATAGGGTCCTTTAAATTTTATTTTCTTGCAATTTAGTCCACCAACTTTCCATTTTTGCATTTTTAAGTCCAAAATTGAAATTTAATCAATTATGCTCGACTTGTCCAGGTTATAAGTCATCCAAAACATAGATTTCAATGATCATACACATGCATGTCCAATTCATACAAGAATTCATCAAATAGAACATTAAATTGTATATGCATGCACCTAAAGTTCAATAAATAGCAATTTTGAGCAACACTTGAGAAATTTCAAGACTTGATACATAAAATTGACATGCAATACATAAATTATATATCTCAAGGGCTCATGATCAAAATTCTACATGCATTTTAACAAAAGCACCTAGAAGTTGAAAGAGTTTTTCCACCCACCTTAAATTTGGAAAATTGTGAAATAAAAAGTATAAATTTCACAACTTTGGATGAGGTCACTTAGGTCAGCCCCTAAGTCAAGAAATATCAAAAATTTGGAGTTAGAAAAATGAGAGAAAAATTAAGGAGAAAAAGAAGGAGGTAAGAAAATTGGAAAGACTACACTTTACCTTGTGTAGTATGTGATTTAAAACTAGTTGAAGCTTCAAATTTGGAAATTTTGGTTCAACTCTAAAATCACCTAAGGTCAGCCCCTATTTCTCAAAAATAAAATAGGGGTGTTAAAATTTGAAAAAAATAGAAGGAAGAAGAAAAAGAAGGGTTACAGTGTCCAATTAACTACCTCAGTCAATTTTCTCTACTAATTATTCTTCAAGTCTTCAAATTTCACCACCATGCATGCATGTCTTCAAGTGGTCTTCTAATTACCTCAAAATCCAAAATATAAACTTAAATTAAAAGGAGAAGGTGATGAGTAGTAAGATTTCATGTTGAATTGAGGAGTGGAATTTCTTACCTTGAGATGGGGGTGGTCGAATTTTTGGGGTTTAAGTAGAAGATTGTTTGTTTTGGTTTAGATGTTTGAAGAAAGAAAGAGTGTTTGGTGATAGGAAGAAGGTGTTCTTGAAGCTATGAAGGTAAGCTTGAAGATGTGAAGAACTTGTGTTTGAATATTTGAAGATGTGAAGAAATGGTACTTGAAGATATGAAGAACTTATGTTTGAAGGTTTGAAGATGTGAAGAGTTGGTGTTTGAAGATTTGAAGATGTGAATGATTTTTAGAGAGAGGTTAGAGAGAAGGAGGAGAATTTGCTTGAGAATTAAAATGTGTTGTATGAAAAATGAAATTTTTTGTTAAAAATGCCATATTGGCGTCAAATGGGGAGAGAGGGAGAGAATTTTTTGTTTAATTTTGTGTCTTGAATTTCGCTTCTTGCATGGGAGACAAAATGCAAGTCAAATGTATGGGCATGAGATGGGTTTGAATGGAATGTTGGGAAGACTCCAACATATTGGGAAATTTAATAATAAAGAATTTATATATGAGATGATGTGTATAGTGTTTGAATTAATGGTATAATTATACACAAGATGACTAATATAAGGTGTAAGTGTACAAGAGTTGGATGATATTTCTACCCAAAATATCACATCATGGCCAGTCCACTATAGGGGCAAATTGGTAATTCCATATATATATTTTTTTGTCCCAAATTTGATGATAATAGTTGAAATATATCAATCTCCAAAATAATTAGTGATTTCCTTGATCACTTATAAGTCTCATAATCACTTATACTAAATCAAATTCTTAATTCTATAAGGTAAAAGTCTCTAAAATAAATAGTCTCTTAAAATTTTAAGGTGACTAATAAATACAAAAATAGTAATAATGATCAATCAAGTGATCATATATGCAAAAATAAATTAATGATGATCATGATCATAAGTAATTAAATAAAATGAAATAAAATGCAAATATATATATATATATATATATATTAATAATTACCCGTCAAGTGACGCGTAAAATAGTCGATCAAATACATAGACGTCAAAAGAATCAATTACATGTTCGGAAAAATCGGGGCTTCACAATATACCCATATAAAATAAAAAAAAATAATACTTTTTTCCGAAATTACTCATATGGCTATAAATCAAAAATTTTAAAATTATATATTTAAATCTGAAAATTTAACCTTCCACATATTTAACATTTAAAGTCAATCTATTCATTATAAAAAAAAATCATGCATAGTTTATAATTACATTGCATCAACAAAATTGTGAAATTAGATTTAGCATACCATTAAAAAATATAAATTACATCTTAAATAATCTAATCAAACTTCGTGATATTTTCTTATCTAGAATAAAATTCAGAAAGCTAAATTAAGTAATAAATTAAATAAATAAATAAAAATTGTCGAGAATATAGTTTGTTTATTAAAGTTAAAAGACTTAAAGATGAGAGTGATGTGAATTTGAAAATATATATTTACTAGTAATAGGCAAAAAGTAATAAAAACAAATATATAATATTATAATTATATTTATTTCTTAAACAATAAAAATAGTGGGTCATTGGTTAATCGGGCTAGCCAACGGGCTTTGAATTAAACGATGCAGGCCAAAAAGCCCGAATTTAAACAAGTCAAATAATTTGGCCATAATGCTCCTTTTTCTAGATTCAAACGGTTGGGAAAGATTGAGTCGAACCCATTTAATATCTCTAAACAAGTGGTAAATGTAATTCTGGTAGATAACTAATAATTTGGAGGCTAGACAAACATTATGGAATCAAATGTAATTTATAGTGAATTAGTCATTGCAAGGAGTATTATGTTATAGATGAATCTTTTCATAATTTCATCTTTTATTATTTTCAATATATTTATTTCCATCTTTTATCGATGTATTGATAGTTTGAATTAATTAATGAAATTATTTTTGTCACTAAAAAACGGGGACCGCTTTATGAATTAGAGAAACAAATAAAAAGTACGACATTTTATGAAAAAATGAAAAAATGTGACTTTATAAGTCATGACCTTGTAACTTGTAATTTGTAACTACTTCTCTTTATTATAATATTTTATTGTAAATTGCACTAATGTAATAATGATAAGTTTTAAAATAAAAGATGATTGTAAATTTCTTTAGCCAAAATGCATATTAAAGAAAAGGCAAGGCAAAGTAATCTAATTATTAATGTTGAACAATAATATAATAGGAGTAAAAAGGAAGGATGTCTACTTATGGATATGATGAGAAACAATTTTAAAAAAGTGGGACCCATATGAGCCGCTCCAAAGGTGGTCCTACGATAGCAAAACTAGCTGCCGCAGTAGTGAGTGATTCCTCATTTTCTCTCCGTTGAATTCTTCCTTTTCTGCTTCTCAAGATCTAGTTCTGTCTCTCACTCACACACTCCAAATTTCTTTATATTTTTCTTTTCTTTTGTTTCTCCTTTTGGGTTTCTATTTTTTTATGGAAAGTGGGACTTCAATGGACTCTTTTGTGAAGAGAGAGTAATTGTCGAGATCTGGGCTCCATTTTCAGGTGATTTTCTTAACAATCTATTTCAAAATGAGATTATTGGTGTATAATTTATGAGTCCCAGTATGGAAATGGTGTTTCTTGAAATTTATCTGTTTGATTTATGGGCTTTTGCGCGTTTTAAGTTTTATTAACATATTTTTGCTCTGAAGTGATTAGTCAGTGTAATAATGGAGAAGTGCAGGTGGGAAAATGGAGTAAATTAGAAGCCACTCTTTATAATTGTTGTATACTGACATGAACAAAAATGCTCTCAGAGAATCTGTGATGTTTAGATTTGATCATTTGACCTTTGTTTAGAGATTAAGGTGTGAAAAGAATTAAGCATTTATCATACTTTTGTCATTTGGTTTGTGTTTTCAAGATCTTTGTTAAAATGTACATATAATGATGTCTCTTGGTAAAGATGAAATCTTCAAACTAATTTGGTTTGTTAATTTGTTTAATTCTGTTTCCAGAACAGGATAAATTAAGGAATGATAAAGGGATGGGGAAAAAGGAGGATGGTTTTCTTCAGTAAAGAAAGCTCTCAGCCCAAATTCTAAGGGAAAAAAAGCCGAGGTTCGTATGGCAAATTCTGTTGTCCCATTGTAAACCCTGAAACTTTGATGATTGATCGATAATTATCTTATACCATTGATTGTTGTTGTTGTGGTGCCTGTTTTCAGAAAGCAAATAAATCCAAGAAGAAATGGTTTGACAAAGAAAAGCCATCAGTTTCTCATTCTTCGAATCCAGAGTCTGTTGAAGTTTCTCATTCTCATTCTCATCCTCTTCCGCCGTCGGAAGATGTGAAGTTAACAGATTTGGAAAATGAGCAGTCAAAAAATGCTTACTCTGTTGCAATAGCTACAGCTGCAGCCGCTGAAGCAGCTGTAGCTGCGGCTCAGGCTGCTGCAGAGGTAGTTCGATTAACTACGGATAATCGATTTACGGGAAAATCGAAAGAGGAAATTGCGGCAATCAAAATCCAGACAGCATTCCGTGGTTATTTGGTATGCTATTTTAGAAAATTCTTTATGCAAATCAAAACTTAATTTTGCATACACAATTGTGCCCAATATTTTAGGAACATACCTTGCTCATGTTTATTTGAATGCACTCGCAAGAAGATTTGGAGCAATCCATGTTTCTCTCTCTTGACCCATTAAGTTTTCTAAACTTTTCTCGGTGAAGAGAAAAATATAAATCGGTGGGTTGCGAGAGGACCGGCTTCTAAGTGGCTTTTTTATAGGTGCACTGGCCATCAATGTGCCATAACTAGAAAATATCCCTATATTGACTAATAAGATTTGACAAGTGATACTATGGAGACATCCATGCTACACCAGGTGTATAAACACTTGGTGTATGGATAAAGGCCAAATGTCCTATTTCCTAAAAAAATTGGCGCTTGGATGGTAGTTGCTATACCAAGTGTATATACACAGTGTAACATCTACAACACCGTGATATTATTAAACCATAATTATCTATTGGCTTAAATAAAAGATAATTACCTAACATAAGAGATCATCGAGCCACAGTTATCCCTTAACTAAAATTAAAAGATATTTACCTTAACGGGACATAAAAATATCTAACATGCTATTCCACAAATATGTCCATTTCTGACTCCCATCACTTAACTTGATAAGGTAGATATGAACATATATCTGGCTATAACAAGGTGTTTGGACTTATGTCCTTGATTTAAATCTGAGCTGTCCATAGGTATCATCCACAGTCTTTAAAAAATATGCTGGTACAACAACTTCATTCTAAGAGGATCAATAGAGCTGATGGTGCATTGCAATTGATAATAATGTATGTTGCATTGTTTTTATTGGTGGTACAAAAGATATATGAATTATACTGGCTATTTGTGTTTGTAATTCTTTCACATTTGTTAGCTCTAAATTTTTTTATTTTTGCAATTTATTCTGACTGCTATAGAATTTAAGTCTGCAAGGTAGAATTATGTTGACTAGGGTGTTGCTATGTCTTCCTAATTCTTTCAGGCAAGGAGGGCATTGCGAGCCCTAAGAGGGCTCGTTAGACTGAAATCACTTGTTGATGGGCCGACTGTGAAACGCCAAACTGCGAACACTCTGAAATGCATGCAGACTCTATCTCGTGTGCAGTCTCAGATTCAATCGAGAAGGATCAGGATGTTGGAGGAGAACCGTGCACTTCAGAGACAGCTCCTTCAGAAACGGGCCAAAGAGCTGGAGAGCTTGAGAGTTAGTTCTTTCACTGATGCCATTATTTCTTTACCAGCAACTAGCCAACTAAGCATCTGTATTTCAATAATGCTTCTTTTAATTTTTTTTTCTTATTTTTCTTTTTTCCCATTCAATCTGCGGGGTTCTGTATTCTGGTAGATATGTAATGTTGGGGGAATGCAAGGAGAAGCAGTGACAAAGCCACAAGGGGGTCAATGGCGACCCCCTGAAATTTTGGAAAAATCCAGGGATATTTTGGTAATTCAGCTTATAACCTCAAGAAAAAAACAGAGATTACAAAAATAGGAAAAAAAAGTTGTTCTTAAACACCTTACAGTATGGAAACAGAGCCTCCAATTCTTTCATTCTTCTTGTTATCTTCCCATTCTTGAACCTTGAAAAACCTTTTGAGTCTTGAACTCTTGATTATTTTTTACCCTTTCTCAAAATTTTGTACATTTTCTTTTGTTCCACCATAATCTTGAGCTCGATATTTAGCATTATTCTCTTGTGTCTCTATTTGTCTCTTTTGGGATTTATGGTTCATCATCAAGAAGGCATAGAATCAGGAGGATACCTAATCTTCATCATTATCGAGTTGAGCTATTTTATTTTATGATTAATTAATCATCATCATTATCAAAATTGGTACTTATTTATAGGTTTAGTTTTAGAGTTGATGTACTGTATTTCATTTTTATATTATTCTTTGCCCCCTGCATGAAATTTCTGGCTTCGTCACTGTGTAGAAGTTAACTTTACTGCAATTTGGTTTAGTGCAAGTTAATAATGGATAGCCGACTTCAATCCTTTTGAGTCCATGTTCCGTGTAAATTTGACAGTTCTCATTTGAGTTTTTATTATATTTCTCGGTATTTTCTCTAATTGAAAGAGCCTTCATGATGATGTTACAGATGGGAGAGGAATGGGATGATAGTCTTCAATCAAAAGAGCAAGTCGAGGCAAGCTTGCTACACAAGTATGAAGCTGCAATGAGGCGGGAAAGAGCTCTAGCTTATTCATACACTCACCAGGTACTTTTTGTGTATCTTCATCCATAATCTTAATATTTCCAGCCTTTACCGTATGGAAGGAAACATATAGAAACAGGATTCTTGTAATTTCCCCTTTTCTTTTTTTCTTTTTAAATATTATTTAATCTGTCATGCGATAAGTTGTCTTGTAATATACAGATTTGCCTGAGTGAACCCTGCATGTTTTGATAAGGGATAATTACAAATATCTTTCTTGAGATTTAGCCTAATCATAAAAAATCTCTATTATCTTTTAAAATTACAGATACCATATTGACATATGCTTCTATTTTACAAATTGCACCTATTGTGGAGGGTAAGGGGTAATTTGTAAAACAAATACAAAACCTCAGGGTATTTGTAATTTTAAAAAATAACAGGGTTTTTTGTAATTTCGCTAAACAGCAGGGATAGTTTTTGTAATTATTATTTAAGTTATAAAGTGATGTTTGATGGCATGAGAAATTTCATATTTACATTAACAACATATCAATTTAACAGCAAACATGGAAGAAATCAGCAAAACCGACCACCTTATTGTTCATGGACCCAACCAATCCTCACTGGGGTTGGAGCTGGTTAGACCGCTGGATGTCCGCCGGGCCATGTGAGACTCAAACCACTGCAGAAAAAGACGGTAATTTTGACGGCACAGGAGAAATTACAAAGTCTTTTGCGCGTCATCAGCTAAACTCCGATAATCCATCTTCACCAGCCAGCCAAAGGCCACCTTCTAACCACCATTCCCCTGCAACTCCCTCTTCAAGAAAATTAAAACCCGCAAGCCCCAAACGGAGCTTAATAATTCAAGATGACGATTCGAGAAGTATATTCAGCGTTCAATCGGACCGAAATAGAAGGCATAGCATTGCTGGTTCGTCGGTAAGAGATGACGAGAGCTTGGCGAGCTCTCCGGCTATTCCTAGTTATATGACGCCTACTCGCTCGGCAAAGGCCAAGTTGAAGTTATCGAGTCCTTTGGGAATGGAAAACGGTAGCACGAACGAGAAGGGACCCGCGAAGAAACGGCTTTCATTTCCACCTTCTTCACCGGCTAGACCTAGGCGGCATTCGGGCCCACCGAAGGTTGAGACGAGCTCCGTTGCTGACAATGGTGTGAATGGAGTGGTCCATTAATTAAGCTCTCTGAGTTGATTGGCAGAGGAAAATAAAGATAAATTTAGTTGTGTTAATTTGATTCTTGAGTTTTTTTAACTCATTAAAATTGTTATTTATTGATTGTTTTGAGGTGATTCTGTCTTTGAAATGAGTCTTGCAGTGGATTTATTTTATGTTCTGTTACTGTTGTTATTAAGGTTGTGTCGTGTTTTGGAACTACTTTTTAAGGACCTGATTATATTCCTTTGAGTGAATTATGAATGTATTATAAGAAATTATATGTATAACTAAAATTATTTGTTTGATAGTATATTTTTAGTGTATGCTTAAATGATCAATGTAAAGTTAAACATATCCTCCTTTCTTTGTTTGGGAATTGAAGGAGATGATTTGATTGGCAAAGAGAGAGAAAGAAGTTGGGGAAAAATGCAAAATCAATCCTGTATCTAAAGGGGTTTTGCAACGTTAGTCCTGTTACTTTTGAAATTTGCAATTTTAGTCTTGTATGCTTTGTTTTGTTTTTTTTTTTGGTCCCGTAAGTTTTGGATTTATGCAATTAAGTCTTATAAATTTTAAGTTGGTGCAAATTTGGTCATTAGGGCTATTCAATATTTCACTTATTCCTAAATGCCCTTGTAGCCAAAATATTCAATATACCTAAGATTAAGTAGAAAATCGAGCCTATGTTTATTAAAGTTGAATTTATTTATCATTTATACTATATACTCTTTAATGAGAGGAATTTTAGAATTATGAATCCAAATCAAAATACGAGATATGAGTTCTACGTGTATTATTTTCTAATTATGGAAAAACAAAAACACGTACAAATTTGGCAAAATTGGATTTTTGACTAATAGGATTGAAATCACCACAACTAGAACATATTAGAATAAAATTCTCAAATCCTAAAGATTTTAGGATTAAAATTGTTATTTTTGCCGAGGAGCAAAATTATCGTGAGATTAAAATTGCAATTTTAAAAGTTACAAAACTAATTTTGCAACACCCCTATAAATACAAGACTAATTTTGCAATTTTCCCAAAAAGTTGCATAGAGTTTTGGGTAACCTTGAAAAGAGGGTGCCTATATTTTCTTGGATAAGCTATTTTATAATTTAAAATATAGGAAGGCCTTAAGAGTGACGTCAAGAATAATATTTACAACCTATGATTGTCTTTTTAGGGGTAAATAAGAAATTCATTAGGAGACCATCTCCGAAATAACTAGGTCTACCAAATGGTCGGGGAACATCGCCGACCTTTGGTGTAGTACAATGCAAACTGAAAGCATGACGAGCAAGAAAATGGGCTAACGAGTTGCCCGAACGTCTAACAAAACTAGGAAAAAAACAATCAAAAGAAGAACTAAGCAGGAAGATATCGGCTAAAATATTCCCGAAATACGAAAGATCTTCCACCCGGCTCTTGAGTTTGTAGAATAAGGAGATGTTGTCTGTCTCGATTATCACCCTGGATAGCCCCAACTCTTTCGCCATTTTTAACCCTTCCCGACATGCAAGAGCTTCGGCTACCTCCACGGATTTACTCATTTCCTCCCATGGTATAACCGTCTGAACCACTTCTCCCCTTGCATTTCTTATAACCGCACCGATCCCCATTCCTAGACCATCCACAAGCGAAGCGTCGGAATTTATCTTCACATATCCATCGTCAGGAGGTCTCCAATCTTTCTCCAAATTCTGTTTGAAATTGGTTGATCCATTTTCCTTCATTGCCTGCACATGTTCCTCCAATCTTGAAATTGCCAAGAAGATGCACCTACTATGGTCCATCGTGAGATTGTTAAAATGGAATTTATTTCTCGCTTCCCACACCGACCAAAGAATCATAGCAAATATTTGGTGGCCCTCCTCATCACCATGGTCAATTATGTGAATCAACCACTCCCCCAGACTCCATTGTTCCATGTTGCTCAGCACCCTTATACGAAGTGGCGAAACAGCCCATAGGAAACGAACCCAAGCACAATCTCTGAACACATGTTCCAAAGATTCAACCTCAGCCCCACATCGATCACACCCCTGCCATATATCCAATCCCTTCTGTCTCAATGCTTCTTTGGTTGGGATAATTTCATGAACCAATTTCCATAAGAAAAGTTGGATTTTAGGTGGGATCGACAACTTCCATATCCATTTCCATATTCTATCCAAAGTCCCGGATGATGCGATGACGAGTCTTGAGCATAATCCGACCACCTTTTGCGATTTTATAGCCCGACATTGTATTTTCCGTCCTTCGTGAAATACCAAACCCGATCGGTCGGGGAGGTCTATTATACCGAATAGGGATAGACTGAATAGCCTTTGAATCCTCTGTACAAAAATAATCCCTTATTATCTCCAAATTCCATTCAGTCTATCTTCGCACATGAGATCACATACCAGTGCCAGTGCGACGGCTCAAAAGCCTCAAGCGTGGTTTAAAACCGGGATTATCCATGATCCAAGAATCGATCCATATTCAAATACATCTCCCATCTCGACATTCCACCTAATGCCTCTCCGAAGAATTTCCCGACCTTCTACAATGCTTCTCCAAGTGTAAGATGGACTATGGCCAATTGTAGCATCTAGAAGAGTACTACGAGGGAAGTATTTGGCTCGAATTATTTTGAATAGAAGGAGCCCTCATTATTAATGAATCTCCAACCTGTTTCATGAGCATTGCTTCATTAAAGCTCTTAATATCCCGAAATCCCAAACCTCCATCCGCTTTTGCTCGACATAATTTACTCCACGAGCGCCAATGAATCATTCTTTCTTCATTTATTTGTCCCCACCAAAATTGCTCACAATCGAATTTATTTGGTTACACACGTTTTGGGAAACACAAATACACTCATCGATCTCGAAGGGATAGCTTGAGCTCTGATTTGATCATAACCATTTTGCCGTTGTTGAGAGGGACCTACTTTTCCAATTTTTGAGTTTTTTTCTAACTCTATACACAACAAGGTCGAAAATCTCTTTCTTGATCTCCGATAATCGCCGGATATCAAGATATATCCGTGTTTTTGCACCATTGACACACCCATTGATTTGCTAAGAGAACTTTCCGATCCTCATTTAATCCTCTACTAAAAGAAATCTCGGATTTTTCAAAACTAATCCTTTGGCCTGACGCATTCTCATATTGCGTGATGATGTTTTTGACAGTGCCAATTTCCCGTTCATTCGCCCGCCCAAAAATTATGTTGTCATCTGCGAAAAAAAGGTGTGATATCTCCATTTATTTCGACTTACTCGTATTCCATGTAGACTTCCCTCCTCCCGCCTCAGCTTTCCTAATCAGAGAAGAGAAATCTTCGGCACAGAAGAGGAAGAGATATGGGGATAGCGGGTCACCTTGACGCAGCCCCCAGGAGGGGGAAAAAATATTACCTGGTACACCATTCAGCAAAATCGAGAAAGAAACCGAGGTAACACACTTCATAATAAGGGATACAAAAGAGTTAGGCAATCGAAGTCTAAGCATGACCATACGCAAAAACGACCATTCAACTCGATCATATGCTTTCGACATATCAAGTTTAAAAGCAAAGGAGCCCCTTTTTTTTGCTGAATTATTTTTCATCTGGTGAAAAATTTCGAACGCAAGCAAAGCATTATCCGTAATTAATCTCCCAGGAACAAAAGCAGACTGAGTATGAAAGATAAGACTAGGAAGGACAAGCTTTAGTCTATTAGCAATTGTTTTCGTAATTAGTTTAAAAATTATGTTACAAAGGCTAATAGGCCTAAAGTCTGTGACGGTCTCCGCCTTCTTCTTTTTAGGAATAAGCACAATGAAAGTGTCATTAATAAGCTCCGGCTAGCCCCCTCATTTAACACACTAAACACAATTTTAATGATATCAAGTTTAACCAGAGACCAGAATTTTTGATAAAAAAACATAGGCATACCGGGGATTTCGTTGGGTGCGTTTGAGACAGGGCATTCGTCACCTCCTCCGCATCAAAGGGTCGTGTTAATAATTCATTCATTTCATCCGTCGCTTTTGGATCCACGGCATCGAGAACACGGTCCATATCTAGCACAGGTTCGGCTGTGAAGAGATTTGTGAAATTATTACCAAATTCCTTCTTTATATCTGCCATTTCCTCCAACCAAACTCCCTCGGTGATTCTAATTATTTCGATGGTGTTTCTGCTCTTTCGTCCGCTCGCCGTTTTATGGAAAAAACTCGTATTTCTATCCCCATCTTTCATCCAGTTCGCCGGAGAACGTTGATGCCACATTTTCTCCTACTTAATATGAAGCGCTTGAAGCTTATTTTCCAGATTTTTCCGACTTTGCAAGGCCATAGGGGACGGGTTCATGGGTACAGGCTTAAGGAGTTCACCCTCACACTGCCTTATTTGATTTTCGATGTTTTCAAATGTTCCGTTCGATTTTTTGATTAAGGCCGCATTGTTGAATCTTGCGTTTCACATAGCCCACGCCATTTTCCATAGGGTCTGCCTGCCATGTCTTTTGAATCACATTTTCGCAAGATACATCCGTGAGCCACATGGCTTCAAATCTAAAGACTGTTCTCCGATTCTTGCTCCTTGTCGAATGGGATTTACGCCACCTTATGTTAATAGGACAATGATCCGAAGTAAACCGCGGAAGGTGTTTTACTTAGTCCCGAAATAATGATATCCACTCTAAGTTTGCTAGATATCGGTCCAAACGTTCTTGAATGTTATCCTCCCCGGATTGCCCGTTCGTCCAAGTAAATGAGAATCCCGTGTAGCCCAAGTCTTCCAACAGTGCGTCATTAATGGCCTTGTGAAATTCTTCTAATTTATAATGGTTCTTTGATCGGCCTCCAATTTTTTCAAAATTATATAGGATCTCATTGAAGTCCCCAACACATAACCATGGTAGCGATGATTGACGTGCTAGGTACCTCAATAAATCCCATGTGAGCGATTTGGATTCTTCATCCGCCATCCATAAACCCCTGTGAACCTCCATTCTCGAGAACCATCTTTCACTATTCCATCTATATGGTGCAACGAAGCAGAAAGCACATTTACCTCATATCCAGCCTTCCGAATGTGCTCAATCCTCCTCGTCTACCTCCATTTGACATATCACAATCCACCGTGTACCATTCCTCAAATCCCAATTTTTTGTCGATCTCATCAATTTCATTCTTCCTAAGTTTGGTTTCCATGAGGAAAACCAATGAGGATCTTCTCGATAGTATTTGTCTTTTAAGCGCGTTAATTGTCGGTGGGTCCCCAAGCCCCGACGATTCTAGTTTAGGCAACTCATTGTTCCCGGTGGGGATCTGCCGAGCGATCTCCGCCGCTATATCAAATTTGCTCGAGCTTCAAAGATACCAGATTCTTTCATCCTTTTGGCCGACGCTGTCTGTTGGTCGGTCATGGTACGGGGTTTGGGCGGGCGTGACGTTTTTAGGGTCGGGGAGGGTGATGGTTTTGGGTAGGGTACGTTGTTTGAGTCTAGTCCAAACATTTTTGTATTTTTTGGGTTTGTGGTTTGTCGGAGGTTCATTTTTGTGACTGGTAGGTTTTGTGTTTGTGGGGATTCGGTTGTTGTGTTTGGAATTTTTAGACAGGCATTTGGGAAGGGGTTGCATGTATATGTGTGTTTGTGGGATGGGGTGGTGAATTGTTGTGGCTTGTAGATAAATTATGGCTAGAGTTATTAGGTGGCTTGGGAGATTGGGGAGGACTGTAGCTTTTAGTTAGGCAAGCTGAATTATTTTTTTGGGTGTCATTTATGGTTAGATCGAGTATGTGGCTAGAAGTTCCTTGGTCAGCTGGTCGGGTGTGTTGGACATGGGTGTTAGGATTTGTTTTATATGCCGGAGATGATGTTAGAGATAGAGAGTCGAGGGATTTATGGATTTGGACAGTGAAATTATCATTGGTTTTTGGTTTGAGGTGAGCAAGGTCAGTAGTTGGGGTTACAGGTGAGGTGTTGGATGGGTTTTTGTTAAGGGTGTGGGATTTAAGGGAAGAGGCCGATGATGATAAAGATTTCTCTTTGCCGAAGAGAGGGCGGTTTGTAGGGTTTGAGGAGCTTGGAAAGAAATCCCGGGCAGGTGTATTTCTTTTAATTGGTGACTCCTTTAACCACGAACCATATTTCATGCTCGCGGTGTCCTGGCATTCGTTCCGATCATAACTATCACAATTTCGGAAAATGTGTCCGATCACCCCACAACAAAAGCAATAAGTCGGCAAAGATTCGTACTTCAACGGGAGGTGAAGCATTTTTCCTTGAATTCTAATCGAGATCATTCTAACCAGAGGCTTAGTGATATCGATTTTGATTTTAAATCTGATGAATTTTCCAAAAAGGCCCTCATTTGAAGTATCAAGAATGTCCAGCTCGCCTAGATGACGTACTAAAAATACGGGCGATATCTTCGTTTATGCACGCCACTGGGACATCGTACACCCGAATCCAGAACGATGTGTGGGAGATTTGCACACTTGAAGGTTGTTCATCAGCTTCCAAACATCGAATAGCAAAAAGGCCTCCGTCAAAATGCCATGGTTGGTTTTCAATCACCCAATCCATATCATCATGTGTTTTGAATCTAAATAATATGAGCCCTCCGCCCCATTCTCGTCGACAAGCTGGCCATTTTGTTCTCCATGATTTTTTCATCACCTCAATAAGGTAATAGGTTTTCCTCCTTTGTCGAAAAAGAGCTTTCCCACTGTGGCATAGAGATCCCGTCCGATTTGTGTGCGAGCCCTTTTCTAAACAAATCGACGGCCCCTCCTCCTTATCGGCAATGTCTTCCATAAACCTCTCCACAATCGACAACTCGCCCTAGATATGGCTGGTTTTCTTTGCCTTGGACTGCAAGAAAAAGCAGAAAGAAAAAAATGATTAAAAATGACAACCCTCTAATGGCAGATCGGGTTGGAAGCTATCCCAAAAAGCACACCGAGAAGGGGTAGAACGAAGGGGGGGAATAGTGAAAAAACAAGAAAAACAAGAAACCCTAGATACGACACTCAAGGGCGTGGGGCTGGAAGAAGAAAAAGCAAGTGAAAAAGAATAAGATGAACAAAATAGAGAAAAGAAAGAGAAGGAAAGCTTAGAATAAGAGAACGGCATAGAAAAGCCGGTCTAAATCGCCAAGAATCGACAGAGGGGAACCCTAACGAAAACCCTAAGGCAACAAGATTCCTACGCGAGGAGAACGATAGTATAATCTCGAGTTTTTTTCAACCTATAATTGTTAGATTAGCTATAAGTACCTAAAAATTTATTACTTAGGTAATTTTTTCATTACCTCTCTCTATATATAAATATATCTATTACAAATATATAATTTCAATTTCTTTTTGTACTTAGTAATATTTCTCTCTTTTTTTATTTTGACAAAGATACTTAATATTTTCTAAAGCCTATTTACGTTGTTAGTTGTCCATAGTTTTTGGGGTTAGGTTGGGGGAAAAAAATAACTCAATACATGCAATATTTTAAAGTATGTACTAGTGGCGGCTGCAGACGAGCAGCCTCGCTGAGAACAATGTGTTACTTAAGTTGGAACTGTCGGGGGCTTGGGAACCCTCGACGATTCAAGTGCTAAAATGAGAAATCAATAGACATTATCCCATTTGGATTTCCTTATGGAAACCAAATTAGCTCATGAGGAAATGATTAAGGTTTGTAAATAGTTGGACATAAAGAATTATCATATTGTCGATTGTGATTTGAGCTCAGGTTGTAGAAAAGAAGGAGTTTGCTTGCTTTGGAAAGAATCGATGAACGTGACTATCTCTTTGGCCACTCTTCACATCATCGATGTTTTAATCTATGAGGATGATCCAAACACACCTTGGCAACTCTATTGTGTTTACGGTTGGCGGAGGAAAATTTAAAACATTGCACGTGGGAATTGATGAGGGGACTGAGTGCGATTTGGAGTGATTGTGGCTTTGTTTAGGGGACTTCAACAAGATTTTATACCAGCATGAGAAAGTGGGAGGTCGAGTGAAGGACGATGTTGGGAAATTTATTGTTTAGATTTTGATGAATGCCATGTAAAACTTAGACTAGAAAGTTGGCACCCCATTTTCTTGGTAATTTGCATTGTAATAGATAGGGTTGTCTGAGTGAGTCAAGTCACTATGCCTGGATATGCAAGAAGTCAACTGGAGGCTAAAATGAAGACTCATTTGTGAAGCGGTGAGTATGACAAGAAGGAGAAGTCAAGAACTCGATCAAGGAGTATCACCGGATACAATCAGTGAAGTGTCGGTCAAGTCAACTCAAGATAGCCAAGTCTCAAGTTGAAGTGACGGATGAGTCATCCATGATTGGGAGCCGACTCGAAGTCATCCGGGGAGTTAAGGAACTACAAGTCAAGACAATCGAAAAGAATCATTGCCGAAGTCAAGAAAGTTACTTAAATAAGTAATACTTCCATACTTTACAATATTCTAAAGTGCTCGATCCTAGAAGCGTCGTGCAATAGGAATAAACCAATGGGAAGCATTGCACCTGTCGTGTCGCTCGAAAAAGTGAAGGTTTAATTAATACGAGGTAATATCAATCTCAAGGATCGCAACAAGACAAGCCAACGACCACTAGTGTCTTTTGAAAATCGGCTATCTCTTCAACGGGCAAATTTTCAAGAGAGCACTATAAAAGGCCGAGGAATCAATTTGAGAAAAGAAGACCTGAACCACGAACACTCAAGCTATTATTCAAGTTGTAATCTACAAAAATATTCTCAAGTTATTCAAGCTAATCCTCAAGCCTAAACTTGAAGGAAATCAATCCAACACCAAGTCGTGAAGGAAAGACAACTTCAAACTTTGAAGAAGAAACTTTTGAAGAATCAAAAGGGTCTACATTCCAAGGAGGATCAGAAAGGTTCAAGGTCGAACCAGTCTCAAGTCATTGGAGGGCTTCGTGATCAAATCCAAGAAGCTTGAGCAAGTGAGTTGTAGTAGCAAGACAATGCCCTATGAAGAAGGCTGAGTCGGACGAGAAGCCACCAGTGTGTGACCAAGGCATCTCCGATCGAGTCCCAAAGGATCAAGTCACCGTGGTGATCAAGACTTGCATCCGGACCGATAACCACTTTGTACTCGATCAATACTTAGTGGATTCCTCCAGGGAGTTGGAGAAGAGAGGATTAGAAGAATTACCCCATCTTGAACCTCTATAAAATTTATTGTGTCATTTACATTTCAAAGCATTTACTTATCGCATATTATTTAATATCTGGCGATAATTTGCTATCCAATTGATATTTAACAAAGTGCTAAAACCAAGTGTTAAAACAAACTTAAACCAAATTCAAGTGTGTTAAGTCTTCCAATAAAATCTCATCACAATCGAGTTAAGTATTAGACTAAGCGGTGAGTTATTCTATCAACAACTCGGTCCCAGTGCATTAAGTGACTAACTCTGTTAACTAACTTAGTCATTTGTCCATCAAGGACATAGGCGTGAAATCAACTCGAACTTATTTAAAAGGACTAAATCGAAAAGTTGGTAAGGTTTATTCAACCCCCCTTCTAAACCTTACTTACACCTCTTGGGACCTACAAGTGGTATCGGAGCGGTTGGTTCATTGAGCCTTCCGCACCGTTCTTGAACTAGATCTCCAAGTTTTCAAAGAAGATTTTTTAACACTTGTTCTTTCAAAAGCCATTTTTAACAAAGAAAAGTTATTATCATGGAAGCAAATTTGACACGCATTCCTATGTTCACCATTGAAGAATTTGATGACTGGAAAATACGTATGCGAGGCTCATCTATCGCTTTACATGATGAAATGTGGATAGTGATAGAGGATGGGCCACCGCAATTAATGAAGGTGAACACAACAAGGAGAGGCTGCTGCGGTGAGGAAGAGGAGGTTGCTCCTCCTAGACCAGCTATGGTTGAAAAGCCAAGAGCCGAGTGTACAAATGATGATAGAAAAAGATACAACCTTGACAATGTGGCCAAGGATATACTTTACAAGACTTTGGACAAAGCCATGTTCAACAAAGTCAAATCTTGCAAGACAACCAAAGAAATCAGGATAAATTAACCTTAATTTGTGAAGGATCCGAGCAAATCAAGGAAAACAAATTATCTGTTGTTGTTCAAAAATTTGAAAATTTTAAAATGCTTGCGAGTGAAACAATGGATTAGGTGGATGCTAGATTCAAAAATTACAAATGAGCTCTCAAAGACTTGGAAAGAATACACATAGAAGGAGATGTGTATGAAGATCTTTGAGAGCCTCCCACCAAGGGAAATGAAGACCATGGCTCTAAGGCACTCGATGGACCTATCAAAAACATTCAACCATGAACTATTCTCGGAACTCAAAGCTTATGAGTTTGAGTGAGAAGAAAAGATAAAGAGGAGACAGGTTGTGCCCAAAACAGTTGCACTCATTGTCAAGGAAAGGAAGAGAGCCGAGACCAAAGAAGTCATTGACCAGGAAGAGATTGCCTTGATGGTTAAAAGATTCAATAAGTTCTTCAACAAGAACTACAAAAGAAACAAAGGTGAATCCTCCGAAAGACACTCGGCTCCTCCAAGTCAAGGGAAGATAGGCCACCAAAGAGAGCCGAGTATCAAAAGGTCGAGTATCAAAGAGTTGACAACCCAAGAAATGACAAGAGTGATCAAAAAGTTGAAAACTTGTGTTGGAATTGCTGGACAACCAGACACTTTGCCATTATTTGTCAATATCATGTAGTCAATAAATACTGAAATGAAGAAGAAAGAAAAGTCCTCGAGAAAGAAGCCAAGAAAAGAAAAGAGCAATGTTGGGCCGAGACTGGCGACACATCTAAGTCAAAAGAAAGCGGCAGACTCGGAGAGTAGTGGCCGACTACTCAAGTGACTCGAGGAAGAAGCCTTAATATGTCTAATGGCTAAGGAACAAGATCAACTCCGACCAAGAAGATGAGGTACATTCTAACTCATCTCATTCGGTTCTAGTGATAGTAATCGTGACACACACACTTCATCACCCACTGATCTTTATGTTCATTAGGCAAAATGATGAAAGACTTTGAGCACATTAAATCCTCACACTCACCGTTAAATGAGGAAAACAACCACTCAAGAGCCAAAACTCACAAAATGACTAAGGAGCCGAGTACTCTAAGTCACATAGTGATGAGAACAAAAAGTCAAGGTCGAAAACGTTAAATTAACAAAGAGAGATAGTCGCTGCTATAGAAAAGAGAGAAATGATCTCAAAAATGTGATTGCTTCATTCACAAAGGCATCTAGATCATTGGATGACCTTATCATGAGCCAAAAAGAATATGGAGACAAGACAGGCATGGATTTAATTCCTTTGTACATAGTCAAACTCCAAGAGTGATCTTGGAAAAGGGATCTTCAAGTAATGAAGCATCTCAAAACCCAGGACACCAAATGTTGCACACACATTCATTCCAAAGCACAATCACAACCAAACTGGCCTTAGTTATAAAGGAAAAAGAAAACGCCCGATTGAGTATCTTTGAGAGGGCAAACGAGAAGAAATCCAGAGTTCCTCAAAAACTCCAAACAGAAGTACTCTGTGAAGAAGAAAGAGAGCTACCAAAAGTCCTGTGTTCTATAAAAAGAACAAATATGATGGGAATGGTAGAAACTACCCAAGTCAAGCTGATTGGAATGATGTGAAATATCGGCAAAGACCTATGGAATACAAGCCTAAAAAAGGCAAAGGCCTAGAACTCGGCAAAGGCCATTCCCGGAGGCAACAAAGCTATTATCGCACACATATGCACCCAAGCACTACACTCGGAGATATCACAATTACCCAAAGAAGGCAATTGCTAAAACACACACACACACGAGGCATACGAGACGAAAGAGACAAACAGATGAACCTAAAGCCCCCAAGCAATTTGCCAAAGTAAATTATGATTATGGCACGATAGATGGCAATCCCTTAGAGTCAAATCATTTGGCTATAGGTTGGTTGGATCATCTTACAAAGCACTAACCCCTCGGGACCCAGGCAAGTATGGGTACACAAAAACTAATTTCCTTGATTGCGGGTTCAAGGAACAGTGAGTGCCAAGGAACCTGGTACATGGATAGTGGTCATTTCGGACACATGACAGGAAACAAGAAAAATCTGTCAAAGTTCAAGGAGATTAGAGGTGCAAAAGTTATATTTGGAGAAATGAAGCTCGGGGAAATAAGAGGCATTGGATCTATCAAGAAAAATGGATTAGAAATCACGGATGTTGCATATGTTGAAGGGCTCAATTTCAACTTACTAAGCATCGATCAACTCTGTGACAAGGGATACAATGTTGGATTCAATATGGGAGTATGCCAAATCAAAGACATCAATCAAATGAAGTAGTGTTCAAGGATCCGATAAGAACATGTATATGGTAGATTGGTCGATTGCGCACATCAAGCACTTATCTATTAGCAAAGAGTACAGTAGAATCAAGTTGGTCGTGGGCACAGAAAGAAATTAGTTACGAATTTCAAGACAATTAACAAGCTTGCAAGAAGTAATCTTGTAGAAGGACTGCCCGATTCAAGTATATAAGAAGGAAAGTGTCTGTGATGCATGCCGATAGGAAAGTAAATCAAATCATCATTCAAAGAAAAGTCAAGTCCATCTTCAACTAGGATATTGCATACTGTTGCATATGGACCTATTTGGTCCATTGAGCCACCAAAGATAAGTGGAAAGAAATACACTCTAGTAGTGGTGGATGATTATTCAAGATATACATGGACAATGTTCATGTGTAAAAAGAAGAAACTTTGCGAGAAGTTACCTCAGCTGATGAAAAGGGTTCAAAATGAGAAGAGTCAAACCATTATAAAGATAAGATCTGATAGAGTTGTCAATGGAATAATAACTCAGTACTGTGTTGAAAACAGTATTGCTCACGAATTATCTGCACAAGGACTCCACAAACGAATGGAGTTGCCAGAAAGAAGGAACATAACTCTCAAGGAAGCTGCAAGAACCATGTTAGCCTGAAGTGGATTGCCAAAAAGATTTTGGGTTGAAGCCATCAATACTGCATGCTATACTCAAAATAGATGCATGATAAATAGACAACTGACAAAGACTCCATATGAAATTTAGACAAGGAGAAAGCCAAATGTTGGGTACTTTAAAACATTTGGATGTAAATGCTTCATCCACAACAATGGGAAAGATAATCTAAAGGCTTTTGATGCCAAAGTGATAAAGGTATCTTCTTGGGATACTCAATGAAAGTAAAGCCTATAAGTCTTGAACAAAAGGACTATGATCACGAAGAGTCCATTCATGTAGTGTTTGATGAACCTAATGTAAATGGAGAAGATCTTGAAGAGTTAGGCGATAAGTTTGAATCAACCAACAAAGATGCGAGAAGAGTCCCTATATTGAAGTGGAAGGCTGGAGCAATAAACCGAGATGAAGATGATGTGGCTGAATCACAAAGGCAGCTGGAGAATCTACAGCTAAGTGATGATGAGAGAGTTGCTCAAGACAACACAACCAAGAAGATCAACCCAGCTAACTTACTCCAACCTGATGTGAGATGGCTAAGAGACCATCCACCAGAGCTAGTCATTGGAAATGTAAGAGATGGTGTAAGAACTAGATCAAGAGCTCAACAAGAAGCAATGTTCACTTGTTTTATCTCTCAAATAGAGCCAAAAATGCGTCTCAAGCATTGGATGACACACATTGGATTCAGTCATGCAAGAAGAATCAATCGGTTTGAAAGAAACAAAGTATGGGAATTGGTTCAAAGACCAATCCATCAAAATGTTATTGGCACAAAATGGGTGTTCAGAAACAAGATGAATGAAGACGGTTCTGTGGTAAGAAACAAAGCAAGATTGGTAGCCAAAGGGTATTGCCAAGAAGAAGGAATAGATTTTGATGAAACCTTTGCCCCTGTTGCAAGATTAGAAGCAATAAGGATGTTTCTTGCCTATGCTGCACACAAGAACTTCATTGTATACCAAATGGATGTAAAAAGTGCATTCTTGAATGGATTATTGGAAGAAGAAGTCTATGTTGAACAACCTCCAGGATTTGAGCAGAAGACTCTTGGAGATAAGGTGTACAAGCTCAGGAAAGCTCTATATGGATTGAAACAGGCACCTAGAGCATGGTATGATACATTATCTCATTTTCTGACAGATAATGGATTCACCAAAGGCAAAGTGGATAGAACACTCTTCAGAATTCAAGATGGAGAGAGTATACTGCTTGTTCAAATATATGTGGATGACATCATTTTTGGATCCACAAACAAAGAGCTGTGTGATAAATTCTCAAACCTCATGCAAGGCAAATTTGAGATGAGCATGATGGGAGAGCTGACATTCTTTCTAGGACTTCAAGTTAAACAGCTGAAGGATGGAACCTTCATAAGTCAAACAAAGTATACCAAAGATTTAATGAAGAAATTTGGTATGGAAGAAAAGTCCTCTTGTGAAAATACCAATGAATACATCATCAAGATTGGATATGGATGCAGATGGCAAACCTGTGGATCAAACAAGATACCGAGCACTCATTGGATCACTGCTCTATCTCACAGTAAGTAGACCAGACATCACCTTTGCAGTAGGTGTGTGTGCAAGATTCCAATCGCAACAAAAGAAAACCATATGATCAGTAGCCAAAAGAATCCTAAGATATTTGAAGGGATGCCGGGGAAGTCGGCTTATGGTATCCAAAGGAAGGAGGATTCAAGCTTATTGGTTACTCGGACTCGACTATCTTTGGATGTAGAGTTGACGAAAAGTACTTCCGGTACATGTCAAATGCTTGGAAACAGATTGGTTTCTGGTTTAGCAAGAAGCAAAATTCAATAGCCACATCCACAAATTCAAGCGAGTACATAGGCTGGCGGCAAACAATTGTGCCCAAGTCTTATGGATGAGACAACAAAATGAGAGATTATGATGTTGAAGAAAAAGAATTTCCAATTATGTGTGATAACACAAGTCTTTATTGCAATCACTCAAAATCCATGTTGCACTCAAGAACAAAGCACATTGATGTCGGATATCATTTTATAAGAGATCATGTTGAAAAGAAGGACATCACCTTGGAATATCTCTCAACCGATAAACATTGGGTGACATATTCACAAAGACATTATGTGAATCAAGATTTGAAGAACTCAAGCATGAGCTAGGGTTAATTGAGCCGAGTTAACACTCGAAGATTCAAGGAGAAGAAATGAAACGAGAAAAGATGAAAATGGAGCTAAGTTCATAACTCATTAAGTAAATCACCGTGTCGAAAAATCGCTACATCGAGTTAGGTACAATTTGAGTACCTATGTGAAAAGAGAGAAGAAGAATTGAATCGGCTAAGGAATGAGTTGAGTCATTTATGGGCTAAATGACAAAAACGCATCGTTTTTTAATAAGCGGGAATGTTTTAAGGATGACGCGTGCGTAATAATAACAGTACATGCGATCAAAAGTCGCACGACCAAAAGCCTATGATTGGATATAAATGTTGCCGCATTAAATGCGAGAAATTAAATGCTAATCGGCGTGCTAAACTGAGCCGTTGATTCTCGATCAAATTTCAAAACCGTATGCACGCCCTTTCATAACCCACATATATACCCTTTTGTCCGTTTCTCTCTCACTTTACACAAACCTGCTCATCTCTCACAAAAGCAAAGAAAGCAACTTCTCTCTCAAAACCCTATCAATCCTCAAAGCAAGTTTATCAAAAATCGTTCGATAAAAATCAATCACCAAATGGCAACTACTTATGATTTCACTAAGTTGGGAAAACAAATCCACACTCGCTCTCTTTGTGGATTTCGAAGGGATGATCAAATAGGGTCGATGAAACTCTTGTAAAGAAGATAGCCGAGAAAGTGGAGAAGTCCGGTGAAACCCTTTCTCACTATGGAGTTTCAGATGACTTATGTTGAAGAAGTCGCTTAGTTTTACGTGAATCTTGAAGTTCACGACGAGGGCATCAAGTCGTCTATTCACGGGAAGGAGTTTACGATCACTGCCGAGATCTAACAAAGTATTATTTGCTGCCGTCGGAAAGTGTGCCAGAGATATTGGAGGCCGATGTAAACTTGGCTGCTGCATGGAAAGAAGTGGCCAAACCTTTGTCTTTGCAAAGTTGTCTACACACAGTGACAAGAAGCTTCAAGGAAGATTACCACAAGTTCTTGGATATTGTTGCCAAGTGTGTAGACATCAAATTTGGAAGCTTTAATCACCGTCAAAACTAAGCCGATCGTGATGGTCGATCATGGAGGAGAAGAAAGTAAACCTGGCCGAAGAGTTTGTATACAAAAGGAGACTCGCCAAAATGTTGGAAATAAGTCTTTCAAGGAAGATGGGTCGTTTGGAGGATCCTTGGGATATGGCCTTGTTATTGGCCGGCTGATGGAGGTGAAGGGAGTTCCACTCCGACATGGAAAGGCGTTCCATGTCAACAAGAAAATGTTCCGATCGAATCTCTCGGGAGCTCAGAAGAGAGCTTATGCCAAGAGAGCGGATACAAGTGAGGGGAATCAATCGACCCTGAGGAAACAAAATGTCTCCCCTCCCAAGAAGAAGAAAGCTGTCCCTACAGTGGAAAGAAGATTGTTGCGCAAAGAAAAAAAAGAAAACAACGCACCTGCCCGCCCGGTGAGTCACCGCCCTACGGCCTCTCATGCCCCTGCGCCTGCAAATGAGAAGGAACCTCAAATACCTTCTCCAGATTGTTAAGAAGAAGAGGACTGATAAGCCAAGAAAGCCGACTCCTCGAGAAAAGAAAGTAGCACCGCCCCTGCCGCCTAGGACTCGAAAATCGTATCCGAACCGAAAATTCCTCCGGTGAGGACCAAAAGAAGAAGAAGACTCTTCAAGCGTTAGAGCTTGAGAAAACAAATGAGTCTGCCACTCACCGAATAGATCATCGTTGAAAACAATTTGGAGAAGTAGAATCTCCAGAGATCATTGATGAAACCGCCAAGTCTGTTGAGGCCGATCAGCAGAGGAAAGTTGAAGACCAGACTATGGATAGAACAAATGAGAAACAAGTGACCACCGAGACAAAATCTCCGTCGACGGGCTGTGTGTCTCCACTGCGATGCACGGCGGCTGAGGAGAGAAGAGCGACAAGCTCGGCTACCCTCCATTCCCGAGACGAGAAGGACAACACGAAGATTATGATGATGATGTGATCATGTTGTCTCCGATATCCAGACATCCAAAATCGTCTCGCATGAATGGAGGAAGTGGAAGTCGAGTCGATCAAGGAAACAATTCCAAAGACCTGAGTTTATTGAAGAAGAAGAAGAATCGATGAATTTCCTGGGTTGACCACGATGGTTCAAGCATTGGATGAAGAGAATCTGCATCGATATATTGAACATCTTCAAGGAAAAGGAGAAGGAAAGGTTAGGTCAAGAGGCCGACGCTCGTGAGAAGGCCAACATCTGTCCCTTCACGAGAACCACCGGGCATACTCATCCCCACCTCGATGTTCTTTCAGAGAGCGATGAAGATTTGGACCTGTCTGCGACGACAGAAAAATTAGAAATGCAAAGGCAAGCCATGCGGGAATCCAGAGTGATGCATGAGCAACGGCTAATGGAAGGACTGGAGAGTCTTCTAAATCACAAAATGAAATTAACCCTATGGGGGTGGTGCGGACAAATTGCAAGTGTTATTCTTGTGACCACTTCCCGGCTCATCCGGGAAAGGTTCTAAGGAAATGGCGATGAAACCGGGAACTTGGGGACCCAAGTGGAGCCAACCCCTATTGAAGGTGTCTTACCACCCGCCCCAACGACCGAACACTCACGAGAAAACAAATGAGGGAGTTTGGAGGAAAGTGACCCCAATCCAAGTCACTCACCGGGTGTGCCACCGTGAAGAAAACTCCCTCCACTACTGACTAGGTCGGAGGTTGCTTTGCGAGACAACTCCACCATGAATCTCGGAGGCGAAGTGGAGAAGGAAAACGAAAAAGAAACACAACAAATTGTCACTTTGAAGAAGCTCGGACGGTTGAGATCTGCCTCACTGAAGTGCCAATCGCTCGCAGTCGAGGACGTTCTTGCGCGGTCGAGGCACGGATGGATCCGCCCGGAGTTAACACTGGGCAATGAAAGTGTACAATCCACGGAGTTGAGGCTCCTGTGGATGCCACCGTCGAAGACCCTAAGACAAATTGAGTGCAGCGAAGAGAATGTCCAAGGCCTTGTTGCGATTGAGACTGCGGGAGGTACTAAAGGGCTACGGGAGGTTGAGACTTCCCGGGGTAAAGAGGCAGAAGCACGAACATCCCTCCGATTATCATTGATGCATCCGAGAAGGAGATAAGTGCCCTTCACGATTCCCAAGACAATCTGATGTAACATTTAAGGATCCGAAGGTGAAGAAGAGGCCGAGTCATCTCTTGTTGCAAGTCCAAACGACTTCGGTGAGGATGTTCTTCCCGACGCCGCGAGTAAGCGAGATTCAAGGTTGCTCATCAAAGGTTCAATTTTGATGATGAGCCACCCCTACAAATCTCATCATCATCCGATGACGCTCGATCGGCCGAGACCGGACAACTCAAATGGAAAAACCAACTCGAGACCGACGAAGTTGAGAGGCAGTGAGGCTCGGCCACCACCGGTCCATACCACAAAAGACCACAAATGAATCACGATCAATCGCGCAGCTCCCAAAGGCTGCAGTAGAATCGACTCAACCGGCTCCTCACGGCCATGAGTTACCATTGAATAGATTCCCTATGTCCGTGATGATGCGTTTGAAGAAACGTTCCCTTCTCACTAGAGCTTCCCGATCTTGATGAAGAATCGGCTAGAGATCAACAATGTTTCCATAGACCTGGTCCAGATTATTCCCACGATACCATCGTCCCAAAGATTTTGACTTTGATGTCAAGCTTGGCCGCCGAGACAGAGGTGACAAATGAGGTTCGAGAAGTCTTCAAGGTAATATTTGCGGAGATAGAGAAGATGGAAAGGCACCAGGCCTCATTAGATATGCTTGTTTGGATAACAGAGATGCTAATCTTACAAACGTCTGCGTGGAATCATAGTCGGATCTCGAGAATGGTGGCAACATCAACAAACAATGCGTGTGGAAAAGGTTCGATACTTCAAAGCATTGTACAATAAGATGCTAATCTGGAGCGCCGATAACGACATGAAGAAGAGGATGCAAGAAAATATTGATAGAATGCATACCTCTCATACCACGAAATGGAATCGCTAACGAATTTCATCGAAAAGAACTTTTGCGTGTGGAAGAAAACATGAATGCAAAATTCAGCCTTCTTATGGCTGAAATGAAGTTGGTAACACCAATCAAATGCCATTGGCTCGAAATTTCGAGCGGATACTCGCAGCCGAGAATCAGCGAACTCAAAATCACCGTCTAGATTTCATGCTTGCGGGCATGTTTCGGGGGTTCCTCTCTCCTTTGATGATGCCAAAAAGGGGAAGAGGAATACCTAAAGACGTTGAAAGGATCCGCAACCGAGAAGAAGGAAGCGGTACAGAAGGAGAAGACACAAGAAGAAGAAAGAAAGAAAAGGGAAAATCGGTTGAGGGGGAAGGTTCGAAAGACATGACTTTAATGGTTGCTAGAACCCCTCAACAAGGACTTGTCACAAACACACCATAAGCAAACTCCCGGTGACTCGCCACTCCAACACTCTGTTGTGCCCATGTCCGAGAAGAGGAAAATAGTAGAAGCGAGGGATGAAGGAGGTTGAAGGAAAAATGGATGCCCATGTGATGGACATATTGAAACAATATGGAGGCATTCCAAGAAAAGAGACACCGATGCCATTTCGGGGCGTTGGAACCGAGCCTAGATCGGTCGATGAATTCAAAACGCTCGAATCCGAAGAATACTCCGGCATGTCCATAGCCCAAGCCTAGGAATTGTATTGGGAAAAAGGCCTCAAGTCGTGCGAAGAAGGCGATAGCGATGACTCTAGCAATCCTCTCTGGGTCACTCTCTTGGAAAGAAGAAGGCTCCAGAGAATACACACCCAGGAGGAAGAGGTAGAAGCAATGGAGGAAGAGGTTTCGAGACCTAGACCTCTACTCAAAAATATCGAATATATAGATCCGGGAAAGAAAGGAGGGATCTATTGGGCTGGAGTATGACGAAGTAGCCAACAGGGGAAGTGGCAAGGAAGAATGATGACTATGTCAAGAGGATCGAAGAAGAAAATAAAAGACAAACTCAAGTGGGAAGAGAGACAAGAAAGGAAAAGAAAGTATGAAGCTACCGAAAGAGCTTATGAGAAAATGAAAGCAAATTGAAGAAGAGAAGAAGAGAAAAAGGTGAGAAAAAGACAGAGTGATGAAGAAGGAAGGAGACATCGAAGGAGGTGAAGCGTTGCTTTGTCCACCCCTTCATGTAATTTACTATTGTAGATACATAAGTATGTAAGTCTTACAGACATTATATAAGAAATCAGTAATTTCTCTATTTTTGCGTAGACATAGATGTTTGCTCGATACACTTTGTAAACATCTCAGTGTAAAGGACAAGAATGTTATGATGAATAAAAAGATTGATTCTACGCATACATTCTCTCATCGCACTATCTGTATGTATCTTTGATATTTACATTTTGTATGTATGTTTTAAGTTTTGGCATCATCAAAAAGGGGGAAATTGTTGGGAAATTCATTGTTTAGATTTTGATGAATGCCATGTAAAACTTAGACTAGAAAGTTGCACCCCATTTTCTTGGTAATTTGCATTGTAATAGATAGGGTTATACGAGTGAGTCAAGTTAGCTATGCCTGGATATGCAAGAAGTCAACCGGAGGCTAAAATGAAGACTCATTGTGAAGCGGTGAGTATGACAGAAAGGAGAAGTCAAGAACTCGATTGAAGGAGTATCACCGGTTGAATACAAAATTGTGTGAAGTGTCGATCAAGTCAACTCAAGATAGCCAAGTCTCAAGTTGAAGTGACGGATGAGTCATCCAATGATTGGGAGCCGACTCAAGTCATCTAGGGAAGTTAAGGAACCTGATCAAGTCAAGACAAGCGAAAAGAGTCACATTGCCTGAGAAGTCAAAGTTACTTAAATAAGTAATACTTACATGCTTTGCAATATTCTAAAGTGGTCGATCCCCGAGAGCGTGCAATAGGAATAAACCAATGGGAAGCACTGCACTGTTTCGAGGATATGAAAAGTCAAGGTTTAATTAATACGAGGTAATGTCAATCTCAAGGACTCGCAACAAGACAAGCCAACGACCACTAGAGTCTTTTGAAAATCAGCTTATCTCTTCAACGGGCAAATTTTTAAGAGAGCTCTATAAAAGGCCGAGGAATCAATTTGAGAAAAGAAGACATGAACCACGAACACTCAAGCAATTATTCAAGCCGTAATCTATAAAAATATTCTCAAGTTATTCAAGCTAATCCTCAAGCCTAAACTTGAAGGAAATCAATCCAACACCAAGTCGTGAAGGAAAGACAACTTCAAACTCTGTTGAAGAGGAAACTTTTGAAGAATCAAAAGGGGTATACATTCCAAGGAGGATCTGTGGAAAGGTTCAAGGTCAAACCAGTCTCAAGTCATTGGAGGGCTTCGTGATCAAATCCAAGAAGCTTGAGCAAGTGAGTGTAGTAGCAAGGCAAACCGCCTGTGAAGAAGGCGAGTCGGACGAGAAGCCACCATGTGACCAAGGCATCTCCGGTGAGTCCCAAAGGATCAAGTCGGCCTATGTGATCTAGACTTGCATCCGGGTGATAACCAATTTGTACTCGATCAATACTTAGTGGATTCCTCCGGGAGTTGGAGAAGAGAGAATTAGAAGAATTACCCCATCTTTGAACCTCTATAAAATTTATTGTGTCATTTACATTTTAAGATTTACTTACGCATATTATTTAATATCTCACGATAATTTGCTATCCAATTGATATTTAACAAAGTGCTAAAACCAAGTGTTAAAACAAACTTAAACCAAATTCAAGGGTGTTAAGTGTTCAATGAAAATCTCATCACAATCGAGTTAAGTATTAGACTAAGCGGTGAGTTATTCTATCAATAGCTCGGTCGAGTCTCGTTAAGTGACTAACTCTGTTTGGTTAACTAACTTAGTTGTCCATCAAGACATAGCTGTGAAATCAACTCTGAATTTATTTAAAAGGACTAAATCGAAAAGTTGGTAAGGTTTATTCAACCCCTCCCTTCTAAACCTTACTTACACCCCTTGGGACCTACTGACGACTATAACATCGGAGCTTTCCGGGACACAATTGCAACTTGCGAACCGGAGGATTTGGGCTTTGAGGGTTTTAAATTTACGTGGACAAATGGGCAAGCGAACAAAGAGAACATACAAGAACGTCTGGACCGCTGTTTGGCAAATATTCACTGGGTGTGTCAGTTCCCGAAAAACAAAGTCGAGCATCAAGTTCGTGTGGCATCGAACCATTGTCCTATCGTCATCTCATGGTTGAAACGGGCGTTAAAAAAAGGAAACGAAGACAACATATTTTTCGATTTAAGGAGATGTGGCTCGACGATGAATCTTATAGACTGGTAGTTCGAAAAGCATGGGCAGACGCACCTTCAGAGATCCGTCCAAATGCATTAAAATCAAAATTACAATATGTGGGGTCTTCATTATCTGCATGGGAAAAAACCCACTTCAGAAATATCAAGCATCTAATCTCAGTGGCTAGGGAACAATTAAAAAAACTTCAATCTCGATCACAAAGCACGGAGAACCTGGCAGCGATCTAATCTCTAGAGAAAAAAGATTGAAACGCTCATGAAAAGGGAGGAAACCATGTGGTATCAGTGTTCTCGGGTAAATTGGCTAAGGGACGGAGATAAGAACTCGAATTTCTTCCATAAGGTTGCGAGTGGTCGGAAGAAAACAAATTCGATCGAGTGGCTTAAGGACATTGATGGGGTCGGGTTGACGATTCGATGAAATTGAACGAATTGACCCAATTCTTGAAAATATCTTTTGTTCTACGACTAACCTTAATATGGATCAAGCGCTCGATGCTCTCAACAGGAGAATACCGGATGAGATACAAGACAACCTCAACGCCCTTTTTACTAAAGCGGGAATAATGGAAGATCGACTCAAATGCACCAATCAAAATCCTCCGGCTCGGATGGTATGTGCCTGTTTTGTTTTATCAAACTTTTTGGCCTTCCGTGCGTTCTGATATCTCTCTTGTGGTGCTCGATATTCTTAATAACAATGCGGATCCGTCCCCCCTTAATAACACCCATATTGTCCTGATTCCAAAGAAAAAAATCTTGAATCCCGAGTGACTTTCGACCTATTAGATTATGTAATGTGATTTTTAAAATTATTACAAAAAACCATAGTTAATAGATTGAAAAGCACTCTATCACACATCATTCATCATATACAGGCGGCGTTTGTACCGGGGCGTCTCATCACTGACAATGCCCTACTAGCTTTGAAATTTTCCACGCCATGAAAAATAGTTTATCTAAAAAATGTGGTAATTTCGCTCTTAAGCAAGATATGAGCAAAGTCTATGATAGAGTTGATTGAGTTTTCCTCGAACGTGCTATGTTAAAAATGGGGTTTGGGCACAATCTTGTCTCTCTTATCATGCGATGTGTTACTACAGTTTCCTAATCGGTCCTTACTAATGGTCTTCTTGGCTGCCCTTTTAACCCTACTCGAGGCCTTCGACAAGACGATCCCCTCTCCCCATATTTGTTCATTTTTTTATGTAGAAGCTTTTTCGGTGCTTATACGAAAAGCAGAAGATTCTAGACGGTTACACGGAGCAAAAATCTGCAAATGAGCCCCCCAATTTCTCGGATGTGCAAACACGAGTGAAATTCAGCAGATGAAGGATATTATAGCTATATACAGTGGTGCATCCAGGCAGATTGTCAATTTCAAAACATTGGAAATTATTTTCAGCAAAGGGGTAATTCAAGCAGATGCGAACGAAATGGCGCAGCAATTGGGTGTTCGGATGGTTGATAAACACTCTATTTACCTTGGACTCCCCACATCAGTTGGTCGTTCAAAAAAGGCGATTTTCAAAGCCTTATTGATAGAGTCACAAAAAATTGAAGGATTGGAAGGCGCGTACTCTATCAATTGCCGGAACAATGGTTCTAATTAAAAGTGTGGCTCAGGCGATTCCTACTTTCATTATGAGTTGTTTCCTACTTACCCGAATGGATTTGGAGCCTTAACGTCCCGCCTAAAATATGGATTTTTATACGGAAAGTGGCTAATGATATTCTCCCTGGTTAACGCTAGTTTAGCTCGCCGTTCGTTTGGTGTGGCCCCAATTTGCAAAAGATGTGGTTTAGAAATAGAAACTATGGAGCACGCCCCGGGATTGCCGATGGAGTTTTTTTTTAGCAGCGTCCATCCTTCGCCGGGATCACTTGGCAACGGAATCTCATGCATCAATGGTTGATATCTTTGATGGAGTTTGCGAAAAATAAAGATACAGATGCAGGGGAGCTCTTTGCAAGTTTAATGTGGTCAATTTGGTATGCTCGGAATCAACTGCAGTTCCAAGGGAAGGAGTTAACACATATTGATTGTTTCGCGATGGCTGAACGCTATTTCCGATCGTATAAACAAGCAAATGAACCACCACACCGCCAACCTCCTGAGCCACCCGACGCACCACAACAAATTTGGACGAAACCAACACCTAGTAGTATTAAAATAAACTTTGATGCCTCTTGTTGTTCGTTTGGAGGGGACGGGAATTGGAGTCTCGATTCGTGACCACGAAGGAAAGATTGTTGATACGTTGGCTAGTCATTTGGCACCTGAGTACCCGGTCGAAGTAGACGAAGCAATAGCCATTAGAGAAACCCTGGTTCTTGCTCGCAACTTACACATCTCCATTGCCTTGGTTGAGTCGGAATGCATGGCGCTTATAAAAAATATTCGAAGACCCTCGGCTGACCTGTCTTATGTGGGAAGGATCATAACCGATATAAAAAAACTTAGTGTTGAATTTGCTTCTATTTCTTTTTCTTATATTCCTAGGGCGGCCAACGTGTTGGCACATAATCTAGCTCGTTTTGCTTTTTCGATTCCTTGTTCTGACTTTTATTCTGGAGAGGTTCCACCTTCTCTTCAGCACATTGTTTCTTTGGAGGCTAATGCCTAGTTGATGAATGAAATTATATTTCCCCTAAAAAAAAGTATGTACTACTTCTCTTAAGTTTAGAAAAAGATTGGAAAATGTTAAAAGATGAGAAACTTTAGTAAAATGTATAATTTTTTTTAGCAATACAATTTAATTTAATTTTTTTGATATTTTGGAGAAAAGTTTTCCTATTTTGTTTTGTTGGCCTTTAAGAAAATAAATTAAACAATGCAAATTAAAAAAAGAAGGAATTTCCGTACATGATGATTACAAAGAAAAATTAGGGATAATAATAGGGCGGGGTGGGTATCTCAATACCCAGACCCGCTCCGTAGGGGTGGATGTGGGCGAGGCGAGTCGACCCGCTATGGGTCGCGGGGCATGGCAGATCAACCCGTGTTTAATATAATTTTATTATTTTAATATTTTTATGTTGTATTTAATATTTTGAATACATTTTTTATCTTATATTTTGTATTAAAATTTGTCATTATATATGTTAAATATCATATTACGTATATAAAAACTATATTATCTTACATAATATACATGTAATATATATATATTAAATATATAAAAAAATAAAAATACCACATGGGGAGGGGCGAGTATCCACGTGCGGAGGTAATACCCAAACCTGCCCCCACCACGCCACAGGTAGGGCTGTAAACGAACCGAGCCCGAACGAACGAGGTTGTTCGTGTTCGTTCGTTTATTTCAAAAGGTTGTTTGTGTTCGTTTGTTTAATAATCGAACATATTCATGAACGTTCACGAACATGCTCATTAATTGTTCATGAACAACTATATGAACATGTGCATAAAAAAGTTAAATACACTTTGTTTATGAACACTCAACTCAAAATAAATGAACATTATGATGATTGCAAATATAAATAGGTTGTAATATTAAACTAAAGTAAGCTTATTTTTCATAATAAAGTAATGAATATTAAGCAGTAAATGTATAATTAATAATTAAAAAAATGAATAATAAACAAACATCAAACGAACACTAAATGAACATGTTCGTTAACATTTTATGAACATAAACTAACAAATTTTCTTGTTCGTTTATGTTCATTAAGCTATAAACGAACAAACGAACATAAACGAATCTTGCCGAGCTCGTCATAAGAGCTGTTGTTCGAAAAGCTTTGTTAGTTTATAGTCCTAGCTATAGGTCACGGCGGGCGGGGGACGGGGCGGATCTTGATCGGGGCGGGCTAATTGCCATCCCTCCTGAAAAAAGTATCACGTGCATCTCACATGTTGATTATTCTTCAGTCTTCGCTACTCCGCCATTCCTTTTCGTTCTCGGCACTCACCGTCACCGACTTTTATTCCCAAGAAACCCCTAATTCTTTCTATACTACCCAAAAAGGATACGAGATTATATTGGAAGATTCACAACAAAACCCTGATTAGAGCGTCTGTATGTTGAATTCTCATCTTTTGGAGCTCTGAAGGCATCGTGAGATTCAGAAATGGTGAGTGTCGCAACCTTTTGTTTCGCCATAAAACTACGTATAGTATTTCAGGCAATACACGTGATTGTATATATGCGGGTAGATTTAATTTGAGGATATTATAGTTATTATTAGTTTAAAGAACGTAAATTCAAAAAGCTGGTATCAGGTAATATTGTGTATTTTTGGTTAATCATATGGATGCGAAGTTTATGTTTCTTCTTCTTTCTTTTGCATAACTGTTTCTTTGTTTTAGTAGTTTAGTTAAAAAAATCATTAAATGGATTTTGCTCCTAAGAATGATGGGTTCTTAAGTAGTTATCTCCATTCTTGAGCTTATATAAAGTGAAATTATTGTATATCTTGGTGCATTGGTATTAAGATATATTTTCAGTGTTTGCTTCGAAAATGCAAGGTTGTATCTTGGGTTTCCTGTAAGCTTCCTAGTCGATAAAGTCTCTCCAAGTAAGTGCAAAGAAATTTGAAAGTGTGGCGCGATGTCATGTTAGGAAGAATAGTTAAAGGAATTTGAAATATTTAGATTTAGTAGGCCGTTCTGTTTATTAGGCTTATCTGGAAATACTAATGCAATGCTATATTTGTGTGGGTTCTGATCAAACTGAGTACGGTCTCCGATTTATATGTAATGTTCCTTGTTCGTCCTGCTGCATGATAAGTTGGTTCTGTGAACTCGACATCCTATCTTTCCATTATCTAAAGAGGGTTCTTATTACTTTCAAAATTTGGTTCTGCCATGGTACATAGGAAAATGCTTCCTTATCCCGCCATATTCAGATATTTAAACCTTCTGACTAAGATTATCGTAGTTTTACATACCAAAACCTCCAGCTTATCACTAAGAAGGAGACAAATGTCTAAGTTTCCTTAGCTTAAGTGGACAATGTAGATTGTTGCGTCTGTTTCCATTTAATTTTTTGTATAAATCTTGAATTATACATATATTAATATCTATAGTGTATCTAAAAGTACTGTGCCCATGCGTTAAGATGCTGCTATCGTGAAGTGTCATGTAATGGGCTCGAGTCTTGCAAATTTAGTTTCTTATTAACTGAACTCTCTGGGGTTGTTACACTTTCAATTAATTTGGTTTTTAGGTATGCCATGTTGAAGGGAAATGTCTTTTAAAAATTACACATGGATACTTCAGTAAAATATTGTAACACCCATCTTTGACCAAATATTTTCCTGGTTTTGCAGAAATAAGAAAATCCATACATAGTCTACTGTTACTTTAATAATGGGGTAAACCGTAAGAGATTATCCACCATTGACCAGACTCAAGTACATATTATGCCTTAGTTGTGGCCAAGGAACATTGCTCTTTGTGCACTTCTTGCAGGATATGTTGCTCTTGTGATGAGTCCGATCTCCACAACCATGTGGTCATGGCCATCTTGAGTGATTTACAATTCTTTGGATGAATATGTGGATGTTTTGTGCGTGTAAAACATGTGAGTGTGAAAAAACCTACTGCAAACTGTCATGATAAGCCAAATAGGAACGACCTCTCTTGGAAATTCATTTTCTTACGTGGACTTATAATTTGTGTTCTTGAAGCTTTATTAAAAATGACATTCTGGGGACTGCATCAACAAGAGCTAATATTGCTTTGTTTTAGCTAGTTTTCAATTGGGATCTCCCACGGCATAAATACCACTCCGTTTCTCCCAAATTTATCACTCCCATTAATTTTTTAGGACAGCCCTAAATAGACTCCGTTTTCTAAAATGAAACTTGCTTTCTTTTGCTAAAAGTATCAAAGTAATGACACAAGCACATTGATTCCCAACCAGGGGTAGTAGTGTAAAAGATCACAAAACTAATACATTTCAAACTCTCATCTAGCACTCTGTACCTGGTGTCAGACTGGATCTTTAAGTTTGGGACTGAGGAAATATTGTTTTTTAAGCTTTGATTGCACATACAAAGCCAAAGATGATTACATTGGTTGTTTATAAAGCAACGTGATTGTCTCTATTCGAGAATCATAGTTTTTCATCTCTCAGGAATTTGTGTTTCAAGAGTTTCCATCATCAGTAGCATGGTTTCAATATACTTTGTCTGCTATTAGTAATGGTTTTTATTGATAGTTTTCATTTGGTGGTGATCTTATTTGCTGTCGTAGTATATCAATCACCAACCTGATGAAAAATACCTGAAATTTACAACAGAGTTCACCGCTGATAGCAGGACTTGCTGTTGCTGCTGCCGCTCTAGCTGGCAGATATAGCATTCAAGCCTGGCAAGCAATCAAGGCAAGACCACCGACTGCTAGAATGCGTAAATTCTATGAAGGAGGTTTCCAGCCAAAAATGACTCGGAGGGAGGCAGCTCTTATTCTTGGAGTCAGGTAAGTTCAGACCTTCTTCGTTTTGGCGAGATAAATTTAAGGGATAATTACAAAAAAAAACCTTGAGGTGCAGGCTAATTACAAAAAAACCCAGAGATTTTTGAAAATTGCATAAACACCCTTGATGTTTGATTCCGTCTTACATTTTCCCTTCATAAGCAAAAAGTATTTCAATAAACCCCTGACATTTATAAAAACATTACAGTTAGCCCCTTTAATTTAAGACATAATCAAACCTATGGGTTTTTGTTTTTATTTTTGTAATTTTGAAACATCTCTTGGTTTGTTTGTTATTAGCCCAAATCCAAGGGGTGTTTTGTAATTATCCTAAATTTAATGTTTAAACTCAACTTTTCCTCAATTTCATGAAATTTCTTTTTGCGTAGCCAGGACTAGGTCTTGATGTTGCCTATCTTTGCTGCAGTTGTGCAGTAATGTTTGATCCATGAAAAACTACCTCTAATGATTCATCAACAAAAACAACACGGCAGAAAATTGTGATGCTGGTTTACCAAAAGTGTTGGGTCAAACATTTTGAACTACACAGTTTTCATTAGGATGTTACTTTGGGGTGAAGAATTAATTTAGGTTGCATTTGGATGAAAGAATTTGGATTTGAGGAGGATTTGGCGAAGGATTTCAAATAACTCCTTGTAACATGGATTTGAAATCCATCAAAAGACTAAAGAATTGCTTAAAATGGAGCTCAAGGTTGAATCAATTGTATTAAGAGATTACCCAGACATACTCATTGGATTTGTTATTATGGACTTGAAACCCTCAACTTCAAATCCATCCATCCAAATGAAGATGTAGGTAATTGCAGGCTTAATTTTATGAGTTAACGTGTGGGGATCTGTTTTTTAACAAGATTTTTTTGTAATATGGCTTGCTTCGTATGCAAGTTCTTTGGAACAACGAGTGCAGTATATAATCAAGTCGAAGTAAGCCGAGTGCTTGACTTATTATTGAAGTAGGTTCTAGGTTTTGCTTTACCTGGCTTGTTTGTGCTACGAACCAATATCAAATTACTTTTAGTTGGCTGATTAAAAATATATTATGTTTTATCTATTTCATTCATTCATTTGGTAACTGGATGAACTCCATTAATTGGTTGACCTCAAGTCAACTAGTTGAAGGGTTTGGCATGTGTTCAACATATCCTCGATGTGACATGCAATCCCAAACAAAGTTTAAATCGAACTATTTATGAATCAAACACGCTTGAGAGTTTCCTTCCTCATATATTTATCAAATCATTTGGTGTCCCGTTCCCATTTATCTCATGGATGAGGTTTGTCATGGATCTATCTTAATTGTAAGCGTCTATTATCATATACCTTCATTAATGATAGCTTCGGCAGGCATCTATTTTATTTTTATTTCTATTATCTTTGTTATTGGTTCCTCCCTTGGAATTTGTTATTGGCATCTATTTTATTTATGCCTTTAGAAATAAAACTTGCTAATTGCGTTATCTCAAGGGAGGAACCAATAACTCAAGTTGTTAAATTTATGGGCTTTCTAAATTTTTTTACTATTGATGTATGTGTCTTGATCTTTATACAACCTTACTTGTGATATTCCATGGATACTCATAATTTGCCGTGCCAATTCATGAAATACATTTCATCGTATAAAAGTATACATATCCACAAGAAATATCAGAGGCCATGGCCCATGAATATCTGATGGATGTTTCGTTAATTTATCAACTTTTATCATTAATTTTCTTGATCAGGGAAAGCACTCCACCGGATAAAATTAAGGAAGCTCACAGACGGGTGATGGTAGCAAACCATCCTGATGCAGGTGGTAGCCATTACCTTGCTTCGAAGATTAACGAAGCTAAAGACGTATTGCTTGGGAAGACTAAGAGCAGCGATTCTGCATTTTAATCATTACCAAAGAGCTTCGGCACAGTTTTGACAGTTGCATTGAACATCAGCCAAATACCGAGACCAAATTACTGCTGGACAAAGTATTGTTCTCAATAATTTATGGAAAATTATTTTTGGAGGCAAGGCCCGTGTTTTATTAATTGCTTGAATTTCTGTGGGTGTACATTATATGTGGAGCATGACCTTTAATTTGCTGGCGTTGTACTATTGACCGCACTTGGAACATGTGTTTTCTGCGTTATCCTGACTTGGGATGTGTATAAGAGAGGAATAATTGTCTGGTTGTTTTGTTATACTCTTTTAGAATTAAAATGGAAACGTATGAGAATGGATTGGCTTCTCTATTATTTTCTTTACTTGCATCCCTGCTTCATGTCAATTTGGTGCTTTTGTTTTGTTCTGTATTTGTTTATTTTTCAATTAATTGATTATATATAATATATATATTGGGAGGGGGGGTGTTAGGGTTAGGGTTGTTGTCTGCTGTCTGTTGTCCTTGTGATGTTTCAGCAGCCTTATTGTTAAATTCTGAATAGATGTCTGTGTTCCTTCATGCTCTTGTGCTTGAATATGTATTTGAAGCTCATTCCTCTAGTTGATTGTCCCATACAGTGAGGCGCTAGGTAGGCGATCGATGGAGCCTAGCGCCAAGACGGGGCATGGGCGGGAGATAGATGGATTAGGCGTGTGGAGCCTATTGCCTGGCGAGAGCTAGGTTGGGATTTTTAGAAACAGTGATATGGGCGCTCATTTGAATTGCCGTTCAAACATGTGATTTTGATGATTGAAAACAAGTGATTTGTGATTGTGATCGATATCTTGGGTTTTTATATTCAACACATATTTCTAAAGGCATTGAGTTCCTCTTTTAATCCTCTGAACTTTTAGCAATCGTTCAGTTTCCGCTTAGATTTCATTTGGATTGATGAATTTGAGGCTATGAATTTCAAATCCATAATAACAAATTCATTGGTTTTATTTGGATAAGATCATTTTATAATGAATTTAAATTTTAGATTCTATTTTGTGCTATTTTTGGAGTCATTGTGGGTCAGAGTCAGCCGATGGATTTCAAATCCATACTATTTTAAATCATTTGAAATCGTTCTCCCAAATCATTCTCTCAAATTTAAATTCTCTTTTTTAACAAAATGCAACCTTAAACAAGCTATGCGGTCAAGAGTGTTTCTAAGTTTGGATTAATGTTGGTAATCCTATGTCGAGTTGATATGTATAAATGGGACACCATATTTCAAGTTATATAAAAAATTCAGATTATATTCCAATCTCTTGCCAAATTTGTTGAGCAGGATTTCAAGATATTTATTTCACCATATAAGTATATATATATATATATATATATATATATATATATATATATAGGGATGAGATCTCATGTGGCGATCTTTACTATGTGACAAGTGTAGAGCGGATCTCATCCATCCATCCTAATCAATCAATGGTTCAGATTAGGCCTAAAAATACACCATTTTACATTTATTTTATATGTAAAAAGGGCAAATCGATAACTATCAAAATGGAGTAAAATAATACCATAATTACATACCTATAATCAAGGGGTATATTGATTATCAGCTTTCCATAATGCGCAAACGCCGAATCGGGAGCAAAAATAGCGGATTCATGATTCTTCTCACCTTTCATTGACGAAAAACAAAAAAAAAAGAAATCGCAAAAATTCATAGAAACAATCCTATCCGCCATTTTTGAACAACAAAGAAGGTGTTCGACATGGGAGATATGCGTATTTTGGTATACAAATATTTATAATATTGTGCTTTCTGACGCATTATTTCGTGTATAGATATGTATATTTTGGTGCTAATATAACATGAAATATGACATGTTTGGATGTTTATTTGAAACTAAATATTGGTACTTAAATTGGTATACAAATATTGACAATATTGTACACTGGAAGCATATTTTGGTGTGTACATACTTTGGTGCTTTATAATCATAAAAATATGGTATAAAAATAATTCCATTACGGTACCACGAAATCATATTTTGGTGTACACTTGTCCAATATTTGGTGATAATATAAGTATTCAAGAATGCATTGTTAGATGTTTAATTGAGAATATTGTATACTAATATTGACAATATTGTATATTTTGAAAATTATTTTGTGTATACATTTGATTGATTTGGTGTACAAATATACATATTTTTCAACATTACGCATTGCTGATAACACCCATGTGCTTGCAAAAATCGAGAAACAAATCCAACTCGAAAAACACATAAAACAAAATTGCCGAAAAAAAACAATGTTATCATCAAACAAGTCAACCAAAAAAAGGAAAAGGATGCAGCAAATGAATTTGTGTGTCGCATAAAAACTAAATGTATACCAACAATTGCCTAACTGTATACCAATCTATAGCTAAGTTTTCATTAATTCATATCCATAATTAAAATAAAAATAACTGAACTAATTGTATACCAGCTATTTACTAAATTTATACCAACTTATAGCTAAGTTTTCATCAATTCATTTCCACGGGTCCAATAAAATAAAATGGGCCAAAAAAATATAAGCTACAATTTCCTCAGTTTGGGCATCGAAGATTTCAAAGCATATTTGGCAGTCTTGGACCTCTTGTTAACATTACGCGCACCCTCGCTCGACCCTGGAGATGTAGGTCTTTTCCTGTTTCCTCTTGCCATTTGAAAATTAAAAACCTGGTATTGAGAAACATGAACTATATTAAAGAATGCGGAACTCATGCACAATATATCAAAAAAAAATACACCAACTAAACTAATTGGGCACTGTATGAACTCTAATTGTATACGAAAATAATATCATGTCTAAGAAAAATGTATACAAAAAATAACAGGGGCTGATTCACCCAAAAATACACAAAATTAACCTAATTTAGCGTTGTATGATATTTAATTGTATACCAAAATAATATTGTTTCAACACTCTTTTTCATTATGGATTTCATGAACAATATATGTATATATCCCTGTCTTTTTTTTCCTAATGCAGGCATTGGACAAAACATATCACAAAAGGATTTAGCTATATAATAAAAGTAATAAAAGATATATCATTCTTACATAAATGTACACCAAATAAACAATGAATGATTCCTCCAAAAAAAGAACCAAACTCATTTTCCTACTAAAATAAGAGAATCAACAAAATCTACCAAAACAAACTACAAACACTGAAACACGCAGGTTACACTCGTACATCTAAACTTACACCATCTCATATCAATAACATAACCATTACACAATCCATTAACTAAATATACATCATTTTTACCTAATTTTTTACAAAAACATACTTCTACAAAATCTGCACTTTTTCGCACAAATATAATTCCATAAGCAAAGAAAGAAAGACGAGTCTATAAAAATCTAAGATCAAAACCTTAGGTACTTCAAAAAAACATAATTGGCGTGCTCTACTTACTGCAAGTAACACAAAAAACCCAGAAAAGACATGAGCATGTTTTCAACATATAAAGAAAAAAAATTAAGAGATGAACCCTTCCTACCAAAATCTACAACCAAAAAAATAAAAAAAATCGAACAAGCCTCTAACCTTTACCAATAATACCAAGGACGTTTTGGTTTTTTATGTCGAAGAACCCCTGACAATCTTTGAAACTGACACAACACGGATGGAACTCGGCGGTCGAGCGGTAAAATGAAGAAAAAATAGAAGAAATGGGCGACGAGAAGAATGAAGAAGAAAGAGAAGAAAAAAGAATCTGGTAGAATGAAGAAGAAAGAGAAGAAAAAAAGGAGTTTTGATTTTGTGTGAAAATAGGAATGCAAAAAAGTAGGAAGAGATTGACTGAAATCCCAAAAAAAAGGGGGTTATGGGGAGTTACCAAAACTGTCGTGTGATTTTGCTAATAAAATGACAATTGTGCCTTAAATGGGCAATATTCAATATAAAAAAAATAAAAAATTCAAAAGAAACTTAGCATTAGAATTAAAAACAGTTAATGACTTAGATTTGTCCACACCGCCACATGGTAAGACCCTTGCCACATATGATCTTATATATATATATATATATATAGGATTTGGATCTGTGAGTCCACATAAGTTATGTGAGTATGTGAGACCAAATATGGAGCAGTAATTAATTTTTAAACGATCTAGATTAAACAGTTTTTATCATTTTTTAATAGTTAACTTATTGGAGAAAATGACATTTTGGTAAATCCAACATATATCGATTATTAGGCAGGAAGTTATATTTGGTAGTGGCTTTTCACATTGCTACAATTAAGGGATCGGTTTTCACACAATTCTCTTCCAAATCTTTTCTTGTGGGTAATTGAAAAGTCTCAAACTCCTCATTCAGAACAAATCCTTTTCGGTCGAAAATCTATCTCTATCTCCGTCTATCGTGAAAAACCACACCAGAAGAGAAAAACCCCAATCTCCATCTATATGTGTTAAAAATTTCTCAACATCTTTGTGAAAAAACCCATCTCTCTGAAAAACCCCAACATCAACGGTTGTTCTTCGAGGCGGTCACAATTTCCGAATGACATCACAGTTGTTCTTCGAGGCGACAACAAATCGACGTTACATTCTTCACCGTGTCGACGCCCACATTGTAGGTGGAACAATTTTTTTTCTTATTATTTCGTCATTTTTTTCGAGAATTTGGTTAAGTGATTTTGCTCAAGCATTTGACAATGGTTGTATTTCTGTTTTTTTTTATATATTTTTTTTCATATTGTTGCTGTTTTGAAAAATATAGAACCCTAAATAATTGTGGTTTTCTATTTTTTATCAGTTTTTTAGGGTGTATTATTGCATTTTGGGTTTTAGTTTTTGTACGACACGATTAAAATTTTGGGAAATAGGGTTTAAATTGATCACATTTTTGTTCAAATATGTGCAAATGCTTAGGATCTGTTGTGGATTTTTTTTATTTACTGATTTTACTAGTTGGAAAAATAAAGTTGGCAGACAGGGGGGTAATTAGGAGCGCCATATTTTTTCATAGTCTGGGAGATTGCTTAATGAGAGTTTCAACTGCTTATTGTTGTTGATAATTATGTTTATTTATGTTTTGTATTATGCTTATGTATGTTTTATATTATGCTCTCAAATAGGGGGTAATTAGTATTTCTATGTTTTTTTTAAGTTTGTAGGATTGCTTATTGATGTTTTCAACTGCTTATTGTTGTTGATAATTATGCTTATTTATTGTTTCTTTTTTGCTTATATATGTGTTATATTATGCTTATGCTTGGGATAACGGGCTTGGAAAAAACGACGAGGCGCAATTATTGAAGATGCGAAGGAAATATACAACTGCAATATGTTTGGATGTAATGAACCAACAATGGGAGTTGGTTTTGGGCCGAGCGAAGGAGTTTGCTAAAATGAGTTAGGATCACAACGAAACGTTGTTGTTTCATACTTTTGATCAAAATTTTGAATATTGTAGTATTTTATAGCCATTTTAAATATGGTTGATTTTTGACGTCCATGCGTAGTTGATATAGGAATGTTTTCTAGTTAGTGACGTATTTATTTTCATGGTTTTTAGATACTGTAAGCAGAATTCAACTTCTTTGTAAGCAGAATTCAATTGCTTTGTAAGCAATTATTTTCATGGTTTTTAGATACTGCAAGCAGAATTCAATTACTTTGTAAGCATCATAACATCCTTTTACAAGCAATACTTTACACACTAATAAGCAATTGAACATATGGGACTAGAACTAAATTTTGCACGAATATTGAATTATTTGCTCGAAAAGTATTACAAAGATCACAAATAAGCGATAAATAGTTGTTGGGATTTGGTCCATCATCCTACCTGCAATGGGCTTTAAAAAGAGGCGTGAGGCGCGGCCCGCGATTCGAACTCGTGGGCGCTGGATTGCATAGTTAAAGGATAGCTTAAAGGATATGATTTGGACTACCTATACCAACAGATGCATCTTCTTTTCGTGCCCATTACATAGAAACTCGAGGTTAAGCGTGCTTGGCCTAGAGTAGACATGGGATGGGTGACCCCCTGAAAGTTTTCGAGTGCGCATGAGTGAGGACAAAGCGCGTTAGAAAAAGACTCGTGTTGGTTTGTGGGGACAATCGTCAATCCGAGTAGCGCCAGAGGTCCAACAAGCGGTATCGAGCAGTCACGAGTTCGAATTCCCTTGGAAGACGCTGCAGGAGGTTGTCGGGAGGTGTGGAATTGAGATCTTTGGCCGTGCATGAGGTAAACGGACCAGAATCGAAGGGTAGGTTGCCAGGTGGCGAATCGAGGTAAAACGGTTGAAATCGAAGGTGTAGGTTGTTGGGTGGACGAGTGAAGGGTAGGTTGCGGATGTCCTGAATCGAGGTAAAATAGATTGAACAAGGTGTAGGTTCTTTGGGTGGACCGAATCAAGGGTAAGTTGCCGGGTGGCCGAATCGAGGTAAATGTTGGGCCCATCAAGGTGTAGGTTCTTTGGGTGGCCGGAATCGAGAGGCTTGCGTGGCGCGACGCTGAACTAAAAAGTTGGCGTTAGAACCGGCGGGAAGTTTGGCGGCAATGGAGGTTGCCAAGCACCGGAGCCGAGATCTTGGCAGTCTTTGGGAGGGGATTGTTGGGATTTGGTCCAAAGATCCTCGCTGCGCAATGAGCTTTAAAAAAAAAGCGTGAGGCGCGACCCGCGATTCGAACTCGTGAGTTGGATTGCATAGTTAAAGGATAGCTTAAAGGATATGATTTGGACTACCTATACCAACATATGCATCTTCTTTTCTCGTGCCCATTAATAGAAACTCGAGGTTAAGTGTGCTTGGCCTAGAGTAGACATGGGATGGGTGACCCCCTGGGAAGTTTTCCAGTGCGCATGAGTGAAGACAAAGCGCGCTAGAAAAGACTCGTGTTGGTTTGTGGGGACAATCGTCAATCCGAGTAGCGCTAGAGGTCCAACAATAGTACATCATTAAACAGAAAAATTTTTTGGACAAAAATAATCATTTTGTTTGGTTGCTAAACAATTAACTACAAAAGTAATATAATAACTACGCATAGCAATTTGTAATATGTGAATAAGCGACACCATATTCTCGAACTCATGCTTTTTTATTAAGAATCATTTTTAAAATGGTATCAAACAAATAAATACAAAGATTTAAATAAGCATAAATATTAAACGGTAATATAAGCATAAATAAGCAAGATCAAATACGTCAATAAGCATCAACACGATTTAAAGATACTATCAATAAGCATAAAGATTGTTTGAAGCTCGAATAAACTGGAGACAAGACAAAAAAACTCAATTCCACTTCAGCATGTTCTCGCTATTGTGCGAACCTATTTCTCAACATTTCCCACGTCTCTTCAATTTCTCGCCTACTTTGATAGCTTTATCTTTCTCGAGTTGAAAGTCGGCTCTTGACTCGTATATTTTCGTCACATTCCGGATCCATTTCGGAGTTGAATCCGATGTTATTTCAATCCGGCTTTGTGACACATGTACAACCCCGCCCGATTCAAACAAAATAAATAATTAAGCAACAATCAGAATATACATAAGCATATATTTATTCACATGTAAGCAACATTCTAGCCATAACTAAGCAAAGTACTAGGTTAGAAAAAATGGGGATGCAATCAAAAATTTGAATACATACAAGCAAGTATTCGTGCATAACTAAGCAACATTTTAGTCTCACCCAAGCAAATTTTCTGGGTTGAAAAAACCGTCAATGATTGAATGAATGAGAGTCCATATAAGTATAAGTTTTGATTTTTGCATAACATGATAGTTCTTATCCAACAAACAATTATTAATGCGAGAGTTTAAAACATAGTAAAAAACTAAGCAACATTTTGCATACATGCGAGCAAGTATTTAAACACATATAAGCAACATTCTAACCATATCAAGCAATTTTTTTATAAAAAAAATCTGGGAATGACAAAATGAATTTATGCATAACATGATAGTTTTTGCATATTCACAATTTTTTTCATACTTACAAGCAAGTACATAAGCACAAATAAGCAACATGCTAATCATTCATAAGCAAATTTCTGGGTAAAAATATTTGGAATAATGAATTGAATGCTTGGTTCAAAAAACTGCAAATCAAACTTTAAATGGATTAAGTAAAATGGACAGTCTAAACAATCAAAATGGTAGAAAATAGTTACCTTGTTGTTCATGAGTGTTGAAGCATTCTTCGTAGGTGTCATCCATTTTTTTTCGTTGCTTGTATTCTCAAACTAATCGACTTGTATTTGTGGAAAATGCTGAGAGGAAGAGTAGAAGACTGTTACGAATTTTCTTAGGAGATTGTGATTGCAACGTTGAAAGAAGGATGCCACCAATTGTGGGTAACTCATCCTATTTTCATGGAATTTACTAGACTTAGCCACCCCCTATTTTTTATATGGACTAATTTAATTTGCCTCCATTTTGCTTTTATCATATATTTTATAAACATTAATCAGATTTAATAATAACCATTGAAATAGATAGATCTGTGGTCTGGATTTGGTCCTATGTATTCATATAATGTTTGGGTCCTATATAACCCTCCCCTATCTTATCTTGTCGCCAATGATATGTATTAACTGATAATAACTTCTAATTTATCATAAAAATGACTTTATAATAATAAGAATATGACTTTAAAGTCTCTATTCGCATCTATGAACATGTGTGTATGTATATAATGTCAATCTAGTAACAATAAAATTCTTGTTGCAGTAACTTGCGATAAGTTTTCTATTATCATAATATATGTACACGTGTAGATGTAGTTGTTTATGATAATTTAAGCATAATTCTCATTTTTGATAATCTATATTTTGTGAGAATTTCTTTTAAGCACTTAACATATATAGTTATAGTTTCTCACTAATTGAATTATTTACAATTGAAACCATTGAGTTATTTAAGGCTAAAGTCATTTTCAATTTTAATGTTGGCAGACGTTCTCCCAGTTGGTATTTAATCTGCATTTTGTTTTGTTGATTTGTATTTGATGTTCCAAAATTTCATTTAGGTTGTTGAAAGTGCAATACTTTTGAATGAGCATGTATGTTACTTCAAAGTCAATGTAATTCTTATTTCCTTCTCATTGTCCAATGTGGTATACTACTGTTTAAATTGTCTACATGTGTCTGTAAGTAGCAACAAAATTGTATTAGCTGAAATATGTTTGAAATAATATTTTTGAAACAACTTTTAAACAACTTTATAAATTAATAAGAGAAACAATGAAATTGTATCGAATGAAACACATAAACATGTTTGAAACAACTTTAAACTAACCCGAAACAATCAATTGAAATAAATGTAGACAGATGCTTAAGTTTGACACAATTCCACTGCATATATGAAGCAAATACATTTTTGAAACGTATTCGTAACAACTTTGAAACAACACTGTAACATGTTTGAAATATTTTTGAAACACATTTGAAACAAATTTAGAAATTAATCAGAGAAACAATGACATTGTATTAGTTGAAACAAGTTTGAAACATGTTCGAAAAACTTCAAAGCAACTCTGAAACAATCAATTAAAACAACTGCAGATAAATGGTTAAGTTTGACACACCATTGTAAATCTGAATCATAAACATTGGTGATGCAATTTTACAACAACTTCGAAACAAATTTGAAACAATTTTGAAATGATTGAATCTAGAAGCAACATGTTTAGCTAATTCAAAAGAACAAATTTCAGTAAGAACCATCAATTTCATGCAAAATATATAGAAAATGGTATTTTTGAAAAATTAAAAACGAAGAAAATAATGAAAATTATAGCAGATAAAATACAATATATTTCAGAACCAACGAATTTCAATGAATTAAAGCCGTTGAGATCAATAATTGTCGATTACCTTGAGTTTTTTGTTTTTTGGTTTCTGCTGTAATTTGCTATGATTTGTTTGTTCTTTTCTCTTGCTGCTTGTTGCGATTTTGGTTTCTTCTTCCTCTTTGTTTTGTTCTTCTGGTTGTTGCTGTAATTTGTTTTGTTCTTCTAATTGTTCTGCCATTTCCAGTTTGAGGCTGCTATTTTTGAGATTTATGTTGCAGCGTGAAAATTGTGTTCAAACGTTGAAGCATATTTGTAGAAAAGCAAAGAGAACACAATGTATTTTCAATCTAGAAAAAAGACGAACGCATATTTGCTGGGATCGTTCCTATAAAGTAGGACAATTACGAAATACTGATAAGTGTTTTTTATTAGAGCTGCAAAATGGTCCTACAGATGGGCCCACCCATAACCCGCCATAGCCCACCACTTAGTGGGCTGGGGCGGGCCGACCCTCTATTTTGGCGGGCAATGAAAACCTCAACCCAAACCTAACCCACCTTGGGCCACAGGTTGGGCGGGTCGGCCCGCCAAAATGCAGTACAAAATAAAATATCATCATGTTAAAATTTAATTGAGCTACACATTATTCACTGATGAGTACTTTAATTGGTTTTTTTATTCAAAACTTATTATTTAGTTGTGGTGAATGTTTCCACTTACTGTTCAATTCAAATTTATTAGTTTATGAGTAGTGAAGTTCAAAAATTTTTGGTGCGGTTAATTAAATGAAACATTGTTCATACTTAAGCTTGTCAATTTACACAATATTCAAATTTCCATGTACTCAGTTAATAATAATAATTCAACAATATATCCAATGCAATAAGAATATAAGTCCATAAAAGTTCAATAATAAAATCCAACGTTACTAAATAAACTTAATAAAAGTCATTTGAAATTCAAAATTCATCAATCATTACATCATTCAATCATCTTTTCCTTCTTCATATCTGTAGGTCCCAAGGGGTGTGTTGTAAGATTTAGAAGGGGGGAGGGGGGTTGAATAAACCTTACTAAAAATTTTTGCAATCAAGAACCTTTCAAAAATTGCAACAGAGTTATCACAAGTCAGCTGTGTTAATTAGTCAGCTGAGTTCATGTATAGAAGACTCACGAGAGCTGTGTGTAAGGTAACTCGGCTGTCTATTTTAAGCAGTTAACTTGGCTGACTTGGTTTTTCAAAGCGGAAGTCTTAGCACTCTTTATAAATGGAAGTATGAGTTTTTAACACTTGTTTTTATATGCTTAGATTATTATCACTTAGGATATCAGATTTAACTTAATTCAACAAGTATAAGGTAATAAAACATAAATTAAATGCTGAAAGTAAATCAACACAAGGTTTTTATAGAGGTTCGAAGATGGGGTAATTCTTCTACTCCTCTCTTTTCCAACTCTTGGAGGAATCCACTAAGTAATGATTAGTTTACAGAGTGGTTCTCTATCTAGAGACAAGTCTTGATCACGCAGCTGACTTTCTCCTTTGACTCAGTCTCGAGATGCCTTGATCACCCAACTGGCTTCTCTTTGCGGCTCGACTTCTTCACGAGGCGGTTGCCTTGCTACTACAGCTCACTTTGTCAAGTTGTTGGATTTGATCACTAAGCCCTCCAAACAACTTGAACTTTTCCTACAGTCCTTCACTTGGAATGTAGACCCCTGAAATCATTTTGATTTTCTCTTCAACTTGATGATTTCGTTGTCCTTCACAAATTGTGTTGGATATGAAATACATATAGAATAGGCTTGAAGATATTATATCTTTTGTTCAGATTTTGTATGCGTTTTCAAATTATCTTTGTTGTTCTTTTGTTATTCGCATTTTTGTCTCTATTTGAATCCTCAACCCTTTTATAGTATTGTTTGAATAATTATCCGTTGAAGAGATGGATAATTATTCAAACAATATTTTGTTGGACATCGATTTGTTCTTCTTTGCTTTCCAGGCGTGTGAAGCACCCACTACCTCATATTCTTGAATGTCCAGCTTTTTGGAGTTTGACACCCACTCGAGCTGCTCCTCTTGCTTATTAAAGTACACACTTTTACACTTGTTTATTCTTAGTGCCTGGCATTATGGGGATATTACTTAAATAAGTAATCTCCATGATCTTTGTGCAAAGGTTGAATGTCAGTTGGCTTCACTCAACTGCTTCTTCTTTTTCAAAGACAATTGACTTGAATCTTCTTTAACCTCGAATAATTCGACAGTGTTTCAACTCACTTCATGAGTTGACTTTGATCGACTTTTTTCACACACTGCTCCTCACCGATACATTTTCGAGTTCTTGATCTTCTATCTTGACCATACTCAATTGCTCCACAATGAGTCTTCACTCGATCTTGATTGACTTCTTGTATTTCCAGGCGAATCGACTTGACTCGGCTTTTCCAAATTTATCCATTACAATGCACATTACAAGAAAAATAGGGTGCCAACTTTCTAGTTTAAGTTTTACATGACATTCATCAAAATCTATAAAATAAATTTCCCAACAATTTCCAATGATGCACATTATGGATAAACCTTCTAATGTCGAATTTAAATGGTGTTATTATTTGAAAATCTTAGATTATTTTTGGGATCAATAATTGTAGATGAATAATTTTTGAAAACTTTTATATGGATATAGGTTGTTCAATGTTGCTGAAACTTCTAAGAATTAGTGGGATTGTTGTAAATTTGCTCTTTGCTTTTGTCACAGTATGTCCATCATGCAAAGATCCAATAATTTGGATAGTTTTGTTTATTTTCTTTATTTTTTTCTTTTCTTTGTTCTGTTTCTGCCATGCTATGCCAATTGGCAAAAGGTTTGATGTAGGACAAGTATCTTGTGAGTATTTCCCTTCAAGAAGCTGCTAAAAATGTTAATTACAACTAAACCTAGTTAGCTTTCAAAATTACAAATACTCTGTTGATCTATCAGATGAACATGTTGGTCTAGCTGGTGTACCATAACCAATTCACTTGAGCGTAGGAACAAAAATGCATTTGCTCACAAGGTATGTCCAGCAGCTTCACAAGGTTTTTGAGTGTTCTCTTTATGTCAAGCAGCTTCACAAGGTTTTTGATATTGTGCAATGATTTTAATTTAATACTTTAACAGTTAAACCTATCAAATTCAACCATTGGCTTTACCAAAATTTGTGAATGCGACAAGATGCTGGTAGATTCTGGGGCATTAATAATGTAAAATTGATATTCTATCAAACATAGACTAATTTTCAATGTTTAGAGTTTTATTCTTTTGTGAAATGAAATTAGTCCCTTATTCATGTTTAGAGTTTCTCGGCGGTGGTCGGTCCTAATGGAAGCGGGAAGAGCAACGTCATAGATGCGATGCTCTTTGTGTTTGGAAAGCGAGCCAAACATGTATTTTTTTTTTGCTACAGATTCCTGATTCATTTTCGTCTTTCTTCTTCTTTTCACTTTTCACTTTTTATTTGGTTCGGGATACACACACAGATGTTATGTTTGTGGTTTAAATGCTTAAAGTTTTGTGTTTCTCCAGGGTGAAGTGGAGCAAATATCCCTTATGAAGCCAAAGGCACAGGGGCCCCATGGTGAAGGTTTTCTGGAGTATCTCGAGGATATAATTGGAACTAACAAATATGTAGAAAAAATTGACGAATCATTTAAGCAGCAAGTTATGAGCTTCATCATGGGGAGACACATGTTGTTTTAGTGCACATGGATTGTAAAGGACAATCATTTTCTTATTGTTTATTTAATTGGACTGCTGTTATTATTCAGCAAAGCGAATATGCAAATCAATCAACTCATAAAGTTATATGTGTAGGATTTCAGCAATATTCTTGGATAGATCTTTCCTTATTGAAAATTAGTCTATGTTTCCCTGTAAATGTTCATCTTCTATTACATTATCTCAAGGAAATCAGCCCGGTGTTCTAAGGAGAGTTAGCTGCAAAATGGTATGACACTGTCACGATGGCCTTTATTTATTTTTTAGCTTGTACGTATATGTGTTGTCCTCTCTTAATTGGTTGAATCTTGAAATTTTTTGAGGAACATACTTGGAAAATAATATTGTTTTTTTGGAACATTCTAAAATAGCATGCTATTTTCTTGTTATAGGTTGTGCTATTCTCTTCTTGACTGAAGTGCACAACATTGTTCGATGGTGCCCATCTCGATTTAATTCTCCTCACACTTGTTTATGGTTCATTCATATCTTGTATTCTTCTTCTTGTTACTTTTGTTGTCTTGATATGTCCGATTCTTGCATTCGTCGGTCATGCTACTCCCGATTGTGGTCGTTATGTTCATGTTATTTGCGATTTGTAGTCAATATGGGATTAGTTTTTTTGGTCTCAATAGCATCAAATTTATAGACCATCTTTAGTATTTTAAGAACCTGGTTATGTCTGATTTTAGCAACAAGTAATTCCTATTGATTAATATGGGTAAATCGCAAAACTACCCCTAAAATTTAATCTAATTACAAAAAGCATTAGTTATCTTTCAAAGAATAATAAATATTCTTTGCACATGTTATAGTTAAGTAAGATTTGATCATATTGTTGATTTTTCGTTTCATTTATAGTCTTGATTTGATATTCTTCCTTCAAAAGGACGAATGGGAGTTTGATGATGTCGGGCACAACCACGATGCTTGGGCAATGTTGGAGAAATACTATGTGGGTGAATTGAACAAGTCAAACATTCCATGCTTAATCGATTTTGTTGTTGGATCATATGGATTTTGTTGTCTGTAGTTGAATTATATAGTCTTTTTGTTGGTTGATGGAATTAATCGATTATGAATTTATAGTTGTTTTATCGAAAGGAAACGCCGCTACTAGTACTTTTTGTTGGATTTTGGCTATTGGTGACTTTAGTATTAATGGATTTCATGTTTAATTGGTAGTGCACTTATGATGGTTGCTAGAATTGGAGTTCATAATAAATTATTTATTTATATGGTTTTTCTGAAGCTTTGGGCGGTGTTTTTGTGTAAATAAACAACACTTTTAAAACCGCTTCTAAAACCATCAAAAGACACCAGCTTTTGATGCGGTGTCTTTAAAGACACCGGTTTTAAACCTGTGTCAAAATGTTCGTGCTTTTAACACCATGGCTTTAACATCGGTTGTTTTACTAATAGACACGGTTTAAAACCGATGTCGCTGAAGAAAAACGACACGGTTTTAAACCTGTCAAAAAGTTCGACTTTTAACACCAATGTGGCTTTAACATCGGTTGTTTTTACTAATAGACACCAGTTTAAAACCGTGTCGTTGAAGGAAAAGACACGGGTTTTAAACCGTGTTAAAAAGTTCGACTTTTAACACCAAAGGTGGCTTTAACACCGGTTGGTTTACTAATTGACACCGGTTTAAAACCGGTGTCTATCACTTTTTTGTTGTAGTGCCCTTTTTGATGATGCCAAAACTTAAAAACATTAAACAACATGTAAACAACAAAGATACATACAAATGGTGTAGTAACAAAGAATGTATGCGTAGAATCGATCGTTTTATTGATCATAGCATTCTTGTCCTTTACACATCTCACATTTGCATCGAGCATTCTATATCAAAGCAACAATACGACATCTATGCTAGGATACTAATACAAAGTGAAAAATTTAAAAATTTCACTAAGTATACAGATGACTTACAAAAGTGTATTTATACAAGTAAAATACATGAAGGGTTCGCATCAACATTTCATCGCCTTCACTGCCTCTTTTCTTTCCTCTTGACTCACTCTGTCAAGTCATCATATCTTTCTCTTTTTCATTTCTTCTTCCTTCTTCTTCTCGTAAGCTCTCTTGGCAAAAAGAGGGTCATCCCTTCTCCCGCCTTTCTTCCCATTCACATGTGGCTTTGGTATTTCCTCGCTACCATTCTTCTTTTGGCTTCTTCAATTTTACGTTGATCTTCTAAATTCGCCAAGTGGTCGTGTCACCAATACATGATATCCTTTTTTTCGCTCTTTTCCGACTCAACTTCTCTTTCTCTCGAGAGTGTACTTTGTCAGAGCTGATTTTCCTTTGAATGTTCGCTAGAGCTTTCATTTCTTTCTCACCGCTTGCACACGTCCATCCTTTTTCCCGATAGAGATCCCATGCTTTGGTTAGAGATCCTTGAAGTAGCCTTGACTTCCAAAGTGTTTTGAATTATTCCATGGATCTAGCTCAAATCCAACTTGTCGCATTAATTCACCGAGGGTCCATTAGAGCTTTGCTTAATTCACCGGGAGTCCACCATGTCTTTGTTGTAAGATCTTTTGAACTCGAGCTTCCTGTTTTTGAGAGAACTCCTCTATCTCTCGCTTCAATGATTTTCATTCTTTCTCGCTATTGGCACAGCAGTGTCCCATTGGTAGGGTTACGGGAGTTTGCTCATGATGGAGACTGACTTGACCTTTTTGGGGTTTCAAATAACATCAAGGTTAAATCGTCGGCGTTCCCTCTCGCTATTTTTCCTTTCTTCTCGGCCTTCGGCTTCCTTGGACTTCTCTTCTTTCAACTTCCTTAGGGAGTCTTCTTCCCCTTTTTTGGCATCATCAAAGGAAAGAAGGACCCCAGGGAACATTGAGCATAAAGTTGAGTCTGCTGAGAGAGGAATTCTGTTTGGAGTCTGCTGCGGCATAAGCGATTCAACATTCTGAGCGAGTGGCCTTGGACTCGGCTACCACCAACTTCATTTCAGCCATGAGGAGGCTGAATTTGTCATTCATAGAGCTCTCAAGGCGCATAATTTCTTTTGCTTGAAATTATCTCAGCAGCTCCATTTCAGTCTTGTGGGATTCGTGCAACCTTTCTATGTATTCCTGCATTTTGTGCCTAATCAAAGTGTTGTCAGCGCTCCAGACAAGCATTTTATTGTAGAGTGCCTTGAAATAGCGAACTTGCTCGAGTCGTATGGCACTTTGCTGTTGAGACCATTCCCTGATTCATACCACTATCCCTCTTAAATCTCTTTGTGAGGGTGGCATCTCTATTGTCTAACCTTAAGTCTAGGAGGCTTGGTGTCGTTCGATCTTCTCAATCTCTTCACAGATCTTCTTGTAGACTTCACGAAACTCAGCTGTCTCACTTGATTCAGCTGCCGGCCATTCCGCATCGAGGTTAAAGTCTACTGGTACAATGGAGTCGGTAGGAATTACGGGAACTTCTCATACAGTGAATCGTCGTTGCTCTTTAGCGGTCTCTTTATCTAGCTCAGGCAAGTTTATAGAAAAAGGAAACATTTGTTCAAAGGCATCATCGCGCACATATGGGATGGTCTGTGCAGTTTGTGCCTGTGATGTCTCAGATTGATTGATCTCAGCTATAGTGGTTTCTTCTGATCCTGTCACAACTGTGGGAGCCTGTGATGGTCTTTGGTGGAGTCGTTCTTCTTGTAGGCTGTGGGAGCTCGAGATGACTCGGTTGCAACTGGGGCTTCTGGAATGTGTTGCCCAGCTGAGTGAGCCTCAGCTGTCTTAACAGCTTCTTCGGTCTCAATAGATTTCTCTAAATGAATTACCTAATCCTCTGCTGCATCATCAGCGTCATCGGATGATGATGAGATTTGCAGAGTTGGCTCATCATCGAAGTGAAATTTCTAACGAGCAGCTTTGTCACTTAGCTGGCTCGTTGTTTTGAGAACATCCTCAGCTGAGTCCTTTGGATCTGCAACAGGAGTGGACTCAACCCCTAGGATTGCACTTTCTACGCCCAGAGTGTTAACTCCCGGGGCATCTCCATCCTGTGCCTTGACTGTAAGAATAGTGTCATTAGCCTTCAAAGCAGCGGACATTACAGCTGGGAAAGACTCAACTGTTCGAGCCTCGTCAATGTCACTCTCATCAGTGGTTGTTTCTCGCTTTCCACTTTGCCTCCTTGCTTCAAGTTGGAGTCTTCGCAAAGATCCTCGACCCGAGAGTTTCTCCTCACCGCACACCACCGAGCGATCGATGATGGGGTCACTCGCTCTTGACTCGCGGCTTTTTCTTTTGAATGCTCGGTCGATGGGGCATGTGGTAAAACACCTTCTTCGAGGTTGGCTCAACTTGGGTGCCCAAAGTCCCGTTTCATTGCCAATTCCCTTGGACCCATCCTCCGAAAGTACCGAGGGCGTAGGCTGCGGCGATGTCCGTGGGCAATCACGCACTACTCCCAAAGGGTCGATCCAGAGGAGAGATTGAGATGACTCTTCCGTCCTTCAAATAATTGTTGCTCATGCAATCGCTGAGTCTCTCATTGCTTGTTGCATGTCTAACTTCTCTCTTCCTGCAAAGAATGGGTTCCTCATCACTCTCTGATATGTCTAGATGTGTTTGAGTGTGAGATGGAGAGTTTGTGAATTCACACATCTTGCCTTTTCTAGGACACGGGCTTCCATCACCGCTTTTATTTCTCTTCTTCTTGATGATTCAAGAATGTCCATGCAATTTTCTTCATCAAGAGCACTGGCTGCACGTGGCAACACCGAGAAATTTCACCAATTCTTCTTCTTCTTCTATATACTCGGGGTGAGTGAACTGCGCCCTTGAGTGATCAAGTTTCCCTGAGACGGCGCTAATGTATGGATATACTTGGAGAGTACATGATTACATCATCGTTATCATCTTCTTCTTGTCCTTCATTTTCTGGGATTGAAGGTAAGATACTCGTTGCTCCTCTCCTTCAAAGAAGATCGATGTGAGTGGAGAGACAACCTTTTCAATAGGATGTACGATTGTCTCGCTGCTTCCTCACTTGCCTCGACGCCCACCGAGTCTTGAGGGTCTCTGCGATCACCTCAAGCAGACTTGGCGGTACATCAATAACTTTGGGAGATCGCTCTTCTAGATTACCTAGGCAGTCTCAACTTGTGAATCCAACTGAATAGCGATTCAACTCTCATTTTAAGCTCGATTGCTTGAAAATTCTTCTTCTTTTAGTCCGAACTGGAGGGACTTCCTGGTTCTTCTTCTTCTTCAATCTTTGGCGCATGGGGTCGGGCATCCTTCTTGGAGAGAGTCTGCCTTCCTTGACTTGCGATCCTCTTCTTTCGTATGGTCGAGACGGGATTTGGGGTTCCTTCTCGGCCTCGCTGCATGAGCAGAGACTCAGTACGCACGGCGGCGACTCGGCCGCACGGGCAGGTGCATCTTTTTTCTTGGACTTTACTGCTGGAGCCTTCTTTGCCTTAGCTGTAGGGGTAACTTTCTTCTTGGGGGGTAGCAATCGTGTCCTCCTGGTTCACCGATTCCCCTCACCGGTTTCCACCTTCTTCGTGGGCTCTCCTCCTGCTCCGAGAGGTTCACCCTGAACATCTTCTTGTTGACATGGAAGGGTTTTCCATGTCGAAGGGGAATACCCTTCACTTCCATCAAGTGGCCAATCACGAGGCCATATCCAAGAGATCCTCCAAAGGATTCGACTTCCTTGAATGACTTATTCATCACATTCAGGCAGAGTCTGTTGTACACGAACTCAGCCCAGTTGACTTCCTTGCCCTGCATGATCGCAGCCATGATGATCAGCTTTGTCTTGGACAACTGATTAAAGCTTCCAAACTTCATGTCTACACACTTTGAGACGACATCCATTAACTTATGATAGTCATCCTTCAGCAGGTTCTTATCAGCTGTGTAAACCACCTTAGCAGGGCACTCCGGTTTGGCTACCATTTTCCATGTAGCAGCCAAATCAACATCAGTTTCATTAATCTCCTTCATGCCTTCAGACGGCAACAAGCAGTGCTCCGCAAGGTCCTTATCATTTATCATTATGTCCTTGCGGTGGACAGAAGACTTGATCCCTTCGTCCTGCACTTCAGCAATAACATAGAACTGAGCTACCTCCTCTAGATAGGTATGTGAGTATTCCATGGTTAGAAAAGCCTTGAGCCCTGACTTTTCTAACATTTCAGCAATTTTCTTAACTAGGGTTTCATCCGAACCCTATTTCACCATACCTTCGAAATCCACAGATGATCCTGAGTGGATTTGCTTAGAGAGTTTGACAAAATCGAACGTAGGTGCCATTTTCAAAGATCTTTACCGATTCAAATTGACGAATTTGCTTGAGGAAACTTAGAGCTTTTGAGAGAGTTTCTTTTGCTGGTTTTAATTTTTTTTTGTTCGCGTGAGGAGAGAGACAAAGCTGATTTTTTGGTTATATATCACTTGAAGAGACAAATTAGGGAATTTGAATCATTTAGTCAAGATCAACGGTGAGGATTAAGTCTTGAAAACCGCATTATCTCTCCACATTTAATGCGGCAACATTTATATCCAATCATGGACATAATTGTAGCTTTCTCCTTGTTTTGCGTGATCATGTCTTATGCTTAATAATAAACCATTCCCGCTTCTTCGAAATGACATCGTTAAGCAGTAATTTCGATATTTTTAGCTCTCTTCTTTAAAATAACTCAACTCTTTGTCTTGACTTAACTTTACTGACAGCTAACTTAATGCAGCTGTATATCCGGCTCAGCTGTTTCATTTAGCTGTGATGTGAAACTTATTTCGTTTGATATTTTTTTCCTTATTTCCAAGCCGTGTTGAATCTTCTCAACTTCTAACTTCTAACTCACTCAATTAATCCCAACTCATTCTTGAGTTCTTGAATCGTGATTCACATAATGGCTTTGTAAAAATATCAATTCTAATCGCTTGTCAGTTAAGATATAATCCAATGTGATATCTTTCTTTTCAACATGATCTCTTATGAAATGATATCTGACATCGATATGCTTTGTCCTTGAGTGTAATATAGGATTTTGTGTGATTGCTATGGCACACGTATTATCACACATAATTGGAATTTCCCTTTCTTCAACATCATAATATCTCATCTGTTGTCTCATCCAGAGAATTTGTGCGCATAATGTACCGCCATTATATACTCACCAGTAAATTGTGGACGTTGCAATGGAGTTTTGTTTCTTGCTGAACCATGAGATTAGTCGATTTCCAAGCATTTGACAAGTACCAGATGTGCTTTTTCTGTCGATTCTGCAACCAGCATAGTCTGAGTCTGAGTATCCCATTAATTTGAATCCTCCTTCCTTTGGATACCACAAGCCAACTCTCTGGCTTCCTTTTAAATATCTCAGAATTCTCTTAGCTACAGTCATGTGACTTTCCTTAGGTGCTGATTGAAATCTAGCACACACACCAACGACATAGGTAATGTCTGCCCGCTTGCAGTTAAGTACATCAGAGATCCAATGAGACCACTATATCTTGTTTGGTCAATATCTTTTCCTTCTTTGTCCATATCCATCTTGGCTGATGTATTCATGGGAATTTTTACTGAGGATTTTTCTTCCATCCCAAATTTCTTCATCAAATCCCTTGTGTATTTTGTCTGACTTATAAAGGTTCCTTCTTCCATTTGTTTGACTTGAAGACCTAGGAAGAAAGTTAGCTCTCCCATCATACTCATCTCAAATTTCCCTTGCATGAGGTTTGAGAACTTTGTGCACAGATCTTTATCAGTGGAGCCAAAGATGATGTCATCCACATAAATTTGAACTAATAGAATGCTCTTCTCATCTTCAATTCTGAATAGTGTTCTATCAACTTTGCCTTTTGTGAATCCATTGTCAATTAGAAATTGTGACAATGTGTCATACCATGCTCTTGGATCCTGTTTTTAATCTATAAAGAGACTTTTTCAGCTTGTAAACCATATCTCCAGCTGTCTTTTGTTCAAATCCTGGAGGCTGTTCAACATAGACTTCTTCCTCTAATGGTCCATTCAGAAATGCACTCTTCACATCCATTTGATATACACTGAAGTTCTTATGTGCAACATAGGCAAGAAACATCCTTATTGCTTCTAATCTTGCAACAGGAGCAAATGTTTCATCAAAATCTATTCCCTCTTCTTGGCAATACCCTTTGGCTACCAATCTTGCTTTGTTTCTTACCACAAGGCTTTCTTCATTCGTTTTGTTTCTGTATACCCATTTTGTTCCAATCACATTTTGGTGTAATGGTCTTTTAACCAGTTCCCATACTTTGTTTCTTTCAAATTGATTCAGCTCCTCTTGCATAGTTTGTATCCAATGTGTGTCTTTCATGAGCTTGAGATACATCTTTTGGTTCAACTTGAGATATGAAGCAAGTGAACATGGCTTCCTGTTGTACCTTTGATCTTGTTTGAATTCCTTCTTTGACATGTGTTCTTTAGGTCTCTCCTTTGTTTCTTTTTTGTAGTTCTTATTGAAGAACTTATTGAATCTCTTTATTAGTAGATCAACTTCTTCTTGATCAATGCTTTCATTCTTCTCGATTCTTTTTCCTTCTTTGACTAGAAGAGCAGTTGTCTTGGGCACAATCGTTTCTTCTTGATCTTTTCTTCTCAGTTCAAATTCATAGGCTTTGAGATCTGAGAAGAGTTCATGGTTGGAAGTCTTTTAGAATTCCATGGAGTGTCCTAGTGCCATAACTTTCATTTCCCACTTAGCTGGGAGTGCCCTCAGTATTTTCATGCACATATCTTTCTGGGTATATTCTTTTCCTAGTGCTGAAAGTTCATTTCTTATTTCAGTGAATCTGGCATCCAACTGATCCAGGTTTTCTCCTTGAGCCATCTTGATGTTTTCAAATTTCTGAATAGCAACTGACAGCTTGTTTTCCTTTATTTGGTCTGATCCTTCACATATAAGTGTCAGCTTATCCCAGATTTATTTTGCTGATTTGCAGGATTTTACTTTATTGAACATGGCTCTGTCCAAGGTTTTGTACAAGATGTCCTTGGCAACATTATGCAAGTTATATCTTTTTCCTGTCATCATTTGTCCACTCAAATTTTTGGTTTTTCAACCATGGTCAAGTCTAGGTTCAACAGCCTTCTTCTCCTTCACCGCTTGTGTTCTTCTAACAACAAATGTTGATTTTGAATATTTGCAATGGCCCATCTTCTACCACAAACCACATTTCATCATGTAAAGCAGATAGGTGAGCCTGCATACGAGTTTTCCAATCATCAAATTCTTCAATGGATAACATAGGAATGCGAGTTAGATTTGCTTCCATAGTGAAAATTTTGCCAAAAAAGACTTTGAAAATAGCAAGTGTTAAACTTTTGAAATATGAAGATTTAGTTCAAAGAACTAAAGCGGAAGGTTCAATGAACCAACCGCTCAAACCAGTTGTAGGTCCCAAGGGGTGTGTTATAAAGTTTAGAAGGGGTTGAATAAACCTTACTAAATTTTTGCAATCAATAACCTTTAAAAAATTGCAACAGAGTTATCACAAGTCACCAGTCAATTAGTCACCGAGTTCCTATATAAGCGGACTCACGAGAGCCGTGTGTAAGGTAACTCCGTTTGTCTGCTTTTAAGCGATTAACTTGGTGACTTGGCTTTTCAAAGCGGAAGTCTTAACACCCTTTATAAATGGAAGTATGAGTTTTTAACACTTGTTTTTATATGCTTAGCATATTATCACTTAGGATATCAGATTTAACTTAATTCAGCAAGTATAAGGTAATAAAACAAAATTAAATGTCGAAAGTAAATCAACACAAGTTTTTATAGAGGTTCAAGATGGGGTAATTCTTCTACTCTTCTCTTCTCCAACTCTTGGAGGAATCCAATAAGTAATGATCAATTTACAGAGTGGTTCTTTGTCTAGAGACAAGTCTTGATCACGCAACTGACTTTCTCCTTTGACTCAGTCTCGAGATGCATTGATCACCCAGCTGGCTTCTCTTTGCGACTCAGCTTCTTCACGAGGTGGCTGCCTTGCTACTACAACTCACTTTGTCAAGTTGTTGGATTTGATCACTTAGCCCTCCAAACAACTTGAACCTTTCCTACAGTCCTTCACTTGGAATGTTGACCCCTGAAATTACTTTGATTTTCTCTTCAACTTGATGATTTCTTTGTCCTTCACAAATTGTGTTGGATATGAAATACAGATAGAATAGGCTTGAAGATATTATAATCTTTCGTTTAGTTGTGTATGCGTTTTCAAATTCTCCTTGTTGTTCTTTTGTTATTCGCAATTTTGTCTCTATTTGAATCCTCAGCCCTTTTATAGTATTGTTTGAATAATTATCCGTTGAAGAGATGGATAATTATTCGAACAAATTTTTGTTGGACATCAATTTATTCTTCTTTGCTTTCCAGGCGTGTGAAGCATGCACTACCTCGTATTCTTGAATGTCCAAACTTTTTGGAGTTTGACACCCACTCGAGCCGCTCCTCTTACTTATTAAAGTACACGCTTTTGCACTTGTTTATTCTTAGTACCGACATTATGGGGATATTACATTAAATAAGTAATCTCCATGATCTTTGTGCAACGGTTGATTGTCGATTGGCTTCACTAAACTCGCTTCTTCTTTTCAAAGACAATTGACTTGAATCTTCTTTAACGACAAAAGTTTCAACTCACTTCATAAGTTGACTTTGATGACTTTTCACACGCTTGTTCCTCACCGATACATCTTCACGAGTTCTTGATCTTCTATCTTGACCATACTCACTTGCTCCACAAATGAGTCTTCAATTCGATCTTGATTAACTTCTTGTATTTCCAGGCGTAGCTGACTTGACTCAGCTTTTCCAGCCCTTTCTATTACAATGCACATTACAAGAAAAATAGGGTGCCAACTTTCTAGTTTAAGTTTTACATGGCATTCATCAAAATCTATAAAATAAATTTCCCAAAAATATCCTTCATTCTCATCTTCATTTATATCTAGAACATCTGCATTGGCATCGGATGAAAATGCTTTAATACTTGCACTTTCTTCCACACAAAAGGTATTTAAAATAAAATCAGAATAAACCAAAACATCAACTAATTAAAAAATATAATTTAATATTTTATAAATTAACTTACCAACAACGTAACCATGTAACCAATTACGAGTGCAAATAAGAGCATGCACTTTTCTAGGGAGTGTGCAATTTAGTATTTCTTGGTGAGCACACGAGCACCAATAGAAAAAGCCGACTATGATGCAACTGGGTGGTAATAGGGATAGCCAATACATCTCGGCCATCAATACAAGAGGTGGGTATCTCGTAGGTCCCAAGGGTGTGAGTGTAAGGTTTAGAAGGGGGTTGAATAAACCTTACAAACTTTTGATTTAGTCTTTTAAAATAGTTCGAGTTAATTCTTCACAGCTAAGTCCTTGATGGACGACTAAGTTAGTTAGCCGACAGAGTTAGCCACTCAACATGACTCAATCGAGTGATAGAATAACTCACCGCTTAGTCTAAAGCTTAACTCAACTCGTGATATGTTTTATTGGAAGACTTAACACCTTGAATTTGGTTTAAGTATGTTTTAATGCTTTGGTTTTAGCACTTTGTTAAAAGTCAATTGGATAGCAAATTTATCAAATGAGATATAAGATAATATGCAGAATTGAAGTATCTTGAAATTTAAATGACACAATAAATTTTATAGAGGTTCGAAGATGGGGTAATTCTTCTAATCCTCTCTTCTCCAACTCCCGGAGGAATCCACTAAGTATTGATCGAGTACAAAGTGGTTATCGGTTCGAGATGCAAGTCTTGATCACACACGGTGACTTGATCCTTTGGGACTCGATCGAGATGCCTTGGTCACACAAACAAGCTTCTCGTCCAACTCAACTTTCTTCACAAGGCGATTTGCCACTACAACTCACTTGCTCAAGTTTCTTGGATTTGATCACGAAGCCCTCCAAGAACTTAAGACTGTTCGACCTTGAACCTTTCTACAATCCTCTCGTGGAATGTAGACCCTTTTGTTTCTTCAAATATTTCCTCTTCAACTCGATTGAAGTCGTCTTTCCTTCACAGGTAAGTGTTGGATTGATTTCCTTGAAGTTCGCATGAGGATTAAGCTTGAATGACTTTAGAATATTTTGTAGGTTACAACTCAAATGATAGCTCGAATGTTCGTAGTGCAATAGTCAAGGTAACCTCTTCTCAAATTGATTCCTCGGCCTTTTATAGTGTTCTTTTGAAAATCCGCCCGTTGAAGAGATAAGCTAATTTTTAAAAGACACTTGTGGTCGTTGGCTTGTCTTGTTGCGATCCTTGAAATCGACATTTTCTCGTATTGAATGAACCTTCACTTTTTCGAGTTCGACACGGTGCAATCTTCCCATTGGTTTATTCTTTTTGCAAGCTTCTTGGGCTGAGCACTTTAAGAAAGGCAGTATGGAAGTATTACTTGTTTAAGTAACTTTCTTGACTTACGTAAACGAATCCTTTTCATTGTCTTGACTTGATTGATCAGTTCCTTAACTTCCCAGGATGACTTCGAGTCGACCTTTCCAATCATGGATGACTCATCTGTTGCTTCAACTTGAGACTTGGCTATCTTGGGTTGACTTGACCGACACTTCACACAACCGCATCTTAGGCTGATACTTCTCCAAATCGAGTTCCCATCTTCTCTTCCTTGCCATACTCAACAGATCTCGGCGTGTCTTCATTCTAGTCTCCAATTGACTTCTTGCATATTTAGGCATAACTCGATTTAACTCGGCTTGAATTACTCTATCTATTATAATGCAAATTACAAAGAAAATGGGGTGCCAACTTTCTAGTCTAAGTTTTACATGGCATTCATCAAAATCTAAAAAATAAATTTCCCAACAGTATCGTTGTCTATTATTCTTCCAATACTCCAAAACATCCAAATCCTCATTATATGAAAATTCAAGCTTTGACTCCTCCAAGTAGGGATCCAAATGAGATTTTCTGGCATTTGTAATAGTTTGGTTCTCATAAGCTTTCATTTCCTACATTAGATAAAAATTCAAAATATGATGACAATATATATAAGCTAATTAGATAATATATAAAAAAATACAAAAGTTTTAAAATACTTACATCAAATATTCTTTTTCCTTTGTTTTAATTCCTCCACTTTGCATTGAGGAATGTATGATAGAAGAAGAAGATTGTGGTCGTGAAGAACTTGGCTTGGTAGCATTAAAATAATGCTCAAAAAGCTTATGAAACTTTGTCTTCACAAGTGACATTATCTCTTGACATTTAACAAGACCACTCTCAACATTTAAATAAAAATAGCCCAACATCGAGTTTTATCTGGGTTAAGAATAGACCCAAATACAAGTACCATGCTACATTAACATCATTATTTGTCAAATTTTACTTTCATCCGTGTACACATCTCACTTATAAATACATCTTCATGGAACAAATTTTCTATCAACATGACTTCAATCTTCCAAACTTGCAAAAAGTACAAATTCGATATAGGATAAGAAGAACCAGAAATCAAGTTTGTAGTATCATAAAATGGATTGAGGAACTCACATATTTTCTCAGCTCTTTTCCATTCTTCAAGTGAATGAGAAAATTTATAATTCATATCATTTAACTGAAGAGAAACAATGCCCTTTTGTACTTAATGGCACTATCCAACATCAAATAGGTTGAGTTCCAATGGGTAGACACATCCAATTTCAAGCCAACATTAGTTTCAATGTTACCAATTGCACTCACACATTCTTCAAACTTTTCCATTCTACTCTCAGAACCTTTCACATATTTAACAGATTCTCCAATTTTGTGCAATCCTTCTTGGACAATGATATTTAGTATATGAGCTGAACAATGAACATGGAAGAACTTACCATCACACAATAAGCTATCATGCAAAAGAGAGTTTCTCTATCAAAATATCTTGCATATAATCATTACTAGATGCAGTAAAAACCTTCTTCTCAATCCCCCATTCTTTTAAAAATTCAAATATTTTTGCAGCCAATTCAACTCCTGAGTGTGGAGGAGGCATAACATCAAAGCAAAGTTTTTTACTATTCAATTTCCAATTCTCATCAACAAAATGACCAGTCAAACAAATATATACCTCACTAGTTCATGAAATCCATACATCAAAAGTTAAGTAAATTCTATTTTTGATATTAGCCAAAATTTGCTTAAGCTTCTCTTTATCCTTCGAGTAGATTTTTGTAATGTCTGAAACAAGTGTATTTATAGATATACAAGGAATACCAGGATTTATATACTTTATCCAAGTCCTTATACCATCATACTCAACAAATGAAAATGGTAAATCATGCTTGATAATTGCAGCAGCCAACAATTCACGTAAAATCTGTGGGTTTATTTTTTTAGACCTTAGTTTTCTGTCATGGTCAATAAACATTTGTCCAACATCATGGAATCTTAACAATTTGCAAGTTTAAATGTGACGCCTCAATGTAGAAGTTCCATATTTTTTACACCCTTTGCATTGACTCCTTATATATCATCTTCACCAACCCGTTCTTTATAAAATAATTCCAAACATCAAGATTCTTTAGGCTTACCTAATATTGGATAATTTTTAATCTTCTCCAATCCACCATCCTCGTTCAAGTTTATTTGTTGACTCAAAGAAGCAGAATCCATGGCTTTTTTCTCAAAGTCTGTAACATGAAAAAAGAAAAATAATAATCTTACATGCCACTAGATGCTAAAGATGAACACATGCAATAAAACATGAGAATATTCTTCAACATGCCACTGGATGCTACTATTAAACATTAAAAAAAGTAATAGAAGTACTTCCTCAACGTATGAAAATATTATTACTAAATTCATTTTTTACATGCCACTAAATTCATATGAGAATATTCTATATTTAAATATTACTACTAAAAAAGTATACTTTTTTATTTTCACTTTCAGTAATACTCATTCTACTACAACACCCTTAAAGTGAACTTGTAGAAAACAACTGCACTTGGGTACTCACCTTGGTTGAGAGACGACGCCGGTGAGATAAAGTGAAAAAGTCTATTTTCTTCTTCTTTCTTATGCATCCCTGCGCCCGACCAAGGTTTTTATTTTCTCGTGTTATGGCAATACGTGTATTTCATATTTTAATTTATAGACTCAGTTTTTCAGATTTTATTTTTGAGACTTTTTTTTTTAATTTGTGCGGGCTAACCTGAGCCCGCGTCAGTTAAATCTGCTGTAACCCGCCCCTCAATGTGCTAGGCCCACCACCAAAAATCTAAACCCATCCCCTACCTCCGGTGGGGCGGGGCTGGACTTGGCCCATTTTGACAGCTCTAATTTTATGCATATTTTACTTGTTTATTTTAGTAGGATTTATGTTATTTTGTTTTTAGTTTCGTATATGCTTGATTATACATGGTTCATATTACTATAAGCTATTTTATTGGTGTAGGTTAATCATTCAGAGCAATTTCTAGCAAATTTCAGGCCATAGATTAATGTCAAAACATACCCCGGGGTTTATGGATACAAAAACGCTCAAAACCCCAATCCAAACGCATCATTTTGGGGCCTTTAGGGTCCAACACGACCAGAGTGTATCGGGTATGGCCATATTCAAATGGGGTGAAAATGAAGAAGTTGAAGATTAAGATAGTCTCTGACACGGCCAGACCATGTTGGCCAACACTACCATGTTAGACTATTAAAAGAGAGATAATGCAACACGGCCAAGCCCTGTTGCTTGACACGACCGTGTCCGGATCACTTTCCAACAACAATTCCTGGCGGAATTTGTGGAAAACTAACCAAACCAAGCTTTTTGGCCAATTTTGTGCACTTTTAACACCTCTTTTTGTTGCACAAAACCCAAATATTCCCAACATAATTGCATAAAAATAAATATCCAACAACCCAACTCATAAGTGGAACATTAAACTACCAAAAGATGACATTATTAATGAATACTTTCACCAAATAATGGCAATAAATGCCCAATGATGGGGATTTATAATATTCAAATTTTAGATATCAAATTACATATTATGAGAAGAGAGAGAAAGATGAGAATTTAAGATTGAAGAGCTTGAACAAAAAGGATTGTAGCATCATTGAAGATGACCAAAGAAGAAGTTTTATCCTGATCTTAAGAAAAGATAAGTTAATCATGTCTATGTCAATTGCATATTCTTGTGCAGATTATGGTTTCTTTAAGATCCTGTTGAGCTAAACCTTTAGTTTTGAATGTAATGAACTCTAGAATGAATTTGTGATTATGGTTTGAAAGTTCTAATGTAATCTCCATGGTTTGTGTGATTCACTTATATTATGCTTCATTCATTCGAGTTAATATTTATGGTGAATTGATTTGAATTTTATTCCTCATCGGGTAATTAATAGATTTATGGTGAGATAGAACTAATATTGGTGAAAAGAGTTAAATGCAATCCTAGAAATAGGACGACATAAATCTTCTAGATTATGATCAAACCTAATATGGGAATTCATAAATCGTTATAATGCAATTTGGGGGGTTTTAACTAGAAAGGTATTTCGATTAATCAACTTATAATTATGAGTTAAAAACCTTGAAAGAGGGTTTAACTTAATTTAGGAATTTCTACGGTCCATGAAACATGAGATTATAGTAAAAAGGAATGGTAATTGCTTAAGGGTTCAATGTTGTATTTATTCTTGTTAAAATCACAAAAACAATATTTTAGAGTGATTTACATTCAAACACATATTTATTAAACAACCTTGAAACAGTTGAGTTATTCATCGTGAATTTTTTTTACTATACCGCAAGTGTACGGTGTAGCTAGCAGATAGTAGCGAGCAAGGTTGTATTCCTCAGAGATTGAATACGAAAACATAAAATACAGTAAATGATGTATTTCAATTTTATTGAAGCGATCGAAAATCAAAAAAGTTGTTATCTAAACTAATCCTAAATTATTAAGTTGAAATATCTAATTGATATATAAACCCGAACTTCACAAGATTTCAAATAATTACGCAAAGCAATCCTAAGAACATAATCTCAACATACTTCATTAATTTTAATTCCGATTAATGTTTCATAAAAAAACAGTTTCCGTGTATCTATGGTTCAATTCCTAAATAGTGTATTCCCTCTTCCGAGTGCAAACAAACTGTTGATTAATAAGAATTGCATGTATCCCTACTCAACAATTAATATCAACTCCCAAAAGCTCTTAGAATTGAAGTAAACCCCCACAAACAGCTTATAGGTCTCCGACTCAATCTCATTTATGTTATGCATCCGTTTTAGGTTAGATCTCATCTCCGAATCTTGAACTAATAAATAAGACATGCAAATTATAGGTCGATAATCTATAAGAAATAAGCACTCGAATTCATAAATAGAACAAAAGAAACCAATTAAGAAGAAACAACCAAATTAGAATTAACATGAATCCACAGTTTTGATCATGCCCTAGGATCAAGAAATTTAGCCTAACATATTTTAATGCAAATTCATAGACAAACCTGAAAACAAATAATTTGACAATGAATTAAGTACAAAACAAAACCTCTAAACTATGATGATAGAACCCTTTTTGCATAGATGGATCATTCTTCAAAGTCTTGAACCTGTGTGCCTTTGTAGATGGAAGAGGTCTTGTGTTGTTCTTCGTTGTATTGTGTTTCTTGCCTAAAAAATCATGTCTTGTGGTAAATGGAATTGTTGTCTCGGCTTTAGGGCTTGGTCTTCCTTTTATAGATGTTTTTCAGAGATCCTGGTAGGGTCCCAAGAAATTAGAAAAAGAATTCAAATGTTTGACATAATACACTAAGGCGTGTATATTACACGACCTGGCCATGTATGTTGTTTTTCTATCTATTTTTGCTCGAATCAATTCACACGGCCATGTACTTTTACACAGTGGGTCGTGTATTTTGTCTTAGAAATTCTTCCCTCAAACAAATCGCACGAACGTATAAAATAACACGGAAGCGAGAATACACAACAACCGTGTATTATTACATGAAGGGAACCATGTGTGTTGTATTTCATCTTTTTCGCCGCGTATTTTATCGTCTCTTGGCATTCATCATTCTTGTCCAGTCGTCCCTACCGATATCTTTGCATAAAAAGCCCATTTTCCGTAAAAATATATAAGAATACACAATATCACCCCAACAAAGGAAACCAACTAAAATACACTAAATATACATGCAAATGTGTCAAATATGTAGCAAAATGAGTACTTAAATGCACGTATATTTTACACTTATCGATTATCTCAATAATTGAATTATTTACAATTGAAACAATGGAGTTATTTTAGATCAAATTCATTTTCAATCTTTAATGTTGCCATATGTTCTCTCGGTTGGTATTTAATATGTATCATTTCTTCTTTTTTGTTGATTTGTATTTGATGTTACAAATTTCATTTAGGGCTTTGAAAGTGCAATCTTTTGGAATGAGTATGCTTGTTACTTCAAAATTGATATAATTCTTACTTTTTCTTTCTATTGTTTATTATGGTGTACTTCTATTGGAACTATCTCCATGTGTCTCTAGATAGCAATGAAATTGTACTAGCCGAAATATGTTGGAATTTTTTTTTTTAAACATCTTTCAAACAACTTTATAAATTAATAAGAGAAACAATGAAATTGTATTTGAAACACATTTGAAACATGTTCGAAACAACTTGAAATAACTCCAATTAGATAGATGGTTAAATTTGACACAATTCCACTTTGCATATATGAAACATAAAGATTTTGTGAAACATATTCGTAACAACTTTAAAACAACATTGAAGCATATTTGAAATATTTTGGAAACACATTTGAATAATTTTAGAAATTAATAAGAGAAACAATGACACTATATTATTTGAAAGACATTTGAAACATGTTCAATAAAACATCGGAAAAACTTTGAAACAATCGGTTGAAACAATCGCATATAGATGGTTAAGTTTAACACACGATTCAGATATGAAGCATAAACATCGTTGAAACAATTTTGCAACAACTTGAAACAAATTTGAAACAACTTTGAAATGATTGAATCTAAAAATGTTAAACTAATTCAATTGAACAAATTTCAACAAGAACCATTAATTTCATGAAAAATATATAGACAATGGTATTTTTAAATTGTAAAATAAAAAAAACAATGAAAATAGCGGCGAGAAAAACACGGTATTTTTCGAAGTAATGAATTTCAATGAAATAAAGCATTTGACATCAATAGCTATTGATTACCTTGACTTTATTTTCTAGTTTCTACTATGATTTGCTATAATTTTATACGATTTATTCATTCTTTCTTTTGTTGTTTGTTGCAATTGTGTTTCCTTCTTCCTCTATGTTTTTGTGTTAAGGTTGTTCTTTGGAATTTATTTTAGTTGTGGTGACAAAACCATACCGCAAGGCATGACAAAACCTTAAACGTGTTAGGAAAATTTATGTTTAGATTTTGATGATACCATGTAAAACTTAGAATCGAAAGTTGGCACCCCATTTTACTTGTAATTCAACTTGTAATACATAGATCGCATGAGCCGAGTGAAGTCGGCTAAATTGAAGAAATACAAAAGTCAATTGAAGATCGAAGTGAAGACCCGACTCTGTGTCGGTGTGTGAAGTCAAGATGGAAGTTACACACTCGATCAAGAGAAGAGACCCGTTGTGAAACAGATTGAGTAAAGGATGAAGAAGTGGCGGTCGAGTCGATTGAGAGCCAAGTCTCGCCATTGATAAAGGGGTAAAGGCGCATTTGTCAAGTCAAGTCGATATTAATCCGTTGCCGCAGTGAATGACTTTACTTATTATAGTAATATGTCCATGATGCCATGTCTAAAAGTGCTCATCCCGAAGCGTGCAAATAGAATAAACCAATGGGAAGCACGAGCTTATGTCGAACCTAAAAATCTGAACACCTCATTAATACGCGAAATGCCACCATCACAAGCTGCAGATCAAGAAAAGACAAGCCAACGACCAAAAAGTGTTATTTGAATATTACCTATCTCTTCAACGGGAAAATTTTTAAATGAGCACTATAAAAGGCTGAGGAAGCAAATGGGAAAATGTTACGAATTCTAAGAGAATAATCAAGAAATCAAGCAAGAAAACCTGTAAGAATACTCTCAAGCTTTCATAGATATTCCTCAAGCCTAAAATCGAAGGAACTCGATCCAACACAATTACTGAAGGAAAGAATACTTCATCAAGTTGAAGAGGAAACAGTTGTAAGAACTAAAGAGGTCTACTCTCCAAGGTTGAAGGAGTTGTAGTAAGGTTCACGGTCGAACCAGAAGCTTTGAGGTCATTGGAAGGTTGTGTGATCAATTCCAAGAGTTCGAGGGAGCTGAAATAGCAAGACAATCGTTTTGTGAAGAAGCTGAGTCCCAGGAACAACCAACTATGTGATCAAGGCTGACTCGGACTAATAACTGCTTTGTAACCAGATCTGTTACTTAGTGGATTCCTCCAGGAGTTGGAGAAGAGTGGATTAGAGGAATTACCCCATCCTCGAACCACTATAAAATTTGCTTGTATCATTTTACTTACAACATTTTACTTTCTTGCATATTATTGATATCTGCTGCTAAGTTAAAATTGCTAAACTCAACTGATAATAACCTTGCTAAAATAAAGTGTTAAAAACAAGTTTAAAACAACAAGGGTGATAAGTCTTCCACTTTGAACAAAACCAAATCAATCAAATCTAAGTGTTAGGCGATCCTAAAGTTATACTATCAATTGCTCACCAAGTCATCGTTTAGTAGGTAACTTTTGAAGTAAGCCAACCTAGTCCCCTCAGAGGACTTAGCCGATTTGAGTAAACTCGAAAATATTTAAAAGGACATAATCGAAAATTTGGTAAGGTTTATTCAACCCCCCTTTAAAACCTTACTACTCATTCCTTGGGTCCTACAAGTGGTATTAGAGTGCTTGGTTCATTGAGCCTTCCGCACTGGCAGTTCTTGAACTAGATCTCAATGTTTTCAAAAGATACAACATTTGAGTTTTTAAAGCTTTTATTTCAAAAGCAAAGTGATCATCATGGAAGAAAATCTAAATCGCATTCCCATGTTTTCTTGTGGAAGAGTTTGATGATGGAAAATTCGTATGCGAGCTCACCTATCGGCTTTGCACGATGAGATGTGGCTAGTGATAGAAGATGGGCCACCGCAAATCTTAAAGGGCAACAACTGGCAGCAGAAGAAAGAGCACCTCCACCAAGGACAAGATGTTGCGAGAGCCCATACCGCTATGGTTGAAAAACCACGTTGTGAATGGACCAATGAAGACAATAGAAGATACAATCTTGATAATGTTGCCAAGGACATCCTTTACAAGACCTTGGACAAGGCTATGTTCAACAAATTCAAATTATGCAAATCGGCCCAAATAAATGCGGGATAAACTAACCCGATTTGTGAAGGATCTGAACAGATTAAAGAAAATAAATTAACTGTTGCAGTCCAAAAATTTGAAAATTTTAAAATGCTTGCAGGTGAGAGTCTAGAACAGCTGGATGCCAGATTCACATAAATTACAAATGAGCTTTCAGCTCTGGGAAAGGAGTACACTCATAAGGAGATGTGCATGAAGATCCTATGATCTCTCCTAGCTGAGTGGGAAGTGAAGGGCACGGCCCTGGGACATTCCATGGACCTTTTCAAAACATCAAATTATGATATGTTCTCAGACCTCAAAGCTTATGAGTTTGAGCTGAGAATAAAGGAGCAAGAAGAGACAGTTGTGCCCAAGACAATGCATTGTTGGCAGTGAATGGAAGAAAATCGAGCCAAAAGAAATAATTGAACAGGAGGAAATTGCTCTTGTGGTGAAAAGGTTCAATAATTTCTTTAATAAGAACTATAAAAAAAAAACAAGGGTGAATCCTCCGTAAGACACTCAAAGACTCCTCCAAAGCAAGGGAGGACAGGCCACCCAAAAGAGTTTGAACATCAAAGAGTTGACTATCGGCCGGCTTGCAGAGAGCTCAAAACCTGTGTTGGAACTACAGACAACCAGGACACTTTGTTGTTGACTGTTCCTATCCACCAGTCAAAAAGTACATAAATGAAGAGGATAGAAGAGTCTTCAGATAGAGAAGACAAGAAAAAAAGAAAGCCATGTTGGTTGCGGAGACTCACGAACCAGCCAAGTGTAAGGAACTAGCGAGATAGTAGTGAAGCGGAACTTCCCGGTGATCGAGGAAGAGGTTATGATCAGACTTATGGCCAAAGAACAAGATCCAAAAGATCAAGAAGATGAGGTACACTATAACTCATCTCATTTAGATTCTAGTGATAGTGATTGTGACACAAACACTTCATCACCCATTGATCTTTATGATTAATTTGGCAAAATGATGAAAGATATTGAGCACGTCAAAACCTCACACACACTTTTAAATGAGAAAAATAGCCAGCTTAAATGCCAAAACTCACAGCTGACTAAAGAGCTGATGAGAATACAAAGCTGAAGGCTGGAAATGCCAAGATCCAAGTAGAGTTAGTTGCTCTTTGAAAAGAAAGAGAAAGATCTCAAAAATGTGATTGCTTCATTTACAAAGACATCCAAATCATTGGATGAACTTATAATGGCTCAAAAAAGTGTGGAGATAAGACGGACATATGATTCAATTCCTTTGTGCATGCTCAAGCTCCTAGAGTGATTTTAGAAAAAAGGATCCTCAAGTAATAAGGGAGTCCAAAAATCCAAAACACCATATGTTGCACCAACACCCACACCAAAACACAATCACAATCATACTGGCCTTGGATATAAGGGTAAAAGAAAGAGCCAAGAGAGTATCTTTGAAAAGACAGTGAAATGAAATTCGAAAGGTCCATCATCAAACTCCAAACATAAGATACTCTGAAAGCTAAACAGAGCTACCAAAAGCCCCAGAAATTTCAGCAAAGAAATTCATATGAAGGGAATGGAATAACCAAGTGAGATATCAACAAAGACCTATAGGATACAAGCCAAAGTGGCAAAGACCTCAACTTCAACAAAGGTCATTCCCAAGGTAAAAGAGCTATTATCAGCACACATATGCATCCAGGCACAAAACCCATCAAGCACAAAAATTCCACAACTACACCAAGAAATCAAATGCTCAAAAAAAACACACAGGCATACAGACAAAAGAGACAGCTGTATGATCCTAAAACCCCCAAGCAATTTGCTAATGTGCACTATGATTATGGAACTGATAGATGGCAACCTCTTAGAGTCAGATCATCTAGCTATAAGTTGGTTGGAGCATCTTATAACATTTACCCCTCAGGACCCAGGCAAGTATGGGTACCTAAAAACTAATTTCCTTGATTGCAGGTTCAATGAACAGCTGAGTGCCAAGGAACCTGGTACATGGATAGTTGCTGTTCCAGACATATGACGAGAAACAAAAGAAATATGTCAAAGTTCAAGGAAATCAAAGGTGCAAAAGTCACATTTGAAGGAAATGAAGCTCCAGGGGTGATCAAGGGCAATATGATCTATAAAGAAAAATGGACTGTAGATCACATATTTTGCATATATTGAAGGTCTCAACTTCAATCTACTAAGCATCAACCAACTATGTGACAAAGGTTATAATGTGGGATTCAATATGGGAGTTTGCCAAATCAAAGATGTTGAATCAAATGAAATTGTGCTACAAGGAACAAGGCAGAAGAACATGTATGTAGTGGATTGGTCCACTACTACACCAAGCACATGTCTGCTAGCAAAGAGTAGAACTGAATCAAGTTAGTTGTGGCACAAGAAGCTGAGTCACCCGAATTTCAAGACAATCAACAAGCTTGCAAGGAGTCATCTCGTGGAATGACTGCCTGACTCAGTATACAAGAAATAAAGTATTTGTGATGCATGTCGGGACGAAAGCAAATCAAATCATCCTTCAAGACAAGCCAAGTCCTTATTCAACAAGGATATTACATCTATCGCACATGGACTTATTTGGTCTGTTAAACCAAACAAAGATCGGTGGAAAGAAATACACCTTAGTGGTGTTGGATGACTACTTAAGATATATATGGACTATCTTCATGTGTAGAAAGAAGGAAACGCCGCAAAAATTGCCTCAATTTGGTGAGAAGAGTTCAAAATGAGAAGAGTCAAACAATTGTAAAGATACAATCTGAGAACTGAGTTTGTCAATGGGATTATAACTAAGTATTGTGTTGAAAATGGTATTGCTCATGAGTTATTAGCTGCAAGAACTCCACATCGAACGGAGTAGCTAAAAGAAGGAATAGAACTCTCTAGGAAGGCTGCAAGGACAATGTTAGTCAAGGCTGGATTACTATGAGATTTTGGGCTGAAGCCATCAATACTGCTTGTTATACTCAGAATAGATGCATGATCAACAGGCAATTGACTAAAACTCCTTATCAAATTTGGACATGGAGAAAGCCAAATGTTGGATATTTCAAGATCTTTGGATGTAAGTGCTTCATCCACAATAATGGTAAAGACAACTTAAAAGCTTTTGATGTTAAAGCTGATGAAGGTATATTTTTGGGATACTCAGCTGAAAGTAAAACTTACAGAGTACTGAACAAAAGGACTATGGTCATAGAAGAGTCTATCCATGTGGTGTTTGATGAACCAAATAATAATGGAGAAGACATAGATGAGTTAGATGAGAAGTAGAATCAGCCGACTATGCAAAAGAGTCCCTATGTTGATGCAGATGTGAGAGCACTCAATCAAGAAGATGAGATAGCTCAATCTCAAAGACACTGGAAGGTCTCGGTGAATGATGATGAAGAAGAGCTGTTCAAGATAACTTAGCTACAAGACGGAAATCCAAAGCGGACTTACTCCAACCAGATGTGAGATGGCTGAGAGACCATCCACCAGAGTTAATTATTAGAAATGTTAGGGATGGAGTAAGAACCAGATCTGGAGCTCAACATGAAGCCATGTTTACTTATTTCAGTTCCCCAGATAGATCCTAGAGACGTGTCTCAAGCATTGGATGACACACATTTGATTCATGCTATGCAAGAAGAGCTGAATCAGTTTGAAAGAAACAAAGTTTGAGAATTAGTTCAAAGGCCTACCCACCAAAATGTTTTTGGTACTAAGTGGGTATTCAGAAACAAGATGAACGAGGAAGGATTTGTAGTAAGAAACAAAGCAAGATTAGTAGCCAAAGGGTATTGCCTAGAGGAAGGAATAGATTTTGATGAAACCCTTGCTCCTGTTGCTAGATTGGAAGCAATAAGGATGTTTCTTGCTTATGCTGCACACAAGAACTTCACTGTGTATCGAATGGATGTGAACAATGCATTTTTAAATGGACTTTTAGAAGAAGAAGTCTATGTTGAACAACCTCCAGGTTTTGAGTAGAAAACTATTAGAGATAACGTCTACAAGCTTAAGAAAGCATTGTATGGTTTGAAACAAACACCAAGAGCCTGGTATGACACATTGTCACAATTTCTAATTGACAATGGATTCACCAAGAGCCTGCTTGTTCAATTTTTTGTGGATGATATCATCTTTGGATCCACAAACAAAGAGCTGTGTGATAAGTTCTCAAACCTCATGCAAGGAAAGTTTGAAATGAGCATGATGGGAGAGCTGACTTTCTTTCTAGGACTTGAAGTCAAGCAAATGAAGGATGGAACCTTCATAAGTCAAACCAAATATACCAGAGATTTAATGAAGAAATTTGGTATAGAAAAGAAGTCATCAGTGAAGATTCCAATGAACACATCAATTAAGATGGATATGGATACCGATGGCAAAGTTGTTGATCAAACTAGATATAGAGCTCTCATTGTATCATTGCTCTATTTAACAACAAGTAGGCCATAAATCACCTTTGATGTAGGTGTTTGTGCTAGATTTCAATCTGTACCAAAAGAGAGTCGCATGACTGTAGCCAAGAGAATCCTAAGGCATTTGAGGGGATTCCAAGAAGTTGGCTTATGGTATCCAAAGGATTCAAGCTGGTAGACTACTCAGACTCAGACTATGCTGGATGTAGAGTGGACAGGAAAAGTACCTCAGGTACATGTCAAATGCTTGGAAATAGATTAGTTTCCTGGTTCAACAAAAAACAAAATTCAATAGCTACATCCACAGTTAAAGCAGAGTACATAGTTGTGGGCAGCTGTTGTGCCCAAGTTTTATGGATGAGACAACAGCTGAGACACTATGATATAGAAGAAAAAAATTCTAATTATGTGTGATAATACAAGTGCTATTACAATTACTCAGAATCTTGTATTACATTCAAGAACAAAGCACATTGATGTCGGATATCATTTCATAAGAGATCATGTTGAAAAGGAATACATCACCTTGGAATACATCTCAACTGATAAGCATTTAGCTGACATATTCACAAAGCCTTTATGTGAATCAAGATTTGAAGAACTTAAAAATGAGCTAGGTTTGATTGAGCTGAGCTAAGAGACTTTGAAGACTCAATCAGCAGAGTCAAAGAAGAGAGAAATGAAAATATGTAGAGTTTCACTTTTCAGCCAAGTGAAACAACCAATACGGAAAATCAGCCGTATCGAGTTAGCTGACAGCTGAGTGATCCTTATGTGAAGAGAGAAGCAGAGTTAAGTCACTTTTGAAAGATAACTGAGTTATTTATGATCTAAGTGACAAAACGCAGTCGTTTTCTGTGAGCGGGAATGTTTTAGGGCATTACATTAGCGTAATTATGGTGTCAAAACAAAAGCTGCACACGTTTAGCCTATGATTGGATATAAATGCTGCTGCATTTAATGCGGGAAAATTAATGCAGTTTCAAAGGTTTAATCCTGACGGTTCTTTTTGATCAAACTTTTCAAATTCTAAAAACCGTCCTTTCACCTCCCATAAAAACCAAAACCCATTTTTCTCTCTCCTCACAACATTCTCTTCTCCAGAAAGCAAAGTTCAAGTTTTTCTCTGCAAAGCAACAAAACCCTAAGTTCATTCAAGCATCGTTCTATGAATTTTTCACCAGTTATTTTTCAAGATAATGGTTGTTACCTATGATTTCATCAAAATGTCCGAGAAAATCCACTCCGGCTCGACTGTGGATTTCAAAGGGATGCTGAAATAGGGAGCTGATAAGGCCCTGGTTCAAAAGATTGCTGCACAGTTGGAGAAATCCGGTCTGAAGGTATTTCTCACGATGGAATTCTCGCACACATACTCTGAGGAGGTCGCCATGTTTAGGTTCACGATGGGGAGATAAGATCATCAGTCCACATCAAGGATATCAAAATAACTTAGTTGAGCAATGTCATCTGCCTTCTGAAGGGCTAAAGGAGATATCTGAGAAAGATGTAAACCTGGCTGCGACATGGAAGGAGATTGCCAAGCCTGAGTCAGTTGTTAAGGCTGTGTACACAACCAAGAAGTCATTGATAAAAGAAGACTATCATAAGCTGATGGACGTTGTGCCCAAATGCATATACTTGAAATCCGGTAGCTTCAATCAGTTGTCTCGAACAAAGTCGATCGTGATGATCGCGATCAAGGAGGAAAATAAGGTCAACTAGGTTGAGTTTGTTTTCACCAAATCTACTGAATGTTCGTAACAAGACCATTACAAATGATGGTTTGTTTGTAAGCTCATTGGGATATGGCCTAGTCATTGGCCATCTCATAGAAGGTGAAGGGGATTTCACTTCGGCATGGAAAACATTTCCATGTCAACAAGAATATGTTCAAAGTAAATCTATCCGGTGCTCAGATGTAAGCACATGCACGAAGAGCTGACACCAGCGAAGGTGAATCAGCTGATCGATCCCCGAGGACACAACGCGAACCGTTCATGCTCATTCTCCGGCCGACCCCAAGAAGAAGAGACTGCTACACTGACAAGCAAGCACCCCCCTGGCCAAGTCCACACAAGCACATGCCCCTGCGGTAGTGCCGGATGTTGCACCTACCCCAAAGAAATGAGACCGAGTAGGATATAATTTCATCTTCTCCTATTGTGAAGAAAAAAAATGCTCAATTATGCCTTGCAAGCCAGCTGTAGCTAAGAAGATAAAGATGGTGGAGCCAGAAGCCATCGAGGAAGCTGAGGAGGAAAAAATTCATGTTGTTAAAACCAAAAGAAGAAGGCTGTTCAAGAAATCCGGTGAAAGAGAAGTTGGGTCGGCAGTTCGGCACTCAAATGCCAAAAGGAGACCGTTGAAGATCAAGAGAGCGATCTCAAGAAGTTGGAGGTGGTGAAGTGATCACCACAAAAGTCGAGAAGATCACTGCTAATGTGAATCAACATGAACAACAAGACCAGCTATTAGAGAGACAATCGAGGAACATGGAACGATACAACCGACCAAACAAAAAGATAGTTGTTCGATCCTTCCCTTCGCCCGGATGCCAAGACACCTGAGGAGGAACATGCTCCACTTGCACCTATTTAGGAGGAAGAATGAGATGATGTTGATCTTGTGATGTTATCTACTGCATACCCTGAGATTAGAGAAAGGTTGTGGATATGGAGATCATGGAAACTAAGTGAAGCCAGATCCCAGTTTTAATAGCCAGAATTCATTGAGGAGGAAGAATACCTCCTATCCTTTTGGGAGTTGATGTACGCTCTGCTACTGGATGATGACAAATGTGGCAGATATCTTGACCACCATCAAGGAAGATGCAAAAATAAAGGAAGCTAAAAAGGCTAAGGCCATTGCTAAAGCGCAAAAGCCCCATTGTTGCCCATTTACATATGCACATGCGTATCCCCGAATCGGTGACAGCGAACAAATGATGATATTGAGGAGATCAACCCTGCTATTGCAGTCGAGAAAGCTAAATTCCAGCAAGCTATCAAAGAAATAAAAGAGATGCACGAACAACGAATGCAAGAGGGTCCAGGAGACTCTTCCTAAATCTCTTTTGTCCAGGATTTCATGGATGTGGTGCGAACCGTGGCTGCAACCATATCACATGTGCACTCTGAAGAATATGGTACCAGGAAAAACAACGATGAAGCTAAGGAAGGTGATGAAGCAGGCACCTTAGCCAAGCCATTTCCTACAGGAGATGTTGAGATACCTGCCCGGATGGCTGAACACTCAACTGGAATAATAACCGGGTCTCAGCTTTTGAGTAACCCCACTACTCAAGACTGAGCTGGTGCGCCAGCTGAGGGGGAAACTCAAGCCACCACAGCTAGGTCGGAGGATGCTTTGGGACACCAACCTTTAAAGGAGTTAGGAGGCGAAGGAGAGAACCTTAACATTCAAAGACACAGTGAAGTTGACGGCTCGGACGGTTCGATCTGTCTCAATCGAAACTTCACCGCAATGCACGCCGATGATCTTTCTTGAAGAAGCTAAGGAAAATAATAGAAGTAAGGCCACGGGAGTTGAGACTCTTGGCCCTGCAAGTGCAATCCAAGGAGTTGAGACTCCAACGGATGCCATTGAAAACCCTAAGGCAGCTCCGTCTACTGAAGGGACAAGTGTAGAAGACCTGATGCGGTTGAGACTGCACACAGGGATGAACAAGGCCCATCAGTGGTTGAGATTGCTGAGGGTAATGAAGGCCTAGAGGAGGTTGAGACTTCCCTAGGTAAGAAAGTTGTTGAGGAAGAGTCTCCTCCTCATATGGAGGTTGTTGAGGAAGAAGAAGAGATCAGCGCCCTTCATGATTCCTAAGAAAATATTGATACTGAATTCCTGGAATCTGATAATAAAGCTGAGTCCAGTCCCATTGATACATCTAATAAGGACACAGCTGATGAGGAAGCACATGCAACATGGAGCCAAGTTAGTGATAAGGCTGCTCCAATGAAGTTTATCTTAGTTGATGTGCCACCTCCAATGGCGCCATCACACTTCGATGAAGCTGATAAGTCAGCCGAGGACCAGTCAAGTCAACAGGAAGAAACAACTGATGCCGAGGAAGTTGTTAAGACAATTGAGGATCAGTCAGCTCAGCAGGCTAACACAGCTGCTCAAGATGCCGATGAAGCTGAAACAACTGAGGCACATAGAGCTGAGAACATATTGAAACAAAAGGGAAAGGCTCCACAAGCTAAAGATGTGGACATACCTATCTTTCCTGAAGATCTATTTGCAGAATATTTTCCGTTTGAAGCCTAAATTCCTTTTGAAGTCGAGTCGGCCATGGAACGCGTGCGGATACAATGTCCAAGTCTCTCCCGGAAGAAATCGGAACTCCAATCGAGACTACTATGGTGCCTATCGGTTTTGACTTTGATGCTATATGTCCAGGGATCACCACCGAGATGTGACGACTTCAAAAAGCCTTTAAAGCCATCTATCTTTGAGATAAAAAAAATGGAGCATGGCTTTGCAAAGATTGGACCAAAGTCTAGACAAAATGGATGCAACAATCATTAGAGACATCCGAGGAATCATCTTGTGAATTCGAGAATGGGCGGACAGGTCAAGGCATTGAGGCGTGAGCAGCGATCACCTATATTAAATCATTATTCGTGAAAATTGTGATTTGGAGCTCGATAACTATTTGATAAATGTTTTTATCATGATTTTGATGATTTTGTGTTAAAGTGCTTTTACACCAAAACAATGTTTTAAAATATTTTCCAAATCTCGATCGATTTAAAATATTTTTACTAATTTTTCGGAGTATTTCTTGAAGTTTAATTTTGATAAAAATTGGACAACACTTCTGTCTCAGGTTGGACCAGTCGCCCTTTAGGGCAACCCCTACCTGAAGATGAGTTTTGGAATAGAAAATTGGATGGAAGATTTTTGCATGAGGTCGACCGATTGACCTGGAGGTCGGCCGATGTGGTTGGCCACGTCGACCACAAAAATCGACCGATGCCTGGATGATTGCCAACTCCCTATATTGATTTTTCTACTTGTCCAACCGGTCCAACACAGGGTCGATCGGTTGGACCCCTCGTCGACCAGTCGACCTGTGTTAAATTGTATTTTTATCTTTCAACGTCTATTTCTACGCGACCGGTCGCCCTATCGTCTATATTCTTGATTTTAATTGTATTTTCTGTAGATTTTCAATCCCCAAGACAAGCCTATCCATGATCAATCATCTCCTATAAATAGAGGAAGTTTTGGAGCAACAATACAATCAATTGAGATACAACACAACAAGATACACTCAAGCAAATACTTGTTTATTCAATTTCGATATTCTTGTTGTAATAGCCTAAGGTCTTACACTCTCACATTTCGATATTCTTGTTGAGGTCTAGGCTTATTTCTTGATTACACTTGTACTCAAAATTGTATTATTCATTATCGAGTTGTAATCTTTAAAATTTGTGGTCATCATTCAACACAAGATATCCTTGTGAGTGTTCTTGTGGTAAGAACACACTTGGGTGATCTAGGTGTTAGGTGTAAGAAGATTGTGTTAATTTTCTTGTTGAAGAGTTTGGTGCTCTTTAAGGTATTGAAGAATTTGGTGTTCTTAAAGGTTGAAGATTGTGGTAATCTTCATAAGGTGCCGTTGAAGATTGTGGTAATCTTCACAAGGTACCGTTGAAGATTGTGGTAATCTTCAAGGAAATTGTGGTAATCTCCAAAGAGGTGTTATAAGGTGATGTTGTATTAATTGTGGTAATTAATAAAATTCTTTTTCTTTTTCGAAACCCATCCGGGATATACTTTGGGGTGGTAGAGCACGTAGTGTAAGTCCAAGCGGCTACGATAATCTAGAGGGGGTGAATAGATTATCTCCATCTTTTCGATTTCGCCCTCTTTTTCGAACCAAATGCTCAAACACAATAATAAAGGTGCGGAAAGTAAACAACACACGTCGATTTAAAGATGTTCAACCCACCTGGGCCTAATCCTCTACCACCCCAAGATATCCGGGATGGATTTCAAAGAAAAAGAATTTTATTAATTACCAAAATTAATACAAATTCAACTTACAACACCTTGAAGAGCACCACACTCTTCTTCAACACCACCTTTGGAGATTACCACAATCTCCTTTGAAGATCACCACAATCCTCCTTCAACGACACCTTGTGAAGATTACCACAATCTTCAACCTTGAAGAATACCAAATTCTTCAACACCTCAATAAGAAGATCACCACAATCTTCTTGCACCTATCACCTAGATCATCCAAGTGTGTTCTTACCACAAGAACACTCACAAGGATATCTTGTGTTGAATGATAACCAAAAATCAAGATTACAACTCAATAATGAATAATACAATTTGAGTGCAAAGTGTAATCAAGAATAGCCTAGACCTCAAGGATGTGAAAGTGATAAGCTAGGCAAATTTACAACAAGAATAATAACAATGAAAGACCAAGTATTTGCTTGAAGTGTATCTTGTTGTGTTGTATCTCAATTGTTGTATTGGTTGCTCCAAAACTTCCTCTATTTATAGGAGATGATTGATCAAGCATAGGCTCCTCTTGGGGATTGAAAATCTACAGAAAAATACAATTAAAATCAAGAATATAGCTGTTAGAAATCAATCCCACAATTTAAGGAAATGTGTCTTTGTCAAACGGTCATATTTTTCTTTGTCAAATGCACGCAGGGCGGCGTGCATACGAAAATAAGAGAATTGAAGAACACTTTAAAAATTTCAACAGGGGTGACCAGTCGACATAGGCTTCGACCGGTCGACCCTGTCTCAACCGGTCCCCTAACTCTAAAATGCAAGGTCCGAAGTTCTGTTTCTACACGAACTTGCAGTGTACCGGTCGACCCACTGGCGGCCGATCGACCGAACGCCGACGCCCGAAGCGACCAAGTCGACTGCGATATTTTCATCCGTCTCTTTTTACTTTTAAAAATCATCTTCGATGCGGGTTGCCCTATAGAGCGGCCCAGGTCGACCACGAGATAGAAATGTTGTCCAATTTTAGTCGAAAATAAAACTCAAGAAATACTCCAAAATTTAGTAAAAACATTTTAAACCAATCGGGAGTATTTAGACAACATTTAGGAACCTTGTTTTTAGACGTAACAACTCATTGACATAAAGTCATTTAAAAGTGTTGTCCAATATTATCGAAAATAAACTTGAGGAAATACTCCGGAAAATATTAAAACCATTTTAAATCATTTAGGAGTATTTGGACAACCTTTAAAGACATTGTTTTGGTGACAAAATAAAATCATCAAAATTAAAATAAAAACATGTATCAAACAATCTCCCCTTTTTGATGATTACAAACCAAAACAATTTTTACACAAATTGGGAGAACAATTTTAGAAAAGATTTTCCTAAAAAACATTTGACCGTTTGGAAGCAACCAAATTTTCAAAATATAAAAGCAACCAAGTAGGGAGTAAATATAATCAATAGTAAGCACAAGCTCCCCTATCAACAAGCATATCAAGACTAATGTAAAATCAATTATCCATAAGCTATAAGCTAAAAGCTTTAGCTTTTACTATTTGTTCGAGCTTATAAGCTCCCCTGTCAAAAACATCATTAAACACTTGTATAAGTCCATCCAAAGAATAATTGGACTAAAATGAATCATAACTTATGGCTTTTATGAGCCATAACTTATATCTTTTATAACAAGCTTTTATTAGCTTCTTTGAGCTAATGCGCCAATTTCTGTTCTCCCCTTTAAAATCATCAAAAAGAATGTTAGGATGATAGAAACATCATATAATGTCATCAAAGTGCACCAAAGGGACAGTTTATCAACCGTTGAGCAATTTAAAAACTCCAAAAAAATTGGAGAAATATATCATAAGAAATCCATAAGCTCATTTGTTAGCCAAAAACATGATCTCAAAAGGATTTTAAGACATTAGGAAGCAAGAGAATCATGTAGAAGTTGAAATATTCATTGCGACATTTCATCGAACACTATGTGAGCGTGAAAAATAAAAGAGGTTGTATATAACCTTTGTAAATGGTTCAAACCAAAAGATTTCCATATCATCATCAATCATCCTCATTTCAAAGCTCAACAATATCGTATGCAAAATATGCAACATTAGTCCATCAAATAAGAGGCTCAAACAAGGTAGATTCTCAAGGGTTCAACCCAATTGAGATAATATAAGCTAAGAAGGATCAAGGAATTACAAATACCAAAAATTAGAGCATCCATCAAGTAATATAAGTCATGCCTTAAACAATACAAGTATGATATATCAAATGTCCCAACATATCCAACTAAGCATAATGATCAAAGCATTAAAAGAAGCACTTTTACCATCAAGTACTTCATACCAATTATCAAACAATGCTTAAATTAGAGTATTTTTACCATCAAATACTCCACCAATACCATGATCACCCACAAGTCATTATCGACTGTAATTTTCACCCTTTCAAGAAGACAAGCAAATTTTATTAGTACGAAAGAGTTTTACAAAGGTTCATAAGAATACAAAGCAACATGAATGAAAATGCTAGAAAGTAAAGGGGTGGGGATATCATTCCTCATCCGAGGAGAAGCAAGTTCCGGGAATGAGATCTTTGATGAATTTCTTCAATTTGCCGATTGACTTTTGCATTTTGGAGGTCTTTTGCTCCAAAGCCTCATACCTCGTTTCATGAAAAGCCCTCATCTCATCAAATTCGGCTTGGGCATACCTCCTGGCGGTTGAGCACCTAGTATTACCCTCCGGATTGCTCGGTTCACCTTCCTCCGCCAATCTTACGACCTCGGCGTCATCAAAGTAGTCATTAGGATCGGGGGAATCTTGACCTCTTCCTCTAGCCATTTTAGTTGGTCGGATGTCCATATTCTTGCGCATCGTGACTATTTGGGAGATGTTATCAATGTCAAAGTCATTTTGAAATACCTCACGAGTTACACTCCGACGAAGGTAGTCCCGATTGAATAAGAAGTTTACAAATCCAATTTCCCATAACCAACTTCTTATTACCTTGAGTGATGGACTCAATTAGACATTGAATAAGTATGGCGCCAAAGTTAAGTGGTTCCCTCCTAGCAATCTTATAAGTTAAAAAGTAATCCATGTTGCTAGGCATCTTTCCCGACTTACCACAAATGCAATATGCGACAATGACCGATAAAATACGATGCTCAAGTGTCATTGCCAATAAAGAATACTTTGGCCATACTCCCAAATACGTCTTAACTTCTTTCATCGACACCCCCAACATTTCATCATTCCAAGTCCCACAAGAGAAATAGTCCCAACCACCTTCTCTAACATGTAAAAGCCGGCAAATATCATTGGGAGTCCATCTAAAATGACGACCCCTTATAAGCGAATTTACGGCAATCGGCTTTCTCTCATTATCATATTGCACCCACATATTAGCATAAAAATGTTGGATAATATCATCATCATACAAAACATAAGCATGCTCCCATAAATACATCCTACCTTGCTCCTCAAAAATCCTCTAATGGTTGGATATTCATTTGTAAATGAACTAAAACGACACATTTTAGTCCGAGCAATCGATTTTCCTCCCATCCCCGAATCCTCATTACCATTCCGCATACTTATTGATGAAATTAAGAACATTGTGGGAATTAGGAGCTTGAGGAATAAAAGATTTTTTACCTTTCGCCCAACGGCAATTTTGGAGCGAAATTGTTCATGGCTTCGGCAATTTGGGCCCGAGAGAGAACGGGATTTTGAACATCATCACCTTCTTGAGCTACGTTTCTGGGCAGCTCGGATATCCCTTTGTTCGGCTTCTTCTTGCCGATTTCTCGAAACCCTCTCCATCCCTCCTACGCTTGGAGATGGGATTTCGACCGGTGGAATTCTTTGGGGGAGCCATATATGTAAGATTCTTGTGAAAATAAGAAGATTAGCAACAAGAATCGTGAAAAATGATGAAGAATTGAAGATTATAGGAGAAAGAGGGGAGATTTTTGCTGTTAAAGGTTTTGGAAATTTCTTTGCGTCTGTCTTAAGAAGAAGACAGACGGTTTTTATGTTGAGAAATTGCCCTGGGCGACCGGTCGACGTGCAGGGCGACCGGTCGCCCCTGCTTTGACCGTCCCAGTGCAATTTTTCTTTCCCCAGAATTTTCAAAATTCGATTTTTCACCCCAAAAGTTTTAAAACTTTGCAAAAAGATAATTTTGGATCAAGTCCAACAAATATGGGTTTCGAGAAAATCGAGACATAACAAGTAGTGCCCTTTTAAGAGAATATTTGCAAAATTATTTAGGGGCACTTAAGGGGTTAAAATGAAATATCTTGAAAGATATGTGCATAAGCATAATGTCGAGCTCTTAAGATAAATACGAGTGAACATACCTCGATGGTTTAAGAAACTTGATGACGAAATAGCCAATGAAAATGAGATATATATCCTATACAATCTTTAAACAAAATTTGCACAAGTAATAGGAGACATCAAAAAAATGCTTATGCTTATGACAATACATAGAAGATAATAAACCACATAGGTCTAATAAAAAGAGTTTTAGAAATATCATGCAAGGTCTTCTTTTAAACATATTGAAACTCACAAATATATTAAAGACCTAAATTAAAAAATAAATGCATGAAAACTCATTTTGCAATTAAGACACAAACAAAAACATGCATAGAATTAAAATAAAATGCATATATAAATGAGGAGATACGGTTTACCAATTACGCCGTTTCCATGGGTTGTGTCTTTCCCATTGTTGATGATCTCTCCTTCTTTGAAAATCATCTTGTTGATGATTTCTTTGCCATTTCCAAGGATTGTGTTCTTCCCATTTTTGATTATATCCTCTTCTTGGAAATTGGTTTTGTTGAAAATAGTTTCTCCTTCTTTGATCAAATGAGTCGATCATTTGATGCCTTCTTAGCGGTATGAATTTTCCTCGATTATTATGCCGGGTACCTAATATCACATTATTTTGTGGTACCCTCAAGTGTTTGGGTCCTTTAGGATTAGCTTTGAGACTTTTAGGTCTCCAATAATGATTAGAGCTATTTCTAGCCCGACAAGTATTAGCCGTATGACCCTTTTTACCGCAAATAGAAGCATGTAATAATTCTAGGAGCATAATGACCAACATGCTTAGAAACTTGATTCTTTTTCATATGATTGACAACATTAAACTTATGATCAAGTTCTAGTTTCGAATTATCACAACAATCAACAATTTCAATGGTACTCAAGTCGGATTTAGATAAATCCTTTTTCATGCAATTAATATCCTCAACAAGAGTACTATTTTCTTTTTCAAGGTTTCTAACCTTGTCAAGTGTGGTGGTGTGAGCATATGATAGTGATTCATAGGAAGTAAATAAACTCTCCTTATCATTTTTCAAAACATTGAATTCCTTTTTCAAATTTTTGTATTTAACAAGTAAGCTTTGGAATTCATTTTGAAGTTCATCATAATCATTTTGCAAATCACTATAATCATTTTGAATAACAATGTCATAAGAAGTAGAGGGTTTAAGACATACCTCGTTTTCTTCTTCGATGCCCATAAAACAATATTCAACTTCTTCATAGTTGGAAGTTGTAGGAGGCTTGTTCCTTAGATTTGAGCTTGTATGACCTTGAGAAGTAGATGCTTTTGTTTGACTCCTTTCATTTGCAAATACTCCATAGATGGCTCTAATTTTTGCCATACTCTATGTGTCGATCGAATTCCTACGATATGTTCATATTCCAAATTAGTAAATGAACAATACAAAATATTTAGAGCCTTACCGTTTAAAGAGATGATTTTCTTCTCTTCATCATTTAGCTCTTTGAGGCTTTTGAAGGTGTGTGGTGTATCTTTCATCGGAATGGATTCTCCATTTATGATGGTGTTCCAAATATCAAACCCGCAACTTTGTAAATAACATTCCATTCTTTCTTTCCAAAATATAAAATTTTTGGAATCAAACCGAGGAGGCTTGGTGGTGGAAGTGCTTGGATAGGTGAGCTTCGTTCGTAGCCGACGATCGTTTCTCTTCACTCGCGATGTGAAACGAGCTTGCCAAAGAGTTTGGCTCGATACCAATTATAAGTCCAAGCGGCTACGATAATCTAGAGGGGGTGAATAGATTATCTCCATCTTTTCGATTTCGCCCTCTTTTTTCGAACCAAATGCTCAAACACAATAATAAAGGTGCGAAAAGTAAACAACACACGTCAATTTAAAGAGGTTCAACCCACCTAGGGCCTAATCCTCTACCACCCCAAGATATCCGGGATGAATTCCAAAGAAAAAGAATTTTATTAATTACCAAAATTAATACAAATTCAACTTACAACACCTTGAAGAGCACCACACTCTTCTTCAACACCACCTTTGGAGATTACCACAATCTCCCTTTGAAGATCACCACAATCCTCCTTCAACGACACCTTGTGAAGATTACCACAATCTTCAACCTTGAAGAATACCAAATTCTTCAACACCTCAATAAGATCACCACAATCTTCTTGCACCTATAACCTAGATCATCCAAGTGTGTTCTTACCACAAGAACACTCACAAGGATATCTTGTGTTGAATGATAACCAAAAATCAAGATTACAACTCAATAATGAATAATACAATTTGAGTGCAAAGTGTAATCAAGAATAGCCTAGACCTCAAGGATGTGAAAGTGATAAGATAGGCAAATTTACAACAAGAATAATAACAATGAAAGACCAAGTATTTGCTTGAAGTGTATCTTGTTGTGTTGTATCTCAATTATTGTATTGGTTGCTCCAAAACTTCCTCTATTTATAGGAGATGATTGATCAAGCATAGGCTCCTCTTGGGGATTGAAAATCTACAGAAAAATACAATTAAAATCAAGAATATAGCTGTTAGAAATCAATCCCACAATTTAAGGAAATGTGTCTGTCAAAAGCGGTCATATTTTTTTCATCAATGCACAGGCGACGATGCCGCATGAAAATAAGAGAATTGAAGAACACTTTGAAAATTTCAACAGGCGACCGATCGACATAGGCTTCGACCGGTCGACCCTATCTCAACCGGTCCCCCTAACTCAAAAATGCAAGGTCTCAAGTTTTGTTTCTACACGAACTTGCGGTACCCGGTCGACCCTGGCGGCCGTCGACCGGACCGATCGGCGACGCCTGCGACCGGGACGACTGCGACATTTTTCATCCGTCTCTTTTTCTGTTTCAAAAATCATCTTCAGTCACGGGTTGCCCTATAGGGGCGGCCGTCGACCACGAGATAGAAATGTTGTCCAATTTTAGTCGAAAATAAAACTCAAGAAATACTCCGAAAATTTAGTAAAATCATTTTAAACCAATCGGGAGTATTTAGACAACATTTAGGAACCTTGTTTTTAGACCTAACAACTCATTGACATAAAGTCATTTAAAAGTGTTGTCGAATATTATCAAAAATAAACTTGAGGAAATACTCCGAAAATATTAAAACCATTTTAAATCAATTAGGAGTATTTGGACAACCTTTAAAGACATTGTTTTGGTGACAAAATAAAATCATCAAAATTAAGATAAAAACATGTATCAAACACGTAGTCCCTAGGTGGGGTGAAACTTTATAAATCAACGTGTGTTGTTTACTTCCCGCACTTCTATTCTTATCTTGGCTTGTTTGATTCGAAAAAGAGGGCATAATTGAGAAAATGGGCATAATCTATTCACCCTCTCTAGATTATCGTAACCACTTGGACTTACAAGTGGTATCGAGCCAAACTCTTAGGCAAACTCGTTTCACATCGCGAGTAAAGAAAAAACGATCATTGACTACGAATGAAGTTTATCTTACCGGAGCCTCCACCAACAAGCCACCATTCGATTCCAAAAATTATACATTTTGGAAAGAAAGAATGGAATGCTATTTACAAAGTTGCGGGTTCGATATTTGGAACATGAACATGAATGAAGATTCCATCCCGACGAAAGACACACCTCACACCTCCAAAGTCCTCAAGGAGCTCAATGATGAAGAGAAGAAAATCATCTCTTTAAACGGTAAAGCTCTTAATATTAGTTCACTTACCACTTCGGAATATGATCATATTGTAGGAATTCGATCGGCACATGAAGTATGGGGAAAACTATAAGAAGTATATGCAAATGAAAGGAGCTACTCAAAAGCATCTACTTCTCAATTGGATACAACATCAAATCCAACGATATGGGATGAGCTTCTTACAACTTCCGATGATGAAGAAGTCGAACAATGTCTTATGGGCATCGAAGAAGAAAATGAGGTAAGTTCTAAACCTTCTACTTCTTATGATAATGAATTATAAAATGATTATAGAGATCTGCAAAATTATTTTGATGAGCTACAAAATGAATTCAAAGCTTGCTTGTTAAATACAAAAATTTGAAAAAAGAATTCAATATTTTGAAAAATGATAAGGATAGATTATTTACCTCTTATGAATCACTTTCATGTGCTCACACCACCACACTTGATAAGGTTAGAATCCTTGAAAAGGAAAATAGTACTCTTGTTGAGGACATTAATTGCATGAAAAATGATTTACCTAAATTCAACTTGAGTACCGATAAAATGATCAAAATTGTTGATGTTCATAGTTGTGATAATTTGAAACTAGGTCTTGATCATAAGCCTAATGTTAATAATCATATGAAAAAGGATCAAGTCTCTAAGCATGTTGGTCATTATGCTCCTAAAATTATTACTTGTTTCTATTGTGGTAAAAAGGGTCATACGGTAAATACTTGTCGGGCTAGAAATAGCTCTAATTATTATTGGAGACCTAAAAGTCTCAAAGCTAATCCCAAAGGACCCAAACACTTGAGGGTACCACAAAACAATGTCATATTAGGTACCCGGCGGAATTACAATCAAAGAAAATTCATACCGCCTAGAAGACATCAAATGTCCGTTTCATTTGATCAAAGAAGAAGACAACATCAAAATGAATTTCCAAGAGGAATACATTATCAACAATGGGAAGGACACAATCCTTGGAAATGGAGCAATTGGAGAAGCTATCATCAACAAGATGATTTTAAAAAAGGAAGATATCATCAACAATGGGAAAGACACAACCCATGGAAATGGCGAAATTGGTAAATTGTATCTCCCGATTTAAATATGCATTTTATTGTTTTATGTATGTTTTTATTTGTGTCTTATTTGTAAAAATGAGTTTTCAATTTTTTTTTTAAATAAGGTCTTCAATAAATATTTGTTTTAAAAAATCCTTTTGAAATGGAGACCTTGTATGATGATCGTGTATTTACAATAACTTATGTGTTTTATCATCTCGTTTGAATTTTTATAGCATAATATATTTGTGACATCTCTTATTGCTTTTAACCTACACTTGTACCATTATGTTTTGTGCAAGAATTGTTTAAGTATTGTGTAGGATATATATCATCATCAATGGTTATCTTTCCATAATTCATCAAGAGATGCATAAACTATCAAGGTACGTTCATCCGTGTTATTTTTTTTACTTGGAACTCGATGTTATTCATGATGTATGACTATGTGCTCATCTTTCAAGCTATCTATATATATTTCATATAAGTGCCATTGAAAGGATGTTTCGATTTTTGAAAGGCACTATTCGCAAAATCTTGCTTAATCCGAGTCTATTATATTTCTTGGCTCGTACATATTGGATATAGTCTACGGTTGCATGTTTGCACGTTTTTAAAACTTTTGGGGTGTAAAATCATATTTTGAAAACTTTGAGAAATTGCATTCAGGGGACAGTCAAGGGGGTCGATCGGTCGCCCTGCATGTCGACCGGTCGAACAGCATCCCGACCGGTCGCCCTGTTAAGTTTTTTTTACAAAACCCATGTCTTCATTTTGAGAAACAGACCCAATTTCACCCCTTCAAACCCTTGTGCGGTTGTTTTTGCCCCCCTCTGCTAAAATCTTCAATTCTTCATCAAATCTCTCAATTGTTGGTGTTAATATCCTCTATTTTGCAAGAATCTTATATCTATGGCACCTCCAAGAGATTCTACCGGTCGTAATCCATGGTCCAAGCGTAGAAGAGCCAAAGAGGGAACTTCGAGTAATCGCCAAGAAGAGGCCGAACAACGAGAAATTAGAGCTACCCAAAGGAATGTGGCTCAAGAACACGATGAGAATCAAAATCCCCAACTTACCCAGGCCAAATTGCCGAGCTCCGCGGTACTATCTCACTCAAAAATGCCCGTTGGGCCAAGAGTAAGAAATCTCTTATTTCTCAAGCTCCCCGTCCCGCAAATGTGTTTACTTTTGTCAAAAAATTTGCAGAGTATTATTATGATAATTTGGACTTGAGCACTAAATCGATTGGCCGTACTAAGACATATCGGTTTGGCACTTTTTCGGGAGAATATCCGACTATTAAGGGATTTTTTGAGCATCAAGGATGGATGTATTTATGGGAACATCCGTTTGTTTTGTATGATGATAGTGTGATATTACATTTTTATGCGAATTTATGGATTGAATATGACGATCAAAGAAAGCCCGTGGGTATGAATTCATTTGTTAAAGGTCGTCACTTTAGATGGACTTCCAATGATATATGTCGGTTGTTGCACATTCGGGAAGGAGGATGGGACTACTTTGGTTGCACCCATTGAAATGATGAAATGTTTGTTGTCTCGTTGAAAGAAGTTAAGACTTATTTGGGTGTGTGGCCGCATTATCTCTACAATTGTAGCTTATTGCATATGTGGAAAATCAGAAATTGCCGAGCAATATGGATTTCTTCTTGATATACAAAATCGCAAAAGTGGAATTGCTCAATTTTGGTGTAATTTTAAATCAATGAGTCATTGAGTCTATTACGCAGGGGACCAAGAAGTTTGCTATGGGAAATTGGATTTGCAAACTTCTCTTGCATTCGGGTTTACTGTCATCAGAATTTAATTATGAGATTATTCAAGATGATTTTGATATCGATAATATTCTGCAAATTGTCCGAATGCGTAATAATATGCCTATTCGCCCTACAAAAACGGCAAGAAAGAGACAACAAGGCTCTTCATCCCAAAATCCTAATAATATCTTTAATGATGAGGAAGCCGAAAGATTGGCTTCGGGTGAAGGTCAAGGCAATCCGGAGGGTAATAGCGGTGCCCAAGCTTCCCGAGAGTACTATCAAGCCCAACTCGACGAGCAAAGGCTCAACTATGAGGCTCTTAGAACTAGTCACGAGAAGTTAAGGCAAGAAAACTCCAAGCTCAAAAAGTCGGTTGGAAAGTTGAAAAAGTTCATAAAAGACCTCCTCCCTAACGCTTGCTTCTCTTCCGATGAAGAGTGACACCTTTATTGTTCTATCATGCTTTATTTTCATGTCTTTTCTTTAAAAGTTGTAATGAACTATTTTGACTACTTCTCTTATTTTGCTAAATATATTTGGTTGTTTGTTTTAAGGTAAAGAACTAGCAAGAGTGCTAGTAGCATGTGATTGCTTATGGTTCATGTTGATTATGCATTGTTGGGGTATTTGATGGTAAAAAATACTCTTATTTGTGCATGATGACATTGTTTGATGTTTAGGTTGGTTATTGATAAAGTACTTGATAGTAAAAGTGCTTCTTTGATTTTTGCTTGGTGGCATTTGTAATGCCTTTCTTATATTGCTTAATTGGATTAGATTAATCTCAATTGGGTTGAACCCTTGAGAAAGTGCTCTTTTTTTGATATCTTGTTAGGATTCTTATATATTTGTGTTGGGCATGATGATTGTTATAGGATGATATTTGTAAAATTGCTTTTGATGATGAAAAATTTGGCTTGGTTATTTTACAAGGGCTATATACATTTTATTTATTATTTGACGCCCACCAAGTGTTTGATAAAATGTTTCAAAGAAAAATTCATCACCTACATGATTCTCTCGTTTTCAAATGTCTTATATATTCATAGAGATCATGTTTTACAAATCAAATAAGCTTTTCTGAGCTTTTACAAGTCATATGATCAACTCTTCCTTTAGCTTTTGGATTTTTAAGCTTTATGATCAATAGCTCGATAAATCGGTTAAATTGAGCACTTTGATATGGATAAATGATATTTTTATCGTGCTAACATTCTTTTTGATGATTCCAAAGGGGGAGAAACAGGAAATAAGCTCTTTAGCTCAAAGAAGCTAAAATAAGCTCGTGAAAGAAGCTACAAGTTGTGGCTATTAAAAGCCATATGTTGTGGATCATACTTAGTCCATTTGTTGTATTGTGGACTTATTTACATGTTTAATGATGTTTTGTTGACAGGGGGAGCTTATAAGCTCTTGATACTTAAGCTCAATTTGTACTTAGTCCATTTGTTGTATTGTGGACTTATTTACATGCCTAATGATGTTTTGTTGACAGGGGGAGCTTATAAGCTCTTGATACTTAAGCTCAATTTGTAAAAGCTGAGCTTTTAGCTTTTGAATGGTTGCTTATTTTACTTATCTTGATGTGCATGTTGATGGGGGGAACTTTTTGCAAAAATATTTTGAAAATCTTCACTCCCTTTCTTGTGGCTATTTTGTTTTGGAAATTTGTTGCTTCAAACGGCTAGTTATCTTTTACAGGAAAATTCGTTTTTGCTTACAAAATCGACCTCTTAAAATTTCTTAAAACTATTTTGGTTTGTAATCATCAAAAAGGGGGAGATTGTTTGATAAATGTTTTTATCATGATTTTGATGATTTTGTTTTAAAGTGTTTTTACACCAAAACAATGTTTTAAAATGTTGTCCAAATACTCTCGATCGATTTAAAATATTTTTACTAATTTTTCGGAGTATTTCTTAAAGTTTATTTTTGATGAAAATTGGACAACACTTCTGTCTCGGGTTGGACCGGTCGCCCTTTAGGGCAACCCGTACCTGAAGATGAGTTTTGGAACAGAAAACCGGACGGAAGATTTTTGCACAAGGTCGACCGGTGTGGTCGACCGGTCGACCTGTGATTGCCAACTCCCTGTATTGATTTTTCTACTTGTCTAACCGGTCCAACACAGGGTCGACCGGTCGGACCCCTAGTCGACCGGTCGCCCTGTGCTATATTGTATTTTTATCTTTCAACATCTATTTCTATGCGACCGGTCACCCTATCGTTTTGATAGCAAAATTCTAGTCGTTGACAGCAGACAGTTCTTCCTTAAATTGTGGGATTGATTTCTAACAGCTATATTCTTGATTTTAATTGTATTTTTTTGTAGATTTTCAATCCCCAATAGGAGCCTATCCATGATCAATCATCTCCTATAAATAGAGAAAGTTTTGGAGCAACAATACAACCAATTGAGATACAACACAACATGATACACTCAAGCAAACATTTGTTCATTCAATTTCAATATTCTTGTTGTAATATCCTAAGGTCTTACACTTTCACATCTTGATGTCTAGGCTTATTTCTTGATTACACTTGTACTCAAAATTGTATTATTCATTATCGAGTTGTAATCTTGAAAATTTGTGGTCATCATTCAACACAAGATATCCTTGTGAGTGTTCTTGTGGTAAGAACACACTTGGGTGATCTAGGTGTTAGATGTAAGAAGATTGTGGTAATCTTCTTGTTGAAGAGTTTGGTGCTCTTTAAGGTGTTGAAAAATTTGGTGTTCTTCAAGGTTGAAGATTGTGGTAATCTTCACAAGGTGCCGTTGAAGATTATGGTAATCTTCAAGGGAGATTGTGGTAATCTCCAAGAGGTGTTGTAAGGTGGTGTTGTATTAATTGTGGTAATTAATAATTTTTTTTTTCTTTTTCGAAATCCATCCCAGATATACTGGGGTGTAGAACACTTAGTCCCTAGGTGGGGTGAAGCTCTATAAATCAACGTGTGTTGTTTACTTCCCACACTTCTATTCTTGTCTTGGCTTGTTAAATTCGAAAAAAAAAAGGGCATAATTGAGAAAATGGGCATAATCTATTCACCCCCTCTAGATTATCGTAGCCACTTGGACTTACAATAACCTCAGGTTCCAGCAATGTCAAAGGGACCACATATTTGGGATGGATGAATCACATAAGTCTGAGATGACGTTGCTCAAGATTCAGTACAAATCAGAAATTGCAAGAATGGAGGCCAATGTTGAACAGCAGATTAAGGTGCTCCAGACAAAGATGAAGCTGATGGCAACTTAGTCCAATGCTTAGAGATCCGAGTTCAGAGAAGCGTACTCCAAGACCCATGACAAGCATGATTCCACGAACAACAAGATTGATCTCCTCCTGAGTGGTATTTTCCCTAACTTGGCTCTACCCTTTGGTGATGATGCCAAAAAAGGGGAAGAGAAAGAATTAAAGGAATTAAAGGAAGGGCAGAGGAGTGATAAGGAAGGAAGCAAAGGGGAATCAAACAAGGGGGAAGGTAGTTCATTGAAGAAACCTCCTTTGAAAATAATGCTTGCTAAGACCCCATAACAAGGTGAAATGACAGCCTCGATTCTCATCAGACTACTGAAAGAGCTGTCCGTAGAAGAGAAAGCTGAAATGGCAGTCAAGCAGTCGAGAAAAGCCATGGAAGCTGAGTTTGATAAGGTAGCTAAGAAACTCTTCGAGCGCATCAAAGACATCAAAGCAAGGTTCGAAGGCCCCCCCAGCTAGATTACTAAGAGATTCCCCAGCCATAAAACCCCTAGAGAAATCACGATGCCCGATACTGGATCTGAACCAAGATCACTAGAGGATTTTCAAACTCTAGAAGCTGAGGTTATTTAAAGAACATGACTCTACCGTAGGCTTGGGACTTGTACTGGGAAAAAAGACTCAAGTTGTGCAGATCACCAGAGAAGCGGAGTTCAGCGATCGCTCGACCCGGAAAAACACCCGACAAGACACTCCTAGAGGAGGAGCTGAGTCATACAGAGGGAGGGAAAGGTTTGGAAGTGGTGGAAGAGGCAGAGGCACTCCACCATAGATAAGATAAGACCTATAGATACATGATTTATTGATCCGCAAAGAAAAATGGATCAATTACTAGGTGAGTTTCGATGCTCTTGCTTACCTTGAAGTGGAGCGCAAGAATGATGAGGCAAGAAGAAGACAAAAGGCCGAGAATGAAAAAGTGAATAGAGAATGGGAAGAAAAGCAACAAAGGGAAGACCTGCTACAAAAAGAGCTTATGAGAAGAAGAGAAGGAAAGAGCTGAAGAAGCGAGAGAAGAAGGAAGCAGTCGAGGCATTAAAGACGGCTGAAACCCCTTCAGTGTATTTTACTTAATTGTAAATACAAGTTTTGTAAGTTTTTCTTGTAATATCATTTTGATCTTACTCTGATACTTGATGTACTTTAGTAAAACAAGAAGCTCTGATACAATGTAATAGACAATATAGCTCAGATACAATGTATAGAGTATACTATGTAAACAGTTTTGTAAAGTGCATGTGTAAAGTATAAGAATGACATGATCAATAAAATTAACATATTCAACACATACATTCTTTGTTACTGCACTACTTATTTCTGCTGTAATTATTTAAGTTTTGGCATCATCAAAAAGGAAAAATTATTAGGAAAGTTTATATTTAGATTTTGATGATACCATGTAAAACTTAGAATAGGAAGTTGACACCCCATTTTCCTTGTAATTCAACTTGTAATAGATAAGACTATATGAGCTGAGCGAAGTCAGTTAAGTTGAAGAAATACAAGAGTCGACTAAAGATCGAAGTGAAGACCCAACTGTGTGAAGTCAATATGGAAGTTACAGACTCGGCTGAAGAGGAGACCCAACTGTGAGACAACTGAGTAAAGGATGAAGAAGTGACAGTCAAGTCAACTGAGAGCCAAGTCTACCAGTTGACAAACAGTTGAGTTATTCCTAAAAGATTGGAGCTGACTCAAGTCAAAGGGGTAAAGGCAGTTGTCAAGTCAAGTCGACTGATATTAATCTATTACACAGAAGTCAAGGACTTTACTTATTATAGTAATACGTCCATGCTGCCATGTCTAAAAATGCCCATCCAGAAGCGTGCAAATAGAGTAAACCAATGAGAAGTACTGAGCTTGTGTCAGAACCTGAAAAGATGAACACCTCATTAATACGAGGAAATGTCACCATCACAAGCTGCAGATCAAGAAAAGACAAGCCAACGACCTATCTCTTCAACGGGCAAATTTTCAAATGAGCTCTATAAAAGGCTGAGGAAGCAAATGAGAGAATGTTACGAATTCTAAGATAATAATCAAGCAATGAAGCAAGAAAACCTACAAGAATACTCTCAAGTTTTCATAGATATTCCTAAAGCCTAAAATCGAAGGAAATTGATCCAACACATTCAGTGAAGGAAAGAATATTTCATCAAGTTGAAGAGGAAACAATTTTAAGAACTAAAGGGGTCTACTCTCCAAGTTTGAAGGAGTTGTAGTAAGGTTCAAGGTTAAACCAGAAGCTTTGAGCTCGTTGGAAGGTGTGTGATCAATTCTAAGAATTCGAGGGAGCTGAAGTAGCAAGATAGCTATTTTGTGAAAAAAACTGGGTCCCAGGAGCATCCAGTTGTGTGATCAAGGCTGACTGGGGTTGATAACTACTTTGTAACCAGATCTGTTACTTAGTTGATTCCTCCAGGAGTTAGAGAAGAGTGGATTAGAGGAATTACCCCATCCTCGAACCACTATAAAATTTGCTTGTGTTTTTACTTACATCATTTTATTTTCTTCCATATTATTGATATCTCATTGCTAAGTTAAAATTGCTAAACTCAACTGATAATAACCTTGCTAAAATCAAGTGTTAAAAACAAGTTTGAAACATCAAGGGTGATAAATCTTCCGCTGAACAAAAACCAAATCAACTATAAATCTAAGTGTTAGCTGATCCCAACTAAGTTATACATCAACAAACGATCAAGTCTATTGAGTTGATAACTTTGCTAAAGTAAGCCAACCTAGTTGTCCCTCAAGGACTTAGGCGATTTGAGTAAACTCGAAAATATTTAAAAGGACTAAATCAAAAATTTGGTAAGGTTTATTTAACCCTCCCCCCTTCTAAACCTTAGTACTCATCCATTGGGACCTACAAAACGTGCTCGAGATAATAATGGCACTTAGGAGAGTTCAGTTTGAAGATTACCTAGGTTTTTGGGAGCTCTTCAAAAGTGGAACCCCAGGACAGTAATTGAGTAGGTTCATAGCGATGTCAACCCAAACGGTGTGCAAACACTGTTGTATAGATTTTGGGCATTCAAATCATGCCTCGATTGATTCAAACATTGTCGCAAAATCATTAGTGTGGATTACTGTTTTGTATGATGTGCATTACCTTTTGTAGCATTACTACTTATAGCCTGTTTATGTGCATTACTTTTTTTTTTCTTACACGTTATAACATTTTTATTTATTGTGAGAGTACAGGATGGTTGACAGTTTACGTATTATGTCCCTCATATGACACATGTTTTGACCCAACAGTCCACACATTAACCGGAGGATGTTATATTCGGCCACGTGGATGAGATACTATCGAGTAAGTGTAGAGATGCACAATTTTGGAAACTTGTCTTGACCATGGGATTTTATTAGGTTTATATTTTGTGGACATTCGGATATAGACTAGCACTTGATCACGCCGAGATGGCGGCCCGAGGCTTACACTTTTCATTTCCATTTTGGAGAGGCTACCATCATTTTATAGGATGTGTCGATTATATGGGTCTACCCACCGATGGATGACCTATTATCGTTGGATCTCCGGATGACTTCGCCAACTACAATACTAATATTTTTCAGATGAATTCCTGATATTGTTCAGTTCAATATGTCACACTTTTCACTTAGACGTATAATAATTTCACCTAAAATTTTTATACTTTTCAGTTCAACATGGATACTTCCGTGAGGATGACATACCCATACTGGATACGTATAGGACACGGTATTTTATTCGATACTCTATGGACACTTTTTGGATAAAAAATCGACCTAGATATCCCAATTTGAAAGAAACAAAGCCACATGGCCCACATCCATATTAATTCTTATAAATCCACATATGAAAATAGATAAAATTTATTCAATTATTGATATTCTTAGCATGTTTCCTATTTGTTTATGTGAATTATCACATTTCCGATTTGAGTATTTAAATAATTAGTTTTTTATGATTGATATATTATTTTTTAATTATATTTAGTACATTTATAATTTTAGCATTAAAAAAATATTTAATTCTATATGTATATATTTACCGTACTCGTATTCTTAAAATTTCAAAATATGACATAATGTCATACCCATGTCGTATTGGACCGTGTCTCATACCTGTTTCGGATCATAATCATCAAGTAAGAAGAGGATTTTACTTCCTTTTTATTTTTTTGATGGTAGATTTTACTTCCTGTATTGGATAATCATCACATGACAAGTCAATCTTATAGATTAGGCGAATATAATTATCTTATCCAATGTAAGTTAGAATCATTCAAGAATTAAGCTAATTACAGAGTTTAAAAAAAAAAAAAGGTCTACATCCGCCCATATGCAATATGAGTAGGTCTCTTGTAGGACCGTCTTAATAGACATAAGGTGGTGTTCTACCACTATACCACTAGTGCTTATTGTTCAAATTTAGTATAACAATTTATATAAACACATTCATAAATACGCCTGTAATTAAAAAAATTTAAAAACGTATATAAATGTAAAGGCTAAGAATCGAACCCAAGTCTATTAAAAAAACATGATACATTATATCAATAAATGGATACTTATAAAAGTGTTACTTTAACTACATCATATTTATTTTTTATTATTTCTCTTTTTTTGTTCCTATTTTGTAACTGTATTAAGAAATCTGATATTTTATCTCAACAAACGGATACTTTTACTTATAAAAGTGTTACTTTAACTATATCATATTTATTTTTTATTTTTCCTTCTTTCCTTCATTTCTAATTTGTGACTATATTAAAAAACATGATACTTTATCTCAAAAACTAGAAACTTTAAGGTATAAAAGTGTTACTTTAATATGTTATATATATATTTATTATAATATATTCATATTTGTGGCTATATTAAAAAACATGATACTTTATCTCAAATAATAGATACTTTAACGTATAAAATCAATTTTTAACTCTTTATATATATATATATATATATATATATATATATATATATATATATATATTATAATATAATCATAATTTGTGACTATATTAAAAAATATGTTACTTTATCTCAAAAAAATAAATACTTTTAGTTATAAAGTATTACTTTAACTCTATCATATTTATTATTCATCTTTCTTTGTATTTATTATTAAAAAATATAATATTTTATTTAAAAAAATAGATATTTTTATTCTTAAAACATGATATTTTGTCTCAAAAATATATGTTTTTACTCATAAAGGTGTTACTTTAACTCGATATATTTATTTGTTCTTCAATGTAATGTAATATTTAATATCATAAAAATATCATATTTAATATCAAATGTATCACTATTTCCAAAGAAATATCAATTTTTCAATGGAAAAAACATTAGTTACAAGACTGGAATGAGTACATTAAAAATCATATTTTTGAATATGTAAAAATTAAAGTATCAAATGTTCACATTAAAAGTATCATATTTATTACTCAAAAATATCACTATTTTCGGATAAAATATCACTTCCTATTTAGAGAATTTAAATGTTTAAAATGAAGGGATGAAAATGAACCTTTATATTCATGGTTATATTCAAGGTTATACTAAATGTGCACAATAAGAACCAGTTTAGCGGTAGAACACCACCTTACCTTTATTATGGTCGTGTGTCATGCAATATTGTGACCAACTTCTTCTTTTGATCTAATTACTGTATCAACTACGTAGTGACAATTATGGCTTCCGTTTCATCCCCCGGTAACATACACGACGGTAAGATTTTGTATTAGTTTCTTACGATCTCATGATTTATGTATTTATTGTTTTCAATTTATCATATTCATAGCTAATCTGTGATACTGATAACCATTGGCGATAAAAGGGTTCGGTCTATATATGTGTATATATATTTTCCTACACTTGTGCCATAATTTGTGTAATTACAGGCCCTTCTTCTCCAGATGTATGGCCTACGAGCCCAATCAGTAACACACTCTCCTCTCCTGGCGAATCTATCGTCGAAAACGACGTGGCGATTATCTGGTACTCCATCCTCCATTGATGACGTGCCACCATCTTCAGAGGCTGGTGAGAGTGACGACGATGACGACGAGGCCCCGCTGTTGTATATATGGGGCACGAACATTAGTGAAGGAGACGTTAATGCAGCAATTTTGAGGTTTTTGAGGCATTTTAGGGAAAACCCTCAGCAAATTGAGGGGAAGTATATGAGAGCTATTAATCACGTGTTTTAAACTGAGGGGATTCGCTTGATGTTGATGCACACGATGTGTTTGATTATGATAGTGACCTGTATGTTAAAATGGTTAAGTATCCGCTTGAGGTTTTAGCAATTTTTGATAATGTGTTGATGGGTATGGTTAGTAGAATCAACCCTTTATTTGAGAAGCATATACAGGCCAGGATTTTTAATCTTAAGAGTTCAACTTCGCTGAGAAATCTCGATCCTTCTGGTCAGGTTTATCATTTGTATTTTGTCTTGGTGTTTAGATTTTGCTTTGGATGATGAACTGAGAATGTGATTTTGTTTGTTTTTTTCCAATTAGATGTCGAGAAGATGGTTTCGGTGAAAGGGATGATTATCCGATGCAGCTCCATTATACCGGAAATCAGAGAAGCAGTGTTCAGATGTCTTGTATGTGGCTATTACTCTGACCCTATTGAGGTTGTTAGAGGTAATTGATTGCGCTGTTGTCTCATTATTGTTTCATATGTGGCATGTCACTTCAGATTTATGTAATTTTTGAAAATTTTGGTGCTAACATGAAGAATTAATGAGCCGACAGTTTGTGGAAAGCAAGAATGTCTTTCTAGAAACTCGATGACCCTTGTTCACAATAGGTGCAGGTAACATACCTAATAAAATTACTTACTACTGGTGAGTAAGATAGTCTTGGTAAATTACAAGCAGACGAAAATCGTACCTACTTTTGGTGGTTATCAGTTGCAAAAATTGGACGAGTGGCGTGGAATCTTGACAGAATCTAAAGCTTTTTAACTGGGCTCGCATTCGGCAACTATTTTTGCAATTTACTTTTTATTTTGGTAATATGCGAGATAGTTCTTGGCCGTGTGATGTTTGATTCAGCATATATTTAGGTTGCAAATCTAGCCCATATGTTACTTGTTAATAGAGAGTAAAAAGCTATACACTTGCTATATGTTGTTTCAGGCTACTGCTTTCTTTTGCACCATATATTTTCCATTTTGAGACCAGTTTGTCAAGATTCAAGAGTGAGGGAATATATTTGCCCTGCATGACATAAGAAGTAATTGTATATCCATGAATAGCACAGGTTGCCACCAGTTGAACATGTTATGTTGTTATTTGGATTTTTAAGTTTGGGCTGATTTAAAGATTAATGCTGAGAGTTGGCAGTTTAATAAATCAATTAATGGTGGCATAATAGTGGTTAATAAGCATACAACACTTTGGAGAATGTCTTTAGTAGTGGAATTCTGTGTTAAAAAAGTTAAATCCAATTTCTGGGGTTGTAACATGACTATATTATAAATAGTGGTAATCGTACAAAATAACCATTTAGAAAATGTAAAGATTAAAAATAGCCATGTTTTTTAGACATATCTTTTTTAGCCATTTTGGGGTGTAAAATGACATCTATACCCTTCTAGCATTCTTGTTTGATATTTGGGTTATTTCTCTATATATCTTCTTTCTCTTTTTTTAAGAAATCGAACCTGTAGTTTTTATTTTTAAATATGCAATATGTATGTTGAATAATAGATATCGAAAAGAAGATTAATTTGATATATTATACATGCAAAACGGATTTAAAACGAAAATGTTATGTGAATTCAAAGTTTTTTGGAAAAAATAATAACTGCGTATGTTGTAACTCAAATTAAGTCACTATGACTCGAATTCAAACATCTTAGAAAGGATATAATGTCATTTTACACCTCAAAATGGCTAAAAAAATGTGTTTAAAAAATGGCTAAAAAACATCTTGATTTGTTTAATAGCTAAAAAAACCAACTCTTTATAATATCCGTCTAGTTGCTGGTTTTCCTTGAGGTGGAGCCTCTTGTTTAAATCTAACACTTTCCTACTTAATTTTAAATAATCTTTAACACATAATTGACCTTTCTTTGTGTGCTTTTTTTTTCTTTTTTTTTTTTTCTTTCTTTTTCAAAAAAAAAAAAAAGATTTGCTGATAAGCAAGTTGTGAGACTCCAAGAGACACCAGATGAGATCCCTGAGGGAGGAACACCACACACGGTGAGCTTGTTGATGTACGACAGGTTGGTAGATTCTGGCAAGCCAGGTGACAGAGTTGAGGTGAGATCATATATATTTATGTTATTACTTTTGGACTTAATAATTGCATAATATTATAGTCTGATATGAGGTGCTGTTATTGCTGTAAGGTTACAGGAATTTACAGGGCTACGAGTGTCAGTATTGGTCAAACTCAGAGGACTATTAAGTCAATTTTCAAGGCAGGCACCTCCAGTTCTCTTATGTCCTCTGATATGCTAAAATTGTGATTTTCTCTAAATCTGGGATGTGCATATGAATTTCGCGTCTAAATCATTATATTTCTCTTGATTCCAGACTTACATTGATTGTCTTCATCTGAAAACGGTGGACAAGTCAAGAATGTATGTGGAGGATTCAATGGTAACTGAAAATGGAGCAAGTAGGAATGATAGTGAATCAATGATTGATCATGAAGATAAGGTACTTCAAAGTATACCGTATTATATATCAAAAGAACGAGTTTGTCGTTCCGTTTGAGTGTAGTACTCTTCTGCAATATTGCAGGTGGAGCAATTAAAAGAGTTGTCTAGACAGCCCGATATATATGAGAGATTGACAAGGTCTTTGGCACCAGACATATGGGAGTTGGATGATATAAAGAAAGGTCTTCTATGCCAGGTGCCACATTTTAAGACAATACTTATTTCTGTAATTATTATCTGTAGGTTTATTTCAATTTTATTGGACTTATTTTATTTCATATGTCTCCCAATAGTTTTTTGGCGGGAACGGATTGAAGTTGTCATCTGGCGCTAGCTTCAGGGGAGATATTAACATTCTACTTGTTGGAGATCCTGGAACTAGCAAATCTCAGTTGCTGCAGTATATCCACAAGCTCTCTCCTCGTGGTATCTACACTAGTGGCCGAGGAAGCTCTGCGGTGGGATTAACTGCTTATGTGACCAAGGATCCCGAGACTGGTGAAACAGTGAGTAAATTTTGCAAAGATTTAGTTTGCTATTCCATTGTTCATTATTCTATTCTATGTCTATTCTATTCTATTCTATGTTATTATAAAAATACGAATGTTTCTCCTAAAAAGTAGATGGACTAAAATATCCCTTACTCTTTTTAATTTCTGATGATGGCAATATTGGTATTTAATCAATAGACAATAGATTAATGGACTAAAAGTAACTGTCAATGCAATGGTTCTATTTTCCATATTGCCTGAACAACAATGCTTTCATGAAACGGTTCATATGAATTGAAAAAATATTTCTACCAAAACTTATTTCATTACACATGCACTAAAATGCTCTCTGACCTATTTTAATTGTCCTCACCACACTCAGGTACTTTCCTTCAATATGTTTCCGAAATACACAGTCAAATTTTGTTCCGATTTCCAGAAATTCTTAACGTTACATTTAATTTCCATGTCTGCTTCATTTAATTGTGTGGGTGTGGATGTTTTGATTTTCTTAATTTTTTTAAATTTCTTGTTCATAGTTTCATCTTACGCAGTAAAACTGTATCCCGATTTTCTTAAATTCTTATTCCCATGCCCGCTTAATTTTATGAGTAGGAATAGGAATAATGAATGGGTGTGGGTGTTCTGAGATACTTAAATTTCATAATTTTGTTGGTCATAGTGATTTTGATCCAATCCATACAATTTTTCTAAACTATTTATAGGATAACTTTAAGAACATGAATCAGCAGTAGGTTGTTAATTATTTTTAAAACTATTTGTAGGACAAGTTTTAAAATTTGATCAATCTGGAGCAGGTTGATAGTTAACCAATATGAAAATTCAGAGAGTACATATATACATTGGAACACTAACAACTTCCTCGATGTGATGAATGAGCAAGTCGGTGGCGGAGGGAGAATTCTCATAATGAAAAAAATAGCGAGAAAAAAATAAGGAGGAAGGTGCCAATGAAAACCCAAGTCCACTGATTTGTGCGCCTTTTCTTTTCATTTTCGTGTTCCACCATTTCACGACATTGAAGTCTCGGTAAATTGATAATGACGAGATATAAATTGATGATTTTTTTGTGCCTTTTAATTTTCGTTCGTGTTCCACCATTTCACGGCATTGAAATTTACATAAATTTTAACAAATAATGACGAGATATAAATTGGATGATTTTTCTTTGTTTTGGATTGATGTGCTTTGTGTGTATGTAAGCCAAGCTCCAAGTACGGAGTTTGGATTGTTGTACTTGGACAAAGATTTGCTTCAGGTATTATTTCTTTAATCCTATTGAAAGAGTTTTTTAACGGGTGTCTTAATATGGTTTATCTTAATTTCGTGAAATAAAATTGTTCTGCAATTATTTCATATAATCTTTGTATCTGTTCGAGATCCAAGTAAATATAATTGTAAAACCGCAATATAGTTATATATAAGATTCCACTAAATAGACTCCTTAGCTTCGCTTGGTTAGTTGAGGCTTAACATTGCTTCTCCTTTTTTTCTCTAGGATACATCGATGTGGTTTGACACATGTCATAATGTTACACATTTACAACCATACAAAATTTGTATATGAATTTTCAATAAAATAGCTGATGGGGATTTCTTATCAACGGGTACAACATGTTGAAATATACATTTCATTTCATTTAAGTATTTCATATCAATGTGGTAAAGCTTTGTAGAAATATACATTTGAGTTAACTATATGTTCTAATGAGTTTGTATTAGAGGCGCGCAAAGCTATTTTCACATGTCGAGTTGAGTTGATGGTTACGCTGCGTTGATATATTTTTGAAAATGATTAAAAATTAATTTCCTTAACCAAGAAGTCGAGTGTTAGTACCTTACCTATTTCCCGACCTTATCACTAAATCCAAACCCCAAACCCCGTACCCTGATTCTTAAGCAAGTGGGCTTGTATATTAATAGTTAGGCCTTAATGTAGTTAGAGCTATATGGTAGTGAAAATAGATCAATAAGCATTTTATGCGGGGGTGGCCTTAGGGCGGTGCGGATCGTGCCCCGCACAAGGCCCCCTCTAGCAAGGTCCCGAGTTTTCTTACATATGTGTATATATGTATTGCATATATAAAACAAAGATCTAACTAACATAAGAATTAGTTGGTAGAGCAACTATTGTACAATGATTTGTACTTAAAAGTCTTGAGATCAATTTAGATCAATTCAAGATAAAAAGAAAGATGCGTTATTTTTCTTGCCTTTGTATCTAACTGTTTTTTTTTCGGCCTTTCTATCTAAGTTGTTGGGTCTAATTAATTTCTTTTTTATTTTTGCAAAAAACAAAAAATAGAATTAAGGATTTTAAAGAGTCGTCCATCTTTGAGGCCTTATTCTCATCACTCATATTTGCCAAACAATTTTTTTTTTTGCAAAGCCAAAAAAAAGGAATTGAAGAATTTAAAAATGCAAGAAAATCAAATTTTTTTAGCTAATTTATTAGTAATTTGTTTTTGGTCTTTTCTCTATGGTAATTTATATTGAACTATCTTTTTCGTAATTTGTTTCAAAATAAATTAAAGTTGAAGTATGATATTTTTGTTATTGCATATCTTATTTTTTATGTTAAATCAATGAAACTAATGTGATTTTGAACCCTTTAGTGTTTAAACTTTAAAATAAATTTTTTGAACTATTTAAGGATTCAAGATACATATATGACGCTTTTATAATAAAAATAAATTTTATGTTATAGTGGTAGGTGTCCATCCGAGAGACAATGTGAAAGGACGAAAAAGAAGTATGTTGATCTCAATGCACACATAGACAGAAATATATAGAGAGAGTTAAGATGCATACGAAGAGACAAAATTCAAATATTAGATGTCGTCTTATAAATCAAATTCCCTATGCATCATAAGGTTAGTAATTTAAATTTTCTAGTACATGTATGTTAAAGTAGCTTTAACTTTGTTAAAATCTATATTATCATTTTTCTTATATTTTAGATTCATTAATTATTAAACCTATTTGCTAATCTTGTCGCAAAATTGTCCACTACCAAATATTTTTTTTAGCACCTCTATTTGTATTCTTTTACAATACTTAATTTCTTCATGTTATTTTTAGACTTAAAGTCCAAGTAGGCCTTACAAATTTAGTTCTCATGCTTAGAAAATAATAAATTTTAGTGTGTCACATTTTTATGTATATTAAAACAAATTATATTAAATAAAGTATGTCTTCACGTGTAGCGCACGTGCATTTTACTAGTAACCTTGAAAAAGATGAAGTTCATTGGAAAAATGACTTTGTAGGTCCTGGAGAGTGGAGCCTTGGTTCTGTTGTATTGATGAGTTTGACAAAATGTCTGAAAATGCAAGAAGCATGTTACATGAGGTGTGATTCAAAATTGATACTCTTTCCTTTTTCTATCAAGTTTAAACTTTAAAACCATTTAAAATCTCTACAATAGGTGGGTAATAGCTTAGTATGGAGCAAAAAACTGGTTTTCTCTTGGTTGTTTTTTTTTATTACATTGCTGCAGGTTTTTGGTTAATTTGTTTGTATTTTTAATAAAGACTTTTTCATCAGGTGATGGAGCAGCAAACTGTTTCAATCGCTAAGGCAGGGATCATTGCTTCCCTAAATGCAAGAACTTCAGTATTGGCTTGTGCTAATCCAATTGGTTCACGTTATAACCCACGTTTGTCTGTGATTGATAATATACACCTTCCTCCCACTTTGTTGTCCAGGTAAACACTTCGTAAATGTTCTGCAAAGGATAGTTTTTCTATTTGAGTGCTTTAAACATTTGTCATGCTCATATTATTCAACATTGTTGCTGTTTATTTTATATGATTAGATTATGCTACATAATCTCCACACAGTTATAGTGGTTATATGGAAATCTTTATAATTCTGGTGATATATGGAGAGACTTTGGCTTGATTGCTTTATTGGAATTTCTTTTCAGGTTTGATTTGATCTATTTAATTCTTGACAAGGCTGATGAGCAGACAGATAGACGCCTTGCAAAGCACATTGTGGCATTACACTTTGAAGATCATGATGTTTGAATCTTTTCTTTCTCTTTATCTAATTATTTATTTGGAGAGTTGTGTTTTAATATCTCAATGTTGCCTTTTGTTCACAGAATTCAGAGCAGAATGTGATCGACCTGCCGACTTTAACTGCTTATGTAAGCTATGCACGAAAACATATTCATCCACAGTTATCAGATGAGGCTGCTGAATTGCTGACCTTGGATATGTGGAGATGAGAAGAAGAGGGAATTTTCCAGGAAGCAGCAAAAAGGTGCTTGAACCGTCCTTTCAGTATAAATATTGTGTCCATCGGTTTTTTTGGTCATTTGTCCATAACAAAAACGTTTTTAGCCATGTTTTTTGAACAAAGGTTTTATTGGCAATGTTTTTCAAATAAAGGTTTTTTTAGTCATTTTTAGTTCAATTGTCCATTTTGCCCTTTTCTCATTTCTCGCGACGGGTACATTTCTCTGGACCAAGATTCCCTTTCCGGGACCGAAAATTATTTCTCGGGGTAATATGTAAGATGGAATCAAACCTCAAGGATATTTCTCTAATTTAAAAGAGTCGGTTTTTTTTTTTCATTCCCAACAAACAAAGATGTTTTTAGCCATCTTTTTAAACACATTTTTTAGCTATTTTGGAGTGTAAAATGACATTCATACCCTTCTAGCATGTTTGTTTGATATTTGAGTTATTTCTCTCTTTTACTTATCTCTATGTATCTTCTTACTCTCTTTTTTCAAACTTCTTTTAAGAAATCGAACCTGTAGTTTTCATTTTTAAATATGCTATATCGGTGTTGAATTATAAATATCGAAAAGATGATTAATTTGATATATTATACATGCAAAACGGATTTAAAACGAAAAAGTTATGTGAATTCAAAGTTTTTTAGAAATACAAAATAATCAGAGTATCTTTGAATCGAATTGAGTCACTATGACTCAATTCGAGTCACTCAATGTATGATATATAAAATAAAGTTCGTTATTATAACCAAAAGGTTTGTGTGGCGTAGCAGATTGTCAGGTGTTTGCTCATTATTAGGTCAATATATCGATACTCACAACCAAAAGTTATACTTGACATTTGATGCTTGTGAATGAGAAAATGTGCTAATGGTTGGCATTTTTTGTTTTACCAGCTTCGAAATGCACTGGCTACTCTTTCAAGTGAAGGATTTATTGTTGTTCATGGTGATATTGTAAAAAGAGTATAACGACAACATTGAGGCAAATGGGTGGGTAAATTATTTGGAGTTCATTGTTTGACCGGAGTATTTGTAATTTTGAAAAATAACTGAGTTTGTTTTGTAATTAGAGTAAACCTTAAGGGTAGTTTTTGTAATTATACGTAAAACTTTGAGGAGGTCTCATATGAGACCCGTCTTGATCTAAGTTTATGAAGCGGATCCTAAGAAACACAAAAATATGGACTTTTTTCATGAGTTTGATTTCAAGTTGAATTTAATTTTAAATACATGATCCCTCATAGATTATATCTATGAGACTGTCTAATACAAGTTTTTGTGTATCACTTTATCATAATAACGAGGGAATGTAAGTTACAGCATATGTTTATACGTTTTTAGATGGAATATTTATTTGCAGATTTGACTCCAATATACTGAAAGAAAACAGTCATCCACTTCTGATCCTCAATTAAAATGAGAGTGGTTTCTTTAGTTATCATTTTATTCCATCATTTGAATTAAAAATAACAGTTTATTACACTTGCTCTTATTATCAAGTAAAATGTTAATTTATTATATTTAAATTTATTTCAATACCATGTTTGATATTATGCTTTTACCATTTTTAGGTTATTTTCAATCTTCACAAATTATTGAAAATCAATTAAGTATAAATTATTTTGACTCAATCCTAGCGTGATATACAATAGACAAATTAAATGCAATTAAATTATATGTTCAAACCTAACTAAATTGACTTTGACCAACTTTTATGTTAGAATTTTCCTCATATGTTGCACGATATTCATTGTCGGATATTTTTATCTTTTCACACTGATTAAATGACAAACATGATCTCGTTAATGTATCCAAGTGAATTCACAAAATAGAAAGTTGTAATTGTGCTCCAAAATTTACTACATACACAAGCTACATAATTTATTAATCTATAGTTATAATGTTCATTCTTGTATAATTGTTGGAGCCATAGACAAAACAGAACTACCAAAAACTCTAAAATTTCTGTAAGAAGAATTCCGATGATGGGGAAAGTAGAAAATTACCCAATGCTGATTGGAATCTTAAAATGAAATATCCTGGGATTCCAAGGGTAAACAAGTTTCAACAGCAAATGCCTAAAGACCATTTCAAGTCATATCCTCTGTATACACATCAGTACCTAAAAAACAAGGGACTTCCAACGAAAAACATCTGTTGGTATTTGGTCAATTTCCATTGGAATTATCTATTCCAACAGTAATTCCAATGGAAAAGCACCATTGGTATAATGGCCATTTGAATGACAAAATTCCAATGAAAATTCCTATGGAAAAAAAATATTCTAACAGTACCAAATGGTTTTGCTTATCGTTGGACTTTCTGTTGGAATTTTCCAACGGTATGCTGTAGCATTTGAATTTCCATTAGAATTTTGAAAATTCCAACAGTTTTTTATTCCGTTGGATTTATTTCGTTGGAATTTGATTGTTTTCTTGTAGTGTATATATCATAAGTTAGTTGCACATTTCAATATTCTTTTGGTATGATGTAGAACAATTTATCATTTGTCGAAGGGCTATATATCTAGGGGTTCCTAAAGAAATATTCTACATTTAATTACCAATTCTAAATCAAGATTAGAAGGGAAACACATGCATAAAATCCGTACAAGAGAGATACTTATTCTTTATCTTACAAAAATATAAAGAAAAAAGGTCAAGAACCCCTTTATCATGATCGCTTCCTTCAGTAAATCCAAAACATCAGAATTAAATAATCTGCAAAGCTCATTATAAGAATTATTCCTCTACGTACATAAATAAAGTTTGTCCATAAGTCTTGCTAATATGAAATTATAAACTTCTTATCATACTAATATACAGTACTAAAAGAAAACATCACACCATCTCTTTTGGCTTAAAGTTAGAGAGCTTGCCCACAATGTTAAGAAAATGCTTACTATTCCATTTAAATTAAGGTAATTAATTGACCATTCGTTCCACATATATAAAATGGGTTTTTAAATCGACAAATACAGAAATTTAAAGTGAGTAGGGTGTGAGTTTGCACTTTGCATCTTCTATTTCAATTTAGTATTTTGTCTTGTACGTGTCAGGGGCGGAGCTAGACCCAAAATATTAAGGGGCTGAAAAATTTTGGGGGGCTAAATCAATAAAAAATAAATATTTAATACTAAAATTTAATATTTTAAAATAAAATATACATATAGAAATTTGAGATTTCAAAAATTTAGGGTGGCTAAAACCCCGCCATTCATAGGGGAGGATCTGCCCCTGGTACGTGTATACACTTTCTCTTAAATATATATAAATACATGGCATAAATATATAAATGATATAAAATACAAATTTCGAAATTAGAATAAACACATTGAAGTTAATGATGAGCTAGATTAAATGCAATGTGGTGAATTTTCTTTAATTAGGATTTCTTGTTTCTAGCTAGTTTTCTCTTTACTATATCCCTTGTGAGGGGACGAGTGATGAGAATCGAACCCTAAACCTTTAGTTTAGATTTGAGAATTTTAACTACTCGACCACTGTCTAATTTCCATGGGTTACTAAACTTATATATTAGTCATTGCAAAATGACAACATATTGATTAATGATACCTTGCTAGTGTGTGATTTATTCTCGAGTATTATAAGGATATATTCCTCTCTTTGTGTTATTGAGGAGGTATCATCTTTTCTTCTTTGCAAAAAGGTTAATCAAAAGTGTGATTTAATTACTAGGTGCTTTCCGCTTGATCTAGACAACTTTTACTAGAAGATGCCCACCAAATAATCTTTTCCGCCCCCAAGTAATTAAAAACTAATTTAAGGGGCCGGTTAACTTGTTCTTCCTTTACATTAATTATTAATATTCCCAGAATTTTGCATTTAACTTAATTAGCTATGAGTCCTTGACACACCTAAATGTTCCAATCAATAAATAAAACATTTGTTATACTAAAGCGATTTTAAATATGTCTGTTTTTCACCAAATTAATCTTAATTCAACCATGCATCAACGGACAATGTAAACAATAAAGTTTTCAAGAATTTATTCGTTAATTAGTTTCTGGGAACATAGAGTAATAATTACCCTAAACTGCGTGACACAGTGTGTGAATAATGTTTTCAAAATTTAAAAACACACAGGAATCGAATAGTAGTCCTCGGTAAAGACTTTCATGCCCAAATCGTAGGTCTAGGGTTCGATTTCCACAAGCCTCTCCCCTCCCAGGCTAGGATTTGTACTTAAAAAAAACACGCAAATTAACATTTAATTTAATCCGGCAAACAAACGAATAATCTGGAGGAAAGTAGATTTGAAGTTGATAAACTAATCATAAAAACACATTTTTTTCTAATAATCACCAAAAAAGAACACTACAACAAGACAAATAAACCGCAAAAAATGAGCAGCTAGCTACCACACACATTCACACACAAATTAATTTAAACCACAGACAAGACCAAATAATTCTTCATTGAATTAGAAAAGAACAAATTAAATAAATTTATAGGCACCAGTTTTACCATTAAATTAACCATTAAAAATGCAGCTAGCTAGGCTATAAATAAATTAAAAGAAATAAACCACAAAATGAAAATTGAATTCAAGTATCATTCATGGTGGGTTAATTAAGAGATACATAATATTAAGGTAGGAAAATCGAAAATTTTATTGAAATTTGAATAAGAAATATAATATTTCTCATTCCAACTAGTCCATTTCTAGTGTCCCAATATTATACACTTCGTGCCAAATATATAATATTATTATCAAGAATTTTGGTTATTTAATGAACTATTTAATTAATGGTGAATGGTAAAAAAAGGGGTAGGATTAATACCAGTGGCAGTTGCAGTAGTTTTGTCGACAAAATTAGGTTGCTGCAAATGCAATAATCCAGTAGCAGCAGAAGAGCTCTCTCCGGTTAGATAATTTCCGGTTCCCTCCGGTTCTGGACCCTGGTTATATAAAATGCCGGTGAATACATGTCCACCAATGCTCACCGATGTCTGGTATGCATACTGATCTACCGCATTGTCCATCGACCTCACTCGAACGCAACGGAACACCGCCGGAAAACTCGTTTCATCCGGCAAAATCCCTCCTTGGAACCCTAATTAAAATGCCAATAATTAAAAAGTGCAAAATAAAACGAGCTTATATCAAAATATCTGTTTGTAAGCTTCTTGCACCCACGACCTTAACTAGTTCGAACAAAAAAAATAGAAAAATGAAAAAATAGTAAGTCATCATCTAGAAAATACTTACCATTTCTTTGCATTTTGCCAATAACTAGTTTATATATATATAAATATAACAAAAATTCCAAGGTTAGTAGTGTATTTAAGTTTTAACTATATATATAAAGTAGCTAATATATAGTCAACAAATTAAATTAAAAGAGTAATATCGTATATGGATTTTTACAAAAAATTCAATTTTTTACCACTATATTGTACAATTTCTAGCATACTATAGCACATTATATGAAGCAGTTGCTAGGGTTTGTGTGTTACTATTTATATTACACTATAACACCTTGTAGTGCGTGTTTGTGTGGGATCTGTAAATCTTGCAAACAGTGAATAAAGAAAAGAAGGAAAAAAAGACTAAAAGATATGGGGTAATAATACCTAATATTGCTGGATTTTGTGTGTATCTATTAGGTTTGGTCCATGGAGCTGTTGCTGAAAAGAGGCTGAAATCTGCTGATGGTGGTGCATTGTATGGTGCCTGGGGCGGCGCCTTGTTGAAACAGGGATCCAAGTGCTTTTAACGTGGGTTTGGCAGTGAAACCCTCGGCCCTTACAGCAAGTCCTGCACCTCAGCTGTAGACAATCTCTTTTGGCTTGATTTCCACAGTCTTGGCACCTAATACTAATTGATGATGATGATGAAGTACTACTACTTATTCCTCCTATTTCTTCTCTTCTAATCATTTTCTTTTAAAAAAAAAAAAATTAAAATTAAAACAGTTAAAATAGAAGGAAAAAGAGGAGAAATGTCCTCTTTAATTCTACTTAACAAACATTTGGTGTTGGGGGTTTAAAAGAAATGGAATTTTGTTTTAATATTTGCTTTTTATTCACTTTTGACATCAACAACAAAAATTAACAGAAGAACAAGAAATAGGTCTGATTAGAAAAACAATTTTTCTTATTCAAGACTCATTTTTCACAAAATGGGTTTTCTATTGATCTTTTTGTGAGGGGGTTGTTCTTTTTTCCAGTGTTGAACTTTCCTTCTAATTTCCTGTTCTTGTTCTTGGTCAGTTCATATCAAGGCTCACTGCTCAAGTGTACTATACTACTTTGTTCCGGAATTTTTCACGCTTTTAATTTTTTTTTCACCATATAATATATATATATATATATATAGGATTTGATTCAAATGAGACCATCCTCTCTAGGTGAGACAGTGTTGACTCATCTTACCCATTGATCTTAAAAAATGAAGATGTGATTAATTCAGTTTTTTTAATTATTTCCCAATTTTCGATTGATTTTAAGGGTAAGATTGTAATTTTGTAATTCAAATTAGTGGTCCCAGTGATTTTATGGGCAATAAATTGACAAAGGATTTTGTGGCGGATTTTAAGAAACCTGTTTTCTTTCCAAATATTTTTATTTTACAAAGATAGTTAGGTTCTTCCTCTTGCATAATTAGACATCAAATAATGCATATTTAATTATTTTGTTGGCAATTTTTACGAAAACAAGACATAATTGAATATAACGTACTGCATATGTAGTTATACTACACTGCATAAATAGGTTCAATATAATGTATATTTAGTTATGAAAATGGGATGTTGCTTTTGGAAATTATAAAAATGGGATGTTACATAATGTATCGTATATTTAGTTATTCGACAATGCATATATAGTTTCTAGATAATACATAGTTAGTTGATTTTGTTGCATAGTTTATGACGTCTTGCATAGTTGAATATACTGTACTACATATTAATTTTTTTACGTTGCATAGATAGTTTTCAGATAATGCATATTTAGTTGAGTTTTGTTGCATATTTAGTTTTCGAACTCACTGCTTCGTTATTTCTCTCTAATATTGCACCGATTTTTCTTGTTTTTTCTCTCGTAATTTTCATGAACTGTAATTTTCGAGTTCTTCACAATTTTCTTTATTTGCGTTAATGGAGGAATGAGAGATGAGAGAGAGAGAGAGATTGGGGAAATTGGGAGATGTGTGAGAGAGAAAGAGATTTGATTCCATTTTTGTAACTAACTTGTTATGTTATTTTACCCTACTACCCTTATATTGGTTAAATTAATATCTTAATATATTTTTTATCCACTAAATCATACCCATTGATTAATAGTGGGGATGATTGAGATTAGTCCATTGTGTCTCACCTAGAGACATGGTCTCACTTGATCCTCCCCTATATATATATATATATATATATATATATATATATATATATGTATTGGTTCAAATGAGACCAATATCCTGGGGTGAGACCGTGAGACATAATCTGTATATCGATTTATTTTTTGGAATGGTGTAGATTAATCCACTTTTTAAGGTATATTTAATGTTTAAAACAGTCAAAAAGATATAGTTGTACTTACACATATGGGACGCCTTATGTGTTAATTAATGATAGATTTTAATACCTTAATTTTTCGGAAAAAGAGATTGGCTTGCTTATCTATTGACCGATATTTTGCTCAAAATCGTTGCATGATCAATCCCAAAAATTATTCGAAAAAACAAAATTCGTTTACTGCTTTAATAAAATTTGTTGCAATATTTTGATGTATATATGATTTCTCAAAATGTTGCATATTTAGTATTATATCGATGTATACATAACTATGCTATGATGCATTTGGTTCTATTCGAAAAATTCGTTTACGCTTAAAAAATATGGTCCAACATTTTGATGTGTATGTGATTTCTCGTTTATACACATATGAAAGTTGTCTTTTCTTGTCACCAATAATATATACTAATTGATAATAACTTCTAATTTATTATAAACGTAACTTTGCTGAAAATTATGGAAATCCATAAATGAAACTTTAGAGAATCTAACTTTGAGAGAATAAGATATTATTTCTTGATTGATATTCATTGATGATTATAACCAAACCTTATATAGAATCTAAGATAAATCTAGCTCCTACACTTGTCATTCTATGATTAAATCTGGCATAACAAATTCTGCAGATAAAGGACTACAAGGACTACAAGGACAATGAGGGAATCAAATGTACATCATATGAGAGTGGTGCATTGAGCCACATGACCGTTTGATCTCTCATTTCCAATAGGCCCCCTCAATTCAAGCGAGGACTGAGAAACAACATTTAATTTGTTTCTGAGTCGAGTGTAGAATTGCCTAGTGATCAGTTTACTAAAAAGATCAGCAACTTGATCTATGGCAGGTACATGGTTCGCTGTGATGATCTTGTCTGCTACCTTCTCTCTTACAAAATGTAAATCCAATTCCATGTGTTTTGTCCTAGAATGATACACCGGATTACTGGATAATGAAACAACACCCATATTGTCCATCCAGATAATCGTTGGATGAGCTTGAGGAATTCTTAATTCAGTAAGTAGTGATCTAAGCCACAAAACATCACAAGTGACATTGGCCAAACGATACTCTGCCTCTGTGCTGGATCTGGAGACTGCATGTTGCTTCTTCGAGCTCCAAGATACTAAATTGTTGCCAAGATAAACACAAAATCCACCGGTAGATCTTCTATCATCAACATCAGAGGCCCAATCTGCATCAGCGAATGCTGTGAGTAGGGGTGGAAATAGGCCAAGCTTTGCGTCGGACGGCTTTAGTCCTGATTCACGTTTTGCGGCCTAAGCCTCTTTTAAATATAATAGACTTTTTTCAAAAAGCTCGGCTTGTTTAAAAGCCTAGGCCCTACCCGAGCCTTAAAAGCCTATGAACCATATTTTTTTAAAAATATATTTTATCTATCATAATAATTAAATAATTATATAAAAAGAATAATATTAATAAATTATATAAAATATATTACTTATAGGCAATAAATAGGCCGGTCTATTAGGCTTGAAAGACTATTTTAAAAGCCTAGGCTTGGCCTTCTTACATAAATAGGCTTACAAGAAGGCCTTGGCCAGGCCTATTTATGAAATAGGCCAGGCTAGGCCGGGCCCAAAGTAGGCTAAGCCGTAGGCCCCTGTCGGGTAGCCTGGCCTATTTCCACCCCTAGCTGTGAGATTGAAGTTCTTTGAGGTGGTGAAATGCAAATTAAACCATAGTGGATAGTGGCAGCAAGATATCTGAGAATTCTCTTCACAGCTTTCCAATATGAAGTCAAGGGATTTTGCATATACTGACTCACCTTATTCACACTAACGGCTATGTCTGGCCTTGTGATTGTTGCATATTGCAATGCTCCCACAATGCTTCTATAAAGATATGCATATGGGATAGACTCTCCATCATATTTTGATAGCAAAGGTCTGCTTATCATAGGAGTATTGAGGCCTTTTGCATTCTTCATTCCAGCTTTTTCAAGTATGCTCTTCACATATTCTCCTTGATTAAGAAATATCCCGGATATATCAAAAATAAAAAAAGAAATATCCCAAGTAGTGTAACTGATTTGAATTCCCAAGAAATAATGTAACAGTCCCAAGTCCTTGAGAGAGAAAAATAACTTGAGTTGATCAATCAGTTTCTGTATCTCAAGATCATTACTCCCAATTATAATTATATCATCGACATAAACCAATACCATTAAACATCCAATATCATTATGTTTATAAAACAGAGATGTGTCAGCTCTTGACACAGTAAATCCAAAAGAAAGCAGAACTTTGCCAAGCTTCGATGACCAAGCTCTTGAAGCCTGCTTTAGACCATAAATTGACTTGGACAATTTGCATACCAATCCATTCTCAATATCTTTCTCAAATCCTGGTGGTTGCTCCATATAAAGATTAGTGTCAATTTCTCCATTCAAAAAGGCATTATCCACATCAATTTGCCTTATGCTCCATGAATTTGTAATGACCATAGACAAAATAACTCGAATAGTTGCGCTTAATGACAAGACTAAAGGTCTCATTATAATCCAATCCAAATAATTGTGTATAACCCTTTGCAACCAATCGGCTTTATGTTTATCAATGGATCCATCAAAGATTCCTTTTCAACTTAAACACCCATTTGCGGCTATAAGTTCCTCACAACCGTTAATTTGCACAATGTCCAAGTATTGTTTTTTAACAAGGCCTCATATTCCCTTTGCATAGCTTTCTTCCATTCATGACTTTGTAATGCCCCGAAGATGATTCACGATTCCATATTGTTCAAGTTAAGACCGAAAACCCGCTCAAGGGCTTATATATTCCAAATTTTGATCTAGTCACCATATGATGGCCCTGTTGTGCCTCTTTGTTGTTGGTTTGGTTCAGGGATTTGTTGATTCTCTATTGGTAATTCAATATATAAATTACGTTCCACAGTCGCATTCCACTAGAATCGGTGGCGAAACATTGGACATAGAAGAATGTGTGTGAGGTGGTGATTGTGTGTGATGGGAAATAGGTGAATTAGGTGATCAAAAACTCAACTTTATTATTGATGTTATTATCGGACTCTAAAGGGGATTAACTAATAACAGGAATATGACTATGTGACTCGGGAAAAAGAAGACTCGGTTTCATTATTTTTATTTCTAAAGGGATAAGTGCTTTCATCAAATATAACATTCCTAGTAACTATGATTTTGTTAGAAGGAAGGGGAACTTTATAACCTTTGTATTGAGTGTCATTGCCAAGAAAAGCAGAAGGTACTCCAACTTATGCTTGTTGTAGGATCTGAGATGAGGAAAGCATAGGCAACCAAATGCTCTTAGAAATTGTAGTCTGGCCTCTGCTCTGTGAGGAGTTCAAAAGGGGATTTGAATTGAAGGATTTTGGACGGAGTTCTGTTAATTATGTACATTGCGGCAAAAAGGCATGATCCCGGTATTTAGAAGGTATATGAGACCGATAAAGCAAGGAAAGGCCAACTTGAACAATGTGTTTGTGTTTTCTTTTCGGCAAGGCCATTTTGTTGAGGTGTGTATGGACATGAAATTCATGGACTATACCATGTTGTTTGAAGAAATTGGATAAGTCAATAAATTCTCCTCCTCCATCACTTTGAACCATTTTGATTTTTCTTTATTACATTGATTTTCAACCAATTGTTTGAAATTGATAAAGGCTTGATAAGTGTCCGATTTTGATTTAAGGAGATAAAACCATGTGTATCTTGTAGCATTATAAATAAAACCAACATAATAAGTAAATCTATTCTTTGGACTTAATGGGACTAGGTCCCCATAAGTCTGTATGAATCAATTCAAGTGGCACGGAGTAATTAGAATCGAATCATTAAAAGGAAGTTTATGACTTTTGGATTGAAAACAAGAAATGCGAGAAATCTAAATAACTTCTTTCATTATCGAGAAAGGGAAGATTGCAACTAGAGATAGTTTTCTTAACAATGTCCATAGAGGCGTGTCTAATCTAGAGTGCCAAGTTGCATGTCCTAATCTAAAGCAAACGAGACACATTTATGAGGTTTTTAGTAATATGGGAACATGAAGAAGCTTTTGAGTAAGAAAGACTTAGTGAAATGTGTGTAAGGTGATTTAACCACATAATTGCCAATATGAGAAATCTTCAAACCCGCACCATTACCAACATGAACCTTTTCCTCCCCACGAAAGTCACTATGTTTAAATTTCCCAAGTCATAAGTCACATGAGTGCTAGCCCCCGAATCGAGGGTACCATGTCCCATCTTGGCTACAATCTGAAGAACTCCCAATAATCATGTTTGTAGAGGGACCGTGCTTAGGATATCCAACAATTGAACCAACATGTTGTTCTTTGTGAATGGCCAAAATTCATTCTTTATAATGGACCTCCACTTCCATGAGTAAAATTGATGCTTTGATCGTTAGGAACATATCCAAGATCTTCTATAAAAACATTTATCCATTGTGTGATTGTTTCTAAAGCGATTTGACATTTAGGTCCATTGTAGCTATTCCTTCCACCTCTTCCTTTATAAGGTGTGGTTCTAGCTGATCCTTTTCCACCTCGATTGTTTTAGTGGAATGGAGCACCTCTGCCTCGGTTCCACCGGTTGTTTTGGGCTCTTCTACCAATACCTTATGTCACCATAGTGATGGATGCGAGATCCTTCGGTGTTAACTTTTGTGTGTAATCGGTGTTCTCAAGTCTTTGTTCAAAGCTTAAGAGCAAGGCATGCAACTCCATTAGTGTACAGGATGGATCTTGATGTGATCAAACAACTACGAGTTGTAATCACTACCAAGTCCTCCTAAAACATATAGAAGTTGATCTTTCTCACTGATAGGTTCCCCTGTTGCTGCCAAAATATCACAGCATCCCTTCATTTTTCTGAGGTATTCCCTCATACACATATTACCTTTTCTTAAAGTTTGAAGTCGCAACCTATATTTGCATCACCTTGTCTTGTGTTTGACTAGCAAAATTAATTCTAAGAGCATTCCGGATGTCATAGCTAGAAGTCAATCCAACGGTGGTAATAAGGACCGATTCGATAAGCTTAACAACGGCCCGAGAAACAAGCAATTGGTCTTGCCTTTTCCAGAGTATATACTTAGGATTAAAGGTAGGCACAACATTTGTGCCTGGAACATATTGTGAGGAGGTCTCTTTGTTCCCATAATAAAATCCTCTAATCCATAACTTTGTATTTGCGGCTAAAATCTGTTGTTGCCAAATCAAATAGTTGGCTTCCATGAGTTTAATGGTTACCGGTGACTCGAGGTTGAACCACTTGGTGATTTGCGTTGTATTTGTCTTTTTGCATTTGTTACATTTCCCGTATTTGTGGAATCCTCTGCCATAGTTGATTGATATTAAGATAATAAAGCAAGAAATAAAGCGCAATAGCACGGAGCGGCATGTTTTACCTGTTTTTGCTCGATACCATCTTTGAAAAGTATGGAAATCCATAAATGAAACTTTAGAGAATCTAACTTTGAGAGAATGAGATATTATTTCTTGATTGATATTCATTGATGATTACAACCAAACCTTATATAGAATCTAAGATAAATCTAGCTCCTACACTTGTCATTCTATGATTAAATGCGGCATAACAAATTCTGCGCAGATAAAGGACTACATGGACTACAAGGACAATAAGGGAATCAAATGTACATCATATGAGAGTCTTTGCATTGAGCCACATGACCTTTTGATCTCTCATTTCCAATAAACTTTATAATACTAGGAATTAGTATTTTAAATTGTCTCTGTATTTGCATCTATGAACATGTTTAATCGAGTAATTACAATATCTTTTTTACAATATATAAGTTTTTTATTATAATTTTATATAGAATAAGTTTCGTGTGAGACGGTCTCACATACTTAAATTCATTAAACGGATCTAATTCATTTTACAAATCAAAGCAAGCTAGATCCATAATTAAACGGGTTAGTTAATAAAAGTAATTTAGGTCTGTCTCACAAAATTAAATCCGTGAGACCGTTTTATATGAGTTTTTGTGTAACGACCTGTATTTTTTTTATGTCTTAATAAGAATTTGTTTAATCAAGTTATTTGTTTATTTCATGGAATAATAACGAATTATGAATTTATTAATGATTTTACTAGATTGTTAATTTGTTAAATTACGATTAATAAAAAAGTCTTATGTGATTGTTAATTAATTGAGTGTGAAACAAAAATAGAACGACACCAAAAAGTATACACTTCTTTTTTTTTACGAAGCGTCGCCTAGATTCTCGTTCGCATCCATCTCTCGCATTTGATCACCGTTGCATTGATTTTCGTTAATTTCCGTTGAATCTCTTCCGTTTTGATCATCTCTTTGTCTTCTCCGATTGAATTTCGGTCCTCGATGGATTGAAGCTTGATCGATCACGATTTAACCTATTTTTCAATAATTGCCATGGCGGTGGATGTGAATCTACCTTCCACTTTTGACCCCCTATCTCCCCCAATTTTCCACCCCTCTCGCCAATCCTCTCGGATCGAGGCAACCACACCACATCCGGTTTAGTTTTGGCTCCCAATTTGCCTCTTCTGCGAATAATTTCATCTCAATTACCACATAAGGAAGGTTCTAACCCAGCTCCTGCTAATCCTGGAGTTCAGTCTTATGCTCAAGCTGTCATCGCCAATATCAGCCATCCAATTAACGTTCATCTACTTCATGACAATACTTCAGTGGGAACCATAATCCATGAAGATGATAAAGAAATTCTCGCATTTTTGGAGGTGAGACTCGGTGCTCATTCGCTAAAGTGGAACTTATCTCTGGTTGGTAAGTTTTCGCAAGGAATACCTGAAATCAAAAATATCAAACAAATGCTATTAGACCTCAAATTAACAGGATATGTTCTAGTTAGTCCTTTTAATTTTCGTCATGTGTTGCTTAAATTAGATAATATGGAGGATTTTAATTGTGTCTTGCTAAAACTTGTTTGGTCTATTCAAGGATTGATTATGCGTATTTTTAAATGGAGTCCTCAGTTTACTATCAAACATGAGTCTCCCATTGTCCTATTTGGGTGAAATTTCCTAGTCTCTATTCATTTATTTGATAAAAAAGCTTTGGTCACTATTGCTAGCTTAATTGGGCAATCTATTCAAGTTGATCACAACACTGCTATGCAAACTTGGCTTTCTGTGGCTAGAGTTTGCATAGGTGTTGATCTTACTCGTCCTATGAAGGATTCTATCTTCATTCGAATTGACTCATTCCTTAAGGAGCAAAAAGTGGTTTACGAATCTAACCCTCAATATTGTACTGGTTGCTTTCATTTAGGTCATGTTCTTGAAAATTGCTATCTTTGTGGGCAATGCTCCCAAACCTATTAGACAAGATCGGTGATGATCTTCCTCCATCTTCTTCTCTCTTTGTTGAGGTTGTTCCCGGTCTCGGGTAGTGCCCGCTCGGGACACTAATGTTCATTCCCCTAGCCAGAAATTGAACAAATAGAATTAGTTTCTTCCACTAGTAATCCTCTTACCGCAACTTTGCCTAAGGATGTTGATCACACCCCCTAATCGAAGATTTCCAAAGACACTTTTGGCTTCCCATCACAAGTTTTACCCAAGTCTCCCCACCTTCCTTAGGTTCCCGGATATCCTATCATTGATGCTTCTTTCTGAGCTCAAAACTCATGCTCAAACTATTACTCTTTCACGATCGATCAACCTTCTTCTTCCTCTTTATCCCCAACTCATAATTCATTTTCTTCTCTTGCATCTTTGGAGCAGGATGACCCTCCTACTATTAAGGCCATGGCTCTTCACACTAGATTTAAATCTGGGTTCCTATCCCCAAAAAGGGCACGATAAGAGGCTGTTAGAGGCATTTGCTAGAATAACCCTTACATTAAATCATGAATTACAACATGCTCATTTGGAATATATGGGTCATTGGTAATGCTCTTTCCCTTAATCATCCGAAGCTTCTTTGCGAGATTATCAAATTCACATTCTTGTTGTTCTTGAGCCCATGATACCTTCTAATTTTCCTTCTTTCTGCAGAAAACTAGGATTTACTTATGGCATTGGCAATATCTCCAATAAAATTTGGATTTTTTCCTAAATTTGGTCTTGATTTCACTTTGTTGCTGGATCATGAGCGGTGTTGTCCTTAGTTGTTTCTTCTCGTACTCATCCTATTCACATCTCATGTATCTATGCTAAATGCTCTAGATTTGATAGAAGACCTCTTTGGGATAGTCTTACTTCCCTTGGTGATACTTATCAAAACACCCCTTGGCTTATGGGTGGAGATTTTAATTTCTTTTTATCTGATAATGAGAGAGTAGGAAGTGATACTAATAGAAGACTGGATATGGAAGAATTTAATTCTGCTGTAGTTGCCTGTAGTTTGATTGATTTAGGTTGTTCTGGTGCTACCCTTCACACATGGGTTAGGAATGGTTTGCAAGAGAGGCTTGACAAAATTTTAGTTTTCCCTAGTTGGAGTGATATTTTCTGCAAATCTGTGGTGTCTCATATTCCTAGAGTCTACTCTGATCATGCTCATTTGCTTCTTAAAGCTTCTAACTCCATAAACAAGAAACCTGCTGCTTTTAGATTCCAAAAAATGTGGATTAGACATCACACTTTCATGGATACTATTACAGAGGTTTGGGATGCCCCTAATGGGGCTCAAGGTATGGTTAATCTTCACCATAAGCTGATTAGGGTTAAACAAAAACTTACTTGGTGGAATTGGAACATTTTTGGAAACATTTTCTCTAAACTCCATGATGTTGAACATAAAGTGGCTTCCTGTGAGAAATTATTTGATTCCCGACTTTCATCGAGCTTAAATTGGAATTGAAAAAAGCTATAGTTGAGCCTACTCTAGCCTCTAAAATATATGAAGATTTTGGCATCAAAAATCTGCTTGTAAGTGGCTAGTTGAGGGGGAGAGAAATACTAAGTACTTTCATAATATGGTGAAACAGAAAAGATTAAAAGGGAGAATTCACTATATTCTGGACAATGGGATTAATATTTACATTTGAAGAGGATCTTCTCAACTCGCTACTTCTTATTTCCATATTATCCTCTCCGATGATGGGGCCTGTGCTCCCGAGCATGTGAACTGTCTCAACTCATCCTCCTTCCACAACTAAGATTAAATCTGCTCTTTTCTCTTTAAATCTTTGAAGGAGTGGTGGCCCTGATGGCTTTTCTGCTCTCTTTTACCAAAAATGTTGGGATATAGTTGGGGATGATGTTTGTCTTTGCTATTCTAGATTTCTTCTCTAGGAACTCTATGCCTAAAGCATTCATTTGCTACTATTATTGTTCTTATCCCTAAGTGTTCTCATCCTAACATCCGGGGGGATTATAGACCCATTAGTCCGTAATATTACCAACAAACTCATCTCTAAGATTAAAAAACAGCTTACTCCTCTCCTTCGCTTCCTCATTTCTCCCTCTCGAGTGGTTTTATTCAAGGAAGGCTCATTAGTGATAATATCCTCTTGGCCCGGAATTAGTCCACTATTTAGATTCTAAGGGTAGTGTGCGAGAATGTGGTGTTCAAGATTGACATGGCTAAGGCCTATGATAGAATTGATGGCATTTTCTCTTTAATATCTTTGAAAAAGATGGGCTTTCTGATAGGTGGATCCTTTTTATCTATAATCGTGTCGCCAATAACTGGTTCTCTCTGTTTTGGTTAATGGTAGTTCTTCCGGTTTCTCTAAGTCTAGTATAGGTTTGAGACAAGGTGATCCCATTTATCCCTCTCTTTTCATCCTTGCACTGAATATCTATCTATCTAGAGGTTTGGATAGTTTGTTCCAAAAACCCCAACATGTATTTCAACTCTCATGGTGGTATCCCTGTTTCCCATCTAGCCTTTATCTTTGATGATCTCTTAATCTTTTTCAACTCTAAACCTCGATCTCGCAACTCCTCACTACATTCCTTCATCTTTATGCCTCATTGTCTAGCGATCTGTTAATCTTGGTAAAAGTTCATTCATTCTCAATGCCAACTCTCCCACCGCCATTATTCGGGCTATTGCTTCCTCCACCAATTTTCAGCATCAAAACCTTCTTTTCACTTATCTTGGTTCCGCTATTTACAAATGGCACAAGAAGGGGCTGCTATTTGATTCTTTGCTATCTAAGATGCATAAAAAAGTGTGTTCTTGGTCTTGGAGATTTCTCTCATTTGGAGGTAGGCTTATGCTTATTAAAAGTACTCTGAATTCCATGTTTATGTATCGATTCAAATCATAAAACCTCCTCTCGTATATTGTCAAGAAGATGGTACAAGTTATGGCTACTTTTTTCTGGGGGATTCTCGCTAATATTAAAAGGATTCATTGGGTTGCATGGGATACAATTTGCCATCCCACTTCAAATGGGGGCTTGGTATTACGTCCATTTCGATGTCATATCTACTTTCTCTTTTAAACTCTGGTGGAGACTTCGTTGTAATAATTACATGCTAAATAAGTGGGGGTTTGGTTGTGGCTAGAGTGTCTCCCTCCATCCATGCTAGCCATGTTTGGAAAAGGCTTTGTAAAATTAAAGATTCTACTTAGAATCATATTTTTGAGTCTTGGAGCTGGTAATATTAGCTTCCGGTTTGATAAATGGTTCCACGATGTTATTTTGTTTGATATTATTGATGTTAACAAAGAGGGTCTTGAGCAGATTCTGTTAAGTTTTGTTGGTCTAATGGCATTTGGGATATGGATAGATTATCCAGGATTGTGGGTACTTCTTGGGCTTCTCAACCGAGTGAGGTTCCCATTATGACAAACGCCATCGATTCTATGAGTTGGGTGGCCTTCTGGGAATGGTAAATTTTCTATATCATCTGCGCTTGAATCTCATCATAAATCCCATGTTGTTTCCCCCTCTTTTCTAAAATTTGGAACCATTTCCTTACCCCATCCATGTCCATTTTTCTATGGAGATTGTTGAAAAATAGTCTTCTTGTTGATCAAAAGCTTGAAGCTAGAGGTTTTCTTTGGCTTCCATGTGCCAATCTTTGCTCTTCTCATTCTCAATCCCTCCCCTACTTATTTTTGCAAAATGATCAAATTAAAAGTGTGGATAAATTTCTCTCGAATTAATAGGCCGCACACTACCTAACACTTGTGAGTGTTCGGATGTTTATCCAACATTGACATACTTCCATCCCTTCTTCCAAGAACATGCATATTGCTTTCTTTGCTCTCATGCTTAATATTGTGGTTTACTTGGTTAGAACGTAATAAATGCAAACATGAAAATTTCAAAATTCAGTTTTTGGAGGATTATCACTCGTGGAGTCTCATTTGAAATTGTTGTATATTAGTAGATTTATGTCCTCATCTATATGGACTAGTTCTCTTCATCGGCCACAAGGGGCTTTGCTATGGGTTATGTTTTCATAGTTCTAGAAGGTTAAAAATTACCCCTATTTGCTAGATCAAGCCTCTTGATGGTATGATTAAATTTAATATTGATGGTGCTACCAAAGGTTTGGTCAATCAAGCAGGTTTAGGGGGTGTGCTTAGGGATCATGAAGGTAATATCTTATGGGTTTGTTGTGGGTTTAAAGATCAGGTTATGGATAGTTTTTCTGCAGAGCTTGCTGCGTTGGAATTTGGCATTAAAATCCTGCTTCAACAAGCTGTTTCGAAAGTCATCATTGAAACAAATTCAAGTCTTGTGTTCAAAGCTATATCTCAACCTGAAGGTGGTCATTGGAGGTCTCTGCATACCCTAGTCAGAATCAAACTCATGCTCTCTCACTTGGAGGTCCATTTCTCACATACCCTCAGGGAAGGTAATATGGTGGCAGATGCTGTTGCACACCTTGCTTGCCAGAATGCTCAAACTCGGGTTCTTTTTCCTCCTGCCATCCCCAGAGAAATTCAAAATTTGGCTCGCGTTTGACCAACTCGGTCTCTATAGGTCCCAATGGGTGTGAAGTAAGGTTTAGAGGGGGGTTGAATAAACCTTATCAAATTTTCGATTTAGTCCTTTTAAAATAATTCAACAGAGGTGACTCAAACAGATGTGTCCTTGATGGAATGACTAAGTTGGCTTTTCAAGTAAGTTACCCACTCAATGAGACTCAATAGAGCCATTTGATAGAATAACATGGTTGTTTAACCTAAACTTAACTTGGCTAGTTTGGTTTTATCGTGGAAGACTTAACACCCTTTGATTTGTTTTAAGCTTGTTTTAACACTTGATTTTTAGCACTTGGTTATTAATCAGTTGGTTAGACTGACTAAGTTGGCTTTTTCACTAAGTTACCCACTCAACGACTCGATAGAGTTTGTTGATAATATAACTTAGTTTGCTCAAGCCAAATACTTAACTTGGCTGATTGGTTTTTAACAAAATGGAAGACCTAACACCCTTAGATTAGATTTTAGCTTGTTTTAAACACTTGATTTTAGCACTTAGTTATTTATTAGTTGGATTGCAATTATAATCAAGTGATATAAAATGAATATGCGGAAAGTAAATTTCTTTGAAAGTAAATGACACAAATATTTTATAGAGGTTCAAGATGGGTAATTCTTCTAATCCTCTTTTCTCCAACTCCTGGAGGAATCCACTATGTAATAGATCGGTTTATAAAGCGGTGAAACGATGAGACAACCTTGATCACACATTGGCTTCTCTTGTGACTCGACTTCTTCACGGGGCAAGCTTTGCTACTTGACTCACTTCTCAAGCTCTTGGATTTGATCACGAAGCCCTCCAACAAACTTGATAATGGTTCGACACTGGAACCTTTCTACAATCCTAGCTCGGAAAAAGTAGACCCCTTTGATTTCTCAAAAGTTTTATCTTCAACAGATTTGAAGTTGTCTTTCCTTCACTTTGCTTGTGTTAGATCGATTTCCTTCGAGTTTCGGGCTTAAGGAATTACTTGAATGTTTTTGAGAATATTGTAGGTTAAATGCTTGAATATTGCTTGCTAGTTCGTGTTCAGTCTACTCTTCTCAATAACTTCCTCAATCTTTTATAGTGCACATTTGAAATTTTGCCCGTTGAAGAGATAGGCTAATTTCAAATGTCACTTGTGTTCGTTGGCTTGTCTTGGTCTATAGTCCTTGATGTTGACCCTTCCTCGTATTAAATGTCTTTGTAGCATTGCAGTGTGCGACACAAGTGCGGTGTTTCTCATTGGTTCATTCCTTTTGCATATTTCTAGGACTAACACTTTAGACTGGGGATGACTTTGACATATTACTATATGAAGTAATATTCTTGACTTTAATCAACGGATCTAAGTCGATTGTTTTGACTAGACCGATGTTTGTACCCCGGGTGACTTGAGTCGGCGCCATCATTGGATAACTCATCCGGCACTTCAACTTGAGACTTGGCTTCTTGAGTTGACTTAACCCGACACTTCTTCTGATTGTTCCCGGTGACTCTTCTTGATCGAGTCCTTGATTTCCTTCATGGCATTACTCACCGATACACAACAGAGTCTTCATGTAGTCCACAATTGACTTCTTGTAATCCTTGGCATAGCGACTTGGCTCACTATTCTATCCCTATCTATTACAATACAAATTACAAGGAAAATGGGTTGCCAACTTCCTAATTTAAATATTACATGGTATCATCAAAATCTACTCAATAAATTTCCTAGCAATTTCCCCCTTTTTGATGATGCCAAAACTTAAAAACATTAAAGAAGGTAAACAAGAAAGATACATACGGACAATGCAAAAGAACAAAGAATGTATGCTTAAAATAGATCTTTTTATTGATCATAGCATTCTTGTCCTTCACACAATTGTTTACATTCGGTATCAAAGCAACATAAATGTATACATGTCGTAACATAGTATATCTAAGCTAAGATACATAAAGAGTGAAATTTACGGAAATTCACTAAGCTTTGTTCTGAGAAGACTTACATAGATGTATTTACAACAAAAATACACAAACGGGTTTGCAACAACACTTCAACGCCTTTGTCTTTGCTTCCTTCTTATTTCTTATTCAAGAAAAGAATGTATGCTTAAAATAGATCATTTTATTGATCATAGCATTCTTGTCCTTTACAATTTTTACATTTGGTATCAAAGCATTCTTTATCGAGCAAAATACATATCTAAGCTAAGATACAAGAATACATACAAAGTGAAAAATTACGCATAAATTCACTAAGTATATTACGGATGACTTACATGAACATATTTACATAAAAATACATGAAGGGGTTTTGCGAAAGAACACTTCAACGCCTTCGTTCTTCCTTCCTCTTTCTTCTTGACTCTCTTGTGCTCCTCATCGTCATCGACTCTTTTCCCCTTCTTCTCTTCTTCTTCCCTTCTTTTCTTCTTTTTCATAGGCTCGTTTGGAAGCATCATCCATTTGCTTCCTCTCAAGCCATTGTCGTGTTTGCCTTTTCGTTCTCTTCTTCTTGTCTTCTCCGCCTTAGCGCTTCCTTGCCACTTCCCTGTTGGCTAGTAATCGTATCCAAACCCGAAAATCAAGCCTTTCTTGTCGGGATCTACAAATTCAACATCCTTGGGTTTTGGTCGAGGTAGTGAACCTCTTCTACCACCACTTCTTCCTCTACCCGACTCGCTCTTCCTCTCCTCTCTCGGGTGTGTCTTGCACGGGAGTCTTATGCTTTCCACTGAAAACCGATGTTTTTCACCTTCTTCACACAAGGCAAAACCTTTCTCCCGATCAAATCCCATATTGTTTTGAACTCTTCCACCGATCTAGGCTCGAACCATCATCGGTATCGCATCTTGATCCTTTCCAACCGAAGACCACCATATTGTTTCAACACTTCCCGAACGCGAGCATGCTACCTTTTAGAAAACTCCTCAAACCATGCTTCAATAATCTTCCTTTTCCCCGACATTGGCATAGCAGTGCTCAATTGGTAGATTTATAGGGAGTTTACTCGGGATGGAGGTAGTAACATGACCTTGATGGGGGTTTCAGCTAACATCAACTTCAAATCTTTTGAACTTTCCCCCTCACCGCTTTACCTTTCTTCACAAAAGCGTCTTTCTTCAATTTTTCTTCTTTTAATCCCTTTAGGACTCCTCTCCCCCTTTTTGGCATCATCAAAGGAGAGAGGAACCCCAGGAACATGCTTCCAAGAAGAAAGTCCATCTGATAATCGTGGAATCGTGTTTGAGTCCATCGAGATCGATGAGGTTCGAATCTCCGATCGAATTTTGTTAGACTCGACTCTCAATATCTTCATTTCAAGAAGAGTAGTGAATTTCTCATTCATTGCATTTTTGAGTCCGAGGATCTCATTCTTATGAAAATGTCACAACAACTCTATATCATTTTTGTGAGATCGGGTTATTCTTTCAATGTAATCCTTCATCCATTTGCTTGATCATGGATTTATCCGCACTCCATATGAGCATTCTTCCATACAAGGCTTTGAAGTATCACACTTGCTCGCTTTGCATTGCGATCTGTTGCTTTGTGTCCATTCATTCCCGACCTCGCACCACGATCCCTCTCAAGTCATTTGTGAGAGTGGCATCGCGATTGTCCAGGCGTAAATCCGGTGAGACTGGTGTCGTTCAATATTCTCAATCATCTCACAAAGCTTCTTGAAGACTTCACAAATTTCATTGTCTCGTCCGATTCGATTGTCGGCCACTCTTTGTCAAAATTAAAGTCTCTTTGGAACAATCGTGTCGATGGGAATGATGGGATCTTCTCGACAGTGTATCTTCTTGATTGATTCAAAGAATGTCTCTTCCTCGGATGCGGGCGAGTCCTGGGTGAATGGAAACATGTCCTGAAAGACATCATCACGTACATAGGGAATGTATGGGTCTCGACTCTTCGATGTGAGCTGTGATGGAGCCGACGGAGTCGTTACTCTACTGCGACAGTGCGAAGCTCAGATGACTCAATTTCATTGCGGCTTTGGGATTGTCTTGCCTAGCCGATCGAGCCTCACCTGGTTGTCTCAACAACTTCCTCGGTCTCGGTGGACTTTTCTAAGCATCATCGGATGATGATGAGAGTCGTGAGTTGGCCCATCATCAAAATTGAATTTCATGTGAGCCGATTTCTCACCGATTTGGCTCTTAGTCTTGAGAACTTCCTCGGTTGGGTGCGTAGGATCTACAAGTGGAGTGGACTCGGCCATCTTCCATCCCAAAAAGGATGTGTCTAAGTTTTCCCGGGAATCATGAAGTCATTTGTCTAGAGGAGGAATGTTATGTTATCTTGATCTTTACCCGGGGAAGTCTCAACCTCCTTAGGCCTTCAACACCTCCAAAGAGACTCAATCTGTTGCGAGGCCTTGATGTTCCCTTCGATAGTCTCAACTGTCTTAGGGTCTTCTACATTGGCACCCATAAGAGTCTCAACTCCTTGGATTACACTTTCGTGCCCGCAGTGTTAACTCTGGGGGGCATCACCATCCTGTGCCTCGATTTGTGATAACGATGTCATTGATCTGCAAGCGGTGGACATTTCAAAGAGACGAATCAATGTCATAGCTTAATGTCAATGCCACTCTCTTTGTTGTTCACTCTCTTTCTCGGCTTCGCCTCCAAACTTCATTTGAGTGTCTCCCACATCGACCTCCAACCTGTTTGTGGTGGAGAGAGCTTTTCCTCAACTGGCTCAGCAATTGAGTGGTGATTGTGGGGTTACTCTTTTCGAGACGCGGCTTTATCCGTTGAGTGCTCGGCCATCGGGGCGGTGTGAGAACACCTTCTATAGGGGTTGGCTCGGCTTGGGTGCCCAACATCCCATCTTCATTGCCGCTCTCCCTTAGAGCCATCCTCGATTGAACAGGGGGCGTGGCTACGGCAATATCGATCAATCTGTTGTACCACTCCCGGAGGATCAATTTGCGGGGAGAGACTGCGAGGACTCTCCTGGGCCTTCAAACATTGTTGCTCATGCATGGCTCTAAATTCCCTCACACCCTTTGCGTATATCTAACTTCACTTCACGCGCAATAGTGGGATCCTCATCACTTTGAGAGAACACATCAAGATGTGTATGAGTGTGATCTCAAGAGCACAAATTCGCATATTTTTACTTTTCCAATGCTTGGGCTCGCTCGGCTTTATCCTTTTCATCTGCCTTTATGATGCGGAGGATATCCATGCGATTGTCTTCGTCAAGTGCACAGCCGAGCTTGCAACACAAAGAAATCATAGAAACTCTTCTTCTTTTTCTATGAACTCGAGAAGAAGAAATGCGTGTGAGTGAACTGCACCCTTGGTGATCCGACTTCCATGCTTTCCATTCTTGTAGACGTTGTTGAATATCCGGGTGCGAGTGGAGAGTACATGATTACATCATCATCTTCACCCTAACCTCTTGTTTTTCGGAATGGGAGGTAGAAGGCCTTGCTTCTCCTCGGAAGCGGCGATCGGATGTGGGCGGAGAGACAACTTTTTCAACAATAGGTTCGATTGTCTCTCATCGCTTCTTTCTCCTCATTTGTCTTCCTAACATCGGGTCTTTGGTATATCTGCTATCACCATCAACGGACTTCGCATAATCATCAATAACCTCGGAGATCGCTCTTCTGAATATCGCCATCTCTCATCTTCTTTTTCTCTCGGTGGGTAGTAGATTCGGCTATCTTTTCAAGTTGATTGCACGAGCAAATCGTCTCTTCCTTGATGGGAGCGGAGGAATTTCTAGTTCAACATCCACTGGTTCCTCAAAAGTGAACTCTTTTGGATTTTTCTTAGAGATAGCCGCCTTTCTCGTCTTGGCGATCCTCTTCTTCTTAACGACTAGAGAAGAGATTAAAGGTTCCTTCTCGGTCTCTGCTTTGTAGGGCGGAGTCTCATGCTCGGGCGGTGTGACTCATTGCGAGGGTCAGTGCTTTCTTTTGCTTAATCGAGGGCGACTTTCTTTGTGTCTGGCGGCGGGGGCAACTTTCTTGTTCGGGAGGGGTAGCGATTGTGTCTTACGGGTCACCGACTCCCTCTCACCGATCGATTTTCTTCGCATGAGATCTCTTACCGGCACCGGAAAGGTTTGCCTGGAATGTCTTTTTGTTCACGTGGAAGGGTTTGTCATGACGAAGTGCAACACCCTTCACTTCCGAAGAAATGGCCAATCACAAGGCCATATCCTAGTGAGCATCCAAAAGACCCACTTCCTTAAAGGTTTTGTTAAGCACATTCAGCAGAGTCTGCTGTGAGACAAACTCGGCCCAATTGACTTTCTTTCCCTGCATGATCGTAGCCATGACGATTAGCTTTGTCTTGGACAAGATTGAAGCTTCCAAACTTCATGTCGACACATTTCGAGACGACATCCATTAGTTTGTGATAGTCGTCCTTGAAAACTTCTTGTCACCGAGTAAACCACTTTAGCGAAGACACTCGGGTTTGGCTATTTCCTTCCATGCAACGGCCAGTCGACATCGGCCGTATATTTCATTCATGCCTTCCGAAGGCAACAAGCGATCTTTCGGCAAGGTCTTTTGCACCGATTTTTATGTCCTTGTTGTGGACGGAAGACTTGATTTCTTCGTCCCGCACCTCTGCGTTGACATAGAACATAGCTACCTCCTCAAGATAGGTATGAGAACACTCCATAGTCGAAAAGCTTTGAGAGCTACACATAATCTAACTTTGGTGCCATTTTCAAAGAATTTTACCGATCAAAGCTAGAAACTTGCTTGAGAAAACTTAGGGTTTTAGAGAGAAAACTTTTGCTTTGCTTGAAGATGAACAGTTTGTGTAAGTGAGAGAAATGCAAACTTCCGTATATAAAGGACATGAAAGGACACATTTGATTTTGAAATTTTTGATCAAAATCAATGGCTCGGATTAGAACGTCAAACCGCATTTAATTCCTCGCATTTAATGCAGCAACATTTATATCCAATCATATGGCTTCTTTGTGCGGCTTTTTTGTGACCATCATTATTACGTTGACGCCATCCTTAAAAACATTCCACTCATTTAAAACGATTGCGTTTTTGTCACTTAGCTCATAAATGATTCAGCTTATATCCAAAGTGACTTAACTCTCGCTTCTCTCATCACATGATGTAACTTTCAATTTGTCGACAAGAAACGTCTGATTGACTTCCCGATAAAAATTTGTTTCACTTGGTGATGTGTGAAACTTGCTCTGTTTTTATTTTCTCATCTTCTTTCTCTGTGATTGAGTCTTCGAGTTTCAACTCAGCTCGTTAACCCAAACTCATTCTTGAATTCTTCAAACCTTGATTCACATAGAGGCTTTGTGAATATATCGCCTAACCGCTTATCGGTTGAGATGTATTCCAAAGTGATGTCTTTCTTTTCAACATGATCCCTTATAAATTGATATCGACATCAATATGCTTTGTTCTTGAATGCAATATAGGATTTTGAGTGATTGAAATAGCACTAGTGTTATCACACATAATTGGAATCTCTTTTTCCTCAATCTCATAGTCTCTCATTTGTTATCTCATCCATAAGACTTGGGCACAACATTTGCCCACATCTATGTACTCTGCTTGTTGTGGATGTTGCTATTGAAATTTGTTTCTTCTTGAACCGGAAACCAATCTATTTCCGAACATTTGACATGTACAAGTACTTTTCCTATCAACTCTACATCCAACATAGTCGAGTTTGAGTAACCAATTAGCTTGAACCATAAGCCAACTTCCTGGCATCCCTTCAAGTACCTTAGGATTCTCTTAACAGCCCATCATGTGGCTCTCCTTTGGTGCGATTGAAATCTTGCACTTACACCTCTCTTTGCAAAGGTGATGTCCGACTGTTGGTGTTAAATAAAGCAATGATCCAATGAGTGCTCAATATCTTTTTGATCTGACTTTGCCATCCGCATCCATGTCCTTCTTGATCAAGTATTCATTGGAATTTTCTGAAGACTTCTCTTCCATACCAAATTTCTTCATTAAATCTCACGGTAAATTTTGTCGACTTATGAAGGTTTTATCCTTCAATTGCTTGACTTTAAGTCCTAGTAAGAAAGTCGACTCTCCCATCATGCTTATCTCAAATTTACCTTGCATGAGATTTGAGAACTTGTCACACAACTCTTTTTTTGTGGATCCAAAAATGATGTCATCCACATATATTTGAACAAGCGTTATACTTTCTACATCTTGAATTAAAGAGTGTTCTATCAACTTTGCCTATGGTGAATCCATTGTCAATTAGAAATTGAGGAATGTATCATACCATGCTCTTGGTGCTTGTTTCAATCCATATAATGCTTTCTTGATCTTATATACCTTATCTCCAATAGTTTTCTTCTCAAAACCTGGAGGCTGTTCAACATAGACTTCTTCCTCTAGCGGTCCATTCGGAAATGCACTCTTCACATCCATTTGATACACAAAGAAGTTTTTGTGTGCGGCATAAGCAAGAAACATCCTTATTGCTTCCAATCTTGCAACAGAGCAAAGGTTTCATCAAAATCTATACCGTCTTCTTGGCAATACCTTTTGGCTACCAATCTTGCTTTGTTTCTTACAAATGATCCTTCCTCATTCATTTTGTTTCAAAAAGCCATTTTTGTGCCAATTACATTTTGATGGGTTGGCTTTGTGCACCAATTCCTATACTTTGTTTCTTTCAAACCGATTCGACTCTTCTTGCATGGCTTGAATCCAATGTGTGTCATCCAATGCTTGAGACACATGTTTAGGCTCTATTTGGGAAATAAAACAAGTGAACATTGCTTCATGTTGTGCTCTAGATCTAGTTCTTATGCCATCTCTAACATCTCCAATAACTAACTCGGTGGATGGTCTCTCGGCTATCTTACATCGGGTTGGAGTAAGTCTGCTGGATTGACCATCTCGCTGACTAAGTTGTCTTGAACAGCTCTTTCATCTTTATTCAAAGAATTTCCGATTGTCTCGAGATTCACTATCTCATCTTCATCTTCATCCGGGTTGCTTGCTCTTACTTGACTTCAATATAAGGACTCTTACGTATAGTTGGTTGATTGACTTGCCGGTAAACTCTTCAATGTCTTCTCCGTTTACATTAAGTTCATCAAAAACCACATGGATAGACTCTTCTATGACCATAGTCCTCTTATTCAAGACTCTATAGGCTTTGCTCTCGGTGAGTATCCCAAAAAGATACCTTCATCGACTTTAGCATCAAAAGCCTTCAAATTATCTTTGCCATTGTTATGGATGAAACATTTACATCCAAATATCTGAAATATAAAACATTTGGCTTTCTCCCCCCAAATGTCATAGGGAGTTTTGGTCGGGTTAATGCTTTTATCATGCATCTATTCTCGAGTATAGCATGTTGTGTTAATGGCTTGACACAAAATCTCTTAGGTAATCCGACCAGACTAACATGGTCCTTGCGAACTTCCTTGAGAGTTTTGTTTCTTCTTTCACCACTCCATTCTCATTTGTGGAGTTCTTGCGGTGATAACTCATGAGCAATTCCATTTTCAACACAATCTTGAGTTATTATCCTATTGACAAACTCGGTTCCTCTGTCAGACCTTATCTTTATAATGGTTTGGCTCTTTTCATTTTGAACTCTTTTCATCAGCTGAGGTAACTTCTGCAAAGTTTCCTTCTTTTTGCACATGAAGATTGTCCATGTATATCTTGAATAGTCATCTACCACCACCAAGGTGTATTTCTTTCCACTTATGCTGGCTGGTTCAACTGGACCAAATAAATCCATATGCAACAAATGTAATATCCTTGTTGAAGAAGGACTTGGCTTATCCTTGAATGAAGATTTTATTTGCTTTCCCATCTGGCATGCATCACATACACTTTCTTTCTTGTACACTGAGTCTGGCAATCCTTCTACAAGATGACTCCTTGCAAGCTTGTTGATTGTCTTGAAATTCGAGATGACTCGTTTCTTATGCCATATCCAACTTGATTTGGTTGTGCTCTTTGCTAGCAAACAAGTACTTGGTGTAGATGAGACCAATCTACCACATACACATTCTTCCTCGTCTTGATCCTTGCGCAAAGACTATTTCATTTGATTCAACATCTTTGATCTGGCACACTCCCATATTGAATCCAACATTGTAGCCTTTGTCACAGAGTTGGCTGATGCTTAACAAGTTGAAGTTGAGGCCTTCAACATAAGCAACATCTGTGATTTCCAATCCATTCTTCTTGATAGATCTTATGCCTTTGAGTTCCCTAGAGCATCATTTCCTCCAAATATGACTTTTGCACCTCTAATCTCCTTGAATCTTGACAGGTTTTCTTATTTCTGTCATATATCCGAAACAGATCACTATCCATGTATCGGGTTCCTTGGCACTTAGTTCCTTGAACCCGCAATCAAGAAATCGATATTTAGGTACCCATACTTGCCTGGGTCTGAGGGGTTAGTGCTATAAGATGATCCAACCAACCTATAGCCAAAGGACTTGACTCTAAGTGGTTGCCATCTATCATTGCCATAATCATAGTGCACATTAGCAAATTGCTTGGGGTTTTAGGTTCATACAATTGTGTCTCTTTTGTCAGTATGTAATACGTGTGTGTGTTTTAGCAATTGCTCTTTTGGGATAGTTGTGATATGTTTGAGCATAGTTCTTGGGTGCATATGTGTGCGATAATAGATCTTTTGCCTTTGGAATGACCTTTCTTGAGTTTTAGGTCCTTGCCATTTAGGCTTGTATTCCATTGGTCTTTCTTTGATGTTTTACATTATTCCAATCAAGATAGTTTGGATAGTTTCTACCATTCCCATCATGTGTGTTTCTCCGATGAAACTTCCTCGGGTTTTAGGTAGCTCTGTTTGCTTTTCACAGTATTTTCTGTTTGGAGTTTGTTGAGGAACCCTACTGGATTTTCTCGGCTATCCTCTCAAAGATACTCAACTGGGTGTTTTCCTTTTCCTTTTTATCCAATGCCGGTTTGTTTACGATTGTGCTTAGGAGTGAATGTGGGTGCAACATTTGGTGTTTTGGATTTTGAGATGCTTCATTGCTTGAAGATCCTTTTTCCAAAATCACTCTTGGAGTTTGATTTGTGCACAATGGAGTTAAACCCTATGCTTGTTCTATCTCCACATTCTTTTTGACTCATGATAAGATCATCCAATGATTTGGATGCCTTTGTAAATGAGGCAATCACAATTTTGAGTTTTTTTCCCTCTTTTCTATAGCGATTAACTCTGCTTTTTTCTTGCCATTCTCGGCCTTGACTTAGTGTTCTCATCGGTTGTGTGACTAAGAGTACTCGACTCTTAGTCATCTGTGAGTTTTGGCTTTTAAGGCGGCTGTTTTTCCTCATTTAGAATTGTGTGTAAGGATTTTATATGTTCAAAATTCAAAATCTTTCATCATTTTACCTAATAAATCATAAAGATCTTTGGGTGATGAAGTGTGTGTATCACAATCACTATCACTTGAATCGAATTAGATGAGTTAGAGTGGACCTCATCTTCTTGATCCGGTTGATCTTGTTCTTTAGCCATAAGGCATATCATAGTCTCTTCCTTTGAGTCACATGAGTAGTCACTTCACTACTCTCTCGTGTCTTCTCGCTTTTTAGACTTGGTGGTCTCGGCGGTCTCGGCAGACCAACATGGCTTTCTTCTTTTCCTGTCTTCTTTCTCTGAAGACTTTTCTTTCTTCTTCATTCCTATATTTGTTGATTGGTGGATAGGAACAATCAACTGCAAAATGTCCTGGTTGTCTGCAGTTCCAACACAGGTTCTCAGCTCTTTGATCGGCTCTTTCTGTTCTTGGGTTATCAACTCTCTGATATTCAACCCTTTGATGCTCAGCTCTCTTGGGTGGCCTATCTTCCTCGACTTGGAGGAGAGTGAATGTCTCTGGAGGTTTCACCCTTGTTTCTTTAATAGTTCTTATTGAATAACTTGTTGAATCTTTTAACCATTAGGGCAATCTCCTCCTGGTCTATGGCTTCCTTGGGTTCAACTCTCTTTCCATCCTTGGCTATTAGTGCAGCTGTCTTGGGTACAACTGTCTCCTCTTGCTCTTTTCTTCTCAGCTTAAACTCATAGGCTTTGAGGTCTGAGAATAGCTCATGGTTAGATGCTCTTGAGAGGTCCAGTGAATGTCTCAGAGCCATAGTCTTCATTTCCCATTCAAATTGGGAGGCTTAAAGATCTTCATACACATTTCCTTTTGTGTATATTCTTTCCCAAGAGTCGAAAGCCCATTTGTGATTTCAAGTGAATGCATCCATCGGTGATCCATGGTTTCACCTGCAAGCATTTTGAAATTTTCAAATTTTTGAACAGCAACAGACAATTTATTTTCTTTAATTTGTTTTGATCCTTCACAAATTAAAGTCAGTTTATTCCATATTTCTTTTGCAGATTTGCAAGATTTGACTTTATTGAAGATTGCTTTGTCCAATGTCTTGTAGAGTATGTCCTTGGCCACATTGTCCAAGTTATATCTTTTCCTATCTTCAATTGTCCACTCGATCCTTGGTTTTTCAACCATTGGTTGGTCTTGCTTCAAAGAGCCCGCCTTCTTTCTCCTTCCCAAAATGCTTCTTCCTTCTGATCGTGTTCACTTTCGCATTTGCGGTGCCCATCCTCTATCACAAGCCACATTTCATCGTGTAATGCGGATAGATGAGCACGCATACGAATTTTCCAATCATCAAATTCTTCAACAAAGTGAACATAGGAATGCGCGTCGATTTTGCTTCCATGATAATAACTTTGCTTAAAATGAAAGATTTTGAAAATACAAGTGTTTAAAATCAGAATGGCCCGCCTTCCCGTTGATTGACGATCGTCTCCACAAACCAACACAAGTCTTTCCAACGTGTTTTGTCCTCACTCACGCGCACCGGAGCGGCTTTCCCAGGGGTCACCCATCATATAATTGCTCTCAGGGCCAAGCACGCTTAACTTCGAGTTTTTATATGATGAGCACGAAAAAGAAGATGCATCTTGTTGATATGAGTAGTACCTATCAAATCTATTAGGCTCTCCTCAATCAGTATAGTCCCATACCTACACAGATCTCGAATCTCCTCTTTTTCGGTGTGGGACCGGTTCATTCATGTCCCCCTCCGTCCGAAGCTTTGTTAGGAGCCGCTCCTTGTCTGCCTTCCTTTGCACCGCGATCACTCCCCCCTCTTGCCCCCGGGCATCACAAGCCCACCAGGCTTCCACTTGGTTCGTCCCCGAACCACACCTTACTAGGAGAGGTCCCGCTCTGATACCACTTGTAATGTGACCCGCCTTCCGGATCGACGATCGTCCCCACAAACCAACACAAGTCTTTCCAACGCGCTTTGTCTCACTCACGCGCACCACGGGAGCGACTTCCCGGGGTCACCCATCATATAATTGCTCTGGGCCAAGCACGCTAACTTCCGAGGTTTTATATGATGAGTACCGAAAAGAAGATGCATCTTGTTGATATGAGTAGTACCTATCAAATCTTTTAGGCTCTCCTCAATTGTATAGTCTCATACCTACACGCCTCGAATCTCCTCTTTTTTGGGTGTGGGACCGGTTCATTCATGTCCCCCTCCTCCTAGAAGCCTTTGCCAAGAGCCGCTCCTTGTCCGTGTCTTCTTGCACCGGTGATCACTCCCGCCCTATTCGGCCCCGGCATCACAAAAACCTTTTTGAAAAGATAGAGATATAGTTCAAGAGCTTGTCATGAAGCCTCAATAAACCAACCGCTCGATACCACTTGTAGGTCCCAAGGGTGTGGGTAAAGTTTAGAAGGGAGGGTTGAATAAACCTTACCAACTTTTCGATTTTAGTTCTTTTAAAATTACAATTGACTCAGGGCAATTTGTGTCCTTGAGGGACAGCTAAGTTGGTTATTCAAATCGTTAGCCACTCAAATGCACTCGACAAGTTTGTTGATAGAATAACTTGGTTGTTTAACCTAAAATTAACTTGGCTGGTTTGGTTTTATCGTGGAAGACTTAACACACTTTGATTTGTTTTAAGCTTGTTTTAACACTTGATTTTTAGCACTTGGTTATTAATCGGTTGGATAGCAAGTATGATTCTAACAAAGAGATATAAGGTAAGTATGCAAGAAAATAAATATCTTTGAAAGTAAATGACACAAGTATTTTTATAGAGGTTCGAAGATAGGGTAATTCTTCTAATCCTCTCTTCTCCAACACCGGAGGAATCCACTAAGTAACATATCGACTTACAAAGTGGTGAACAATCTGAGACAAATTTGATCACACAGTTGGCTTCTCTTGCGACTCGACCTTCTTCATAGGGCAAAATGCTTGCTACTTCACTCACTTCTCAAGTTCTTGGATTTGATCACGTAGCCTCCAACAAACTTGATCTTGGATCGACCTTGAACCTTCCTACAATCCTCCTTGGAAAGTAGACCCTTTTAACTCTTCAAAAGTTTCCTCTTCAACAGATTTGAAGTTGTCTTTCCTTCACGACTTGTGTTGAATCGATTTCCTTTGAGTTTCGTGGCTTGAGGATTTTCTTGAATGTACTTAAGAATATTGCGGGTTAAATGCTTAAATAATGCTTGCTTGTTTGTGGTTCGGGTGAACTTTTCTCAATAAATTCCTCGGCCTTTTATAGTGCACTTTTGAAATTTTTTCCGTTGAAGAGATATGCTAATTTCAAAAGTCATTTGTGTTCGTTGGCTTGTCTTATTTGCGAGTCCTTGATGTTGACATTTCCTCGTATTAAATGTCTTGCAAAGACAGATTTTTCTAACACACGGTGCGGGGGCTTCCCATTGGTTTATTCCTTTTGCACAAAACCGGGACCAACACTTTACACCTAATGACTTTGACATGTTACTATTTTGAGTAACATTCTTGACTTTAATCAATGGATCTAAGTCGATTTGTCTTGACTAGATCGTTTTCTTTACCCCGGTGACTTGAGTCGACTTCGGTCGTTGGATAACTCAACTCACTTGAACTTTGAGACTTGGCTTCTTGAGATAACTTGACCGACACTTCTTATAGTTGTTTCGCGGTGACACACCTTGATCGAGTTCCGATTTTCTTCTTGGCCATACTCAAATGTGACACACAATGAGTCTTCAATCCGATTCGAAGTTGACTTCTTGTATTCCTTGGCATAGGCCGACTTGACTCGGCTTTTCCACCTATCTATTACAATACAAATTACAAGGAAAATGGGTGCCAACTTCCTAGTTTAAGTTTTACGTGATATCATCAAAATCTACTTAATAAATTTCCTAACAAGTTTCAACACCTTTACAAGTCTCAACCTCCCGTTGGTCTTCAATACCCCAATGGTCTCTCTTCAGCGGGGGCATTCAAATCCCTTGACGTCTCGGTTGTCTTAGGGTCTTTTGTTCTCCCTTCGACACTCACTGTCTTAAGGTATTGGACATTGGCATCCAAAGGAGTCTCAACCCCTTGGATTGCACTTTCAGAGCCCAGAGTGTTAACTCCCGGGGCTTCACCATCCTTTGCCTCAACTGTGATAGATAAGCGATGTCATCGGCCTTCAAAGCGGTAGATATTTCGGCTAAGACAAACTCAACCGTCCGAGCTTCGTTAATGTCACTCTGTTGTTTTTCAAGTTCTTTCTCACCTTCGCCTCCTAACACCATTGATGTGTATCCCACAGCAACCTCCAACCCGACTGTGGTGTAGAGAGTTTCCCCCTCAGCTGGCACACCAGCTGAGTGAATAAGAGTGGGGTCACTCTGCTCCAGAGAAGCGGCTTTGTCCGTTGAGTGTTCATCAGCTGGGGCAGGTGTGAGAACACCTTCTTCAGGGGTTGGCTTAGCTTGGGTGCCCAAATTCCCATCTTCATCGCCATCACCCTGGGAGCCATTTTCTGATTGCACGGGGGGGCGTGTCTGCTACAATGCCCGTCGCAATTTGTTGTGCCACTTCCAAAGGATCAGTTTGCAGAAGAGTTTAAGAAGACTCTCCTGGACCTTCTAGTAAGCTTTTCTCGTGCATGGCTTTGGATTCCTGCAAGGCTTGCTGCAATTCCAACTTCTCAGCTGCAGCAGCAGGATCCATGTCTTCATCGCTGTCTGAGAACTGATCAAGATGCTCGTGAGTATGCTCTAGAGAGCCTGTAAATGCACACATCTTGGATTTCTCCAACGCTCGGGCTTGCTCGGCAGCTCTCTCCTTTTCTTCCTCTTTGAGAATGCGAAGGATGTCTAAGCAGTTTTCTTCATTTAGGGCAGGGCGAGTGGACATCATTTATGCGGAGGAATCGAGAAGCTCTTCTTCTTCTTCAATGAACTCGGGCGAGTGAATTGTACCCTTGAGTGATCCAACTTCCATGATCTCCACTCTCTTAAGCATCTTTGAATATCTGGATAAACTGGAGAATACATGATCGATCATCATCATCGTCATTTTCATCTTCACCTCCGCTTTTCGGAATGGGAGGCAAGAGACCTTACTTTCCTCGGATGTAGCAAAGATCGATTATAGGAGGGGAGACAACTCTTTCAACTTCGAGTTCGATTGTCTTGGTCCGCTCACTTTCCTCACCGTTTTCCTTGCACCGGATCTTGGATCTTGAGTCTCTCTTGACCATCATCATCAACCAGACTACATCAATTCATCAACAATTTCCGGAGATTGCTCTTCTTGATCACCAGCGAGCCTCGGTTTCTTTATCCAAAGTGATCGGATTTAGCATTGTCTTTTCAAGATCAGATTGCTTGAACATCCGTCTCTTCTTAGGGCGAACCAGTGGAACTTACGGTTCTATCTCACAGATTCATCGAAGTAGGGATTTGGAAACTCTTCTTAGAGGTAGTTTGCCTTCCTTGACTTGCGATCCTCTTCTTCTTTACGATAGGGGAGGGAATATGGTGTTTCTACTCTATCTCAACCAAGCGGGGCGGAAGTCTCGGCTGCGTGGGCGGGTGACTTGGCTGCATGGGCGGGAGCTTTGGACTTGGTTGCGGGAGCGGAGTGCTTTCTTGGGCTTGGGCTGCGGGCGGGAAGCGGAGGCTTGGATACCGCAACTCTCTTTTTTGGTGGAGGAGTCTCGGTTGCATCTTCGAGGATCGGTGATTCCCCTCACTTGGTATCGACCTTTCGGCATGGGCCTTCTTCTGGGCACCGGAGAGATTTGCCCTGAATATCTTCTTATCAACATGGAAGGGCTTTCCATGACGAAGAGCAATGCCCTTTACTTCCATAAGATGGCCAATTACAAGACCATAGCCCAACGAGCATCCAAAGGATCCATCCTCCTTAAAGGTCTTGTTCAAGACATTCTGGCAAAAAGAGTTTGTATAGAAACTCAAAGATTAACCTTCTTTCCTTGCATGATCGCAGCCATCACGATCAGCTTAGTTTTGGACAGCTGATTGAAGCTTCCAAATTTCATGTCAACGCATTTCGAGACGACATCCATCAGCTTGTGATAATCGTCCTTCAAGGAATCCTTCTTGGCAGTATAGACCACTTTTTGCAAAGACACACTCGGCTTGGCAATTTCTTTCCAAGCCGCAGGCCAAGTCTACATCTCCTCATAGATGTCCTTGAAGCCCTCCGCAGGCAACAAATAGTGCTCGGGCGAGGTCTTTTGCGGTCGGTTTGATGACCTTGTTGTGGATGGAAGATTTGATTTCGTCGTCCCCGCACTACGCATTTACATAAAACATGGCGACCTCCTCGAGTACGTATGAGAGTATTCCATTGTCAAAAAGTCCTTCAGGCCGGACTTCTCCAACATCTCCGCTATCTTCTTGACTAGGGTCTCATCGACACCCTGCTTGATCATTCCATCAAAATCCACCAAGCACCAGCAGTGTGGGTTTGCTTAGAGAGTTTCATGAAATCATATTTTGGGGCCATTTACGAGTTTTTACCGATTAAAGTACAAAAAACTTGCTTGAGAAAGACTAGGGTTCACACAATGTTTCAGAGAAAAATGATTCCTTTGCTTGAAGATGAATAGTTCGCGTGAGGAGAGAGAAATGTGAAGTTCCGTATATAAGGGACGTGAAAGGACATATTTCGGATTTTGAAATTTTGATCAAAATCAACGCCTAAGATTAACGCCAAAACCACATTTAATTCCCGCATTAAATGCGGCGACATTTATATCCAATCATATGGCTTATTGTGCGGCTTTTTTTGTATTTGTCATTATTATTACGCGACGTCATCCTTAAAAATATTCTCGCTCAATTAAAACAACTACGTTTTTGTCACTTAGATCATAAATGATTGAGCTTATATCCAAAGTGACTTAACTCAGCTGTCAGCTAACTTGATACAGTTGATTTCCCGATAAGGCTGTTTCACTTGGCTGAAATGTAAGACTTGCTCTGCTTTCATTTTCTCATCTTCTTTCTCTGTTGATTGAGTCTACTGAGTTTCAACTCAGCTCAATTAACCCTAACTCATTCTTGAGCTCTTGATTCACATAGAGGCTTTGTGAATATATCAGCTAACTGTTTATCAATTGAGATGTATTCCAAGGTGATATCTTTATTTTCAACATGATATCTTATGAAATGATATCTGACATCAATGTGCTTTGTTCTTGAATGCAACACAGGATTCTGAGAGATTGCAATAACACTAGTTTTATAACACATAATTGGAATTTCTCTTTCTTCAATATCATAAACTCTCAGCTGTTGTCTCATCCATAAGACTTGGGCACAACAACTGCCCGCAGCTATGTACTCTGCTTCAGCTATGGATGTGGCAATTAAATTTTGTTTCTTCTTGAACCAATAAACTAATCTATTTCCAAGCATTTGACATGTACCGAGGTACTCTTCCTCGTCAACTCTACATCCAAAGATAGTCTGAGTCCGAGTAACCATCGACTTGAATCTACCTTCTTTTGGATACCATAATCCAACTTCCGCATCCTTCAAATATCTTAGGATTCTCTTAGTCTGCAGTCATGTGGTTGTCCTTTGGTGCAGATTGAAATCTTGCACATACACCTACTACAAAGGTGATGTTTGGCACTGCTCTTTGTTAGATAGAGCAATGATCCAATGAGTGCTCTATATCCGGTTCGATCGATGACTTTGCCATCTGCATCTATGTCCATCTTGATCAAGTATTCATTGGAATTTTCACAGAAGACTTCTCTTCCATACCTAATTTCTTCATCAAATCTCTGGTATATTTTGTTTGACTTATGAAGGTTCCATCTTTCACATTTGCTTGACTTGAAGTCCTAGGAAGAAAGTCGGCTCTCCCATCATGCTCATCTCAAATTTACCTTACATGAGGTTTGAGAACTTGTCACACAGCTCTTTATTTGTGGAACCAAAAATGATGCCATCCACATATATTTGAGCAAGCGTATACTCTCTCCATCTTGAATTAAAGAGTGTTCTATCAACTTTGCCTTTGCACTACAAGAATTCCGCTAATACACAACGGATATAATATGTTGTGTATTACAATAATCGCCCGTTATCGTAGATGGTGTTGTAAAAAAGTCCGCTCAATGACAAATGTTTGAATCTGTTGTCGTTAATAGTAAGACAACGGGTTATAATCCGTTGTCATTGAGTGGACTTTTTTACAATACCATCTACGACAACGATCGATTATTGTAATACACAAATGATTATATCCGTTAATATTTTGAAGTATTACAACATTTTACAAGCCATAATAACCATTGTAATTTTGGACCGCATCTAATGCATTTTCTATTTGGTGTCTATTAGTTTTTCACCTGTGGTAATATAACTTTTGATTTCATATAACGCAAAAACAAAACACAATACAAGAAAGCAACATATAACTAATTAAAACAAAACATGACATCCAAGTGATTGTATCTAGTACATGTCCGTAAAATGTTTAATAAAATAATATCCATTTTTAACGAAACGTATCTAACAAGTATTTAACAAAATGTCTAACAAGTGTTTAACAAAACGTCTAACAAGTGTTCTCAAAGCTACACTAATTCTTTCATTAAGGGCAAATTTGCAAAATACTCCAATATCATGCTCACATAATTGAAGTTCATGCCTACAAATAAGAAGTATATATATCAATTTACATTAAAATCAGATTCACTCAATTAACATCTTCATAAATATGAAAATTTGCATAAAATTACAAATAAAATACCTATTCACTCATGTATATGGTCTTGGATGCATTCTGCCCACTCCGATCATTGATATGGTTTGATCTTCATATTGTGCTTGCCTCAGCAGAACAATGTTCCAAGTAGTGCTTAAGAGAAAAATCGAGCAAAGAAAGACATAGAAGAAATAATGTCGAGGATTAATTATGTACGGAGCTTATGTCCTATCATGTTTTCTAATAATATCATGTTGAACCACTCTACCCTCAAACATACAAAATTTAAAATCTCTTGCTAATAATACCATATCTTCACATTATGCATTCAAAAGGTCAACTTTTCAATGGATAAATATTCAAAGTTAATTATTTGGCTATGAGATTAAAAAATGAATTTTGAAAAAGTAATCAATCAAAATATACTTATATCTTGGAGTAACATGGAAATAAAGAAGCGGGTCTAGTCATCACTCATCAGTCCCTACCCAAACTATATATATGAACACTTGAAAACTTGTAGACATCGGAACTAAAGATATATCGGATCTAGAAAAAGAAAAAAAAAAAGTTCATCCCTAAAACTCTAGAAATAGAAGTATGACCAACCTCAAAGAAATTCAAGAATCAAAACATAAAGATCATTGCCTATGAATTGACAAGTGGTTGCTTCTATAAAAAAAAAAAGAATAAACAATATAAGGGTATTTTTAAAAGAGTAAGTCAAATAATTAGCCAAAAAAAAGAACGTTATTTACGATGTGCAAGCGAGAAAAGGTTTAAAATGTCACAATCATAGGGGCCATTAGACAAGTTTGATATCATCAAATACAAATGATAAGGACTTAAAAGAAGAGAATAGTTCTAAAACAATAGCAAAAGTAATTTCAAAGCTCATAGATCTCCTACACTCTTATATGAATAAACTACAAATTATAACCAACTGACAAAAAGTTGGTTTATGTATCTGTTGAAACCACATATGCCAAGCACAAAGATCAATGCAAAACTCGGAACTAACTCTTAACCCAACAAAACAAAGATCTCAACAATCTCGACTGGTTACCTAGAAGGAAATCTTGCTTGAGGAACAAAGGGAGTATAAGATGTCTCACACTAATTCCACATATTTTGTTTCATCAATTACGCTCGTCCTCAATTAAACTAGCGCTTTGTGAACCATGGAATCACTTTGCTTGCATAACGTAAACTCCATTTCCACTTGTGTTGATTCCAAGTAAGCTTCTCATTACTTTCCAAGCATCAAATAAATTTATATCAAAAGTATGTATGATTTTCCATTAGGAAGAACTAAAGGAAACCAACAAAGGATACCAAAGGACAATTTTGAAACTTATTGGCCAGTACCTTTAGGATTGAGTGGTCATATGTTCTTGACCTAAGAGCACCATAAAAGTCCAATGCTTGCCACATAGACAAAACAAAATGAGGAGAAAAACGTGAAAACATATGCATAAGGATATACATGTGGCTTCACTTTTACGTTAGTTTATTTTCTTATAGTATTCGTTGCTTGTTTTTGTTGTTGGAGTATAAACTTTTTATTAAGTCATTTTTCACAAATATCTATTTTTATACCTAACTTTCCATGTTACGAGTTACATTTATATAGAACCAAAACCAAACAGACTTGTACAAGGATTTGTTACAAGTTATTTGCACGTTTTGTACAAAAATTGCCACAAAAGTTAACACCACAGGGGTCCAAAGTTATGATCAATGATCACCCCGACATTCATGGCGAGCAATGACCATAGTCATCTACAACCGATATTTAGAAAAACTTAGACGCCGCAGATCATCCTAAACTCCAAAAAATTGATGCAAAGACTTTTAAACAATCATATCATATGCATCTTTTTGCTACGACGAATCCGGATAAAATGGCATATGAAGCAAATTAGATTTAGAAAATCATTATACAAGAAATAGAATAAAAAGCATAACCTAATTAAGAAAAACATGTAGCTCAACCTCTTCAATTGCCCAAATAATAATTTGTAATCTCGGATATTTAAGTGCATATACCAAACTAATGCTTACGAAAGACAAACATGATGGTACCTTGATTAGGAAATTTGCTAACAATGTTGACCACCTCGTCTCTTGTTATGCCATCTTTCTCATACATTCTCTCGAACAATGTTTACAATGTCATCTTGAGTGGGTTGCCTGCACAAGAGAATTTATCCTAAGAGCCAAATGCATCGGGATCATTAATTAGCCAAATGCATCGGGATACAACGTATAAAGATAAGTAAAATATAAAACCCTCTTATATATAACTCCAATTCCAATCACACAAACTTATACAAATCCTTATTTCAATTTTTTTCTTAGGATGCAAATGCAAGAGGCAAAGAAGAAGAAGGTAAAGAAAGGGTGGATCACGATCCAAGTTCGATTAGCCAAATCCAATAATGAAAATCAAGATTATGCTACATTTCACGGTATGTCATCTTAATTTCATACTTACGTAGCCCCTGTTTGAGGGCTTCTCGAGAAAGCTCGTGATATTTATGGCTACCAAACTAGCGGTCCCATAATTCTACCATGTTCGATCGAGGATTTCTTTGGCGGATAAAAGGTGCTAAAAAAACCATTTCTATCGAAAAAACCACATGGCCATTCTGACTTTATCTTTTCACCATTGTTAAACATAAATAATGTATGTTATATATATATATAGATTAGCTTCCTTGATTTTTAATTTACCGGATGCACACTCTACAAAGTGTAAGCGCATTTGACTTGTGTATATCTCTAAGTGAATCGAGTTTTCCTCAAGTATATATATATTAGATCTATTTCCTTAATTCAAGTCTTACAATCATATATTTTTTGCAAAAGGATTTTTTTCTTTTTTCAAGAGACCTAGAAATCAAATCCATACCCATAACTAGTAATATATTCATCATCACATTACAGAGCATCCGTAATGATTCAATTCAGTTCAACTCACATAATTAAATAACCACGCAATCGATGAAGCCATACTATTTCCTTATCGGTAACTACCCAAATAATTGTGAAAAATTCCAAAACTCGGACATCAAACCACAAAACACATTCCAAATCTGACAATAAAGATTCAAAAACAGAAGTTAGGGTTTTAAAAGATTTGGGGATTTTAGTGGATGGGGAAAACTCACCAACAAATCACTCCGAGATATGATGCAGCGTCCGAGCTCCTATTCACGGCGGTGGACGGCGGTCTTCTCTTCTCATTCAGCTAGGGCCGTTCTCTGTTCTTCTCAGCCTTCACCTTCTCGTTTCTCTTTTTTTTTATTAAGTTGTTTGAGTTTCTTAAGTTGCTGATACATAACTTTTAGATTGTGTGTTGCTTGATTAAGTTGCTAATACTCAACTTAAAGTTGCTAGTTTTTTTATTTATATTTATGTTTAAGTTGCTAAAGTAAAAAAGTCTAACTTTATATTTTTAGATTTATGTTTAAGTTGCTAAACCAAAAGGTTTAACCTATAAAGATTTGATAAAAAAAAAATATTTACAACTTACAACACTTTTAGAATTATGCTAAAGTTGCTAAAATAAAATTGATAAGTTAACTAACTTAAAGTGATAATTATACCATGAGATAAAAAATTGATAACAAAATAAAAATTAAAACTTCCAGCACTTTTAGAATTATGCTAAAGTTGCTAAAATAAAATTGATAAACTAACTAAAAATGCTAGTTATACCATTAATATAAATAATAAATAAGGACATGAAAAATGCATATCGACTCCGATTTATAACTGTTGTTAAAATTGTTGTCTTTAAGAAAAAAAATGACGCTAATTACAACAGTGTAACCAACCATTGACGAAAAGGACGAATAAATTTTGTCTTTTGAAAAATATTTGGCACTAATCGACAACGGATTACAAAAACATTGTCGTAGACCCGAGAAACGTGTTGTCGACAAATAAAAAGAGCGCTAATAGACAACGCTTCAAGAAAGTATTGTCTTAGGCTCGAGTGAACTCTTGTCGTTAACAAAAAATCCGCTCATTCACAACGATTTAACGAAAATTTGTTGTGAATGCTTATAAGGCCAACGACTAAGCTAAAATCTGTTGTCTTTGGGGTGTAGTTGTTGAGCATTTTTCTTGTAGTGTTGGTGAATCCATTGTCAGTTAGAAATTGAGACAATGTATCATATCATTCTCTTGGTGCTTGTTTCAATCCATATAATACTTTCTTGAGCTTGTAGACTTTATCTCCAATAGTTTTTACGCTCAAAACCGAAGGTTGTTCAACATAGACTTCTTTCTCAAACGACCATTCATAAATGCACTCTTCACATCCATTTGATACACAAAGAAGTTCTTATGTGCGGCATAAGCAAGAAACATCCTTATTGTTTCCAATCTTGCAACAGAGCAAAGGTTTCATCAAAATTTATACCCTCTTCTTGCAATACCCTTTGGCTACCAATCTTGCTTTGTTTCTTACAAATGATCCTTTCTCATTCATCTTGTTTACGAAAACCCATTTTGTGCCAATAACATTTTGATGGGTTGGCCTCTCTTAATTCTCATACTTTGTTTTTTTCAAACTGATTCAGCTCTTCTTGCATGGCTGCATCCAATGTGTGTCATCCAATGCTTGAGACACATAAAACAAGTGAACATAGCTTCATGTTGTGCTCTAGATCTGGTTCTTATGCCATCTCTAACATATCCAATGACTAACTCGGTGGATGGTCTCTCGGTCATCTCATATTAGGTTGGAGTAAGTCGGTGGATTTAGCCATCTCACAGCTAAGTTGTCTTGAACAGCTCTTTCATTTTCATTCAGATGTAGACTTTCCAGCTGTCTTTGAGATTCAGCTATCTCATCTTCATCTGGTTTGAGTACTCTTACTTCAGCTTCAACATAAGGACTCTTCTGTATAGTTGGCTAATTCAGCTTATCAGTTAACTCTTCAATGTCTTCTCCATTTACATTAGGTTCATCAAAGACCACATGGATAGACTCTTTTGTAACCATAGTCCTCTTGTTCAACACTCTATAGGCTTTACTCTCAGCTGGGTATCCAAGAAGATACCTTCATCAGCTGTAGCAACAAAAGCCTTTAAATTTTCTTTGCCATTGTTATGGGTGAAACATTTACATCCAAATATCCTGAAATATCCAACATTTGGCTTTCTCCCTGTCCAAATCTCATAGGGAGTCTTGGTCAATTGCCTGTTGATCATGCATCTATATTGAGTATAGCATGCTGTGTTAATGGCTTCAGCCCAAAATCTCTTAGGCAATCCAGCTTCAGCTAACATGGTCCTTGCGGCTTCCTTGAGGGTTCTATTCCTTCTTTCGACCACTCCATTCGATGTGGAGTTCTTGCGGTGATAACTCATGAGCAATTCCATTTTCAACACAATATCTTGAGTTATTATCCCATTGACAAACTCAGTTCCTCTGTCAGATCTTATTTTTATAATGGTTTGGCTCTTTTCATTTTGAACTCTTTTCATCAGCTGAGGTAACTTCTGCAAAGTTTCCTTCTTTTTACACATAAAGATTGCCCGTGTATATCTTGAATAGTCATCCACCACCACTAAGGTGTATTTCTTTCCACTTATGTTGGCTGGCTCAACTGGACCAAATAAATCCATATGCAACAGATGTAATATCCGTGTTGAAGAAAGACTTGACTTATCCTTGAATGAAGACTTTATTTGCTTTCCCATCCGCATGCATCACATATACTTTCTTTCTTGTACACTCGAGTCCGGCAATCCTTCTACAAGATGACTCCATGCAAGCTTGTTGATTGTCTTGAAATTGGATGACTCACTTCTTGTGCCCACAGCCAACTTGATTCGGTTGTGCTCTTTGCTAACGAGACAAGTGCTTGGTGTAGTAGTAGACCAATCTACCACATACATATTCTTCTATCATGATCCTTGCAAAGACTATTTCATTTGATTCAAGATCTTTGATCGGCACACTCCCATGTTGAATCCAACATTATAGCCTTTATTACAGAATTGGCTGATGTTTAACAAGTTGAAGTTGAGGCCTTCAACATAAGCAACATCTATGATTTCCAATACACTCTTCTTGATAGATCATGTGTCTTTGATTTCCCCTGGAGCTTCATTTCCTCCAAATATGTCTTTTGCACCTCTAATCTCCTTGAATCTTGACAGTTTTTCTTGTTTCTGTCATATGTCTGGAACAACCACTATCCATGTACCAGGTTCCTTGGCACTCAGCTGTTCCTTGAACCTGCAATCAAGGAACTCAGTTTTTAGGTACCCATACTTTCCTGGGTCATGAGGGGTTCGTGCTATAAGATAATCCAACCAACCTCTAACCAAAAGACTTGACTCTAAGAGGTTGCCATCTATCAGTGTCATAATCATAGTGCACATTAGCAAATTGCTTGGGGGTTTTAGGTTTATACAGCTGTCTCTTTTGTTTGTATGCCTGTTTTTGTATTTTAGCAATTACTTTATTGGGATAGTTGTGGTATTTATGAGTGTAGTGTTTGGGTGCATATGTGTGCTGATAATAACTCTTTTGCCTTTGGTATGACCTTTGTTGAGGTTTAGGTCTTTGCCATCTTGGCTTGTATTCCATAGGTCTTTGCTGATGTTTCACATTATTCCAATCAGCATAGTTTGGATAGTTTCTACCATTCCCATCATGTGTGTTTCTTTGATGAAATTTCTGGGGTTTCTGGTAGCTCTGTTTGCTTTTCACAGTGTATTTTCTGTTTGGAGTTCTTTGAGGAACTCGGTGAATTTCTTCTCGGATGTCCTCTCAAAGATACTCAATCGGTTGTTTTCCTTTCCCTTTGTATCCAAGGCGTTTGTTTGTGATTGTGCTTTGGGTGAGTGTAGGTGCAGCATTTGGTGTTTTAGATTTTTGAGATGTTTCATTGCTTGAAGATCCTTTTTCCAAAATCACTCATGGAGTTTGATTGTGCACAAAGGAATTAAATCCTATGCCTGTCTTATCTCCACATTCTTTTTGACTCATGATAAGATCATCCAATGATTTGGATGCCTTTGTAAATGAGGCAATCACAATTTTGAGATCTTTTTCCCTCTTTTCTATAGTAGCTAACTCTGTTGTGATCTTTGCATTTTCAGCCTTGAAAGATAGTGTTCTCATCACGGCTATATGACTCGAGTACTCGACTCTTTAGTCGGCTTTGAGTTTTGGCTTTTGAAATGGTTGTTTTCCTCATTTAGAATTGTGTGTGAGGATTTTATGTGTTCAAAATCTTTCATCATTTTGCCTAATGAATCATAAAGATCGAGTGGGTGATGAAGTGTGTGTATCACAATCACTATCAATTGAATCGAATGAGATAAGTTAGAGTGTACCTCATCTTCTTGATCCTGTTGATCTTGTTCTTTAGCCATGAGGCAAATCATAGCCTTTTCCCGAGAATCACTTGAGTAGTCGGCTTCATCGCTCTATGAGTCTCTTTGCTTCATTAGACTTGGTATCTCTCTGCAGCTAACACGACTTTCTTTCTTTTCTTGTCTTCTTTCCCCTGAAGACTTTTCTTTCTTCGTCATTCCTATATTTGTTGGTGATGGATAGAACAGTCCAATCAGATAGTGTCCTGGTTGTCTACGTTCCAACACGGGTTCTCGGCTCTTTGATCGACTCTTTCTATTCTTGGATTATCGTTCTGCGATATTCAACCATTTGATGCTCAACTCTCTTTGGCGGCTGTCTTCCTTGACTTGGAAGGAGTCAATGTCTTCGGAGGTTTCACCCTTATTCCTTTTATAGTTCTTATTAAAGAACTTGTTGAATCTTTTGACCATCGGGCAATTTCCTCATGGTATATGGCTTCTTTTGGTTCAGCTCTTTTCCATCACTAGCCATTAGTGCAAAAATTGTCTTGGAGTGCAGTGTCTCCTCTTGCTCTTTTCTTCTCGGCTCAAACTCATAGGCTTTAAGATCCGAGAATAGCTCATGATTGGAAGTTCTTGAGAGATCCATTGAATGTCTCGAGCCATAACCTTCATTTTCCATTCAACAGGGAGGATTCTTAAGATATTCATACACATTTCCTTTTGTGTATATTCCTTCCCAAGAGCGAAAGCTCATTTGTGATCTCAAATGAATCTGGTATCTAGCTAATCCAAGGTTTCACCTACAAGCATTTTGAAATTTTCAAATTTTTGAACAAAGAATAAGATTAGTTTATTTTCTTTAATTTGTTCGGATACTTTACAAATTAAAGTCGAAACATCCCAAATCTCTTTTGCAGATTTGCAAGATTTGACTTTGTTGAACATGGCTTTGTCCAACGTCTTATAGAGTATACCCTTGGCCACATTGTCCAAGTTGTATCTCTTTTCCGTCCTCATTAGTCCACTCGATCCTTGGTTTTTCAACCATGACTGGTCTTGCTTCGACTTTTTCACCTTCGATTCATGGGCTACTCTTCTTACATCGTGTTCATGTTGAGTATTTGCGGTGGCCCAACTTCTATCACAAGCCACATTTCATCATGTAATGCGGATAGATGAGCACTGCATGCAAATTTTCCAATCATCAAATTCTTCAACAAAGGAACATAGGAATGCGTATCAGATTTACTTCCATGATAACAACTTTGCTTAAAAATGAAAGACTTTGAAGCACAAGTGTTTAAAACATTTTTGAAAAGATAGAGATCTAGTTCAAGAACCGGTCACGAAAGGCTCAATGAACCAACCGCTCACGATACCACTTGTAGGTCCCAAGGGGTGTGAAGTAAGGTTTAGAAGGGGGGGTTGAATAAACCTTACCAAAATTTCGATTTAGTCCTTTTAAAATAATTCAACAGAGTTGATTCAAACAGCTGTGTCCTTGATGGACAGCTAAGTTGGCTTTTCAGCTAAGTTACCCACTCAACAGACCCGATAGAGTCATTTTGTTAGTATAACTTGGATGCTCAAGCCAAATACTTAACTTGGCTGATTGGTTTTTAACAACGGAAGACTTAACACCCTTAGATTAGATTTTAGCTTGTTTTAAACACTTGATTTTAGCACTTAGTTATTTATCAGTTGGATTGCAATTATTATCGTGAGATATAAAATGAATATGTAGGAAAGTAAATTTCTTTGAAAGTAAATGACACAAATATCTTATAGAGGTTCAAGATGGGGTAATTTTTCTAATCCTCTCTTCTCTAACTCCCCGGAGGAATCCACTATGTAATAGATCAATTTACAAAGCGGTGAATACCGAGACAGGTCTTGATCACACAGATGGTTTCTCTTGCGACTCGGCTTCTTGGGGTAGTTTGTCTTGCTACTTGACTCACTTCTCAAGTTCTTGGATTTGATCACGAAGCCCTCCAACAAACTTGATAATTGTTCGACCTAGAACCTTTCTACAATCCTAGATTGGAAAGTAGACCCCTTTGATTTCTTCAAAAGTTTCCTCTTCAATAGATTTGAAGTTGTCTTTCCTTCACTGCAAGTGTTGGATCGATTTCCTTCGAGTTTCAGGCTTGAGGAATTGCTTGAATGTTTTTGAGAATATTGCAGGTTAAATGCTTGAATATTACTTGCTTGTTCGTGGTTCAGTCCCTCTTTCTCAATAACTTCCTCAGCCTTTTATAGTGCACATTTGAAATTTTGCCCGTTGAAGAGATAGGCTAATTTCAAATGTCACTTGTGTTCATTGGCTTGTCTTGGTCTGCAGTCCTTGATGTTGACCCTTCCTCGTATTAAATGTCTTCGCAGCATTGCAGGTGCTTGACACAAGGTGCAGTGTTTCCCATTGGTTCATTCCTTTTGCATATTTCTGGGACTAACACTTTAGACCTGACAACTTTGACATATTACTATATTGAGTAATATTCTTGACTTTAATCAACGGATCTAAGTCAGTTGTCTTGACTAGACTGTTGTCTGTACCCTAGGTGACTTGAGTCAGCTCCAGTCATTGGATAACTCATCTGTCACTTCAACTTGAGACTTGGCTTCTTGAGTTGACTTGACTGACACTTCTTACATTGTTCCCAACTGACTCTTCTTCAGTCGAGTCCTTGATTTCCTTCATGGCATTACTCAGCTGACACACAGCAGAGTCTTTATATAGTCCGCAGTTGACTTCTTGTAATCCTTGGCATAGCTGACTTGACTCAGTTATTCCAGCCCTATCTATTACAATACAAATTACAAGGAAAATGGGTGTCAACTTCCTAGTTTAAGTTTTACATGGTATCATCAAAATCTACTCAATAAATTTCCTAACATCTCCTTCATTTCGCGAAAAATTTGTTTCTATGTAATAGTGATAGGTGTTTAGACTTTTAGTTTCTAATTCATGAGAGAGTTTAATGTGGCTTTGTACATGTTGAACGTTGTAAATAATTGATTCTATATGGAGGTTGGGGATCCCCTCAATTCCCCACCCATATGGGGGTTCATTCAAAAAAAAAAGAGTCTTTTTAATTGGACTATGAATTTATTTAATTTGGGCCTTATAATGAATAATTGGAGTTTTAATAGTTTAGAGTATTAAATCAGGCCCACATTATTAGTAAGTTAATAATAAGCTCATGTGCTAAAAACCTATTCTAATTAGTAGTAGGTTAAAACACGGATATAAGACACATAAAACACACAGAGAGAGAACACAAAATACACAATACACGTCTAGGAGAGAGAATAGAAATGGGCCTTCGGGCAAAATATTCACGGGATTCCAAATAACAAGGCCCATCGCGACCTTGACTAGAACAATGTGTTACCAAGTGAGCTCGTGTCCTAAGAATGTTTCATGGAACGAAAGGCAAAGTTTTATGCGAAAGAAAGTTTTAAGCAATGAAAGGAATGTTTTTAAGCAAGGAAAATATAAAGTCTTTTTAAGTTATAAATGTTAAGATATTGCATTAGGCATGCATCCATACATGAGATTACTTGTTGAGCTTCTTTAAGCTCATTCCACGATTATCGAATATTTTTCAGATGAGAATGCAAAAGAGGATGGAGATGGTTGGGTGCAGTGACTCGGGAAACCCATGTCAATGGAATTCTTTTATATTCAAAGTTTGACTTTTTAGTTCATTAAACGTTGGATGTCATTGTGTTTTCAGTATGAATGTTTTGGACTAGTAATTATTAGTATTTATTCTGCTGCAAAGTTTTGAACGAAGTAAGATTTTTCTTATTCCGTATTTTTCAGCATTCTTTTAAGTATTTCTATTTTAATTGCTTATTTTCCGCATTAAAACTCAAGTAAGCTAGAAAGGCGCTGCATTTTGTCTTTTATATATGTAGACGTGTAATTGTTTATGATAATTTAAGCATAAATTTTATTACTAATAAATCTGTATTTTGAGAATTTCTTTTAATCACTTAATATATATAGTTATAGTTTCTCAAGTACCTTATCAGCAATATAATAGGTGTGGCAAATTGTATAATCATCTTATGTTTTGTGTCGACATGATATTGACATGACACGATAAGCTCAAACATAAAAAAATGACATGATAATGGATTGTACACTTACAAAAACACGAACACGAACATGAAATTTTTTTGTTTTAATACGACACTACAAGAAAATTCCAGTTTACTGACAGAATTACCGACATAAATGATTTTGTCACTAAATTTTACAGTTACCTACAGAATACCTATAGAATAAAAAATATTATTTTCTCCCAAATTATATTGACAAATTACTGACAGATTATCGACAGTTTTTCAATTTACCAACATTTTTTCAGTTCTTGTGATTTCTTGTGAGGTATTTACCAATAGTTTTAGATTTTGTAGGCACCTACAATGATTTTACCTACAACAATTTTACCTACACTTGACAATTTTCTTAATACTTACCTACAGATTTTCCTGTAGGTAAACTGGTTTTTTCTTGTAGTGCGACACAACATGATTTGACACAATAATCCAAAAGAAAAGTCAGAACGATATGATATTACACGTTAATACACTATAACATATTACACGACATGACATGATAATAAATGATACAAACTACAAAGTGCCTAATAAAACATACAAAGGTCTTGACAAACATTTGGCCAATATCATTATCATGTCGACACAAACACGACACGACATGAATACAATGAAACTAAACATTAACCCATTTTTTGTGTATCATTCTTGTGTCGTGCTATCGTGTCTTGTCAAGAATTACTGTTAATTAGCAACACTAGTGGTAATTATATATTTTTACGAAAGGACCACCTTCTGCCTATGTACTACAGCTACAGTGCCAATGAGATTTCCAGACATTTACACTACTACGCATCAAACAGTAAATTCAAAAGAGCAACTGCCGACGGTGCAAATACATATCTTACATAGAGATAAAAAGGATAAACATAATTATATATACATAAAGAAACAGACAAACAAATTTAATGCAGATCAAATTAATTAAACCTGATCTAAGTGGAGTAAGCGAGGGACATTCTTTTATATTATTTCGTAACAAAAACCGAAAAAAAAAAAAAAAAAAAAGGTCGGACTAAGGAGATAGGATAAAATTAATTTTTTAAAAACCAAAACTGCAAGAAAATTCCAGTTTTGAAATGATTTTGTCACTAAATTTTACATTTACCTAAAAATTATTATTTTTGTTGGGTAAATTTATATCCGGAAGGTTTCTGTTTAAAAAAATGGCTAAGTGTTTGGGTTGAGTCGATGCCTGAATTGGATTCAGTCTCCGCAATACGAAAAATGCCTCATATACAAAGTGCTTACGGTTCCCGCGTTCGTCCCTAAGATACAATGACTTTTACTATTCCGGTTTAGCAGCACTTGCAAAAATCGTAACTACAACGAACAACAATAGTATTTCAGACTTTTCAAGCTTTTGAACAGGAGGAATGTCAATATGCTCGAATGCAAAATGACCATTTATTATCTGATGATTTTCGTGTGTTTTTCCATCTGCAGGGGTCAGATATATATAGGCAACAAGGTGCCCGTATGGAAAGATCATGTCTTTTGGCTCAAAAAGACAGGTTTACACCGAACAGGCGCATCTATTCACCTTTTCGCATCGACGACGACGACACCGGCGCACGGCCCATGTGTGTGCCCGCGTGCGTGGATGCAAACGAAAATGACAAAGTCTTGACTTGATGCACGACCCGATTCAAGGGCGTGCGTCGCTGTGCTTGGATGCGAATAAGTTCATCTTGACACACGGGCCATGTGTCCGCCCGTGCTCGGATGCAAATACTTTCCCGTTGGAAACTTAAATCAATTAATTAAAAAATTAATTATTTATTTATTTTAAAGGTTTTTTGGACAAAAAGAATAAGGGCCTTGAAGCCCAGGCCCATGACCCAGACCGGGTCAGGTCGAGCCGAGCCGGCGGGCGGTGGCGGCGCGCGCGTGTGCTTTGAACCAAACCCACAAGCATGTAGGTCCTCACCCTTTTAAAAACTTGGGTTCCCCCAAGGGCCCAAACCCATAAGTCCAACTTGGGATATATCAAGTGAACAAACTTTGCCTCCTTTTTCTATGTGGGATGGAGCATTTCTCCTTCCTCACATTTCCCATTTTCCATACCATTTTCTAGTATTAAGTGGCTAACTTCTAGCATTAATTTCTCATTCACCCGGAATTGGTTTTGAGAAATTCCAAATGTTATTCTCATCTACTCTCTTAGTAGAATTTTTACAAATAATTTAATTCCATTTTTCACTAATGGAAACCACTTAATTATTTGGTCAAAATCGGGTCAACACCCATTTTACCAAAACAAAAATTCCAACAATCCCCCACATGAATGAAATTAATGCATGCGTGTATGCATATTTGCTTGAAAGTCTCGACGAACTGTTATTGCATCGGGATAGGTAGTTTGTGGCTTTGAACCTTCCTTAGTAAAATACTATCGGATTTACTAGCTGCTTAGTGACGCGATGCCTTAAACTACTCAGTCGTTTGTGTATACCGAGACAACAGTACTTACATAATAACAATTCTAACACTTGTTGTTCTCACGTTGTGTCCATTTCGGCCCTAGACCATATCTTAGATTCATAAGTGTTTCTTTGAAGCGGCCATTACTTCTCGCTTATATAGGTGATCTCCTATTGAAGAGTATCCTGCCATACTCCACCTTTCGGTATAGGAATCATTAAAAGTCTTAAACTTAACCTCACCACATTCAACAGGTTTCCATTCACTTGGATGTTTTGAGAATGAGCTAACACATTTTCCAAGTGTTCAAATGAACATTCATAACTTAGTTGTCCCATTGAACCAAGGTTTTGGGATCTCCAATTCACAAGGTTGGGTTACCGCTATGAACATCCTTTAGTTTGTAGATTTTAAACCCATTCCCCTTAATATTTTATACAATTGATCTCGATTTATGCCTTTTGTAAGCGGATCCGCAAGGTTTTTTTTTACTACGCGTGGTCAACCGAAATAACCCCATTCGAAATCAACTATTTATTGGTATTATGTCTTTGACAAAAATGTCTTACCTCTTTTCTTTGCAAGAAAAGACACCTTATATATAAATACAACATTCCTTGATTTAATGATCGTACCATCATTTATGTCAATAATGTTTGAATTTATTTTCTTGGGTGCTTCTACTTTTACCAAAGCACTCCCACACTTCAAAGTATCCTCATTTATGTGGTTTGCTAAAAAGTAAAGCTCCCCTTCCAACTTCTGATATCCTTGTTCAACACAGGATTATCCAGAACTTTTGTGGCTCTTGGCCACTTTATTTTATTATGTTAGAACATTGTCCCAATTATCTAGTTAGAATCTCGTTCTAATAGATTTCAGACCTTAGTCCCAACACCTGTGTAACCTTCGGTGTTATCACAACTTCAGCAACACTTCGGATTTAACTTGATAGTGTGTCTACCTCTAGTGTTACAACACTTTGGGCAACACTTTATGCAATTGCAGTTTTGTTCCCACAACACTTTTGGCAACACCTTCTATTACATTTAAAAATGCAAATGCAAAACTCCATTTGGTGTACCAAAAAGTGTGGTCACACCCCCACATTTGTCGATTTCCATTCGAGAATCCCGGTTGTCTTCCTCAATCCAAGTCGAACTATCAAATCCTCAAGCCCCATTTCCTTCTCTTGTGCTTGATGTATTTTTAAAATATTTCCACGATGGCGGTAATTGTTCGATAATTGCAACCACTTGAACGACTCACTCGAATCATCCCTTTAGACACTAAGTCATGAAGTATGATCTGAATTTCTTGGACTTGGCTAATCACCATCTTGGTGTCAACCATCTTATAATCCGAAATCTACCGACCACAAATTTCTTTGTGCCAAGCATTTTCTTTTTTATACTTCTTCTTCAAAGAGTCCCACAACTCCTTGGATGTTTTGAACAAACTATAGACATTGTAGAAGGTGTCTTCTAGTCCATTCAAAATATAGTTTCGACACAAAAAAATTGATGTTATGCCAAACATCCACAAATGATTCTCCGTTGGTTGTCGGATTCTTCATCGCCAACGGTAGGGGATCTTCATTCGAAATTGGGATAGACCCGAGTTGTCATGTAGAACAAAGATCTTTTGTTTAAGATCTCTTGAAGTTGACACCGAGAACTTGGGCGGCTTTTTCCATGAGCGGGAGCAGAGGCGACCATCGGTGTGAATGATATTGAAGCCATCGACTTGAATAGAAATATACTTTTTTGTCTTGCGATTGTTGGGTAAATTAATATCCGGAAGGTTTCGTTTAATAAAAATGGTTAAGTGTTTGGGTTGAGTCGATGGTGAATTGGATTCGATCTCCGCAATACAAAAAATGTCCCGTATACAAAGTGATTACGGTTTTGGCATTCATCCCTTAGATACGACGGCTTTACTATTTCGGTTTAGCGACTTGCAAAAACCGAGAACTACAACGAACAACAATAGTATTTTAGACTTTTCAAGCTTTTGAACAGGGAGGAATGTCAATATGCTCGAATGCAAAATGACCATTTATTATCTAATGATTTTCGTGTGTTTTTCCATCCGCATGGGTCGGATATATATAGGCAACAAGGTGCCCGTATGGAAAGATCGTGTCTTTTGGCTCGAAAAGAAAGGTTTACAATAACATGCGCATCTGTTCACCTTTCGCATCGACGACGCGGCCCATGCGTGGATGTGAACGAAAATGACAAAGTCTCGACTTAACACACGGGCCGTGCATCTGCCCGTGCTCAGATGCGAACAAGTCTGTCTTGACACACGACCCAACACACGGGCCGTGCGTCCACCCGTGCTCGGATGCGAACACTTTCCCGTTGGAAACTTAAATTAATTAATTAAAAATTAATTAATTATTTATTTTAAAAGTTTTTTGGTCCAAAAAGTATAAGGGCCTTGAAGCCCAAGCCCAGGCCCAGGCCCATGACCCATGACCCGGACCGGGCCGGGCGGCGGCGACGACGCGCGAGTGTGTGCTTTGAACCAAACCCGCAAGCATGTAGGTCATCACCCCTTTAAAAACTTGGGTGCCCTCAAGGGCCCAAACCCATAAGTCCAACTTGGGATATATCAAGTGAGCAAACTTTACCTCCTTTTCCTATGTGGGATGGAGCATTTCTCCTTCCCCACAGGGGGAGGATCCAATGAGACCACATTTTATGGTGAGACAGTGTGGACTAATCTCAACCCTCCCTAATTTACATCAAAGGCTAAGAATAATTTGGGATAATAATACATTAACCATTTAATTAAATCCTAGAAATGATAAAATTGTCAAAACAAACATGTGGGGGACCATCTAAATATGGAATCGCTTATCAAGATAGAGAAAATCACATGGGGAGAGAAAAATTACGATAAAATCGCACTTTGAGAGAAAGTCCAGCATGTGCTCGCCATGCAAATATGTTGTACATTTATCGGTGATTTGTTGTATACTTAACACTATTTTACTGCATACTAAAATGGTCAAACAAAAATATATGGGGACAAAAGTGAATTAAGAAATCGCTTATATATATATATATATATATAGAGAGAGAGAGAGAGAGAGAGAGAGAATCACACTCATTAATATGTGGGACTTTGTGGATTAAGTAAATAAGTTATAGAGAGAGAGAGAGAGAGAAAATCACGCTTATTATTGTACTTTTGTATATTTAACATATATTTATGTATATTTAACACTATTATGTTGTATATTTAACATATTTGTACTGCATATTACAATTGTCAAACAAAAATATAAGTATACAACAAAACATATATTAGTATAGAGCAAAACACATAAATATTGTGGTCATTTGTGTCGTTTCTTTCAACCTTAATATTGGCAACACTTTGCACACCACCCGAACAACGAGCACATAATTATGACCCCGAATTCTAACATTTAGAACTTCAAAGATTTTTTAAAATTGGTATAAAAGATTTCATCAATCGGTTTTCACCTTTCATAAGGGTCTTGTCCGAGCCTTTTTTTCTTCTTTTTTTTTTTTTTTTTGAAAAATGCAAAGTTGGTAATTTTGGTCATGTCCGATTTGTGTTTTGCAAATGTAGTCCTATAACTTTAAATTATCGCAGTTTTGGGCCTGAATTGACTGGAGCAACAAAATTCGGCGATACAACATCACATGAGGGGCACATGGCCCTTTGTAAGGCTGAGTTAGACTCGTCCTAGTCCATATAGATCCATTTTTTCATCTGATTGAGTCAAATTGGTCCTGTAACTTATTTTAACTCTTATAAAGAAAGAAAAAACAAAAATCAGTCAGCCAAATTGGGAAAATTAGTCCTGCAATTTTTTTATCTCTTATATAAAAATGAGTAAACTAAATTGGCAAAATTTGTCCTGCAACCTTTTTAAATCTTAAAAAAGGAAATAAAATTACATCACCATCATCTTCTTCCACAAATCCCCCAAATCGACAAATCCCAAACCCATATGTATATACAACTATCAATATCGCAACTCGGAGAAGTCAAACAATATTTTGGCTAGATGCAATATAAACCAAATAATCAATCAACATAAAATTCAAGATGTAGTATTTTTTAAAGCAGGAATTGAGAATAACAATGTCAATAAAGATTTGATTAGTGATAAAAATCAAATTCTTAAAACTTTACGGTTATGGTTTGAGAAATACCTACGGTAGTCTATCTGTAATTTGTTGATAAATTTTGAGAAAAAAACATAACTAATAAAATGATATATGCATATATTGCGAATTTTTAATTTTGAATTTGGCCTTCACAAATCTTTATTATGATAAATGAATTAGTATTTACCTTGAAAAAATAATTAATCGCAAGATATATACTAATTTATATATCATACAACCATTATCTATTATTTCATTTTACAAATACACGCTAATATTTGTTAACAACATAACATGATCTATATACAACATTAATTAATAAAATAAAATATCTTTTTTTGCAACACAAAAGTCCAAATTGAACAAAAAGTTGGAAAGGTACAAGTTTTGTTTTTTTTTTTTTAAGAGTTGACAAAGTTGGAAATTTTTTTCTTTTTTTTTTAAGAGTTGAAAAAGTTTCGTGACCAATTTTGCCAATTTGGTTGATTTGCTTTTTTAAGAGTTAAAATTAGTTCTGTGACCAATTTTGCTCAATTACATGAAAAAATGGGTCCATGTGGATTAGGGCGGATCCAACTCGGCCTTTATAACGGGCCATGTGCCACACATGATATTTTGTCGCCGGATTTTGTTGCTCGGTCAATTTCGACCAAAATTACAATAATTTAAAGTTATAGGACTATATTTGCAAAACACAAATCGGACAGGACCAAAATTGCCAACTAGGTACAGTTACAAGACCATTTTTATATTTTTCCCATTTTTTTTTCTCGTTTATATTTTGGAGTTTAAATTTGAGAAATTGCCAGAAATACCTGCCTTTTTGGAAAAAGGACACTGTTTACACTCCGCTCACTTTTGCACCCTGCCAGTTGACTTTTTTGACTTTTGTACCGTCCTACATATTTTTTGGTTATTTTTATGCATGTTTCGATTTTATTGTTACTATATAGTTTTATATGTTATTTATGTTGTTTCGATATTGTGTATATTTATTTTTTGATTGTTTTTTGTGTTGTTTTTTTATTGTTTCGTTGTTGTTTCGATGTTGCAATACAACTTTTACTTATTTTTTATGCTCTTTTTTCATGTGTTGATTTTTATATTATTTCTTTTGTTTTTGGTTGTTTTCTATAATGATTTTAATGTTGTTCTGATGTTTATTTTATTTCCATGATATTTTCAATATCTCAATGTAGTTTTTACCTATTCTGAAACTCTTTTTACTGATGCGGTGTTTTCTATATTGTTTATATTGTTTCTATGTTGTTTCTATACTATTTTTAATGTTCTTATGATATTTCTTTGTTGTTCCAATATCTCAATGTAGTTTTTACATATTTTAAAACTCTTTTTATTATTGTGGTATTTTCTATATTATTTTATTGTTTCTAGGCTTTGTTTGTATATAGTTTTCAATGTTGTTCGTTGTTTTTCTTAGTTGTATATAAATTGGAACAAAAATTGAATTGTGTTTTTATATTCATTTGTTGTTTCTATATTATGCGTATATTTCTTGATTGTTAAGATTTCGAGTATAAAATTAATTATTATGAAAGTAATTATTTTTTCACCAAACTTTTTTTTAATGAAACATGTTTGAAACAATCATGAAACAACAACGTAAAAAATTCTAAAAAATTGGTCGGGCGTAAAATGTCCAATAAAAAAGCGGGAGCGTAAAAATATTAGAAAAAAGCCTGGGAGCTTTTCAGTAATGTTGGGCAATTGTATCCATAACCCTTTAAATCTATATTATCTATATATATATTAGCAGAAGCCCGGAACTTTTATTTTCCCACTCTTTTTGCTTATTATATTAGGAAACAACTGTAAATATTATAAATGTTAATTATTATAAATTCTTATATTAGGAAAATATTATAAGAAAATCGTTGTAATTATATAAATTAGGAAAATATTATAAGAAAGATTGTAAATGGCATTCCTACTTTATATGTATATAAATTAGGAAATATATATCATAAATGGTATTCCTATTTTATATGTATAAAAATTAGAAAAATTTATTTACTGGTCTTCCTACTTTATACCAAAAGTGAGTCTATAGTATCAATTTTACCTATATATAATATATAAATTTTAAAAATTATAAATAGTATTTCACCATAATTGATATTAGTATATGCCATTCTTCTTAAATATATATCACAATGATGTGTTGATTCTATACATCATATCTTCATCAAATATATTGTTTATTTATTTCAATGGTGTCGATGCAATTTTCTATAATATAATATTAATTAATCAAGTTTTAAATATCGATGCCTATTCAAACTTTCCTAAATTGTTTAATAATAGTTAAAATAGACGAATTATGATTTTATATATCTTTCACCATTGAATTAACAACGATTTTATATTCAGGATTATTTTGGCAAACTTATTATTTATGCTAAATCCTCTTATATTTATAGTACTTAAATTGCATTAGAGAAACACTTTGATATTGTTGATCCTAAATTCAAGCATAACCACCAAATATGGCTTCATCTTCATGTTCCCCTCTATTTCCATTTTCATCAAGTGTCCCGCCAATATCGACAAAGATTGAATCCGAATTCTACAATAAATAAGAGTTTTTATATAAACTATATTGTAGATTTGTACGGATAATATTTCGTGAGTTTAATTTTTGATTATTCTTGATAGTTTTATTGTATTTTTTAAGTTGTTTTTTGTATGGTTTGTTTATTTTCTTATTATTTCTCATACTAACATATTTTCTCTCACAATATAATACGGGTCAACATTTCTTGTGTCAACATATATTTTTTTGTTCATATATATAAACTTCTATCCCTACCAACATTTTTCTTTTGGTTATTAGGTTTATAGTTTTGATTCGCAATTATTGTTTTGTTTTTATTCGAATTTTTTTATTATTATTAGTTTTATAGTTTTGATTCGAATGAACTCCTATCTACTTATTATAATGGTTTCTATATTGTTCAATTAGAAATTCATTACAAATTATAATTACATTAAAGTTTTTGTGTCGTCTCTTCCATGCAAATTTGGTAGTCAATTTAATGGTCTTACACCATTAAATTGTGACATACATAATGTGAACGGACACACTTAGATGGTCAAAATGGTCACCCCTATGACGGGTTCTATTTCTGAGATGGATGGAGCAAATTCGTCCATGTTAACGAAATTTCGGATGGTGAAGTGTTGATTTTCTTTATCGTGCCAACCACGATTTTGATGTGTCAATATTTTCTAATGATGATTCATGAGAGATAATTGATGTGTAACCTACTATACGTGTATTTGATATAAGTTTAGGTAATATATTATAGTTTAAATCATACATATATATATATGATATTTCTATATAATTATAAATTAATTGATTAATCGATTGATTTAATTAATACGTGTGCAACAGCATCGATGATTCCGACGAATGACAATGATGACATTAAGGTGGATCTTTGTTGAGAATCGCTTTTCAATTGATTCTATCAAAGTCACATATAAATAAACTTCGCTTGGTAAGTATTTACTCATATATGTATATATGTGTGGGTGTGTGTGTAAGTTCGCGATATCTTATGTTTATTTAGTGGTGAGATTTTTTTTTGTTAATACTCTTCTTTATCAACAAATCTATACCTATGAAGTTTTGGAATGATTTTATCAAGGGTACACACAAAGATTAAAACGATGCAATTATAAGGCATAATGGAAGACAATATTGTGTCGGATTAAAGCAATAGAAATCCAAAGATTTTCATGCAATGTGGTTGCCAAAATTATAATTGTTGTATACAATTAATAAATTGATGATATTTAATCCTATAGATACAATAAGTATTTATTATTTTTCTAATCAATCTTATGGATACAACGAACTATTAAATGGAATTTTTAAAATCCTTGGTATAATAATTGATGGTATCTAATTGTACTTTTATTCATAGACAATATCTATTAATATTTTATTAATCGAATTTGACAAAACTATGTGAGCGGATAATTGACAAGATATTTAAGAAAAAAATGAGAAAATTGCACTTTAAGATTAAAAATTTATTAATCTAGCAAATATAATGTATTATTTTTAATTAAAAAGACAATAATTGGTTAATGGATCATTTTTTCTATTTATAAGGGAGTATAATTGTATAATTGGATAACATCGTATTAGGCTTAATAAAAACAATTGATTGAAAAAATTTAAAAAAAAAACTCAAAATGGTAACAAATATTTTTTGCTCGGAAATATTGTGTATATCTCTTTCATATATTGATTGAAATATTTTTTTCTGCTGCCAATTTTCATTTATATTTAAATTGACTTTGATTATGGACTTTTTTATGGATGATTTTGAAAATATTTTATTATTAGTAAGATGTTTGATTTTTATATCATGTTTTTGAAGAAATATCTGGATTTTTATTTCATATTGATTCAATTGTTGTTGCAATATTTATTTATTATATTTGTTTTTGAAATGTGGTATTTTTAGAGTGTTAACAAATACTAATTAAGTTCAGTCTAGAAAAATGAATTATCTTCTAAGTGGTCCACTGATCAACATTGGTGTTAATTTGATGATAATTTGCTTAATTAACAACTCTAATTATTATCGAATAAAATTAGTATATATATGATAAAACTAAGGCAACTCAAGCAGGAAAAAAAGAATAAAAAAAGAAAAGATATAAAATAAGATACATTTTTGGACAAATCAATCCAAATATTCTCTTAACCAATGCATATTTTGGAGCTATCCAAAATTAGCAGTGCTTTGATTTGGTAAGTCAATGGCAAGATTCTTTAGCAACATAAATATTTTATTGGCTAATTGTTTTTTGGGTCATGATTATAATATATTTTGAGATTTGAAAATTTAACTATAATCAATCGTATAATTGTCCTACACAATCATTAAATTGATCGTAATCATTACTATAGATACAATAAGTATTTATTATTATATTTATCCAATCTATCGATACCATCAAACATTGATTGAAAGAATCTTAAAATTAAGCCTTTGGTAAAACAATTAAGTGTATCTATTTATATTTTTAACCGAATTTGACTATGCTACACACAACGGATAATTTACAAGAAGTTTTACAAAAATTAAGAAAATTGTACATTATGATTAAAGATTTGTTAATTTAGAAAAATATATTAACTTGAAAAAAACAATAATTATCAATTCGAGTTTTTTTTTTTAATTTCTAATGGTGTACAATTTTATGATTGGACAACAATATATTATCTTAATTAAGAAAAACAACTAATTAAAATATCTACAAAACTAAAAATGGTAACAAATAATTGATTGTTTGAAAACTATACATATCTCTTTCATATATTGATATGAGATTCATAAAACCAATTAAATTGGCATTAAATAATTGACATGATCAATCAATACTACATTAGTCTTACAAAACCAATCATATAATTACTTAATTGGTATCTATAATCAATTAGTATTTATTGTTTTTTATAGTTTATTAACTATAACTCTAGAAAACAATCATAGAACTGATGGTGCTTTACTTGGTAAATCAACAAATCAATATTGGAAGATGAAATAATCAATGTATATTTTGGAGTTATCCAAAATTGACGGTGTTTTGCTTTGGTAAGTCAATAGAAAGATTTTTTGTAACGAAAATAATGTGTTGTTAACTCAATATATGATAATTAATAATTATATTGTCAATCAATGCCATTAAATAAATTGTTGTAAAATCGAGTTATATAATCATTTATATAGGATTAATCGATTGATGTTACATTTTAAAATAAACTTCCCGATTAAAAATTTTTGGATTGTCAAACTTACCAAAGGTATTCTATCATTTCTTTTGATTGATGAGCGATTCACATCAATACATTGTTGATCAAAATGGGAAAACTCATGGGGTTTACATACATCTATTGAAAATAAATGTCAAATAATGAATATTGATATCTATTGTACTATTTCTATACCCTGTTTCAGTTATATCATGTTTATGTTCGTAAGTTTTTTAGTGGATTACTATGATAATCTTTTGGTGTAAAATTTATGTTAATACTATTAATGTTTATATCAATGACATAATAGTTCCTTTTAAATTTTATTCACGATTTTTCTACCATATTATTTTAAATAATATCTCAATTTACATTTTTGATTAAGAATGTGAAATATTCATTTTTTCAATTGTACAAGTACAATATAAAAATACATGTCTCACAAATTATATATAATTATTTATAGAGAGGTGTATAAGAAAGAAGGGATATATAAAACAATAATTTGGTGACACACTATTGAGGGATAATTAAACGAGTTGAATTAGACATTTAAGTTTATAGTTAAAAATATAAAATTGATGATAATTTTTGTTTATAATAACCTTATACGAATATTACTATTAATATAAAGTAATAAATATCATTTCATGTTAATAGATATTATAAAATACACATGCAACGCACGGGGTGAATTACTAGTATATATAATAATAAGTCCGAAACAAAAAATTTCTCGCTCTTTTTGCTTCTTATATTTGGTAATATTTTAAATTAGGAAAATATTGTAAATGATATTCCTACTTTATATATATATGAATAAATTAGAAAAATATTGTAATTGGTATTCCTACTTTATATGTATAAATTAGAAAATTATTATAATGCATTCCTATTTTATATGTATGAAAATTAGGAAAAAAAATCTCGCTCTTTTTGTTTCTTATATTCGGTAATATTTTAAATTAGGGTTGTAAATGGTATTCCTACTTTATATGTATATAAATAAATTAGGAAACTATTGTAAATGGTATTTCTACTTTATATGTATATAAATTAGAAAATCATTATAAATGGTATTCCTATTTTATATGTAGAAAAATTAGGAAATTTTTTCCGCTCTTTTTGCTTCTTATATTCGACAATATTTTAAATTAAAAAAATATTGTAAATGGTATTCCTACTTTATATGTATAAAAATAAATTAGAAAAATATTGGAAATGGTATTCCTACTTTATATGTATATAAATTAGGAAATTATTATAAATGGTATTTCTATTTTATATGTATAAAAATTAAGAAAATTTTATAAATGGTATATATATAATGGATATATGAATTTCGCCCAAAATTTTCCCGCCTATTTTTACTTCCTAAATTTGGAAATTATTTTATTTGTGAAATCCTAACCGTATATTTTGCAATCTATATTAATCATAATCTTAAACATTAATATTGATATTTATAAATAGATATGTGGATATATATATATATATAGTCAAAGATTAGATACACAAATTACCAATAACAATTATTTATAGAAAATATTGTTCATTAAGTAAATATGCAATAATATTTGTTCAAATATTATTTTTCATGAATTATGAAAAATATAAAATGTATTCCAGCTTAATATTATATCAAAAGTTGCCAAATTTAGATACATCGCTTACAAAACAATTAATTATAGCTAATGTTTTCTTCAAAGGTACTTTGCCAGCTTATTATTTATGTTAACTTAATTATATTTTATATAAAATCCTCTCATATTATACTACTTCAATTGTTTTAGAGAGACACTTCACAATTGTTGATCCTAAATTCAAAGCATAACCAGCAAATATGATTTATCTTCACATTTTTCTTTATTACCGTCTTCCTCAAATGTCATGCCAACGTCGAAATTGAACTTCGATTCTCGCACTAAATAATATTTTTATAGTCCATCTTGTACTTGGAACTACATGGACATTTTTTGGTCGATGTAATAAATAAATTTTGCTTCTTTTTGTTTATTCCTTTTATTTTTGTTGTATTTGTTTTTTAAGTTACATTTTTATTTTGAATTATTCTTATTTTGAAAATCAATGTTTAAATCTAGATTGAGATGATAATCGATAATATCTTTCGAACAATAAAATTATGTAACCTCTCTAGAGTGTATGATAGCATCAATTGTGCGATAGACACGATAAACAACTATTCCTCTAAAAGAGATTATCGAATTTGATTTTACAACTCAACTATTTGGCTTATGGATTAAATTATTCTCTTTGATTAACAATTAGCTAATTAGTATTTCAAACAAATCCAAATACCAAAGTAATAATGGTGGTAAATTAGTATTAAGTATTTCCTACTAACAATATATTGACCATGCCCTATTAAAATATATATATATATATATATATATATATTGACCATACAATAACATTTTAGTATATGATATAATTTAAGATGACTTAATTGAAAGTGAAATAAAAAAATACAAGATACAAAATAAGATACACAAATTTGGACAAATCGATTTAAAAATTCTCCTAAACAATGCATGTTCGAGTTATCCAAAATTAGCAATGATTTATTTTGGTAAGTCAATGACTATATATATTTTTTTTGTAAAAGCAATAATTTATTCGCTAATTGATTTTCCCGCCCATTTGCACCGACTAAATTTATAAATTATTTTACTTTGCAAAATCCTAATAGTAGATATTGCAATAAATATTAAATGGAAATTCTAAACATTACATTTTCGGTATTAATATATATCCAATATCCTAAAAATACATAAAATAAATCAAATCCCCTTAATTTGCGACTCAACAAATCGTCTTTAATATCTTCTCAATTCACTCTTCATACCATCAATCAAATTTAGCCGAATTATAAGGGAAAAATTCTTGAAATAAAATTATATATATTTATAAATTTAAAACTATTGATTTAATAATCAAGAAATGAAAACGTTTAAATTAGATTCGAAGTCAAATATTATTTCATCAATATACGATTTTGTAATGAATAGAAAGCCATGATTTTTTTCAAGATATAAGTTATTTTGTTAAGTTCATTGTATCAATATATCAACCAAATATCAAATTATAATTGTATTTATCAAATATCAAATGCTAATTTAATTATAACGATAATATTTCTTTGATTTGAGCCAATATATCTTAATGAAATAACTTATATTCTATTATTCTATTATAATATATATAACTATGTTTATATCAAAATCCAATAAAAGATTGGTGTACAAATTTTGAAATCAAAACCTCACTTTGAGTGACTTTCTAAATGAAGCATTATCTTTTAATTAAAAAACATGAGCACACCGGTTATTCTTCTAATCTTTTTACAATCTACTTTTGTTTTAGCAATATATAGTTTAAATTTACGAATTTGTTTAAATGTACAAATTTTGTCACCTTAAAGGACAAAAATATAGGGAAAATAATTTAATACTTAGATTTTTTTAATTCTATAATTTCTTGGCACCTTCTATTTATGTGTACCATCCAACTTCTTACAAAACGAAGGAAAAAATAAGAATTTTTGGTGAAATTAACCCCAAATTCTTTTGAACAAGAATCTTGATATATTATTCAAATTTGTTATTATAAATATAGATAAAATACTTAATATTAGTTAATATATCCACTAAAAATTTTTTTGTTTGATTTTACTAAATATAACAATTGAAAAAGGAAAATAATATAGAAGCAACAAACACGTGTGCAACACAAAAATTTGCAATGTCTATTTATATTTTTAATTGAATTTGACAATGCGATACGGTTAGATTATTGAAAATACATTTCGAAAAAATTGATAAAATATTACATTAATATAAAATATTCATTAATCTAGAAATGTATTATCTTATAATAAAAGGACAATGGTATGATTTCTATTCTCTGTTTCATTTATATCATGTTTATATTCATAATTTTTAGTGCATTATTATGATATTGTTGTAAACTTTATGGTGATATATACAACTACAGTTTATATCTAATGAACTAATAATTTGCTATAAATTTTTATTCATGATATTTTTTGCCATATTATTTGAATAATATCTCAATTTAAATTTTATCAATTGATTATAGAAATCTTTATTCATTCTTATTATAAAAGCTCATAGTCAATAGCATAAAAATATCTATTTTATAGCTAGCATATTTACATTGCATTCGAGCATTTTCTCTTTCTCATTAGTCATTATAATTAGAAAAAATACAAATACACTATTAACAGATTATTATCTTGAATTATCCACACATTAATTCTATGATATAAAACCGGTCTAATTTAATTTTTTTCCCACTAAATTATAGACTTTTTTCATTAATATATTATTTTTTAATTATTTTTTAATCGAATTTAAAAAAAAATATATTGATTTATTTTATTTTTACAATTAAGAATTTATTAATTAAATTTAAATAATAATAAGTTATTTAAGTAATTAAGTTTATTTTTTAAAATTAATAATTCTAATTAAAACTTAACTTTTAACAAAAATTAAAAAATCTTGTGGCCATTTTCGTCCTTAAAAGTGAACAGTACCAATTTATAATAAAAATGTGACGTATGGGTACTAAATCGATAACTCCAAAATGTCAGGTTACCAAACCAAAAAAGTGCCTATAGGTCGAGGTATTAAAAATCAATAACCCTAATAATAATAATACTAATAATACTAATACTAATACTACTACTATTACTACTACGAATATAATAATATGCATTTAATTTATTACTCGACTTTGTCTTTGCATCATTTGTAATGTTTTGGTACTTTGTATGTGTGCGAAAAATTTGAATTATCGGATCCACATCCGCATATCACCTCTCGGAAAAGTTCAAGAAACCTATAAACAATGAAAATTTTAAATTGAGCATTATAACTATCAATTTCAAGAACCTTTTTCAAGAATATTTCAAATGATATTTATTTACTATATTGTTTGGCCTCAAACTCTTTTATGCCGCCAACTATATTTGTTGGATGATATTTTCTACAAACAACATCAATCGAGAAAATGTCAAGGTATCAAGTATAGACAAATTGTTTTGATTAATGTTATTATATTAAATTATCAAATTGTATTATATTTAATCGACCTTTCTAATTGATCAATTTGATATTTTCTAGAATCGAATTTCAAATTTAAGTCAATAATTAAAAAATATAAATTTTATATATAAACATTTGTTTTTATTTACTTTATATAAATATTTCATTCCCTGGACGTGTTCATTGAAATTGCATTTTCACACGAAACCCCTGTACTAATCGAGTTGTTTATCACAAGTGAGTTGTTGTTTATCTTCGATTCATTAGATTCTAATCCGGACACCTTGCTCTCTTCACAAACAGAACACACACCATAGGTGTACACTCCAAAACTTTTGCCAAAGTCCGTCGGCGATTTTTCTTCTTTGAAAATTCATGAGAAACCCGAGATCTTTTTCTCCTCGGGGACGATTCAACGCCCATCCCCAAGTCCTCAAGTCCTCTCATACGCTTTACTCCTTCTGTTCCATCGTCCTCCGAGTCACTGGAGTTCTCCACCGTTTAGTTTCTTCCTTAATTGCGTCTACATGATCCGGTTCTTGAACGAAACACCAGACGAGAGCAGTTCAGCCAAATCAGAGTTGTTTTACGAACAACTCAAATCTTTGTTAATATCTTCACTTTCTTCACTAGGTGGTGATTCATCAACAAGATGTTGCTCCTCGTCTTGGGTATCTCGTTTAGAAGGCAAGTCTGGGAAGTCTTTCCCAAGATGGGCATTTTCCAACTCGAGTGCGTGGAGAATGGCGTCTTCTCTTCTTCGCGTATTTGACGGCCTTCTTAGAAAGATGAGACGAGGATGCCTTAGCTTTCTCGATGCAATCGTCATACTCCCCACAAAAAGCTTTCACTGCGTTTGATTTCTCTAGATTGTACCGAGTCCTGCAAGAGTATTTGCAAGAACTCAAATCAAGTTACTACCAAAGATGAACGAAGTACGTAAATCTAGGCTAAGTTTGGTTTTTGTTTGCAACTTCCCATTTTCATTCCTCCAAAATAAATCCAACACCGAAAACAAAACACATCTTCGCTTCTCCGAGAACGCGAACTCGAACTACTCGGCTTTACTTTAGCTACAAGGACAGTTTCATCGACCTAACAAAGAAATAAACTACTACTGAATTAGGGTTTCCTATTTATTTCCAGTTCCTTATAGGCACCTCTAGAAAGCTTTGGAACGGCGCTTTCACTTACTCCGCATGTCTCGACATTGGACCTTCTTCAAACTGGCCTTTGAACTTTAGCAAATAAGGGCATGAGCAATGTGAATAATTCAATTTAGGTTTCGGCCACATCCTCCATCTAAAGCCATCCATCTTTGAAGAATCGGTGATCAAGTTTGACAAGGAAAGTATGAAGCTTCCCAACAAGCCCACCATTGTTGAAGCTTCAACCACCTACCCTCCCACATCCATCTATAAATAGGTGATTCATTCTTCAGTTGTAATCATCCCTTGTGAGTGAATATCACAGAGAGTTGAGAGATCCTTGAGAGTGATCAAAATCAATCCTTGAGAGATTGAGTGAGTTTTGAGAATTTTTGTGAGTTTGTAAATCTCCTGTAAATCTATTCTTGTGTGAAATAGAATTGATATTTTTCTCTCAAATTCATCCATTTAGTTTCATAATGATCCTTGTGTGAGAAAGGGTTGTCTACCCCGATAAAGAAGGAGCTTATCAATGTTGACAAGGAAGCCGCACTGGATCCTTGCAATCATTGTCTATTTGGTAAGCAAGAAAGAGTCTCGTTTAGTTTCTCTTTAACGAGAAGATCAAAGTTGCTCAGTTTGGTGCACTCTGATGTTTGCGGTCCCCTGGAGGTTGAATCACTAGCGGTAACAAATATTTTTCTCGACATTTATTGACGATGCTTCTCGAAAGTTGTGGGTGTATTTCAAAGACAAAAGATCAGGTGTTTGAATATTTCAAATTATTTCATGTCATGGTAGAACGTGAAATGGGAAAAAAATTGAAGTGTCTTCGATCAGATAATGGAGGCGAATACACTTCTAAAGTGTTCGATGCCTATTGCAAAACATATGGCATCCGACATGAGCAGACCCACGTACCCCTCAAAGATAATCGGTGTAGCCGAAAGAATGAACCGGACAATCATGGAACGTGTTCGAGCATGCTCTCGATGGCTAAGTTTGCCAAAGCCATTCGGGAGAAGCGATCGAGTTGCTTGCTACCCGATCAGCAGATCACCATCGACTGCACTGAATTTTGAAGTTCCTGAGAAATTGTGTGCAGGAAGGATCCATCATACTCCCACTTGAGAGTATTTGGATGTTTAGCATATGCACATGTATCCAAAGAGCTCAGCATTTAAGCTTGATGCAGGACCCACTCCATGCATTTTCATTGGCTATGGAGATGAAGAGTTTGGATACAAGGTTATGGGATCCAAAGGAGAAGAAGGTGATCGAAGTAGGGACGTAGTGTTCCATGAAAGTAAGACAATAAAAGACATTGAAAAGCCCACAATGTCTCGTAAGTCAAATAGTGGTGCTCAAATCTCGGATGCGGCACGACTTAACCGTCGTGAGAGATGGTGACGTAGTGCCGAAGATATACCGAAAGCGAGATATGAGGAGGTAGAAGAAGGTGTTGAGCGGGGGAGCCATAACCCGCTCTACCAAATGTTCCTATACCATCAAAAAGCCGTAATGATGGTGGATCTCCTCGCATTGTTCCGGAAGTTCGTAGGTCCGAAAGAGGACGGATTCCATCTAAGATATTCGAATCCGATTACCTTCTCGCATCAAGATGTAGAACCAGAGAGTTTCCAAGAAGCGGATCTCATAAGGACAAAGAAAAATGGTGCAAGTAATGCGGGATGAAATGGAATCTCTGGAAGAATCATACTTATGAGATCGTAGAACTTCCGAAAGGAAGAATGCACTAAGAAACAAATGGGTGTTCAAGTGAAGAAAGATGGTAGCGGAAAAGTGGTGAAACACAAAGCTCGCTTGGTAGTCAAAGGATTCCAACGCGAGAAAAAGGGAATCGACTTTGATGAGATTTTTTCACCATGAGTCAAGATGACATCAATTAGAGTTATTCTTGGTTTAGTAGCAAGTATGAACTTGGAGCTTGAACATATGGATGTGAAGACAACATTTCTTCACGGAGATCTCAAAGAAGAGATCTACATGGAGCAAATGTAAGGTTTTGAGATTTCGGGTGATAATCTCGTTTGCAAGCTCAAGAAGAGCTTGTATGGTCCGAAGCAGCACCAAGCGCAAAGGTACACAAAATTTGACTCGTGTATGGTAAGTCATGCTACAAAAGACTAATGCGATGAATGTGTTTACATTCAAAAGTTTGCGATGGAAATTTCGTTGTTCTTCTACTATACGTAGACAATATTTTGATCATGGGAAAAGATACAACGAAGATTAGTCACCAAGAAAGAACTTTCAAGTCTTTTGACATGAAAGACTTAGGACCGCTCAACAGATTTTGGGAATGCGAGATAGTTCGAGACAGAAAGAACCTGGAGGTTATGGCTATCTCGGGAGAAGTATATTGAACGAGTGCTCGAGAGGTTCAATATGAACAACGCCAAACCAAGAAGCATTCCATTAGCCAATCATTTCAAGTTGAGCAAGAGCGCATGTCCCTCATCCAAGGAAGAGATCGGGAAATGTCATTGGTACCATATTTTTCAATTTTGGAAGTCGATGTATGCAATGGTGTGTACAAGACCGAGATATTGCTCACGCAATGGGAGCGATGAGTCGTTTTCTCTCTAAACCCGGAAAGGAGCATTGGGAGGCAAAGAAATGGATTCTCGTACTTGAAGGGTACATCAAAAATATGTCTTTGCTACGGGGAGTTGATCCATCTTGGAAGGCTATACGAGATGCAGATATGGCGGAGATCCCGACAAAGAGAAAAATCAACTTCAAGATTTCTCTACACTTTCGCAGGGAGTCAAGTTTTCATGGCGATCCAAGACATGAGTGTGTTGCTTTATCCACAAATGAAGCAGTATATTCTTCCGGCTACCAAGTAAAGAAATGTTGTGGCTAAAGCGTTATCTCCAAGAACTTGAATTAAGCAAAAAGATTACAAGGTACATTGTGACAACAGAGTGCTCGGACTTGAGCAAGAACTCCATGTACCATTCCCCGTACAAAACATATTGATATTCGATATCATTGGATACGCGACAACAATAGAACGACAACAATTGAAACTCGTTAAAATCCACACAAAGGAGAATCCATCGGACGTATTGTGAAGGTGGTTACACGAGAAAAGCTTGAGTTATGCGAGAGATATAAGCAGGATGTTTGATTCGGATATGGCCGGAGGGGAGAATTGAAGAATTCAATTTAGGTTTCGACCACATCCTCCATCTAGAAGCCATCCATCTTTGAAGAGTTGGTGATCAAGTTTGACAAGGAAAGTATGAAGCTTCCAACAAGCCCACCATTGTTGAAGCTTCAACCACCTACCCCTCCCACATCCATCTATAAATAGGTGCTTCATTCTTCGCTTGTAATCATCCCTTGTGAGTGAATATCACAGAGTTGAGAGATCCTTGAGAGTGATCAAAATCAATCCTTGAGAGATTGAGTGAGTTTTGAGAGTTTTTGTGAGTTTGTAAATCTCCTATAAATCTATTCTTGTGTGAAATAGAATTGATATTTTTCTCTCAAATTCATCCATTTAGGTTCATAATGATCCTGTGATACCTAACACAATGAAGTAATAAATAACAACTCGTGTTAATAGATAGTTTAAGATAAACTAAAAATAATAAAATAATAACACACGTCCGTCCGTGCGTAATTATATATAATATGTAAAGATCCATTTTGAATCAACATTAAATCTCTTTAAAATGATAGTGCACTAGAGTATCTTGCCAAGGCACAGGTACAAAGTACCTAATGGACTTGGATTCAAGCGTCTGTAGAATCAAAGCCTTATTGTTTTGTTTTTTGAGAAAAAGAAGCCTTATTGTTAAGTCTAGATACATTCTTTTTTTTTTTTTTTTTGTCGACCCGCAGTATCCCCACACCACCAGGGACGACTTACACACGCTTCGCCTTGGCTATGGGGACATCCGTCCTTCCTGGGATGGTCCTAATCTCTCGGGGAAGGAGGGGCAAACCCAACCCCAAAACTCCCACGGTAGTCGGAATCGAACTTGGACCTTTTTAGGCTTTTAATAAACCAAAGGGCCGAGTAATTCTCGGCACTAGGGGTGTTCAATTAACCGAATTTTTTCGGTTAACTTAGCTAACCGAATCAATTCGGTTAATTCGGTCGTGAATCGAATTATTTCGGTTCTGAATGGTTAAAGGTTTTAAAAAATTTCGATTATCGGTTAATTCGGTTCGAAAATTCAAAATTAACCGAATTAACCGATTTAACCGAAATGTTATATTAAACATATATTTTGTATATAATTTTAATTATATATAATATATATCATATATTTTATTTATTTATATCATATATTATATATAAAAATTATATTATTTATTTTAAATAAATTTCTATGAATTATATTTATTTATTTATATCATATATTATATATAGAACATATATTTTTTGTAATTTAAAGAAATTTGGTTAATTCGGTTAATCGATCAATTAATCAAATATAGTTCGGTTCAAGTTAATTCGGTAAATATAATTTCGATTTGGTTAATGGTTTTTACTGGAATTAGTAAATTCGGTTTTTCAACATTTCGGTTAATGGTTAGCAACCGAATTAACCGAATAAACACCCCTACCTCTAACCAATGTAAGCTTCAACTTTTCCATTTAATTCGACCAACTCTTAGTGGGCCTCGCTTCGGACCCTACAAACGGCCCAATGTCCCCTGCCGTTGGCGCGAAAGTAACCCTCCATTTCCCGCCACAATGTGTCTCCTCCTTTCAATTGAGCTAAAATCTCACTTCCATTTCTTCTATTGCCCTAAAACCTCTCTCTCTCTCTCTCTCTCTCTCTCTCTCTCACACACACACACAGTGACAAATATGGCTTCCGATTCATCTCCCCCTAACATGCACGACGGTAAGATTTTGTATTTCTTACGGTAATTTGTTTAAATCCACGACTGTAAATCTCTCCCATATTTCATGTAATTTTGAATTTGTCAGATTCATAGCTTAATTTGTGAAAATCCATGGCGGTAATAGAGTTTGACGCGCATCTGTATATATATCTCCTAAATTGTGCCGTAATTTGTTTAATTACAGGCCCCTCTTCGCCGGATGTCTGGCCTACGAGCCCAATCAGTAACACAATCTCCTCCCCAGGCGACTCCAGGCGCCCAAAACGTGGCCGTCGCTCTACCCAGGCTACCCCATCTCCACTGCCGTCACATTCTCGTTTCACAACCCCCGATGCAACTCCAACGCCCTCCAGCAGTAACCACCCTCGTGGCCGACGTAGGCGATCATCTGTCACCCCCAATGCCGCTGCCACACCATCCTCCACTGATGATGTGCCACCATCCTCAGAGGCTGGTGAGGGGGATGATGATGAGGCCCCACCGATGTACGTATGGGGCACGAACATTAGTGTACAAGATGTTAATGCAGCAATTTTGAGGTTTTTAAGACATTTTAGAGAAAATCCTCAGCAAATTGAGGGGAAGTATATGAGGATAATTAACCATGTGATTGAAACCGAGGGGACTCGCTTGATGTTGATGCACACGATGTGTTTGATTATGATAGTGATCTGTATATTAAAATGGTTAGGTATCCACTTGAGGTTTTGGCAATTTTTGATATTGTGTTGATGGATATGGTTAATAGAATCAATCCTTTATTTGAGAAGCTTATACAAGCCAGGATTTTCAATCTAAAGAGTTCAACTTCTCTGAGAAATCTTAACCCTTCTGGTCAGTTTTCTCATTTGTATCTTTTTATAGTGTTTAATTTTACTCTGGATGACGATTGAGAGAGTGTTTTTGTTTGTTTTCTGATTAGATGTTGAGAAAATGGTTTCGGTGAAAGGGATGATTATCCGATGCAGCTCCATTATACCTGAAATCAAAGAAGCAGTGTTCAGATGTCTTGTATGTGGCTATTACTCTGACCCTATCGTGGTTGATAGAGGTAATTGATTTTGTTGGTCTCTTCATTGTTTCATATGTGACAGGACAAATTCAGGTTTATGTGGACTTATTGGATTTGGTATTTTTGAACATTTTGGTGCTAACAGGAAGAATTGACGAGCCAACAGCTTGTGTAAAGCAAGAATGTCTTTCAAAAAACTCTATGACCCTTGTTCACAATAGGTGCAGGTAAAGTAACTTGTTATCTGATTACTGGTTGGTAGTTGGTGGTGGATTATGTATAGGATAAACAAGCAGACAAAAGTAATAGTTCTGGTTGTTAGATATATCAGTTGCAAAAATTGGAAGGCTCATGTGAAGTGCGAGATAGTTCTTGGACAATTTAAGGCTATATACACTTGCTATATGTTGTTTCAGGCTACTGCTTGACTTAAGAAGTAAAATTTGATATCCATGAATAACATGTGACTGATGATCGCCAATTGAACATGTTGTTTTGTTATGTAATTATAATTATTTAGTTTGGGCTGATTTGTAGATTAGAGTTGGTAGTTAAATACATCAACTGTGGTGGCATACAAGTGGTTACTATAAATATACAACACTATGGATAATATTTCTAGTAGTGGGATTTTGTGTGTATGCAATCCCTGGCATTGAATTTTAAATAACAGGAATAGATTTTAAATATGGTGTTTCCTTAAGGTGGGAATATCTAACACTTTCCGACTTAGTGCTTAATAATCTGTAATACATTATTTATCTTTCTGTCTTCTTTTTCGTCCTATTTGTTTTGGGAAAAAAAACAGATTTGCGGATAAGCAAGTCGTGAGACTCAAGAGACACCGGATGAGATCCCTGAGGGAGGAACACCACACACAGTGAGCTTGTTGATGCATGACAGGCTGGTAGATGCTGGCAAGCCAGGTGACAGAGTTGAGGTGAGATCATATACATTTATGTTGTCACTGTTGGACTTCCAGTATTATGTAATATTATAGTATGGTAAGGTGCTATTTTTGCTTTTAGGTCACCGGAATTTACAGAGCTATGAGTGTCAGAATTGGTCAGACACAGAGGACTGTGAAGTCAATTTTCAAGGCAAGCACCTCCAGTTCTCTTATGCCTTTCTCTGTTGCTAACATTTTGATTTTGATAATTGCTGAGATGTGAATACGGGTTTCATTTGAAATGCCCGTGGATACATAATGATTTCTCTCGTTTCCAGACTTACATTGATTGTCTTCATCTAAAAACGATAGACAAGTCAAGAATGTATGTGGAGGATTCAATGGTAACTGAAAATGAAGCAAGTAGGAATGATAATGAATCAACTCTCGACATTGAGGATAAGGTAATTCAAAGCGTGTGATATTACATATTAGAAGAACTAGTTTGTTGTTCTGTTTTGAGTGTATCCTTCTGCAAAATTTCAGGTCGAGCAATTAAAAGAGTTGTCTAGACAGCCTGATATATATGAGAGATTGACAAGATCTTTGGCACCAAACATATGGGAGTTGGATGATGTAAAGAAAGGCCTTCTTTGCCAGGTGCCACATTTTAAGGCAATAATTATTTTTTGTGATTAGTGTGTTGTAGGTTTATGTCAATTTAATAGGAATTTATATTGCTCATAATGTTCAAATGGCTCCACATAGCTTTTTGGAGGGAATGTATTGAAGTTGCCATCCGGCGCTAGCTTCAGGGGAGATATAAATATTCTACTTGTTGGGGATCCTGGAACCAGCAAATCTCAGCTGCTCCAGTACATTCACAAGCTATCTCCTCGTGGTATCTACACTAGTGGCCGAGGAAGCTCTGCAGTGGGATTAACTGCTTATGTGACCAAGGATCCCGAGACTGGTGAAACCGTGAGTAAATTTTGCAAAGATCACATTTCTTATTCCACTTTTCATTATTAATCATGAAAATTTTGAACTTCATCGAAAAAATGATTTTGTAGGTCTTGGAAAGTGGAGCCTTGGTTCTGAGTGATAGAGGCATCTGTTGTATTGATGAATTTGACAAAATGTCTGAAAACGCAAGAAGCATGTTACATGAGGTGTGATCCAAATTGATATTCTTTCTTATTCTATTCAAGTTTAAAACCTTTTGATTTCTTGAATGTGTGGGCAATATCTTAGTTGGAGCAAACATTTGGTTTTCTCTGGGTTGCTTTTTTTTTTATCTCATTGCTACAGTTATTTGGTTAATTTGATCTCTATTTTTAATAAAGACTTTTTCATCAGGTCATGGAGCAGCAAACCGTTTCAATCGCTAAGGCAGGGATCATTGCTACCCTAAATGCAAGAACTTCAGTATTGGCTTGTGCTAATCCAATTGGTTCACGTTATAACCCACGTTTGTCTGTGATTGATAATATACACCTTCCTCCTACTTTATTGTCCAGGTAACGACTTTGTAAATGTTTTGCAAAGGCTAGTAATTTCAAGGTTATAAAGTCTTTGGTGACAACTGTCTGCTATTTTACTGCTTTAAAACTGTCATGTACATACAGTTCAACAATGTTTGTTTTATCTTTTATGATTCGTTTATGCAAGATACTCTCCTCACATTTATAGTGGTTATATGGACACCTTTATAATTCTATGGATATGTGGAGAGATTTTGGCATTATTGCTTTATTTTTTGGAGAATTAAGTGAGTTTAGAGCCATCTACCACTGACTCAGAATTCTTTTTCAGGTTTGATTTGATCTATTTAATTCTTGACAAGGCTGATGAGCAGACAGATAGGCGCCTTGCAAAGCACATTGTGGCATTACACTTTGAAGATCCTGATGTTTGAATCTTATCTTTCTCTTCTTTATCAAATTATTTATTTGGATTCACATTTTAACATCTGAATGTTCCCCTTTTGTTCACAGAATTCAGAGCAGAATGTCATCGACCTGCCGACTTTAACTGCTTATGTAAGCTATGCACGAAAACATATTCATCCGCAGTTATCAGATGAGGCTGCTGAAGAGTTGACTAGGGGATACGTGGAGATGAGAAGAAAAGGGAATTTTCCCGGAAGCAGCAAAAAGGTGCTTGAACCATCCTTTCAGTAATAAATGTTTCCTAGGGAGTTGCTATTGGTTGGTTTTATTGTACAAGTTTGTAGGTTGTTCTAATGATTTTGGTTAATGCAACATCTATTTGCTAATTATACTAATTACTCCTGCTAATGATGGTGACCGTTATGGAAACAAAGAGAATCAATGATGAATTTTTCATGTTTGATTAGAAGTTTGGTGTCTGAATTTAGTTTGTGCTGTCATTTAGTATTTTCAATGTTTGAATTTTATGTCTACAGGTCATAACTGCAACCCCTAGGCAACTCGAAAGTTTGATACGCCTCAGTGAGGCCCTGGCCCGAATTCGTTTCTCAGAATTGGTTAGTTTCTCTCCTTAGGGACACCGTCTTCAATTTTGAATATTTAGATGATTTAACAAGATTATTTGCCCGCACTTGCAGGTTGAGAAGCGGGATGTAGCTGAAGCTTTTAGGCTTCTTGAGGTTGCAATGCAACAGTCTGCAACAGACCATTCAACAGGTAATATTTTGTTCGCATTTTATTTAGGGATAAAAATATTAAACCCCCCAAACCATCCTATTTTACACTTTTCCTATCTAATCTTTATTTTTTCACTAGCCTATACAAATTTTGCGGGTATTACACTTTACCCCCTGGAGTCCATTGGCATAGAATATTCCGTAGAGATTCCATCACTTGTCTGGCATGTGCTAAAGTTTTATACTTTATCATCTAAATTTTGCATAACTTTTCACTTTGTCACCCCAAAATTTAATAAGAAAAATTAAAAAAATGAAAAAAAGAAAGAAAAAATCTATGTATATGCATGTATTTTTTCTTGTTTTTATTACTATTCATCCACAAAATAAAATTTAATTAACATCTGTTTTAAAAAAATGATTTCTTTATTTTTTATAACTTGAATTATAAATTTTATCCTTTAATTTACTTTGTTAAATTTAATTTAAATGAAAATACATTTTCAAAAAGAGATGTTAATTCAGTTTTTTATTTGGGATGAATAATACTAAAAACGACCAAATACATGCATATACATAATTCTTTTTTAATCTGCAGTGGCAAAGTGCAATTGTATTGACAGTGTAAAAACTTTAGTACGTGCCAAGCACGCGATGGAATTTTGACGGAATATTCGGCCGTTGGTGGGCTCCTGGGTGTAAAGTGTAAAACCCGCTTATATGGGTTAGTTAAAAAAATTAAATAATAGATAGAATGTGTAAAAAATGCCATTCTGGGGTTTTTAATGCTTTTATCCTTATTTTCATTTATGTATAAATGTCTTGAAAGTTGAAACTACCAGTGATTTGCCTTTTCCCTATACTTGATGTAAGACAATATTACCGCTGCATTCTAGATATATACAGCAAATATTAGACCTAAAGCGTGTAATGGTTTGTTAATGTTAATTTATGTGTTCTATTATTTCTAAAGAAACTTCCTTTGGTTTAAAGAAAGCTCTTTTCCTATGCTTATTTTTTTTATCGTAACTTGTGATTGGGGCATTACTGTCCTTTGCTGATCAATAATATACAGAGGTAATAATTGGGTTATGTTGAACAGGAACCATTGATATGGATCTCATTACAACTGGGGTTTCTGCAAGTGAAAGGATGAGACGGGAGAACTTGGCGTCAACCACCCGCAGCATAATTATGGAGAAGATGCAACTTGGAGGTCCATCAATTCGCTTATTGGAGGTTTGTAAAGTTTGTAAATCAAGTTAGTTTTCTCTTGTCTTAATACTTAAACCACTGGCTGATTTTTATTGAATTCTACTTTATAGTTACTTGAAGAGCTGAAGAAGCAGAGTCCTGCTGCAGAAATCCACCTTAGTGATGTCAGTCTTTCCCCTTTTCTTGCTTGCGTTTTAATGAATGTGAATGAGAAAATTTGCTAATGGATGACATTTTGTGTTTTATCAGCTTCGACATGCACTGGCTACTCTTTCAGGCGAAGGATTTGTTGTTGTTCATGGTGATAGTGTTAAGAGAGTATAGTGAAATGACAAAAATGAGGCAAATGTGTGGTTAAATTATTTGAAAGTTCATTGTTTCCCTGCTAGTGAAAGGTCAGTATAGAACGAACTTGCCTCTAAAGCTGGAAGTGATGTGAGTGGCTCCAAGAGGTTCATCTTCCCCTTGAAATATTTGAACATTGTAATTAAATTTTATTAGCTTTATGTCGAAAGACTCATGTAGTACCCTATAAACAGTGTGCTAATTTCTGTTGGTAAGAGTTTGGAAACCGTCTTTTGGATCCCTGGTTAAGGAATCTGCTGAAAGAAAATGTAATGCTGCTATGTTGTATTCTGCAATATGAATTGTTCTTTTAAAATTAGAGTGCCACTATGAATTAGGTTGTGCTATGACCTTGTTTATGGTTGTGTGTTATGCTGTAATGTACGAAAGTAAAAGCTTATTAAATGTACTCTTGGTATTGCAAACTTGACTGTGCAACTGTTTCATGCTCATCATCTTGCATGGGGTAAGTTGACACATTTCATTCAACTATTTCTTGCTTGTTGTGTACTTTAAGGTTGTGTTTGGATTAGAAGATTTCAGATATGAGGAAAGTATTTGAGGGAAAGATGTCAAATCACTCCATATAAGATGGATTTAAAATCCACCAGTGACTCAGAAATAGCTCATATTAGGAGTTAAATGATTTGAAATCCATTGTATTGTAACTTTATCCCCAAACAAGCTTAATGAATTTTTTATTATAGATTGGAAACCTTAGATTCAAATCAAAGCCTAAATTTTGTCTTCTTATCATTCCATTTTTGATCTGTTCATTTTAGAGGGTTTTAGTGGTAATAGAACTTTCTATCATAATAGCAAGGGAGTGTAGTTACCGAGCGGCGGAGCTGCAACTATGAAACATATTTAGTTTGAGTAGATTTTGAGGGTGGGATCCTGAGATGTCAATGGGATTATCCTATCTAGTGAATATTATATGTAATAATTTTAAGAATAAATCTCGTAGCAACTCATTCTTCTATTAGGAGTAATCCAAGATTCAATAGTGGATGTTAGCTGTGTAATCAAATGTTAGATCAGCATGCCTGGAAAAATATAGTAGCAAACATCAAGTTATAACAATAATTTGCTTCATAATTTAACAGACAAACGATCAGCCAGGAATGTTAAACATGAATAAATCATACATTTGATTTCAATTAAAAAGTTTTGGACAAGAAAAACAACTTCTTAATTGAAAGTAAATAAATGCAGAGAAACCTTTTTATGTACAGGGATTTGAGAGCAATTCACAGCAATTAATATCCTCTACTGTGAAGTACTAACAGCTGCAACAGTCGAAACCATGGAGTCCACTCCACAAACATTATGGCCCCGCAGATTTTATAGTAGCCATCTTCTCCCCAGTTTTGTCCCCAAGAGTTTTTGATAATCCAGTATGGCTTCTCTTTCAACCGAATTGGAGCATAGCCAGCTTCTCCATAACCGACCAACAACACACCGTGATCCAACCTCTTCGAGCATATGTATGGGCATGAAACTCCTTTCATGTATGTCTGCATGAATACTGCATTGATAGCCACTGCCACCCAAGAAATCGAAAATCGCTGTTAGAAACTGTTTATCACGCCAAAAGGCTAGGGTCAATCTTATTAAACCTGGATGGATGCCCAGTGATTAAAGGCTTTTATCCTAAACTAGATAACTCTCATCACCCTGTTCATATTTAAGGGTAGAAGGGCTTAATATTTGTCGTAATTCGATGACTATTGAAAATAAAAGAAACATTTCCCTCAAAAGTTCAACAAAAAATGCCAGATTCTACACTGCAATAATGGGTTTAACTTCAATGCAGTAGTTATCCAGAAACCAAGTATTCATGTGTACCATCAGCAAAAAAAAAAAATCTATCATATCATCAAAAAGGTAGACAAACCAGAAAATAAAGATGCCAAGAGCTATTGAGATAACAAGGAGAGAACAAATACCAGCAAGAGGGCCATTCTTGACAAGATTTGCTGCAATTTGTTCTTCATCAAGGACACAACGCTGAAGTTAGCAACTTTAGCCGCAATCTTGTTCTTGTCAAATTTGCAAGATGCACGGTCAGTGCCAGTGTATGGATAGTCTTCTTCTCGCATGAGTCCACCAGCTTTGAGCGTGTACTCAAAAGCACTGTTCATCAATCCACCATTGCAGCCTGAATCACATGAATCTTTTTCTTCTGGATCACACTGGAGATAGTGAAACCTCAGTCAAATGCAACTCCATGGAATAATAGTAGGAAAGTAAAGTTAATCTTTTCATATGTCAAATACTTATCTAGTATGCTACTACAAGTTATGGAATAAAAGATGAAGGATGATGACCTTAACATTGCAAATCTTGATAGCCAGTTTATAAACCATGCTTTATATTTTGCTTGTAAATGATCATACATAACTCCTTTGTTTCCATGTCAAACACAAAAAGATATCTAAACAAGTAATCACTACTTCACTAGCAAACTATTGAGTACTTCTGAGAGTAGAATTTTACATTTTCTTCACATACTCATGAAACATTGAACCGATGTGCCATCTAACCAAGAACTTCAAAACATAAATAGATCTGAAAGCCCATGCAGAAGTTGAACACATAGATCAATATCTTCCAATGTGCTATAAACATATCGTTATCTAACCACCTATTACCTAACTAGTACTAAAAAAATCTGGGGACAAGATAACACCACAAGAACACACCAAAGTCCACATATTGTAAACAACAATAAGAGGGTGAATAAGAAAACAAAGGTGAAGAGTCAAACCTCATGATCACAATCCACTAGCTGTTGCTCGCTGAGGCTCACCAGATTCCCTGTTGCCAGAAAGTTGGCACCTTCCAATGCTCCGGTTGTGCTAAACGACCAGCATGATCCACAAGAACCCTACAACAAAACATACATCAATTAACAAATGAGAGCTATATACTCTGAGAAATCAAACTAAGCAAATTCAGAAGTCATCAGAAACTCCTAATTAAAATCGATACTGTCAACTAAATTAAGCATATAAAATCCCAAGTCAACGTCAAATTAAGAAATAAGCATGTAATGGAAAAAATTCTACATGGCAAGATACAGAGAAATCAAATAGTTATGCAAATGAAATCGAATGATTCTTCGCTTTCTGACAAAGTACAATTATAATCTGAAATCCAAACAGTTGCAGATCACTGATACTATCAAGTCCAGCTAAATAACCGAACATTAAGCTCTATTAGCTCAAACATCGATAGTTCATTGCCATTCGAATCAAAAGACTATAAGGAAACCGATATCTAAACGCACCTGATTCTTCACCGGCGTCACAGCACCGTGGTCTCTCCAATCGAAGTCTGTCGGTAGATCATTAGTCGGCAAAACCGGCGCCTTCTGAGCGTCCGAGGAGGCGTAGCCGCCGGTTGACGCCGAGGAATTGGCGGCGGAACTCGCGCGGCGTGAGATCGAGAACTGCGTGACGCCATGGACGGCGGAGGGGTCAAGCTTCTGGTGTCGCCTCGCGCGGCGCAGGTTAGCCTTGAAGACCGAGAATCTGTGATCGTGCTCCTCCTGGGTAGCGTACGCCTTTCCGAATTTCCTCTTAAAGATTTCAAAGTGACGATTGGCGTTCAGCAAAGAGTTTTCGTCGACGACGACGCCGTCGTCCTCGCCGTGGTCAACGACTTGACGAATTAGAAGATCGCCGTTCTCGGCGACGCCGTTATCGGCGAAGGAGGATCGAAACGACGTCGCTATGAGGAGGGAGGAGAGGAAGAGGAGAGCAAAGCGTGAAGCCATGGCGTGTATCTTTGTTGCTTTCTTTGTTACTTCTGTGAGAAGATTTATATAGACACAGAGATGTATCTGTGTTATAGTGCATAGGGTAGGAGTGAAAAAGGCGAATGAGACAGCCAATGGGGCGTTGACACGTTAACGAAGATGATTCGTGGAAGAAATAGCCAGTCCTTGCTTACTTCTTGGGGTTGGTTATTGCAGTTTTTTTATTAGGTCATTTGGAGTTTAAATTTAATTTATTTTATATTTTGTATTGGGGGTGGGGAGGGGAGTGGGGGAACAACTTGGAATATAATATTAAATTTTGGTAATAGTTTAACTATATAGGTTGCATAAATAATGGTGCCAAGAAAAGGAATAAAATAAAAATAGTGCGTTGAATACTCCTGTAAATTAATGAAGTCAGCTTCCGGATAAGAAAAAATAAGATAGAGACAAGAACGGGAATATATTGGGCGTAAATTGCAAATTGAGTCCCGTATGTTATGGAAGGTTGCAGTTTTTGTGATGGACTATTTTACCCTTATATTAAATAGTTTTTCCAGTCATGTATCTTTTAGGAAGAAAAAATTCTCTCTCTATTTCTCTCTCATTCTCCTTGTCTGTCGCTGCCAAAGTTTCTTCTTCCCCCATTGCTCCATTAGAGAGGATGGGGGAACCAACCTTTATATTCACTTTTTTCCTTTCCTTGTTATTTGTATGGTGTCCCCCTTTATGGGAGTGTTTGGTTATCTCTTTATGAGAGTTATTGTCTCCCTCCATGAGAGTTTTTGTTTTCCTTTCATGGGTTTTGTGTTTTTAGTTTTTTTTTCCCTTCTTTTTTTGCTTTTTTTCTTGTTCTTTTTCCTCGTCTTTTTGTTGTTTGGTGTTTTGGCCATAGATATGGTTGTGTTTGAGGCGGAAGAATGAATCCAATCACTTTTGGAAGTTGTAATAGAAAACGGATCTGATTTGTAGTGCACAGATGAAGACTTTTGTCACATACCTGAACTTCTAGCCGTTTTTCGGAGTTTTAGTTTTGTGTGTTTGATGGAACGAGGATCTGAAGTTGTTGTTCGTGTTCTATTCTGGCTGATTTGGTAGGATGTTTACATCAGTCTTAGGGTGTTTGGTAAAAGGGCTTTCAAGTTGTGGAATTTGACCTCGAATCAAGATCAAGTTTTATAGATTTATTACAATTGTTGTACTTTCAAAGTATTAAGTTGTTGGTTGATCTCGTTTTTGTTTTGTTTGTTGGTATTGGGGTTGTGTGGGATTAATGTTAGGTTTTTGGGTTCAAGCTCTTGATGTTCCAAATTGCTAAGTCCTTCACTGTTCAGATTTAGACCATCATTGTTGATGGATCTCTTTGATTCTACTTGGATGTTTTTGTTTTTGTTTCCAAGAGGATTGTTGGTCAGTTGACCACCCTATGTAAATTTCTTCGAGTTTAATGTTATATTCTATCGTTTGGAAAAAAAAAAATCATGTATCTTTTAGAAATTAGTAATTGTATTCTTATACCTTCTCAAAAAAAAAAGTAATTATATTCTTATATCTTTCTCAAAGTAGTAATTTGGATCCTTTGCACAAAATGGGTGCCCTGGATCGCCGGATAGCCTCTCTCATTTATGTATTTATATCGGTTATCCCAATATATTAATCTTTCTTGATTTTCCTGTTTGTCTATTTTCAAAATTTGAAGATAATGCATGTTAAAACACATCTTGAACATCGGTTGGGATCTATTATGATTTGAAAAATTCACATCACCACAAGTTAATTACATAAATATAATAAATTATTCTTAAAATTCTTAGTAAACATAGATTCTGATACCATTTTTTGTGCCCAATGGTAGAGCCAGAAAAGTTATTGGAGTGCGCCAATACATGGAAGTGGGGTGGGCGGGATAAAGCTAAAACACATCATATAAATTCTAGCTAAAATATATTTTCAAAAAATATCTTAGTATGATTTTTTTTATAAAAAAAAAAGTGTAGGAGGAGGGGCAGTTTGGCCCTGTCTCCGCCATTGTTTTGCCAAGATTTAGTCAAATAAGCAATTAGAAAAATAAGGGTATTACTGGGTATTATGAAAGTATAAAATAATCTCAAGACCAAAATTAGAACAATTAGGAACTTATAGGACTAAAAATGCACGGTACTAAAACTTATAGAACCAAAATCGCAAAAATGCAAAATTTATGATATCAAAATTGCAAACTTGGTATTTACTGGGACCAAAATTGCAAAAACCTTATAATTACGAGACCAATTGTTAGAATGTGTCCCAATTTTATTGTTGGCTCATTTATATTTGTTCTTGGCCCAAAAGAGTGCTAGCCCAACTCGCAACCAAACCATTGTTTTTCTAATCTTGACCGTCCAAGTTAGGTCATTAATATTGGCCCTTGATTTCTAATTGGAAACCCCTTATCTCTCCAGAACCCTAATCAATCTCCCACTCTCACCATTAGCTGCACCTCTCAATCTTTCTCTCACTAAAAATCTGATTCTTCCCTCTATGCTTTTCTTGAGTGAACGATCTTATGATTTTCAGTGATATACCTCATCCATCTACTTTGTGTTTGTGGGTGTTGGTGTTCATCTATTTTTGGTGTTTTGGAGAGCTTGAGTGTTGGGTTCGATTTCCTTTGAGGTTTCGGACGACATGGGCTTTGGTCTTGGTGGTGGCCAACCTTTGTGTGCGTCCGGTTTACTTCGACGGTAAAGGGTCATTTCACACAACCTGAGCCTAAGTCCGATCGATCTTCATGCCTCGAGTTCCTATGTTCCGTTCTCGGTTTCTGCTCGTGTGCAAGGTCCAGTTTCAGACCCGAGCTTCAGTTTGGTCTGGTGTATTCAACCCGCTTCTGTACGGCTCCCGCGATATCAAGGGTTTTGGTATAATCTATATTTTTCTCATTTCTGTTCCTTTGTGCTTTGCTTGCGGCTTGAATGGGGAAAGTGCCTTCCCGGTTGCCTTCTTGTTGCAAAGTATCAACTTGTAATTTATCACTTTTATTTAGATGCATTGTAATCTCTAATCCCTAATCCCATAGGCTATATTCGTAATATTCTATTCATTATATTATTGTAATATTCGCCTACATGGGCGTCGGGACGACTCGGCAATGGGTCGATACCTAACAGTGGTATCAGAGCATCCCCCGTTGTGGTGGTACGAAACCCTTACCGTAGGGTTTCGCTCTGGTAAAGAGGCTTAAACTCTCTTTTACTTTGCTTTTTCGTAGCGTATCGCTATCGTGGATTTATTACTTTCGTAATGTAAATACCGTTTGCCGTGGTTTATGTGTTGGTTTTTGTTGCTGTAGTTTAGAGGGAATCTGTGTGATCCCATATCTGCCTTACTTGCTCCTTTGAGTCCGCATTTCGTGGTTGATCGTCTTTTAGTCTATTATTTCGTAGGAAAAGAACTCCGAGCTAAAAAGCCGCTTGACCCTACACCGCGAGTGTAGTGGAATCTTGTGGTGCGAGGGGTTCTTGTTCGTGGCCTTATTTTCTTGTTTCTGTTGTTTTCTCACGAAATTGTGTTTTTGGTTGTTATGTGCTTATAATTTGCATTGTGTGCCTTCTGTTTTCTAAAAACTGTTGTGTTTTATGAAAATGACTATGTCGGGTTATAATCTTGAACCTTTTAATGAAAAAACTTATTTTTCCATTTTGGCAACAAAAAATGAAAGGAATTTTAATTCAACAAAAAGTTTATAAGGCTGTGAGTGGTGTTTACGGTGAAAAGATATCATTTGAAATGAAAACTTTGATGAGTATGCTTATTCTTCTATTAGTTTGAATCTTTCGACTCTGTGCTTAGAAAAGTTGATAAGCTTGATTCTCGCAAAAAGCTTTGTAGGAAAAATTAGACGAATTATATATCTTGAAACTTCTTTACCTAGTAAGTTGTTTTTGTTTGAAAAAAATCAGGTTTAAACTTGACTTGAACGAGGACATTGATGAAAATTTGGATATGTTTACCAAATTAATTCAAGATATTAAACCGATCGGTGATAAGAATATTGATGATTATACTCTATTGTGCTTTTAAATGCAATTTTTGAATCTTACAGTGATGTTAAATGCTATTAAGTATGGTAGAGATTCTATTACTCTTGACACTGTGGTTAATGTCTTAAAAAGCGAAAACTTGATTTAAAAGTCAATAAGGGGTAGGCGGAATTATGGGAGTTTATGCATGTTCGGGTATGTCCCAACATAAGTTTGGTAACCACCAAAAATCGATAATCGAATTTTCACAAGAAAAAGGTAAAAGCAAGTCTAGGTCTAAAGGAAGAAAATATTATAAATGTGGAGAGGTAGGTCATTACACTAGAGAATGCCCTAATAAGAAAGAAAACCAGAATTTTAAAAATCAGTATAATAATCAAGCTAATTTGGCTTTTAGTAGTGAAAATATTGGTGATATTTTTATGGTGTCGATTTATGTGAAAAACATGTTGTTAATTTTGTGAAATCAAACTTTGTGCTTGATAATGAATGCATTATTGATTATGCCTGCACTTTTCACATTTCACCATTTAAAAATCTGTTTTCGAGCTATAGTGAAGTGAAAAATTGTTATGTTTCTATGGCCAATGAGAAAAAATGTGAAGTTCTTAGAATTGGTGATATTTGCTTGAAATTTGAATATGGTTATATATTTATACTTTGAAAAATGTTAGACATGTGTCTGACTTGTGCAATTATTTGGTATCATGTGCTGCGTTAGAAAATGATGGATTAGAAGGTTGATTTGGAAATGGTTTGATGAAAATTTTGAAAGGTTCTTTAGTGATTTTAAAAGTCAAAAAGGAATAACTTGTATGTCCTGCTTTTGAATCAACGTGCGGCATGTTCTTTGTGAATTCTGTGAATGTTGTCAATGGTGATAAAACTGATTTATGGCATAAAAGGCTAGGTCATGTGAGTGGTAAAGGTCTTGAAATTCTGCATAAGGCTGGCTGTTTTGGTAGTGATGTTCCATCATGTTTGCCCTTTTGTGAATTATGTGTGTTATGAAAACAACATAAAGTTAAATTTCTTGTTTCTCATTTTCTGAATCAATCTGTTTGCACTGATATACTTGAGTATTTGCATGCTGATGTGTGTGGTCGTCTAATAAACCTACTCAAGGTGAGAATATGTATTTCTTGACTATAATTGATGATTTTTCAAGAAAAGTATGGGTTTTGTTAATTAAAAATAAATCTGATGTGTTTGAAAAATTCAAAAACTGGAAAACTTTGGTTGAGAATCAAACTGGTAAAAGGATTAAAACTTTTATGACAGATAATGGACTTGAATTATGCAATAACTTGTTTGACAACTTATGTGTTGAATATGATATTTGAAGGCATAAAACTGTGCTTATACGCCGTAGCAAAATGTTATTGCCGAGCATATGAATAGAACCTTACTTAAAAGGGTGAGGAGCATGCTTGCTTCCTCGGGTCTTTCAAAAAGGTTTTGGAGTGAAGCTGTTCATATGGCTGCGTATTTGATTAATAGTCATTCTGTGCCTTTAAAAGAAAAATGTCCTGAATTTGTGTTTTCTCGTAAACAAATTAATTTTTCAAACATGAAAGTATTTGGTTGTGCTGCATTTGTTCATCAAAGAGGTGATAAACTTGAACCAAGGTCTAAAAAATGTGTTTTTTAGGATATCCCAAAGGTGTGAAAGGTTATAGATTGTGGCTTAGGGGTGAACCTGGTTTTAAAACTTAAATTAGTAAAGATGTCATTTTAATGAATCTGAATTTCCATGTTTGACTCCCTCTTTGCCTTTGTGTGAATATGAGTCTACTCCAAATAAGGTGGAATAATTGCATGTTTCAAGTAATTTTGATGAAACTGAAAATGTGCATGCTGAAACTGAAAATATTCTGAAAATCAAACTGATTTTGTGAATCACTGAAAATGTTGATATTGCTGATATACATGATGAATTGGGTGATTTGGATGATAACAAACCTCATGAACTTGGTAATTATCAACCTGCTAGAGATAGAACTAGAAGGAATATTAGGCAACCCTCCCGTTTGATGATTTTCACTTGACTTCCTATGTGTTTTCTGTTTTTGAGCCAATTGATAATTGTGAACCTAAAACTTACCAAGAGGCTTTAAAATCAACATTCTCAAGAGTGGTTGAATGCAATGCATGAAAAAATGAACTCTTCACATGTTAACAACACTTGGATACTTGTTCCTAAACCTAAAAATTGTTATTTGGTTGATTGTAAGTGGTTGTTTAAAGTAAAGAATGAGAATGATTCTGTGAGATTTATAGCTAGACTTGTTGCTAAAGGTTTCACTCAAAAGGAAGGTATAGATTACAATCAAATATTTGCTTTTTTGTAAATTTACAATCGTGCGAATTATGCTTGCTTTGATGCTCAAACAATTGGGAATTAAAACAATTAGATGTGAAAACTCGCTTTTTTGCATGGTGATTTAATCGAAAATTTTATATGAAACAAATGGGAAGGTTTTGTAGATAATAAGAAAGCTGATTTTGTATGTTTGCTTGAAAAAATCCTTATATGGCTTGAAACAGTCTCCTAGATGTTGGAACAAGAAATTTGATTTAATGTATGTTATCTTTGATTTTTAAAAGAAGTAATTATGATCACTGTCTTTATTTCAAAGAAAATGTAAAAGTGCCTGTTTTCTTGTTGATCTATGTTGATGACATGCTATTAATTAGTTCGTGTGTTAAAACTATTGAGCATTTTAAAACTATTTAAATGCTAAGTTTGACATGAAATATCTAGGAGATGTTAAAAAGATTTTAGGAATGAACATTTTTAGAGATAGAAAAAATTCTATGATTTTTCTGAATCAGATTTCTTATGTGGAGAAAATTCTATCAAAATTTTCTATGAGTGATGCAAAACTTGTTAGTGTTCCTTGGGCTGTCCATTTCTTGCTAAGTAAAGAAAAATGCCCTAAAACTGAGCATGATGTGAATTCTATGAAGAATGTGCCATATTCTATTGCTATAGGTTCCGTGATGTATCTTATGGTTAGCACTAGACCCGATATTGCTTATTATGTGAGTTGTTTGAGTATATACATGTCTAATCCAGGAATTATACATTGGAATGTTGCTAAATAGCTTTTGAGATATTTGAAATATTCTTTGAATTAGGTCTGAAATTTGCTAAGTGCAAAGATGGAGTTAAATTGAAAGGTTATATAGATTCTAACTATGTCAATGATAGGGGTGACATAAAATCAACAACATCTTATGTGTTCACTTTGTGTGGTTCATGTATTAGTTGGAAATCACGTTACATCACATTATTGCACCGCTTACAATCGAATCTAAGTTATTGTTGTAATCGAAGCGTTAAAAGAAGTAATTTGGCTTAAAGGCTTAATTTACGAACTTGATATTCTTGACGGTAATGTTGTTGTATTTTATGACAAATAAATCTGTATTCAACTATGTAAAAATCATGTTTTTCATGATAGAACTAAGCATATTGATGTTAAGTTTCATTGTATTTGTGATATTATTGGTAAAGGCTTAGTTAACCTTGAAAAAATACCTTCTGAATTTAATCCTGCTGATATGGGAACTAAATGATTGCCTGTGAGTAAATTTCGGACATGTTTAAAAATTATGAATTTTGATACATGTGATTGAATAGTTTCTATACTTGTTAGTTTTGGATATAACTTGTTGTTTGCTTGTTATATCCAATTATATCCAATGTTATTGTCTTGTGTGTGTAATATTATGATTTTACCCTGTCCCCGTTTTTCTTTGGCTTCTTTGTGTGCCTGTTAAGTCATCCGTTTTGTTATGGTTTCTTTGTGTGCTTACTTTGTGACGTTTATTCTTGTTGTACTGTGTGTATAGTAAGAAAATTAGGCGAAGATGATTATGTGTGTATGTCCCTAGTCGTGTGAAATCGAATTGTGCCAAGGTGGAGAATGTTAGAATGTGGCCCAATTATATTGTTGGCCCATTTACATTTGTTCTTGGCCTAAAAGAGTGCCTAGCCCAACCGCAACCAAACCCTTGCTTTTCTAATCTTGACCGCCCAAGTTAGGTCATTAATCTTGGCCTTGATTTCTAATCGAAACCCCTTATCTCTCCAGAACTTTAATCAGTCTCCCACTCACCATTAGCCGCGCCTATCAATCTTTCTCTCACTAAAAATCTGATTCTTCTCTCTGTGATTTTCTTGATGAATGATCTTGTGATTTTTAGTGATATACTTCATCCATCTACTTTGTGTTTGTGGGTGTTGGTGTTCATCCATTTTTGGGGTTTTGGAGAGCTTGAGTGTTGGGTCCGATTTCATTTGTGGGTCTTTCGGTCAGGTTCAATTTCCTTTGAGGTTTCGGACGCCAAGGGCTTTGGTGTCTCGGTGGTGGCCAACCTTTGTGTACGTTCGATTTACTTCCACGGTGAAACGTCATTTCACATAACCTGAGCCTAAGTCCGATCGATCTTCAAGCCTTGAGTTCCTCTGTCCCGTTCTCGGTTCGATCGATCGTGCAAAGTCCGGTTTTCGTGCCCGAGCTTGCTTTGATCTCGGTGTATTCAGCCCGCTTCGATGCGGCTCCGACAATATCAAAGGTTTTGGTATAATCTGCATTTTTTCCCATTTATGTTCCTTTGTGCTTTGCTTGCGGCTTGAATAAGGAAATTACCTTCCCGATTGCCTTCTTGTTGCAAAGTATTAGCTTGTAATTTATCGCTTTTATTTAGACGCAGTGTAATCCCTAATCCTTAATCCCATAGGCCATATTCTCAATAGTTTTTATTCGTTAGATTATTGTAATATTCGGCTATGGTGTACGGCGACTCGATACCTAACACCAATTTTGCATTTTACCCATATATTGGGCCCGTATGTTTCATTTCCAAATCCTATTTTCAGTTTTATATATTAATAGATCGAGATATATTTTGTTTGATGTATCTTCATTGAAAACATCACGTTTCTAAATATGTATTCTCTCTGTCAAATCCACAATTCACTTATTCCCTTAATTCTCAAACATACAATACTTATTTTCCTACCTTTTCATGCCATACCATCACATCATCATCTCCATCCCCAACTAATACAACTTAAATATGTGAAACTTATGATTTAGAAATACATCCAAACATATTTTTACTTTTACTTTCGTACCAAAAAAAATTATTATTAAAAATACTTTATTAAACATCATTCCATTTCTAAACTTATATATATTCTCCATATTGTATTGCTGTCAAATATATTCTCAATTTCACCAAAACAAAAAAAAAACAATACAACCCAAAAACCTCAATTGAAATAATGAAAATACAAACCTCAATGAAAATACGACCATATGAACTTCAATGAAAACACGACCATACGAGCCCATTATATTTACTGCTTGCCTTTTCCTGATAAGAGTGATGAAATTATTTGGATTAAATATGATTATATTTGATAAACAAATAAAAAAGTATGGTAAAAACTCATATATGACGGTCTTATGGGTAAAATCTGTAAGACAGATCCACTAGCACATGCAATGGCATTTTCGTAATATTCTAGGGGCGATGGTATTTTTGTAATAATTTGACGTTGACATAGTATCACTTTTGATTTGAAAAGTATTAGTTTTTCTCCAAAAGTGTTACATGTTGAACTCGAAAAGTAGGGTGTGCCGCATCCGGTCCGTCCGGATATTTCAAAATCTCCAGAACCGTCCCGAAGTTCGGAGATCCCAAAATTAAATCTCCAGAACCGAACCATAAAAAAAATCTCCATCCCAACCTGTCCCGAAAGTTCGGTGCAGTTCGGGATGGAGATTCAGTTCTAATGGAACGATACGAAATGGTTGGGACGGTTTTGGAGAAAGCAGATTCAAATATTTCACAAATAAAACACACAAAAATGTGAAAAGAAAAACCATTGTAAAAATATTTTACGGTTATACTTTTTTTTTTTAGTGCAATTTCAAAAATACATACTAAAACTATTAGTACTATACAAGTTTAATTTTTTGATATTTTATATTAAACTTATACATAAAATTTCTTTAATTCATATTTAAGTGCTAATTTTTTAATATTGTAATTATAAATCTTTTTTCATGATATAGACTACTACATATTAGTTTAATATCAATTTAACTTTTAAACCGTTTTTATCTAATTTATAGTTAAAAGTATTGATTTTTCCTTTTGGATATTAACATAATATGTTTAAGATATTATGTTATTCGTAATAGTAATAAAAGTGTAGAATATCAACGAATGATAAATTTTTAGGGAGATCGGGATGAGGCAAAATGGGGCTTTATTAAAGTCCTCCGGGTCGGTCCCCCACTAAGTGAGTGAAAGAGGTATTATTGGGAGAACTCGGGAAGAGAGAAGGTCAGCCTCCCACTATGTGAAAGAAGAGCTTTTTCTCTCATATTCGATTTTATAGAATATATAGAAGTATTTCGCTTATCCTTTCGGTCGAGTTACTACGTTCCTTGTAATGGTTTACTTGGACTTCCCGGAAAGAAAAAAATGTTAGATAAATATTTTTATCATGATTTTGATGATTTTGTTTAACTATGTTTTTACACCAAAATTCTAAATGTTGTCCAAATACTCCCGAGTAATCTAAAATGTTTTTACTATCTTTTCGGAGTATTTCTTGAAGTTTATTTTTTGACAAAAATTGGACAACACATAAATATTTTATCATGATTTTGATGAATTTGTCTTATTGTGTTTTTACACTAAAACAATGTTTCTAAATATTGTCCAAATACTCCCAATCGTTTTAAAATATTTTTACTATTTGTTTTTGGAGTATTTCTTGAAGTTTATTTTCGACAAAAATTGGACAACACTTTTGTCTTGTGTTCGACCGGTCGTCCTATAGGGCATCCCGTGTCTGAAGTTGATTTTAGAAACATAAGCGAGACAAACACAAAACAGAGGGAAGTCGACCGGTGGCATCGACCGGTCGACGTGTAGGTCAATTGGTGTCTGAGTTTGATTGAAATTGTTCAAACTTCTCTGTATTGAAACTGTAACGCCCTAACTTTCGAAATGATTTTTAGCGTTACTAAAAAAAATAAATCTACATTTTATTATATCACTATTTTTTTTAAATACTTATCTACTACAGCGGAAGCATAAATTAAAACGGGTTGATCGTAAACTAGAAATCCGAAAATTTTATCGTATTGAATAATGGAAAATGCAACATTTATCGTTTCATAAAAAAATCAGAATAACTAGGTTGCTAATAGGAAATAATAATAACGTATAACTAGTTTTCTCCCTAACATGCGAATACTAATAGATAGAAATATTTTCATTGGCTTCCCCTCCATCGGCTCCGCACCCATCCGGAAAATCTGAAAAATTAGTAATAGGGGGTGAGTAACACATACTCGGTAGGGATCCTAACTTTCCAAATTAAATATATACAAGCATAATTTCACAAATTTAGGCGCATATACTTTGTCATCACATATACTTTGTCGTTTGGCCGAAGCCATCACATATACTTTTCCATTGGCCGAAGCCACACATATACTTTGCCATTCGCCAAGCCTACTTTGCCATTGACCAAGCCACACATATACTTTGCCATTGGCAAGCCTACTTTGCCATTTCTCATAAATAAATACATATTCTTTGCATAAAGTAGGCACATCAAATTAACAATTATAATCACATTGTCAAGTATAGAATTTATAAAAGCATACAAGCACATATTTAATAAAGACAATTAAACTTCGCACTTAAAAGTGTAAAGAAAAACCCCTACCTCAAATGCATTGATAGTCGTATGCGAAGCTTGGAGTGAGAAAGCCTAAACGCTAGTTCTTCGTCACCTACAATACATATTAGTATAATTGAGTTATCGAAAATAAGTTCCAATTCTAATTCGAGATACAAGTGCTTATGCAATAAGCTAGGGCTCTTAGTAGGTGAAATTCAACCAAAATATATAAGTCCTGGGCTTAAAAGAAAGAATTTTATAGTTAAAATAAGGATTTTGGACTAAACAAATATGGTGGGATCAAACCGAGAAACCCAAAAAGTGTGTTTTGATCCTAAGGGCCAAGTTGAGATAAAAAAAAAAAACTGAGTTGTATTTGGGAAGAAACCGAAACTTCCCGAGGTCAATTGAAAAATAACGAAACCTTGATTTGGGGTTAGGGCTTAATTGAAACTCCAGGGGACTAAATTGAACAACATATCTAAAATCGAGCTTAAACTAAATTCTATAAATTTCAAGACTAGTCCAGGACTCCAACTTGACCCGAATTTCGCGAAACTCGTACTGCACCGTCGACCTTCTCCGAAAAACTCATAAAACATGGTGCACCCACATGGCCACACACTTCTATTTTCTTCTTTTTGAATTAAGCAAATACACACACATATCGATTATCACTACATTAAAACACCCAAATGTATGAATACACACACACACCATCAACACAACACCTACATGAATAAATATATATATCTACAAATTTTCTTTCTACAAATTTCAAAATACGTCATCATCTCCTTCAATTTCTTCGTATCAAAATAAGGAATCTAATGTCGACCATGGTGTTAGAAAGGAAAAAAACAACTTACAATATTGTGATCGGGTTGGGATGAGAATATGCACGAGATTTTTGTTTTTCTCAAACTGAAAATTTTGAAGGCTCCTCTCGGTTGTGTACAGAGGAAATAAGAAAAATAGGGTAGTCGGTTTTTTTTTGTTTTTTCCTCCTCCCCTAATAGCTAAAAGACGTCCGATATAAGGAGTAGGGGATTACTAGTAGTGGGTTTAGGAAAAGCGGATATTTTGGGGATTTATGTTTATCCATCTAGTTGCCCCCATTTTCTTAGTTTTTTTTTTTTAGTAAGAAAAATATAACAAATTATCCGGATTGATAATATCTTTATTATTATTATTAAGGAAAAAAATGATAAAGCAATTAATAACAGAAAATAATAAATAAATAAAATAAAATAAAATAAAATAAAAAGAAATTAATATATATATCGGGGTACTACATCCTACCCCTCTTACAAAGAATTTCGTCCTCGAAATTTGGTTTACCTCGTTGCTCGAATAACTCGGATATTTGGCTCGAACTTCCACTTCCCGCTCCCAAGTTGCTTCTTCGCCGTGTCTACTCCACAACTTTGATTAGGGTGACATCTCTACTTCTCGGCTTATGCACTTTTTTGTCAAGGATGGCTATTGGCTTTTCTTCATAAGACATCCCTCGGTTAACCTCCAATACTTCATGGTTGATTACGTGATTCGGTCGTGGATGTACTTCCTCAACATAGATATATGAAACACATTGTGTACGGGCCGCTAGTTCGGCGGTAGCGCCAACCGATAGGCTACATCTCCCACTCGTTCTAATATCTCGAATGGCCCAATGAATCTCGGAGCGAGTTTTCCCTTCTTGCCAAACCTCACAACTCCTTTAGTTGGCGCAACTTTTAGAAAAACTTTGTCTCCTACTTCAAATTGCAAATCCTTCCTTCTCTGATCGACGCATAGGATTTTTGCGGTCTTGAGCTATTTTTATACGATTTCGACTTTTTTGATAATCTCGATTGTTTGCTCCACTAGTTCTGGACCCAAAACCTTCTTTTCACCGACCTCGTCCCAATATATAGGAGATCCGCACTTTCGCCATATAAAGCTTCATACGAGCCATCCCGATAGTTGCTTGATAGCTTTTATTATAAGAAAATTCCACGGTGGCAAAATACTTTTCCCAATTGTCGTCAAAATCGAAAACACATCCTCTCGCAAGTCTTCTAGAATGCGGATCGTTCTTTCCGATCGTCCGTCCGTTTGGGGATGGAAAGTCATCTTTGAATTTGAGTTTCGTCCCCATTGCTTCTTGTAGACTACCCCAAAATTTCGATGTAAACCTCGGATCCTGTCTGAGACTATAGATACGGGTACACCATGTAATCTTACAATTTCTCGGATATAAAGTTGAGCCATCCATTACATGCCGTATGTCATTTTGATCGGTATGAAGTGTCTTTGATTTAGTCAAACGATCCACTACGACCCATATAGCTTGGTTCCCTCGTCTTGACCTCGGAAGCCCTATTACGAAGCCCATATTCACGTGTTCCCATTTCCATTCGGGAATCAAGTGGTTTGAGTAACCCGTAAGGTCGTTGGTGTTCGGCTTTTACTTTGACATGTTAAACACTTTTCCACGAATTCTTCAATGCTTCTTTTCATGCTTCTCCACCAAAAAATCTCCTTGAGATCACGATACATTTTAGTCCCACCTGGGTGTGCGGTATAAGGTGTGCAATGTGCCTCTTCTAAAATCCGCTTCCCGATTTCCCCATCTTTAGGCACGCACGCCGATCGTCCCTCATATACCAAAACAACCGTCACCGTATGGCGAACCCTTTAATTTGTCCTATCATCACCTTCTTCCTCATTTTGCATAGAAACTTGTCGTTAGCTTGTGCTTCTTTGATGCTACTACGCAGTCATCTGTTGCACTACCAAAGCCGCTTAGTACCGCCTCGGTTTTAGCGAGTGGAGTCACAATTTCAATTCTCATTTTGGCAAATTCCTCAATAAGGTTCTCCTGTGTCGTGAGTAAACTTGCAAATCGTCCCTCCGGGCATTCGGCTAAGTGCATCCGCTACTACATTTGCTTTACTAGGGGTGGTAATGGATTGTACAATCGTAGTCTTTCACGATTTCCAACCATCTTCTCTGTCTCATGTTCAACTCTTTTTGTGTGAAAAATACTTGAGACTCTTGTGATCGTATAAATTTCACACTTTCCCCCGTATAGATAGTGACGCCATATCTTTAGGGCATGTACGATCACGCTAACTCCAAATCGTGTGTAGGGTAATTGAGTTCATGGCGTTTCAACCGCCTGAAGCATAAGCAACCACTTTACCATTTTGCATCAAAACGCACCCAATCCCCTGTTTCGACGCATCATGTAGATTATAAAGCTTTAAAGTGTTCGGGATTGTTAGAATCGGCGCCAAACCGTAGATGATGTTTTAGTTCTTGGAAACTCGTTCGCACTTCTTGGTCCATATGAACTTTTCACCTTTCCTTGTAAGTTGGGTCATCGGGCTGCTATTTTTGAAAATCCTCGATGAATCTCCCGTAATATCCAAAGAAGACCCAAGAAACTACGCACCTCATTTGCATTTGTAGGAGCCGACCATTTCTCAACGGCTTCAACTTTTGCGGGGTCGACTTTGATACCCTCCGCCGTGACTACGTGGCCAAGAAAGACGACTCAATCAAGCCAAAACTCGCACTTCTTGAATTTGGCGAATAACTTCTCCTTGCGTAGAGTATCTAACACAATCTTTGAGGTGTTTCTCGTGTTGCTCCCCGTCCTTTGAGTACACCAAAATATCATCTATGAACACAATCACGAATTTATCCAGGTATGGGTGAAAAACTCGATTCATCAAATCCATAAATACTGCTGGAGCATTACTAAGCCCAAAAGGCATCACTGTGAACTCATAGTGCCCATATCGTGTCCTAAAAGTCTGTCTTGGGTATATCTCCTTCTTTAACCTTCAGTTGATGGTACCCAGACCTCAGATCAATCTTAGAAAAGACGCTTGCCCCGTTCAGTTGATCAAAAAGATCTTCAATTCTCGGTAAGGGATACTTGTTCTTGATAGTAAGTTTGTTCAACTCTCTGTAGTCAATGCACATCCTCATGCTCCCATCTTTTTTCTTCACAAAAAGGACAGGTGCTCCCCAAGGCGACACACTGGGTCGTATAAAACCGATATCCAAAAGTTCTTGTAGCTGAACCTTTAACTCTTGAAGTTCCTTGGGGGCCATTCTGTATGGTGCTTTTGATACAGGAGCGGCTCCCGGAATCAGATCAATCGTAAACTCTACTTGCCGAATTGGAGGTATTCCAGGCAAATCCTCTGGGAATACGTCGGCATACTCGCATAACCGAACATCCATGATTGTTTTCTCGGCAACCTTAGTGGCCATCACATTAACCAGAATCCGACATTTTTCTTTCTTCAAGATTTTAACTCGCCTTCATTGCTGATATAATTCGAGGCATTCCACTTACTCTTTGCTCCGAAAAATATAAATTTATCTCCCTTTGATGGTTCAAGAATTATTTCTCTTTCGTGACATTTGATGTGGGCCTTATACCTATTCAACTACCCATTCCTAGTATGATATCAAAATCCCTCATTCTAATCACATGCAAATCCGCCTCTAAATTCTTCCCATCAAAATCCAATGCCACATTGTTAGTCACTAGATCGATTTATTGTTTTTCCCGGGAAGGCTTATTTCTAGTGTATCACTAATCGTGCAACTCTCAAGACACGTTTTAGCATGAAAATCGGCGGATATGAAAGAATGTGTAGCACCGGATCAAATAACACTAACGCAGTATATTGGAAACAAGTATCATACCCGCGGTGTTCCCTGGTTCTCTTGGGCTTCTGTTGTGTCATAGCAAAAACATGTGCCTCGACCGCTTGGTGTCTTTCCTTCTTGTCCGGAAATGTGGTACAATGATCTCGCGTGATGGCCAGGTTGGTGGCAACGGAAACATTTTCCTTGTCCCGATAAGCATTCCCCATAATGATTTCTTCCACAGGTTGGACAAGTTGGCTTCACCTTCGCGGCAAATCGAATTGCGCGTTTGCTCCGGTCCTAACCTCGCTTACTCGCTACCATCGCTACTCCCGACTCGGGCCATTCCATTTCTCTTTCCCGGAACATTGTCTATCTTCCTCGGCGGATAGTCCAATTTCAAACACGAAGCCACTTCCGAGCTCGTGAAAGTTGATTCAAAGATAAGTCATCGTTCCCAAACCAAATAGCACACAACCTATTTCTCGACGGAGACCCCTCCGAACCTCCTTGCTCTCTTCTCATCCGTGTCTACCAAGTGGGTGGCAAACCTTGCCAATTGATTGAACTTACGTTCATACTCGATGACCGTCATGTTGCCTGTTTCAACTCCGAGAACTCGGTCTCCTTCCGATCCCTATAAGATCGTGGGAAATATTGTTGCATGACCTCTTGTTTAAAGTTAGCCTGTGTCATGCCACGTAGTTGCTCATCCGTCCTCGAGCGAGAGAAAGCCTCCCACCGTGGTCCGCATCTTCTCGTGAATCAAAGGTGGCGCACGAGATTCGTAAGACGCGCTGCTAGGGATACGGGCAAATATTCTTTCCATTGCGCGTAGCCACTCCTCAACCGCAAATGGCCCATCGCGTCCATTAAAGGTTTGTGGTCCGAATCTCCGAAACTGTTCCAAAATGTGCACTTCCTCATTTCCACCAAATTGGTTGCACGCTCGTGCGGGTGGTACGACATTCTCATTGGGGTAACCTCGTAGTAAAGCAACGAGATTATTCAAGAAATCGTTGCGGCATCCCTTGGCCTGACTTGAATTAAGCGACGCATTTGATCCATCCCTTCGCGGAGCCATGATCTATAATACAATGGATTGTTTAGTTTTTAACTCGTATGAGAAGTAAATGTAACATCTATCCAACACATAAACACCACAAGACAAGATAATTAAATAAAATATATATATATATATATATAATTCCACTATTTCAATAGAAATTGCCTTGAAGAGGGTACAATGCGAAATAAAATAAAATAAAAGATCATCATCAATCCGACTAATCTAGAAAAATGAAATAACTCTTACTAGAATAAAGAAGGAAAAGAAAAACAAAATTCAAAACAAAATCCGGATAAGGCTAGAAAAAACTAGTCATCTAACTAGACCCTCGGATGAGAATAATCCATCTAAGTCTTCCTCCTGGGTCTTCCTCTAGTTCAAAGGCATCGTCTATCCTAATCAACATATATTACGTTAGTCATGACGGGTGGCCCACGCCTAAGTAGTTCGACTATAAATCTCTCGGGATCCAATGTGGTATGGGGCGGCACATGAATCGTAGTCCGTCATGTTGTCACGCACATCTCTTACGAGGTCACTCCATTCTCTCGGGTAGGGTAGTCGATTAGCTTATCATTTGCTTCATCCCGGTGATTATTTCTTCAAGATGTTTTATCTCCAGCCACATTTCCTCATTGTTTCGATATGTTCCTCTCATTGTGGATCCTAGCTTTCTTTCATAGTTCAAAACCTATATACCCTCCAATGAAAAATTCGATCTCCCATTCTCTTCCTAGTCATTTGTTTTTATCTCACGCACCATCCTGGAGCATTTCGTGTTACCATCTTAGTTCATACATTATTTAGTAAATTATGCGATTCGTTTTGAATAGCTCATCACGAATCACCACTTATAAGAGATATTTCTAACATGTCAAGGGTAAAAGTTTGTGAGACATGAAAATACATTTATCACAGAGGAAAGAAAAAAAAATAATCACAACTTTCAAGTAACTTTATAACACATGATGCATTATCAAGAATTCTCATATTGGAGCAATAAATAAATTTTACCTGATTGGATGCAAATCGATGGAGGAATAGCCAATTTTTTTATAAATATTGCAAGTCTACGGAAGGTAGACTGCTCGATACCACACCGTAACGCCGTAGTAACTTTCGAAATGTGATTTTTAGTGTTACTAAAAAAATAAATCTACATTTTATTATATCACTATTTTTTTTTTAATACTTATCTACTACAAAATGAAGCATAAATTAAAACGGGTTGATCGTAAACTAGAAATCCGAAAATTTTATCGTATTGAATAATGGAAAATGCAACATTTATCATTTCATAAAAAAATCGAAATAACTAGGTTGCTAATAGGAAATAATAATAACGTATAACTAGTTTTCTCCCTAACATGCGAATACTAATAGATAGAAAAATTTTCATTGGCTTCCCTCCATCGGCTCCGCACCCATCCTAAAATCAAAAATTAGTAATAGGGGTGAGTAACACATACTCGGTAGGGATCCTAACTTTCCAAATTAAATATATACAAGCATAATTTCACAAATTTAGGCGCATATACTTTGTCATCACATATACTTTGTCGTTTGGCCGAAGCCATCACATATACTTTTCCATTGGCCGAAGCCACACATATACTTTGCCATTGGCCGAAGCCTACTTTGCCATTGGCCGAAGCCACACATATACTTTGCCATTGACCGAAGGCACACATATACTTTGCCATTGGCCGAAGCCTACTTTGCCATTTCTCATAAATAAATACATATTCTTTGCATAAAGTAGGCACATCAAATTCGACAATTATAATCACATTGTCAAGTATAGAATTTATAAAAGCATACAAGCACATATTTAATAAAGACAATTAAACTTCGCACTTAAAAGTGTAAAGAAAAACCCCTACCTCAAATGCAGTTGATAGTCGTACGAAGCTTGGAGTGAGAAAGCCTAAACGTCTAGTTCTTCGTCACCTACAATAAATAGTAGCATAATTGAGTTATCGAAAATAAGTTCCAATTCTAATTCGAGATACAAGTGCTTATGCAATAAGCTAGAACTCTTAGTAGGTGAAATTCAACCAAAATATATAAGTCTGGGGCTTAAAAGAAAGAATTTTATAGTTAAAATAAGGATTTTGGACTAAATCAAATATGGTGGGATCAAACCGAGAAACCCAAAAAGTGTGTTTTGATCCTTAAGGGCCAAGTTGAGATAAAAAAAAAAAAAACTGAGTTGTATTTGGGAAGAAATTGAAACTTCCTGGGGCTTGAATTGAAAAATAACGAAACCTTGATTTGGGGTTAGGGCTTAATTGAAAATCCAGGGACTAAATTGAACAACATATCTAAAATCGAGCTTAAACTAAATTCTATAAATTTCCAAGACTAGTCCAGACTCAACTTTGACGCCTTTGAATTTCGTGAAACTCGGCCGGTACCGTCGACCTTCTCCGAAAAACTCATAAAACATGGTGCACCCACATGGCCACACACTTCTATTTTCTTCTTTTTGAATTAAGCAAATATACACACACACATATCAGTCATCACTTCTTTAAAACACCCAAATGTATGAATACACACACACACCATCAACACATCACCTACATGAATAAATATATATATCTACAAATTTTCTTTCTCCAAATTTCAAAATACGTCATCATCTCCTTCAATTTATCTTTGTATCAAAATAAGGAATCTATTGATGACCATGGTGTTAGAAAGGAAAAAAAAAAAACTTACTCAATATTGTGATCGGGTTTGGATGAGAATATGCACGAGATTTTTCGTTTTTCTCAAACTGAAAATTTTGAAGGCTCCTCTCGGTTGTGTACAGAGGAAAATAAGAAAAAATAGGGTAGTCGGTTTTTTTTTTTTTTTCTCCTCCCTAATAGCTAAAAGACGTGTGATATAAGGAGTAGGGGATTACTAGTAGTGGGTTTAGCGAAAAGCAGATATTTTGGGGATTTATGTTTATCCATCTAGTTGCCCCATCTTTTCTTAGTTTTTTTTTTTTTAGTAAGAAAAATATAACAGAATTATCTTGATTGATAATATCTTTATTATTATTATTAAGGAAAAAAATGATAAAGCAATTAATAACAAAAATAATAAATAAATAAAATAAAATAAAAAGAAATTAATATATATATATCGTGGTACTACTGAAACTTTGAGAACGTCGACCAGTCAAAGGAGGTGTCGACCGATCGGACCCCCCGTCGATCGGTCGACCTATGCAATTTTGTGCTGTATTCATCAAACTCTTATTTCTATTTGACCGGTCACCCAATATGTTTATCAGAAAATTCTAACCGTTGAACAACAGACAACTTTTCCTTAAATTGTGGGGTTGATTTCTAACAGCTATAATCTTGATTTTAATTGCATATTTTTTTTGTAGAAATCATTCCCCAAGAGGAGCCTATCCTTGATCAGTCATCTTCTATAAATAGAGGAAGTTTTGGAGCAACAAGTACAACAATTACTACTACACAACAAGAGACATAGTCAAGCATATATTGTGTTCTTCATTTTCAACATTCTTGTTGTAATAGCCTAAAGTCTTTCACTTTCACATCTTGAGGTCTAGGCTTGATTCTTGATTACACTTGTACTTTTGAGTTGTAATATTTTTCACAAAGCAGTAATCTTGATTGTAATTCATCATCCAAACACAAGATATCCTTGTGAGTGTTCTTGTGGTAAGAATACACTGGTGATCTTAGGTGTTGAAGAGTGTGGTGCTCTTCATAGGTGAAAGAAGGTTATGGTAATCTTCTTGTGGAAGAGTTTGGTGCTCTTCGAGGTGTTGGAGAGTTTGGTGCTCTTCAAGTCGGAAGATTGTGGTAATCTTCACAAGGTGCCGTTGAAGGAAGATTGTGGTAATCTTGAGGAGATTGTGGTAATCTTCAAAGAGGTGTTGTAAGGTGTTGTTGTAATAGTTTTGGTAACTATTTATAAAATTCTTTTTCTTTTCAAATCCATCCCTGAGATACTTTGGGGTGGTAGAGGATTAGGCCCTAGGTGGGTTGAACATCTATAAATCAAAGTGTGTTATTTAGTTCCCGCACTTCCTTTCTTGTCTTTGCTTGTTTCATTCGAAAAAGAGGGCATAATCGCAAAAATGGGCGTAATCTATTCACCTCTCCTCTAGATTATCGTAGCCACTTGGACTTACAAGTGGTATCAAAGCCAAACTCTTTGCAAGCTCGTTCTACATCACGAGTAAAGAGGAACGATCATTGGCTACGAATGAAGTCTACCTCACCACCGGCGCCTCCACCAACAAACCACCACTATTTGATTCTAAAAATTATACATTTTGGAAAGAAAGAATGGAATGCTTTTTACTAAGTTGCGGGTTCGATATTTGGAACAATGTCATAAATGGAGAATCCATCCCATTGAAAGATTGAACTCAAACCTCCAAAGTTCTCAAGGAGCTCAATGATGTAGATAAAAAAATCCTCTCCTTAAACAGTAAAGGTCTTAATATTCTTTATTGTTCACTTACCTCTTCGGAATATGATCATATTCTAGAAATTTGATCGATACATGAAGTATGGAGAAAATTAGAAGCTATCTATGAAGTGTATGCAAATGAAATGAGCTATTCAAAAGCATCTACTTCTCAATTGGATACAACATCAAATCCAATGACATGGGATGAGCTTCTTACAACTTCCGATGATGAAGAAGCCGAGCAATGTCTTATGGGCATCGAAGAAGAAAATGAGGTACACTCTAATCCCTCTACTTCTTTTGATAATAAATTGCAAGATGATTATGGTGAATTGCAAAATGATTTTGATGAGCTTCCAAATGAATTCCAAAGCTTGCTTGTTAAATACAAAAATTTGAAAAAGGAATTCAATGTTTTGAAAAATGATAAGGATAGCTTATTTACTTCTTATGAATCTCTTTCTTGTGCTCACACTACCACACTTGATAAGGTTAAACCCTTGAAAAGGATAATGAATCTCTTGTGAAGGATATTAATTGCATGAAAAATGATTTGACAAAGTTTAATTTGAGTACCAATAAAATGATCAAAATACTTGATGTTCATCGTTGTGATAATTTGAAATTAGGCCTTGGTTATAAGCCTAATGTTGTTAATCATAAGAAAAAGAATCAAGTCTCTAAGCATGTTGGTCATTATGCTCCTAGAATTATTACATGCTTCTATTGTGGTAAAAAGGGTTACACGTCAAATTATTGTCGGGCTAGAAATAGCTCTAATTATTATTGGAGACCTAAAAGTCTCAATGCTAATCCCGAAGGACCTAAACACTTGAGGGTACCACAAGAAAATTTCATGATAGGTACTTGGCGCAACAAAAATCAAAGGAAATTCAAATTGTCAAATCGACGACAAACATTTGCGCCACTTGATCAAAGGAGAAAACATTATCAACAAAATCAATTTCCAATAAGAAGATATAATCAACAATGGGAAGGACACAATCCTTGAAAATAGCAAAATTGGGGACAACATCATCAAGATGATTTTCAAAGAAGAAGATACTATCAACAAAGGGAAAGACATAACCCTTGGAAATGGCGTAATTGGTAAACCGTATCTTCCTTTTTGAAATACGTATATTGCTTTATCATTATGCATGTTTTTATTTGTGCCTTAATTGTAAAAATTATCTTTCAAAAATATCTTTTAAAAATTAAGGTCTCCCTACATATTTTTGGATTTTTAATTTCTTTTGAAAAGAGACCTTGTATAGAGTCTTGCAAACTCATGTATACTTCTAAGTCTTTTCACTTATATCATGGCATGGTATACTTGTGACATTTCTTATATTGTTCTAGCCTATATTATTATGCTCTTGTGCAAAATTCTTTGTCTAGCTTGTGTAGGAGATATGTATATCCTCATCAATGGTAATCTACATTATAATTTGTCAAGAGTGACATAATCCATCCTATCGACATCAACAACATCTTCTTCGACTCGACGGCACCCCCACCGTATCTGACTCGACGACAACAAGGGTTTGTAAATTTCTTGATGTTGTTACAGTTTCAAATCCTAGAATCATTGTGAGTTTCTTTTTTTTTTCGTTTGTTGGATTGTATGTGTATGGTTAGATTATTTTTATTAGGTTTTCACGGCTTTTGATGATGTTGATCTGTTTTGATGGAGTTTGGAGTTGGGTAAAATTGTTTTGCCTATAATTTGAAAAACAAATTAGGGAAATATGATTTAAAGATTGCTCTGTTTTTTTAAGTATGTGGCAACTACCTATTGATGTTTTTATTATTGCTTATTTATGTTTGGTTCACTGCTTATATATGATTTGTTTATTGTTTTAAGTAAATATGATTTTAATTGAAAAACAAGTTGGGGAAATAAGGTTTAATTAGGATTGCTATGTTTTATGTTCATTATTGTTATTTTACTCTCATAGACAAAGATATACTTGGGCTATTTTTCGTGTTAATATAAGCGATGTCGTTAATGAGTTTGTTAAGTTGTGTAGACTTATTGAAGATGAGAAAGGAAATACTCCAAATATTAGTTACTTCAAAATATTTGGATGTAAATGTTTCATTTTGAACACCAAGGTTCAATTGGATATCCAATGATGATAGTGATGAAGAACACAACATAGAACCAATCACTCAAAATGATACTCCACGATGAAGATTGGTTTATAGAAATGCAAGAGGAGCTAAATCAATTCGAAAAGGATGATATTTGGGTATTGGTACCATGTCCTCCATCGCAAACGATTATAGACACAAAATGGGTATTTCGAACAAACTCGTTGACCAAGGCAACATCATTTGAAATAAGGCAAGTTTAGTAGCTCAAGGTTATTGTCAAGAAGAAGGTATCATTTATGATGTAACTTTTGCACCCGTTGCACGTTTAGAAGATTTTTGCATTTTACTTGCCTATTCTTGTTTTAAAAATTTCAAGTTTTACCAAATGGATGTTAAATCCGCCTTTTTAAATGGTTTTATTCAAGAAGAAGTCTATGTAAAACAACCTTCAGGGTTTGGGAATTTTTCTAGGCCTAATGATGTTTATAAACTTAAAAAGGCCTTGTATGGTTTAAAACAAGCACCCCGTGCATGGTATGATAAACTTAGCTCTTTTCTTTTACAAAATGGTATTACAAGGGGTAAAATTGATACTATTCTATTTATTTTTGAAAACGGGCAAGATTGTTTATTAGCTCAAATTTATGTTGATGACATTATATTTGGTGCTACTAATGAATCCTTGTGCAAGAAATTTTCTAAGTTAATGCAAGGTGAATTCGAGATGAGTATGATGGGGAGCTCAATTTCTTCCTTGACTTCAAATTAAGCAATGCCAAGAAGGTATTTATATTTCACAATCAAAGTATACAAAAGAACTTCTAAAGAAGTTTGACATTGAAGAAGGAAGAACCATCACTACTCCTATGGCAACAAATATCAAAATAGACAAGGATGAAAAAGGCAAGTCGGTTGATGAATCCAAGTATCGAGGTATGATTGGTAGTTTACTTTATTTAACCACAAGTAGACTCAATAATCTTCATGACGTATGCCTATGTGCTCGATTTCAAAACAATCCCAAAGAATCTCATTAAAGTGCCGTTAAAAGAAATTTTAATATTTGAAAGACACTTCTTCTTATGGCTTGTTTTATCCAAAGTTTTAAAATATTCATATTTTCGGGATAACAAGTCCGGTTTAAATAATTTCTCAAAATACGGTTCATCATAACCGTACAAAACATATTGAGGTTCATCGTCATTTTCTAAGGGATTGTGTTTCCAAACGAAAAATTGAGATGTCTTTTGTTCCATCTCAAGACCAATTAGCGGATATTCTCACAAAACCGCTTTCCTCTGAGACTTTTGCTTCAATACGAGCTCGGTTAGGCATAATGCATATTGAATGAGGTCTATGTTTGCAATTTGCTTGTTTTTAAAACTTAGGGGTGAAAAATCGGACTTTTGGTTTCAAATTCGGACAGAAACTGAACTGGTGTTCAGACACCGGTCGACCAGGTCCAAGGACCGGTTGCCCTAGTGGTCGACCGGTCGACCTGTGAGTTTGCAGAGTTTATAAGTTTATGTCCTTCAAAATGTCTTTTTTTATCTTTTTCTTCTAAACTCGAACCCCTTTGAATTTTTTACACACAATTCACTCAAAATAAATTTTGTTGTATAATTTCTATATATTGGACTTCATGTTGCTCGTTTATCATCATGGATGCTCATCTTTATCTATAAACTATTAAGAATTCTTCTCCTTAATCTCAATTGGTTTGAACCCTTGAGAACTTGATTTTATGTTCATGTCTTGATAAAATTCATGTATATTTGTGATGAGCACATTGATCATTGTTGATTGGATGTTATATAATTGCATTTGGTGATGAAAAATTGGGCTTGATTACATCTACAAGGGCTATATACATCTTCTTTATTATTTAATGCCCGTCAAGTGTTCGATGAATTGTTTCAAAGAAAATTTCATCAATTACATGATTCCCTCAATTTCACAAGTCTTATAAGTTTATAGAGATCATGTTTTGTCATTCATATGAGCTTTTGAGAATAAAATGATAGACTTTTCCCTTATTATTTGGAATTTAAGATTCTTTATTCGAAAAGCTCGATAAATTGGTTCAAATGCGCACTTTATTTAATTTGATATGATTATATGATACTTTTATCGTGCTAACATTCTTTTTGATGATTCCAAAGGAGGATAAATAGGAAATAAGCACTTTAGCTCAAAGAAGCTAAAATAAGCTCGCAGAAAAAGCTATAAGTTGTGGCTTGTAAAAGCCAAAAGCTGTGAACAAAATCTAGTCCAATGGATGTACTATGAACTTGTTATACTTGATATATGATTGTTTTTTGACAGGGGGAGCTTCTAAGCTCTTGATTCTTGAGCTTATTTTGTAAAAGCTAAATCTTTTAGCTTTTGTTTGATTACTTCTATTCTTAGTTTGATGTCCTTGTTGAAAGGGGGAGCTTTTGTAAAATATTTTTGAAAATCTTTACTCCTATCCTTGTGTCTATTATGCATGGATTGTTGTTGCTTAAAACGTTTAGTTATTCTTTGACCGGAAAAATTGTTTTGTTTTCAAAATCGTTCTCTTGAAATTGTTTTGGTTTATAATCATCAAAAAGGGAGAGTTTGTTAGATAAATATTTTTATCATGATTTTGATGATTTTGTTTAACTACGTTTTTACACCAAAATAATGTTTCTAAATGTTGTCCAAATACTCCTGAGTGATCTAAAATGTTTTTACTATCTTTTCGAAGTATTTCTTGAAGTTTATTTTTTGACAAAAATTGGACAACACATAAATGTTTTATCATGATTTTGATGAATTTGTCTTATTATGTTTTTACACTAAAACGATGTTTCTAAATGTTGTCCAAATACTCCCGATCATTCTAAAATATTTTTACTATTTTTTTGGAGTATTTTTTGAAGTTTATTTTCGACAAAAATTGGACAACAATTCTGTCTTGTGTTCGATCGGTCGCCCTATAGGGCATCCCGTGTCTGAAGTTGATTTTAGAAATGAAACGAAACAAACACAAAACAGAGGGAGGTCGACCGGTGGCATCGACACGTCGACCGGTGTCTGAGTTTGATTGAAATTGTTCAAACTTCTCTGTATTGAAACTTTGAGAACGTCGACCGGTCAAAAGGGGTGTCGACCGACGGACCCCGTCGATCGGTCGACACATTGCAAATTTTGTCTCAGTATTCGTCAAACTCTTATTTCTATTTGACCGTCGCCCTATATATTTATCAAAAATTCTAACCGTTGAACAACAGACAACTTTTCCTTAAATTGTGGGGTTGATTTCTAACAAACTATAATCTTGATTTAATCACATATTTTTTGTAGAAATCAGTCCCAAGAGAGCATATCCTTGATTAATCATCTTCTATAAATAGAGGAAGTTTTGGAGCAACAAGTACAACAATTACTACTACACAACAAGAGACATACTTAGCATATATTGTGTTCTTCATTTTCAACATTCTTGTTGTAATAAATTTTAAGGTCTTTCACTTTCACATCTTGAGGTCTAGGCTTGATTCTTGATTACACTTGCACTTTTAAGTTGTAATATTTTTCAAAGTGTAATCTTGATTGTAATTCATCATCCAAACACAAGATATCCTTGTGAGTGTTCTTGTGGTAAGAATACACTTGGGTGATCTTAGGTGTTGAAGAATGTGGTGCTCTTCATAGGTGAAAGAAGGTTGTGGTAATCTTCTTGTGGAAGAGTTTGGTGCTCTTCGAGGTGTTGGAGAGTTCGGTGCTCTTCAAGTCGGAAGATTGTGGTAATCTTCAAGGGAGATTGTGGTAATCTTCAAAGAGGAGTTGTAAGGTGATGTTGTAATAGCTTTGGTAACTATTTATAAAATTCTTTTTCTTTTCGAAATCCATCCCGGAGATACTGGGGTGGTAGAGGATTAGGCCCTAGGTTGGTTGAACATCTATAAATCGAAGCATGTTATTTACTTCCCGCACTTCCTTTCTTGTCTTTGCTTGTTTCATTCGAAAAAGAGGGCATAATCGCGAAAATGGGCATAATCTATTCACCCCCTCTAGATTATCGTAGCCACTTGGACTTACAAAAAGTATTATCCCGGGTCTGTTAGTAGCCTCTATTACACAATAATATTCTATAATCTTGACACATTGTCATGGGCTCTTGACTTAGGAAAAATATACTTGACTAATAACTTTGATAAACTAATATGAAACAAAAATCTATAGTCTCAATGTCTTAATTTCTTGGTTAGACGATTACTCTAGTTTATGTGCAATGTACTAATAATTTAACTAATTTTAATTCAACCAATTTTCTTGATTAGAGGATGAGTCTAGTTATGATCCTTAATAAGTAAAATATCATCAAATTTAAACATTTTCTACAAATCGAATATGTTTTTTATAATTTCATTTATTGGTTCATTTAAATAAATTAATATGACGTAACTATTAGTGAATTAAAAATATATTCAATTATTCATTTGATATATTGATAAAATATGCCAAATTTTTAATTTGATAATTTTTAGTATTGAATTTCAAAGGAATGTTTTGTTAATTCAATATCAAAATATAAATAAGATAAAAATATTATATATGTATATATAAAAATTATTTTAAAATCGATTCTAGTTTCGGATATTCAGTTCGGTACGGTTCGGTATGGTTCGGTACGGTTCTCGATACAGATATTTGAAAAATCTCCAAAACCGTACCATGTAAATTTTCGGACTGCCGTTCGGTTCGATAAAGTCAAAAAGTCAATGAATATTTTCGTTCGAGTTCGGTGATCTTCAAGTCCCGTGTACACCCCTCTTACCAAAAGTATTACAATTTTATGTGAAAACTATTACACGTTTAAGTAAAAAATATTTCATGTTGAACTGAAAAGTATTAATAAATCATCTGAAAAGTATTAGTTTTTCCTCTGAAAAGTATTTCGTAGTTCCCTTGAAAAGTATTAGTTTTTACTTTGAAAAGTATTAGTAGTTCCTTTGAAAATATTAGTTATTCTACTGAAAAGATACTAGTATTCCAACTAAAAAAATATTAGTAGTCACCCTGAAAATATTAATTTTTCTCCTAAAAAGTATTAATTTTTCTCAAATGTTGAGTCCTAATATGCCTAAACCTCGTCAACTTCTTCCTTTAAATCATTTGTATCACTCCCAAAAGAAAAGAAAAAGCCCATCAAATTTTAAGAATTCAACTACATAGATCTTGAATTACCCATGAGCTTAGAGTTGGATTTTTGACGAGTTGCCAAAAGCTTCTATTGTTCAAGTTTCGCGGCCATGATTTAGGACATAAGAGAGAATAAGAGAGTTGATACAATTCACCATGTCGGAAGAAGTAAAGATGGACATATTTTTACCCCAATTTAAAATGGACCATAGAAAAACAGTGAGCAACAATCTCATCTTCGAATTTGATGAGCAAGAGGGATTAGTTGTTGCCACCTCCAAAAATGTATCGAAGAGCGATTAGTTGTTACGGACTTTAGTAGAAGATCTGCGGCCTGGGAGTGAAGAAACCTGCACATTGTTTGTGGTTTGAGATGAAAGCTAATTTGCCACTTTCGAAAAGATAGCCCATAGAACAAGGATCAGATCTGAAACCACGAAGAGAGAAAAAATTTCGTAATTTTTTTGTCTATTAAATGGATCCGGGTACTGAATCTGAATCATGGAATCCATCTTACGGATGAGTGAGTATCCGATCCTATTAGATACTTACTCAAGAAATAATTGGAATGTACGATAATAATATTTGGTTTTGTCAATAGGACACCATTCCTTTTGGCATTGAGTATTAGATAGAACAAACACATTTGAAATGTCCAAAAATCCTCAAAAGAACTTTACTATAAATTATGAAAACAATAATGGGGTAAAATTGGCAAACCAAATTTGGTTGGATAGAAGCCAAGGATGGATTCTACAATAATGCGGGATGGGACTGGATAAGCAATCTAAAGGTTAAGGGGATAAGGTTTCAAAAAAACAAAAGGTTAGGGGATAAATTTCAAGGCCGGCCTCCTAATTATATTTATGGGCTCAGATCCATAACATTAAAGAATGGACTATTTTCTGATAAAATTGCTGTTCCCAAATCTCAAACAATGAACAAGCCCATATAGTATCAGATAATCTCAAACAACTGCATGGGAAAAAAAAAAGGGAATATATGAACAACTATTTTTGGCTTAATAATTTTAGTTCTTTGACAATCTTAATCCTGAAGTTCTTGATATTACAGTTTCGGTCCTTGATGAATTTATCTTTTAGTCAAAATAACAATTTCATTCATCCTCATAGGTATTTTGACTAAATGATAAGAGTATTGTTAGAATAAATGAAATAATATTGAAACATCTAGTTGAGACCAAAATCACACAAAACTAAAATTTGTAGGACCAAAATCGCATAAACTAAACTAGAAGTCTAGAACTTATGGAATCAAAATTGTATGAAATCAAAACTTTACGGGATTAAAATTGTTTCTTTAAATATTTAGAAGACTAAAGTTGCTAGCCGCCTATAATTAGGGGACCAACTTTTCAATTAACATACTAGTTTTACATCTTTTAAAATTTATTAATTTATATTTATTTGACATGGTTTAATAGCAAACTTCTCATAGTGAACCCAATATGTTGAGATACTTTTCTAACACTATGTTTCACTCGTTGATCTCCTTTCTACCCAGAAACAGACAACTCTCTTCACGTTGATTCATCTTCTCTTGTTGATCTCTTTGTTTTCATAAAGAAAAGAGTGTTATTCATGTCTTTGTGATAAAAGGGGATACTATTAAATTCTCTTCAGTATATTCTTTATTTTTCACTCAATATCAGCAAATTATTCTAATAGTACAATGTGATTGGCTCACCGGACTAAGCAAATGACTTACTTTGAAGGTAAGCATAATTACACTACATATTAATCAAAAAGCCAATAGAAGTGAAGTAGGAAACATATTAATCAACAAGCTTGTCGAGCCAATCGATCGACACCACAAAACTTGGATGGCAAAGGAAATAGCTAAAACTTCTACAATATTGCAAAGTAGATACAAATTCACAACACTGGCTTTCAGTGTAACATTAGAAGGAATCAGCTATTATACTTCAATAAAAGATCACAAGTGTTATGAGTTATTATTTGACACTGGATGGTGCTAGGCTAGAACAAAGGAACAAGACGAAAAGCTATATAAATGAACCTGGTGAACTTTTGCTGTATTTGAACCGTAAGCGTCGTCACACTTATATCGTATTATGTCTGTGCCGTCCTGTCTCCCAAGAGAGGAAAAAAAGTGCAAACGTAAGGAAGAGAAGAACTACACAAATTCTGAAGCACCATTCACAGCACATAGAAGTTGTGTCACAACGACACCAATGCTGATGAACTTGCTTTCCACACTTGTAGCAGAAGCTAATCCCACATCTGCAGTAAGAATGGATTTTAAAAATTACAATCCGTCCGAACATTTTTAATCATTTTAATTGATTGATGTATATGAACAGCAATATAAACCAGGTTGTAGCAACTATAAGATAATAGCATTCCATTAGCAATGGTTCTTTTCAAATTTTCAGTTTACTTCTTGTCAAAATATATAGGCCTATCAGCGTATATAAAGTCGTCGGCTTCAAAAACTAAGTTTGATTTTGATCTTTGAACCAAAGTTTTTGAGATTTTATATGTAACTAATGAAATCTCGAATTTCAATTCGTACTAGAGAGGTATCTATCCAGACAACACAAGAATTCCAACTCAGCAAAGTTTTAAGGATTCAAAACAGAGCAAAGATTCAGATCTTAAGGTCGAACATTATCAAAATGCAGAGTAATATCACATATAAACAGAGAAATAGCATCGAAAGAATATACCCATAACGAAATATGCATGCCTTAACATGCTAATCTACACATAAAACAAATAGAATCTATGAAACTAGAATAATATATTACTATGCAGCATTTGCTATTTTATGGATTAAAAAAGATCAACAAGAAGCCAAATTAAAGGTGTATTATATTTTGGTTCTCTATAATCTATATATTAATCTTACAGGCAAACCAAAGACAAAATATCAATTACAAAACAAAGTACCAGCTTCCAAGTAGCAGATAACTATCATGTGTCACATGAAAGACAAATAACACAAATAGTTCTCCAAAGCACATCCAAAAAAAAAAAAGCTTAACATGTTTTTAATTTACTTGACGTATTCTCATTTGTGCGAATACTTCTCACAAATATATGTGACTTATAGAAATAAGAGAGGTTTTTTAGCTCTTAAAAATGTCCAGGCAGCTAAATGGGGGAACTTGATGAGCCTTTGCAATGGAGACGAGCAGCAACTTATTGAGGTTTCAACATAAATTTCTTTCTTAAGTGCCTCCTTCTCCACTAAATACGCTTAAAAACGAGACTTAAAGAATCACATTAATATGATTGAAATCATAAATCATAACCATCAATGGTACAACTACAAGAAAAGATAAAAAAAATCCAAAATCCCATATAACAAAACCATAGCATTCTTATTGAACACTGATACTAGCAGTTAGTCACTTCAAGGGCTAAAAATATCCAATCTGCACAAATCCAAATTACCAAATAAAAGAAACTAGAAAAAAATCCCAAAATTCAATGATGGATCATTCAAAAATCACAAACGCATCAAATAAAACCCCCAAAAGGCAAACATCAACAAACACAAAGCGAATTAAGAGCACCTGCATTTCACGATTTGACAGCCCTCCATCAGTTCGACGAAATGCCTACACCGCGGACACCTCATCCACTTCCTCTGCTCCACCAGCCTCCCAAAAGCGACATCGTTCCTATCCCTCAGTTCCCCACTCTCCTCACACCCAAACCCAGCATGCCAAACCCTCTTACACTCAAAACAAAGCCATCTCTTACATTTAGGACAACTTGATTTCCTCACAATCCCACCACACTCGTTCACAATCAGCACGTTACAGTTTCTATACGGGCAATAGCATTTACCCAAACCCACAATCGCATCCTCACACAGCACATCGCACCACCGCACAAAGAGCGGAGCACCAACGAGTGAGGCGCACGCGTGCGGGTCGAGCGTGCGATCGCAGTTGAAAGCGGGGCATTTGATGTGGCCCACGTTGTCGTCTTCGAGCTTCACGCGGATGTACTTGATCATGCAGTCGGTGCAGAATGGGTGGGAGCATTTGTCACTGTTTCTGAATTTCTTGTCCAAATACGACGTCGGCTCGATGCAGATTTCGCAGGTGAATTCTTGATTTTCATCTCCCAAATCCGATGGTCGTTTTTGTTGTTGATGTGATGGTGGTTCTTCTTCTTCCTTTCGTCGCTCTTCTTGGGGGATTTGGGGAAGTGGTTGCAGAGTGTTTCCCATTTCTTCGTGTTTATTAAGCTTGTGTTGTATCCATGTGAAGGGGTCAAAGATATAATAATAATAAATGTCTAAACTCTTTAACTCGTACTATAACTCTATAAGCTACTTCTCCTTTTCACACACGTATTTGTTCTGTGCTAAATTTTACCTTTTTTTTCTTCTTTTTCCCCTTTTTCCTATTAATATTAAAGTACGTTGTTGTATTTTAGGTTGCGAAAAATACTCATTGTGATGATCATATCAATCAAAAAAATCTCCGATTGAAATACATTCCCATTTATCATCCTATTCCACTGTATTTTATGAATATCACACGTATAAAATAAATGTCCATATTTGTACACATGTCATCTGTTTGATATAATGGAACAAAAATGTGGAACAAGAGTTTTGGACACATTGTGATGCATCATATCAATGAATAATCCACTACCTAGAAATAGGACCATATCAATTAGATTAAGTTAGCTTTATTGTAATTTCCTTTCATTTAGTGAATTTTGTTTTAGTTCGTTTCCATTTTGATTTTATTATGTTTATTGCATATTGTATGTCTTGTGACATTTCTAGAGAAGGCGAAGAAATTAACAAAAGGGATAAATACCGAAACCTCCCAAACTAAACGGATTTTGCATTATACCTTTCGAACTTTGAAATGGTACACTTTACCTTATCAACCTTGAAAATTTTTGCACTTTGCCTAAATTTACGGATTTACCCCTACAAACACGTATGATGGTTTTCGCTTTCTTATCTAACTTTAATATCGTTGTACTTTACCTCCCAGGTTATACAAATTATTGTATTTTCTCCATTTATTCCTTATGGTCTTTCGATCCTTAAAATTGATATCGTGAGTCTGGTTTATTAAGAACTTTAAGTTATATTTATTATAATTATGTAATTAACAATTGGTGGGGAGAATTTCTCCAAGAAAATGGATCTGGACAATTGTCCAAGTTGTCTACCTTACAGACGTATCGTCAAATTTTGACGATGTATGCACAAGAACACCAGACAAGATAACATACTTTGGAACAATCAATATGTTGAAAAAGAACTTGCAGGAGCTGATAGGGAAACCTTGAGACACTGCGAAGACAAGCAACATATTATCTGAGTTTCCTTATGGTAAATCAGATATTATATGTTGATCTGATGAATCGTCGAGAAGCGATTCATGAAAATGCCCATCAAAATCATGATTCCCGATGGAGTACCGAATGGAACGAGATACTTGCAGACACATCTACGTTCTCAAAAGATCTTAGAGAACTGTAAGACGGTGCGAGAATTATGGCAACCGCCTTAATCATCTACCAATACAAGTTCATCAAATCCAAAACCAAATGGAGACGATGGTGAAATATAAGAATGAGACTCTTGATATCCTTCATGATATTCAAACGAGTCAAGAATGCTGGAGGAAAGACCAAGTATTTCCGGAGGAAAGAAGCGTATTGATTTAAATAAAGATTACCTATTTACACCAAATGGAAAACCAACCGAGTTGTGCGAAAGATGACAGAGGCGATGAAAAGCTCATTGCTATCATCAAGGAAAATCCATCATAAACTAAAAAGTGATATGATGGATATGGAAAAGATTAATCTTAAAGATCTACATGACCTTAATCCTTCGCAGGATTAGGAATTGTATATTTAAATATGAACGCAGAGATGGATCGGCTTTTGGTTCTTCGTAATGACCCGATTTTCAAAAATAAAAGTAATTAAATAAAAAAGAGTTATAAAAGATATATTTTATAAAAAAGCCTACAGATTAAAATTTTCATCAAAATAAATAGAAGCACTTTTACCCATATAAAATATTTATCCTTCCAAAAATAAAACACTAATTATCAACAATATTTCAATACCATTGACAATAATAATTGTTTTCTTAAAAATCAAAATAAACTAAAAACTATTGTTTTCGCATCCACCGCTCCAATCCTGGCTCTTCAACCCGAAAAGTTATGAAAATGATAGGGTGAGCTTCCACTTGCTCGAGGGGGATCAATTTGTCATTATATAATACAACATACAAGCATAATCAAAATAATATAACATGTAATTTTCCTCTATAAATTTTTCCTCCGACAGCCGTTAATAAATTTAGTACGGCGGGCTTAACCCAAGATCAACTTCGACCCCGACCTATTTATGATCCCCGACTAGTTCCTCTCGCATATCATATATAAATGAAAATACTCACATAAAGCATTATATAAAGACAAATATAGAATTAAAAATCCCTACCTCAATCGATTTAATCCGCGTAGTAACTAAAACGATTATTTTAATCCTCTTGATTCTCGATTCTTGAATCAGATTTGTAGAGAAATGGGATGAAGTTTGTAAAGAAAAATTTTCAATTTATAGTGTTGAATTCTGGAATTTATGATTGAGAATTAAGTTCTTACATTAAAAATTATAACCCTTCACCATTCATATTCTCTTCATTAAGTTTGAGTCTTTCTAAATTCATAACTGAAATTTCATTAAAAGTGGCTAATTAAAATTATATTTCATATAATAATAATTGAAAAATATGGGATATTATAGTTACTGTCCACCTTTAAAAAAAAATTCGTCCTCGAAATTCGTTGTCTTAACAAAGTTCATAGAAAATAGTGTCATTTTTTTTTACACGAGGAATTCTTGTCTAATATTGAAAGTACACGTGCAATAATGCTTTTAAAAAAATGATGACTTGAATTTATAAAATATACTTTTAAAACATGATAATATAAAATATTTCATGAATAAAATGAATAGCGTGACATAATAAATTGTGTACCTTGAGAATCCGACGAGACATGGCGGCGGAGGTGGATGTCACTAGATAATTTTCTTTTACAATTTGAAAAGATATTTTTTTAAGTCTACGAACCGTAGACCGGTTCCGATACCACTTGTAACGACCCGGTTTTCAAAAATACAAGTAATTAAATAAAAAGAGTTATAAAAGATATATTTTATAAAACAAAGCCTATAGTTAAAATTTTCATCAAAATAAATAGAAGCACTTTTACCCATATAAAATATTTATCCTTCCAAAAATAAAACACTAATTATCAACAATATTTCAATACCATTGACAATAATAATTGTTTTCTTAAAAATCAAAATAAACTAAAATCTATTGTTTTCGCATCCACCGCCTCCAATCCTCGCTTGGGCTCCTCAACCCGAAAAGTTATGAAAATGATAGGTTGAGCTTCCATTTGCTCGAGAGTGATCAATTTGTCATTATATAATACAACATACAAGCATAATCAAAATAATATAACATGTAATTTTTCTCTATAAATTTTTCCTCCGATCGCCGCTTAATAAATTTGGTACGGCGGGCTTAACCCGAAGATCAACTTCGACCCCGCACCTATTTACGATCCCCGACTAGTTCATCTCGCATATCATATATAAATGAAAATACTCACATGAAGCATTATATAAAGACAAATATAGACTTAAAAATTCATACCTCAACCGATTTCTTTTAATCCGCGTAGTAACTAAAACGATTATTTTAATCCTCTTGATTCTCGATTCTTGAATTAGATTTGTAGAGAAATGGAGTGAAGTTTGTAAAGAAAAATTTTCAATTTATAGAGTTGAATTCCGAATTTATGATTGAGAATTAAGTTCTTACATTAAAAATTATCACCCTTCACCATTCATATTCTTTTCATTAAGTTTGAGTCTTTCTAAATTCATAACTGAAATTTCATTAAAAGTGGCTAATTAAAATTATATTTCATATAATAATAATTGAAAAATACGGGATATTATAGTTACTCTTGACCAACATGGCTCCACCACCAAGAAATCCGAACGTTGCAGAAAGTTCAGGTTCAAATCATGGAGATGAACCAATGCCGCACGCTGGAGATTTTACCACAAGAGGAGTTCCAGTTATTTCAGAACTCGCCAACGTTCCAGGAGGCCAAATCTTTATAATACGCCTTATGAAAATCGCACTCAATCCGATACATCCTTATGGGGATCGATGTTAAATGGGTATCCTGCAATTTAAAATCGAGAAGTCCTTATTGATGATTGGGCGTCAGCAATGAGAATTGCAACAGGTACCCTCGATCTTACGAATGATGGATTCATCTTACTCCTTGAGATGAGTCTTGAAGGATCTGTAAAGATTGCATGGGATATGACGGGAGCATATTGAAAAGCACTGTCATAGCTGGAGAGTCATTAAAAGGAATTGTCGATAATATGGCAAAATTATTCAAATCTATTTTATCGGCACAGGCTATTTCGAGGGATTGGAAGAAGAAAAAGGAAAAAGATATAAACAAGCCCTCTATTGTCTCGAGTTACATGATATTTGTCATATTGACGAATATATCAAGTTGTTCACCGAGTCCCGATGGAAGTCCAAGGTGGAAGATAAAGAAGCTTTGCAATTGTTCTTTGCGAAGATACCGAGTCCCTGGAGAGAAATGCTTATCAGGGAATACAAGAGTGCGGCTGATTTAGATACAGTGGCCAGAAGAATGTCATTTCTGAAGGCCAAGCTATTTGAATGGTTCCATCAGGCAGCACTTTACAGGAATTATAATAGATTACGAGGAATTAACAAAACAATTCCTCTATGTTGCGTAGATGATGATATCCCAACAGTTGTGGGAGGACAACCACGGAGGCATAAGAAAAAGGAGAGAAACCATCCATATAGCCGTGGAAATAGCAGCAAAAGGAGTAGGTCTTCATGGAGACCTAGAAGATTTTGGTCAAAACAAAAGGCCCGGTTACAAATTAGGGGAAATGTCGGCCTAAGCAAGAGTAGAGCCTCTTCATCAGGTTCTAATCAAGGAAGCACCAGCAGAACCCCAGGAAGAAGAACTTTCAGGCGAGCTCACACTAGAGCTAATGAAAGTTTCAATGATTGTAATTGCTGGACATGCGGAGCAAGAGGGCATATCTCAACTGATTGCCCAGATAATCAAAAGCGAGGAATCAGATAGTTCGAAGCCACACTAGAATTCGAAGAAGCTCTATTATCAAGATTTGATCCAGGCCCTAAGTCGCGTAAATGTTGGCCCAAAGAAAAGGTGATACTCCGGAGTCAAGTCCCGAGTCATCATGTCAACCCAGCACGTCCGGGATAAAGGACGAAGAGATCAATCTTAGGCCTGTGACAGGAAAATCTAAGGTTGATACTAACGAGATTAAAGTTTTTTCTTTTTGGCAGGAATATCAAGCTAACTGGGAGAAACTTATTACAAAACAAAGGATACATCCAAAACGAACAAAGATTGACATTTCAAAAAATATCCAAGGGTGTGGATGTTACCAAACTCCAATCCACACGAGGTTAAGCGGTGGTATGAATTGAATCGCTTCAATCTATACTACCTCCATCGCTTTCTCGGAAATAAAATTATTACTCAAATGGATCCAGGAAGCGATATCTGAGTCTTCCCAATAATGAGAGCCTAAAACGCGGCGATACTTTGGAATTGTATTTCATTAGTGCAGCTCCAGAACCCATGGGAAAAGGTAATCATGAAGCCTTTCATTACATTCGGCCAAGACTGCATTTAACGTGCTTTCAAAACAATCAAGAAAGCAAGTTAGGAAGAAGCTACCCTGGTTACGCCTTTTACTAAAGATCAAATTTCAACAAGACAAGCATGAGATTTATGGGTCTCTGTTTTACGAGAGATGGATAAAGTCAAGTTTCGGTTCAAATTTTATCGAACTCGGTGAATGGATCATTCTGTTAAATACCATGACAGAAAAACTATAAGATTTACGAAGACCTGCTTCGAGAAAAAAAAATGAAGTCTTCTTTGGGAAAATAAGTCATCGGGAGTAAAGAAACTCACGAAATATCAGAACATGGCTCATATTGGCCACTAGGAAAATCATTGCCCGTAATGTAAAAATCAAAAAGAGCCGGAGTTTGGTAAAGGATTCGCCAAAGATTGACCGAGACGTCTCGAAGAGGGAGAAGAAAAATCACACAAGTCACGGAGTATCCAATAATAAAGGGACCACCAAAAAAGTATATTCCCTAGATTTGGTGGTAACATGTGATACCCACTCACTCAAAAGACAAAAGGTGGGTCATAACAATAAAGAGATTGGCATCCAGCTGGTAGATGTCAATAATTCAAGCAAATGACGTAAGCGTGACGCGTCATAATATTTCTTCCATTAACTAAAGGACGGAAAAAGAAAGTCATCGATAATGGAGCCTTATGAACAAACTTTGGATACCGGACAAAGAAGGGCCCAAACCATGTGATGCTGAGAAGGCTTCCACTTATTTCAGCAAGTGGGTGCAATAATAGAAGAAGATAGAGGCATCCTTACCTCTATATAAACAGGATCTTGGGAATGCTAAAGGCATCGATCAATATCCCTTAGTCTTCTAAAAATAAATTTTTTTGTAAAACTAGTTGAGTGTTTAAATCTTGAGTGTTTCAAGTTTTCTATTTTATGTGTAAGAGAGTGCAAGCTCATATATGAGAGGCTAAAAAGTATTCTCCTCCCAAAAAGATATTACGATGTAATAAATATTTCTTAGAAGTTCTTAATAAAAAGAGGATTTTGCTTCAACATGTGTTCATAATGTTCTATTAATTTATCCCTTTTGAGAATTATCTTATACGCCTTGAGTAGAAAACGAACCAAAGTTGTCTTTGGCGATTGTAGATCATCTTCCCCTGTTGGTTGAAGTTGAACAAAGGTGCAAACCGTTTGTCAAACGGTCTAGGGCATTAATCTTCCGACTAGTGGTGTTGCGAGCCATCTCACCCTTCTTGATTTGGTCAAAGAAAGGTATGAATTTTAGGCGATATTTTAATATGGTCGTAATGGACGATATTCAATCTTAAAATCAAAAGACCCAGTTTAGTTCTTATGCATTGATAAATCCGAACAAACTATTTTGGGGTAGAATTCATATTGATTGGATTATATGATAATTTTATAAATTTTGGGGGTCAAATGCAACAAATTGAAGCTTAGATGGATTTCTAAAACTATTAAAAGGTATTTACAAAACTATAGGGCAAAATTATCAATATATGGTAAAGTGCGAAAATATTCATAGTTCGGAGGCATAGTGAACCAAAATAAAGTCTAGGAGGCAGAGTGTAAAAATAGGTAAAGTTTGGAGGGTATAAAATATTTATCTCGTAACAAAATGTTAAAGAGGGTTTTTCTCTTGTTTATCCCAACCTCCTGGTGTTTTTGGGAATCAACAAGATTTTCGATATTGATATTCGCGAGTAAATCAAAAATATTATGTAGTCTTTCTAGGAATCAAGGGGAATTTGGATGTCTATAACTATAATCTGGTATCGTTGTTTCAATCAACAGATTAAGGTTGTTTCATTCTTCCATGTTAGCCTTTCTCATCAGATGCTTATGTTGCATCACATTTCCCTGAGTCGAGTTTTGTATTTTATTTTACGAAAAATTATGTTCAATCTTTGTTCATAAGTTAACAAACCGAGCTTAAATGAACCTTTAACAGTCGATCTCGAGTCAAGTATCGAGTCGTTTGGTTCATTTTGCAGCCTTAAGACTTAAGTAATGTATACAAAGACTTCCTTTTTTAATAAGTAATTTATTGCTTAAAAAAAAGTAATTTATGATAGTAGAAACAAAATTAGTTGATATTAAACCTTTAACATGCGATGTCGAGTATCGAGTCGTTTGGTACATTTTGCAGCCTTAAGTGATGTATACAAATACTTCCATTTTTTAATAAGTAATTTATTATAGTAGAAACAAAATTAGTTGATAATAAGAAGTTTGTAATGTTTGCAAATTAGATCTAAACAGTAGAAAATTCAAAGTTGAAGTATTTAGGGAAAAAAACACTTTCAAAATGAGTTTTTGGATAGAAGGACAAACACACTCATACATGAATGCTATGTGTATTAAGGAAGAGATGGGACAATTTTGTATTATGATAAAACTTTGAGGATAACAATACCAAAAATAAACTTCTTTTTAGTTAAAAAAAGACCAAAAATAATTTTCGAAAATCAAAAGCACCTCACCCTCAATTTTTTAGATTTTTATGAAATGAACAGAAGCAAAACAAAACCTGACATGCACAAATACTAAATAGTGATTTTTTCCAATTAAAATTGAGAATCACTTTTTTAGTACTTGCAAACACTCTCCAAATATTTACGATAAGACAAAAATGTTTATGTGAGAACATATGCAACTTTTTTTTTTGTTTTAATCATACCTTTTATTTAACCATTTAATGTAGTGCCACTTAACTAAAAAAAAAAACTGTGCAGCAGTTACAAATAATAATTTCTCACTTAATTACATATAGTAATTACATTGGGAGTTTTTCCGTAAGTATTCCATGAAGAGTCTAAATCTAACCTCTTAAAGTTAAATCTATCATTTTCTCAAAAAAAAAAAAAAAAAAAAAGTTAAATCTACCACAACGTTCTACAGACTACAGCTATATAAGATTTACAAATAAATGTTATGAGGGTATGGAATGTTGAGTGGGATCTTTTGTTGTATCTTGTATGCTCTGATATATACAATTTATATGTAAAATTTTGCATATGGTGATATTTGATCTAAAAGACAAAAATTCCAGTCAAATGATTTAATGGGCCAATATACGTTAGATGGATCCCAAAACCGATTCAGTGGCGTTTTTGTAATATTAGCAATAATGCTTTTATAATATCCAGGACCTATTAACAAAAATCCGAAAAAATATTAAGACATAGTTGAAAAGAAAGTATTAGTTTGTAATATTGGCGTGATATAAGATCACGAGAAAGATCAAAAAATATTAGGTTTTAAATCTAAAAATATTAGTAGTTCATCTTAAAATTATTAGTACATAGTTCACTTGAAAATATTTAATAGTCCCTCTAAAAAATAGTAGTTTTTCCATTAAAAGTATTAGTGGTCCCCGTGAAATATATTAGTTTTTCCTCTGGAAAATTTTTATTAATTTTCCCGAAAAGTACTAATTTTTTTAATAAAAAATATTAGTAGTCCAACTGAAAAGTATCAGTACGTCCCCTAAAAAGTATTAGACGGTGGGACTGGGTTGTTGGGCCGCTAGGTCGCTACGCTAGGTTTGTGGGTCGGGCAGATCCATTAGACTGGATCCGTCTAACCATTAAATGTTTAACAGGAGACTACCTTGATATAAAAATGGTTAAAATTATTAAAGTTTTCCGATCCGAAAAATCTGAACTCCACTTCAACTTTAATTTCCCAAACCAATTTGGAACTTCATTTGACACCGAACACATTCATAATTTGCATAAAGAAAAGATAATAAATAAAAACTAATCATGATTTTTTCTTTGTAAAATATCTGACAATAAAGTTTTTCAATTTACTCATTTTTTTCTGACCAGAATTTAATTTAATTACATACAACAAAGTAGTGCACAAGCCACAATTTCTCAGAAATCGGGGACCATGTTATAGATTTGCTTCCTTTCTATTTCGAAAAATCTTTTAGCAATTGTATCGTGTCAAACAAGTTATATATGAAGCACTTTTTCTAATTATTCTCTGAGATTATATCTGGCGTGTAGGATGGACTACAAGCATTGTCTTTCTATTTGTTCTTCCTTTATTTTATTTGTTTATTTATTTATAAAATATATAATACAAATTAAATCTAGCGATTTATGTTAAGAATTTATAGCTATTTCTCTAAAACATATCAAATATTCCAAAGATTATAAATATTTTTAAAAACTTATAAATTCAACTAAACACTTCTCAATTATTAAGTCATTGATCAGAGTAATCAAGTTAAATTTTTTGCTATAAGATCCAATTCTTGAGCTCTTAACAATTAAGAGAACACTTCATATGACCCATTACTGGAAGATTAGTGAAAATGCGGGTTCGTAATTTATCCAATGTTTATGTGATTTTCTGATTCTACTGAATCAGTTAGATCTGTATAGCTAGGTTTAAAATTTGCCAAATAGTTTAGATATATATGTATAAGTTTATGATTTTTGTAGGCTTTACAAGTTTGATCTTTATTATGAGTTGTAAAGTTTTTCCACTGAATGAAATTGTCTATTTCTTAAAAAAAAAAAAAGAGAGAGAGAACAAATGATAATTATGGATTCCTATAGAGAATTAGAGACGTTGTTATAAACTAACATAGAAAAATATCTTATCTCTTTCTTGATAATCAATGTTTTCAGCATCTATATTTGGAAAATAATTATGATATACACATGCATTTGATTCGACACAATAAATTTTAACATGATGATATATTATATATGTTGGTAGTATTGTGCCTACGAGTAAATTACTATGTAATTGACATTTTGAATAAAGTATTATTTTCATATATATCGAGCTTGCATATGTCCATGAATTGTTTGATATTATAAATTGAGTGTTTAAGTTGTTAAACACAGAAGATTCAATTTATAATTCAATTCAAAGAATTAAAGTCCACGATCGGTAAATAAATATGGACAATTTATTTTGATAAGATCGTCTCCATTTTATTGAAGTTTATCTTGACTTTGGTAATAAAATTGTTAATACATTTTCTAAATGTATTGGACTGGACCACGTGAAATTAAATATTTAATTGACCAATAGATATTTAATTTCACTTGATTATCGTACGTGACACCTTAATCCTGAGTGGGTAATGAACTTTGATTACTAACTTGAAGTTCTTTGAGGCATCAATGAGTAAGATTAAATTGATGATCAATATCTCGATGCTTTGGGAATTAAAGTGAAATAACAAGGAACATATATTCACAATATGGAATCCGTCACCTATTTAATAGGCATGATCATAATCTCATGTGTTCTTCTAATAGACAAACTAGAATCGAGCTCGATGGTCGACATTTGTTGTTGAATTCATGATGTGATAAGCAATCACACGACCGCCGATAGGAGATGAGGATTGAGATTTATAAATATTAGAAAATGGATTTTGGTCATTTTATCCTATTTCTAATATTTAGTTGATCAACGGGGTGACATGTAAGATCGACAAATCGAGGATTTAATTATTGGCTTGATAATTTCAATTAGATTAAGAGTGCAATCTTATCCCTTTAGTGGAATGGAATAAGATTAATAAATTATTTTGATTGATCAAGAGTTGATTGGATCGAAATTAATTTATTGGAGCTTAGTCTAATTGGGTCCGATCGTGTCCCTTTGGTGGCTCTAGAAAAAGAACCGAAATAAATTATAAGAGTTATAATTTATTAATGCAAAGGTATTTAATTAAGTGGGATCGATTGAGATAATTTTGGAAAGAAGATAAATCATATGATTTGCCAATCAATATGATTTGATTTGCCAATCGAGAATATTACCTAAAGTAATACTTTCCTTTTGGCAAAAGTTTCCATAGTTAATTATTTCTTCTTCCTACTTAATAACATCTATCGATCATTTTGTGCCCACACACACAAGAGAGAGATTCATATCGCATTCTTGAGTTCTTGGAGAACACCGAAGAAGCTTGAGGGTTTGGAGCGTGGAATTTCTCACAAGATTTTTGAAAGACGCTACAAGGGTAATTTCAATTCTTTTCTTGTTGCTACAAATTAATTAATTCATGTTAATACGCATTACGTTCAAGATCCTATTCCGATTGCTCGATCACATAAAATCAATTTTTGTGATTGAGCAATTCCGCTTCGCCAACAATTGGATCGTGAGCCTAGGTTTTGATATTGTTTTGCGATTTTGAATTGATTAATTTGTTTATGCATGTGTTAGTTGAATGCGGTGTTAGAAATTTATGTGATTTATTTTGTTATTGGATTGAATGAGTTTTAATTGTTGAACAATTTATGGCCCTAGTTTCGATTGTGAATATTTGTATTCGTATTTTTGAGTCTGTAACAAAAGGGGTGGATTACGTCTCCATAATTTCCCTTTTGATTTTGAATTGTTGCAAATAGAAATAGGATTTCTGTAATTTGTAATATTCGAGACGAAAATCCGAAGATACAGAAATCTGGAGATTTAGTTTGCAATTGAACTACGGGGGCCTGTTTGCATCTTCTCCAAAAGTTCAAGGGGCCTGATGCAGTTTTCTGATAATCCACCATTGAAGGACAGAGAAGCTTCCAATCGACGCCAACAGCCCCCCTGCACATCATGGAGTTGTTTGTTCGACCACCCATGGCGGATTCGCCGCCTGAAGTGTCTGTTCGGTGGCGGCGATGGCGGAAATGGTGGACGACGACCTGGTGGTGTCGGGATTTGTGCCGCGGCAGCAGAAACCCGGTTTTTCCGTTGAAGCGGAAGCGTGGTGCGCCATCGATTCCCGTTTCCCTTTCCTAGCATGGTAGCGTGGCGGCTAGTGGCGAATCGGGCGACATACGGCGAGACGAATGAAGAAGACAACTTGAGTCCCTCTGTTTTCCATTTCCAGAATTTTTTTAAAAAAAAAAAAAAAAGGGAAACGGATTATTCTGGAAATTGGGCGGCTGGAATGGGTCAAGTGACTTAGGGCTGCTAGTTTCAACTTTCAAATCAATTTTGATGGTGGTTTCAACTTTGGATGCAAGCTGCAGAGGCTTCTCATTTGATTGGGCTCATGGGCTTCATTTGGGCCCATTTTTTCAAGGCAGTTTTTGAAAGAGTTCAATTGGGCTGGACACTCTTGCAAATGGAAATTGAAGAATTGGGCCGGGTTGTGGCTCAATTGGACTTTGATTAATTTGTAATTTTGTGTCTAGGATGGGCCATAAATTTGTTCTTATTTTTTTAATTATTGCTTTTATTGCTTTAATTATTTTGTGAATTAAATGTCATTCATATAACATGCCATATAGATCGCATGTACACCGCTCTAGGTACTATATTGTCATGCATAGTTTTAATATTTATTTTCTTTTCTAATTTTTAATTAGATTAGAAAATTTATGTTGTGATTAATAGTTGGACCAATTTTTTTTTTTATTTGGTTGGGAATTATTAATTTTTCTAAAAACCCAATAGTTAAAAATATTAAGTGAGAGAGGGTGCACTATTTTAGTGAGCCTACGCCTCCTCTATTAGCCCATTAGTAGAATATATGTTTGCCTCGCTAAATGTTATTGGTCTCCCCTATAGGAAGGCTACATTGTTTTTAAGTTACTAGATTGGGTCCATTTTTATGGTGATCAATTTTTAAGTTTTAATTAATCATGATTACCCTATAGGTGACGAATTAATTTGGTACTTAGAAATAATCAATATAGAGGTTATGCACTTAAATCAAAGACACCGTGGGAAATTCCTATAGAATATCCAAACGATGTCAATGATGGCCAATTATGCGGTACTAAATTAATATTGCAAGAGTTGCTAGATATATTGAATTTAGTGGGAGGGTTCCACTAGCCATAAATCACATTTATTTCTCCTATGAGGAATATGTTTAAGATTTTGGGGGTTTTAGGTTATCGTCATATTGTAGTAGTTTTGGTCTACTCATGTTTTTCTCATGCATCATATATGAAATTCTTTTGTTGTATGCAAGCTCATTTTATTTTGAATTTTATATTTCGTAAAAATGTCTCGCTCATTCACCGTCCCATGATACTATCTAAAAATCAACTAGTTGAGAAAATTACATTGATTGGAAAAGAAATCTCATGATTGTTCTCACCGCGGAGAAGCTAAAATTTGTGCTAATCAACCATGTCCTATCTTGTTCCCACCGGAGTCCTCGGCCGAACAAAAGGAGGCTTATGATAAGTGGACTCATTCTCGATGAGATGGCCCGCCGCTACATTTTGGGATCTATCTCAAATGTGTTGCAGCATAAACATCGAGTATGAGTACTGCTTATCAAATCATGGAAAGCCTCAGGAAATGTTTGAGCACCAAGGACGGCAGCCCGCCAAGCACCATTAGTCTATAATGAACATGCGCATGAAGCCTGGGACGCCTGTAAGAGATCATATGCTTGCATTGATCGCTCGCTTAACGTGGCCGAGGTTTTAGGGGCCGAGATCAAATCGAGACTCAGTTGACATGGCTTTGGAGACTCTCCGGAGATGTTCTCAGCTTCAAAGTTAGTTATAATATGAACAAGCTTAACATGTCCCCCGACCGAGCCGATGAAAGAGCTCCAAAATGCCGAGAATGTTTTAAAGACCAAGAGTGGTGATGCATTTGTCGTTACTTCTTTGTGTTGACCATCCTCTTCCAAGCCGAAAGGCAATGGAGGGAATAAGAGGAAAAAGTCCAATAAGAAGGGCTCACAAAGAAAAGGCCAAGAAGGCTAAGACAGATGGTAAGCCTAAGGAAAGTGCTTCAATCATGGGGGAGAAGGGTCACCGGAAGAGAAATCTGTCTCAAATACCTAGCTTCTAAAAAAGCAAGGTGATGGTGAGTTTTCTTTTATCGAGTCATGCTTAGTGGTTGATTCTACGATACTGGATAGTAGACTGAGCCACTAATCATATCCGCAATACATTGCGGGGTTCCAAGTAACCAGGGAGCTCAATGAAGGGAACATACTCTCAAGGTCGGCACAGAGCCGTGGTGTCTGCAGCGTCGTTGGAGTTGTTTATCTTTATTTTAGCAATAATAAACATTTGGTTTTGAAGAATTGTTATTATGTCCTTATATTACTAGAAATTTAATTTCTCATTGCTTTATTGTTTAAACAAGGATATTATGTCCATTTTTCACCGATGGCGGTTGATATTACCTTGAATAAAGCTCTTATTTGTAAGGGACATGTGAATAACGATTTGTATACTTTGAAACCTTCCGACAACTCATTGCATCACACTACATCTAACAAACGCATGAAGTTATCTCCTACTAATGAGACTTATTTGTGGCACCTAAGACTTGGTCATATTAACCTTGATAGATTCAAAGACTAGTAGTGGGATGGTCCTTTAAATGATTTAAAGGTAGAATCTCCACAAGATGTGAATCTTGTCCGGAAGGTAAAATGACTAAGAGGTCTTTTACTTCTAAAGGGCTTAGGGCCAAACAAGTCTTGAATTAGTACACTCGATGTATGTGGACCCATCAAAGTGTCCAAGCTAGAGGTGGATATGAGTATTTCATCACTTTCACCGATGATTACTCTCGACATTTAGTTATGTTTACCTAATGGCTCGCAAGTCTCAAGCACTTGAGAAATTCAAGGAATTCGAATCAAGCGTAAAAGCAATTAGGTAAGAGCATAAAGATACTTCGATCGACGAGGTGGAGAGTATCTATCCAACGACTTTAGAACATACTTATCGAAAAATGGGATTTTATCCCGATTGAGCGCACTGTACTCCCCAAATGCACGGTGTCTCGTAAAGGAGAAACAGACCTTTGTTAGACATGGTCGATCTATGCTTGCTTCTCTACTCTTGCTACATCCTTTTTGGGGATATGCTATACAAACCGCAGATACTTATTGAATATGGTTCTTTCTAAATCGGCCCCTAAGACACCCCCGAATTGTGGAATGGACGTAAGCCCAATCTAAGACATATCCGGATATGGGGATGTCCCGCACACGTGCTTAAGGGAAAGATGGAAAAGATGGAATCAAGATGAGAGGTATGCATTTTTATAGGTTATCCTAAGGAACAAGAGGATATTACTTCTATAGTCCTCGTGGATAAAAAGGTATTTGTCAAGACAAATGCAACCTTTTTAGAGGATAGATATATAGAAGAATGTGAATCAAAGAGTAAGGTCCTTTTGGAAGAGATGAGGAAAACCTTCCTACTTCATCTATTCCAGAGTTCCGCATCGAACCCACTCAATTTGAATTCACATTTTTACCGCCGTTGGTAGTTGGATCTAGTGGGAGACAAACAAAGGCTCCACCTATCAGACCTACTAGATCTCCAATACCCGAGACGGAAGGAGATCATGTTCCCATTGTTCGACACCTCTAGGTGCAAGATGAGAATGAGGAGCATCGTGAACAAGAGTTAGTGGGAGAACAAGAACCAATTCCAATCATCCAAGAGCCTCCACCTGTTAGACGTAGCTGGAGAGTCATCGAGACCGCCCTCTGATACTTGCTCTATGGAGAGTCTTTCGAGCGATCACCACCGAACAAGAGGAGGATCCCACTTCGTATAAAGAAGCTATGGAGGATATAGACGCGTTGATCATTGGAGGAGTGCTATGGATTCGTAAATGAAATCTATGTACACTAACTCCGTGCCTGGGGATCTTGTAGACTTGCTTAATGGGGTAAAACCCATAGGTGTAAATGGGTTTACAAAAGAAAGAGAGGGATAGACGGAAAGGTAGAAACCTATAAAGCTAGACGTCGCTAAGGGTTTTACCCAAATGAGAAGGAATCGACACGAAGAAACCTTCTCACCAAAGGGCCATGTCAAGTCTATTCGATCCTCTTGTCCATTGCACTCATTTTGATTATGAGGTGTGGCAAATGGATGTCAAGACAACTTTTCTTAATGGAAGTCTTGACGAGTACATCTATATGATGCAACCAGATGGTTTTATCCAAAAGGGTCAAGAGCATAGAGTATGCAAACCTAAAAAGTCCATTTATGGACTTAAACAGCGTCTAGTCTTGGAATATTAGATTTGATCAAGTCAGAAAGAGTTATGGTTTTGATCAAAATCTTGATGAGCCTTGTGTCTATAAGAAAATTAAAGACAACAAGGTGACTTTTCTCGCATCAGTATGTGGATGACATTCTCGCTCATTGGGAATGACATAGGAATGTTAACATCGCCTAAATACTTGGTTGGCACAACAAATTTGATATGAAGGACTTGGGAGAAGCAAGTTATGTTCTAGAATCCGCATCTTTCGAGATAGGAAGAACAAACGGATTGCTTTATCCCAAGCTTCATACATTGATAAGATATCGGAGAGGTTTGCTATGCAAAATTCCAAGAAAGGCCAAACACCTTTCGGACATGGAATTCACTTGTCACGGGAGCATTGCCCTAAGACTCCTAGTGAAGTGTAATACATGAAGAAGGTTCGCCTATGCACGGTGTAGGAAGCCTCATGTATGCTTTATCTTGTGTCCCGACCGTATATTTGTTATGTTTGTTGGTTGTCGGTAGATATCAATCAAATCCAGACTGAGCAATGGATAGTCAGAAAGCATATACTCAAGTATCTTCGCACTCGAGGATATATGCTAGTTTATTCACTGATTTGGTGCCCGGGTATATCGATTCGATTTTCAAGCGATAGGGACACTCGTAAGTCCACATCAGGGTCGAGTGTTTACTATGGGTGGTGGTGTCTTTGTCATTTGGAGGAGTATCAAGCAATCATGTATTGCTTGATTCCACAATGGAGGCGGAATATGTGGCAGCTTGTGGCTAAGCAAAGAAGCCGTGTGGGCCGAGGAACTTTCTGCTAAGCATTGAGGTGGTTCCATCTCGCCATCGCAAGCCATTACATTGATCTTTGTGACAACAAAGCGATGTGCAGCGGCAAACGCAAGAGAACCCGAAACCATCAACGTGGAAAACACATAGAACGAAAGTATCACCTTGTCGGGGATATCGCTCAACGAGGAGATGTGTTAGTAAGCAAGATAAAGATCTCAGAAAAATCTTGTCGACCCCTTTACTAAAAGTTTACCAACTAGAAGTTTTGAGGGGCATATTGAAAGTATGGGTGTACTAGACATGTCTCATTTACTCTAGGGCAAGTGGGAGAATGTTGGTAGTATTGTGCCTACGAGTAAATTACTATGTAATTGACATTTTGAATAAAGTATTATTTTCATATATATCGAGCTTGCATATGTCCATGAATTGTTTGATATTATAAATTGAGTGTTTAAGTTGTTAAACACAAAAGATTCAATTTATAATTCAATTCAAAGAATTAAAGTCCACGATCGGTAAATAAATATGGACAATTTATTTTGATAAGATCGTCTCCATTTTATTGAAGTTTATCTTGACTTTGGTAATAAAATTGTCAATACATTTTCTAAATGTATTGATCGACCACGTGAAATTAAATATTTAATTGACCAATAGATATTTAATTTCACTTGATTATCGTGACGTGACACCTTAATCCCGAGTGGGTAATGAACTTTGATTACTAACTTGAAGTTCTTTGAGGCATCAATGAGTAAGATTAAATTGATGATCAATATCTCGATGCTTTGGGAATTAAAGTGAAATAACAAGGAACATATATTCACAATATGGAATCCGTCACCTATTTAATAGGCATGATCATAATCTCATGTGTTCTTCTAATAATAGACAGAGAATCGAGCTCGAATTCGACATTTGTTGTTGAATTCATGATGTGATGGCAATCACATGGGACTTTCGATAGAGATGAGGATTGAGATTTATAAATATTAGAAAATGGATTTTGGTCATTTTATCCTATTTCTAATATTTAGTTGATCAACGGGGTGACATGTAAGATCGACAAATCGAGGATTTAATTATTGGCTTCATAATTTCAATTAGATTAAGAGTGCAATCTTATCCCTTTAGTGGAATGGAATAAGATTAATAAATTATTTTGATTGATCAAGAGTTGATTGGATCGAAATTAATTTATTGGAGCTTAGTCTAATTGGGTCCGATCAGTCCCTTTGGTGGCTCTAGAAAAAAAGAACCTAATAAATTATAAGAGTTATAATTTATTAATGCAAATGTATTTAATTAAGTGGATGATTGAGATAATTTTGGAAAGAAGATAAATCATATGATTTGCCAATCAATATGATTTGATTTGCCAATCGAATATTACCTAAAGTAATACTTTCCTTTTGGCAAAAGTTTCCATAGTTAATTATTTCTTCTTCCTACTTAATAACATCTATCGATCATTTTGTGCCCACACACACAAGAGAGATTCATACTCGCATTCTTGAGTTCTTGGAGAACACCGGAAGGCTTGAGGGTTTGGAGCGTGGAATTTCTGTCAAGATTTTTGAAAGCACGCTACAAGGGTAATTTCAATTCTTTCTTGTTGCTACAAATTAATTAATTCATGTTAATACGCATTACGTTTCAAGATCCTATTCCGGATTGCTCGGATCACATAAAATCAATTTTTGTGATTGAGCAATTCCGTTTCGGCCAACAATATATGCCTCGGTTTGTTACTTTATATGCTTGAAAATAAGAATTTACTTCTTAAAACAATTTTTTATTTAAAATTAGGGAAAATAAGGTTTTTTGTCCCGTAAGTTGGACCTTTTTGAGAATTAGTCCTTTAAGTTGTCACATTCATGTTTTAGTCCTTTAACTTTTAAATTTCTAGATATTCAGTCTTTTAACTTAACAAATTTACTTTTGGTCCTATAACTTAACAGATTCAGAAATTTAGTCCTATAACTTAACAATAGTTAAAATTTAATTAATTTATTAAAGGATTAGTACCTACACATCACATTTTTTTTTATAAATTCATAATTATTCACTTGAAAAGATGGAAATGCCCACAAGAAAAATAATTAAACTTAAATTATTGAAAATTAAATATAAAAAACAACTAAGTTAAATTAATTTAGATTAATAAAACATAAAAATAAATAGAAAATTTTAAAATAATTAACGAGTTGTAGAAAAATTAAAATAATTAATTTAATAAGAATAATTTGTCATATTTATGTAACTAACCTTTGGTGAGGACAATTATCTCAAAGAAATGGATATGAACTAATCTACAAGATGCATTTATTACAAAAGGTTTAAAAAATTAATGCTTGAAATATTTTTAAAAAATTAATTAAATTAAGAAATGATTAGTTATTTTTATTAAAGTTAACTGTTAATTAAAATCATTCAATTTTAAAAATAAAATTTAATTAAAAAATAATCTTTTAATAAAATAATTAAATTTAACTATTGCCAGGTTGTTAGACTAATCTCTGAAATCTGTTAATTTATAGGACCAAAAGTAAAACTGCTAAGTTAAAGGACTAAATATCTAGAAATTTGAAAGTTAAAGGACTAAAACACGAATGTGACAACTTAGAGGACTAATTCTCAAAAAGGACCAACTTACAGGACTAAAATTCTTATTTTCCCTTAAAATTATTTTTTCGCTCAAAGTAATGATATATCACTATGAACTCGAAATGACTAAATTTATGGATAACATTGTGAAACTAATTTGAATCATGATTTGTCAATTCTCATCAAAATAAAAAATAATTAAAAAGAGATGATATAATATAAATAAATGAAAGGTAATAAATAATTTATTCCATGTAAATAGTGTGAACACGTAATTGATAAGGTTAGGTAAGAATATGTGATATGTTAAAATGGAAAGATGATAGGAAATTGTTGGGGAAAGGAAATTGTTGAGGTCTTTCCCCAACAATTAAGTTCATGCAATTAGTGTGCTCGTTTCCCCATTTGAAGATGCGTCTCATTTGGCCCGTATTTCTCCTCTTTGGCGCATCGACAAAAACAGGACTTTTTAGATGAATCGAATTGGAATGATATTTTATCGCCTCAAATCCGAATTGAATTCAAGTAATTTAATATTTTTATATTTAATAAACCGAATAGGACTCAGTTAAGTTATATTGCGTATTTAAAAAAGCTAGGTGGCAAGATGCTCGAGCACGATTTGTTATACTGAACAATTAGGGGTTTACAAAAATTACCCCAAGACTTAACATAATTACACAATAACTCAATTATCTTCTTAATTTACAAAATCGCACCCTCCAGAGTAGGGATGGCAATCGGGTAGGTCGGCCATGACCTAGACCCGCCCCCCATGCCTAGAACGGGGCGGGGCTACTCCATTTTGCCCCGTTTTTTTTTTAGTACAATGGGGGAAACTAGGGGATACACACACCCGTATGGCCGTATGGGATCGAATCAGTCATTCACCTTACAACACATGTCTCAACCACTAGAGTACAAAGTTGAGTCCATTCTACCCCGTTTTAAATTAAATTAAATAAAAAATAAAAAGATAATGAAAAATATATATTTATAAAATATTATTTACAAAATTTATTATCATCAATTTATAAATATTAGATATAATATAAGAATACATAAAAATTATATTATAATATATATTATATATGCGAAATATATATTAAAATATTTTAAGAACAAAAATTCTAAGTGGGGGACGGGTACTGTGGGGCGGAAGTGATACCCAGACACCGCCCGTCTCCGTCCCGGCCACAAGGTGGGGCGACCCAAATGGGGCGGGGGGGTACTCATGGGTTGGGTCAAGATTGCCATCCCTACTCCCGGGCAGGCATCAAGAAGAGATGTTTCTTAGGTAAATATAAACCTCAAGAGAATATTGTAATTTTAAAAGATAACTGGAGTTTTTGTAATTAGGTTGAACTTAAGGGGTAATTTTTGTAATTATCTCTAGCGAATATTTTCGTTGCTAAAAAAACAAGTTTGTTGTAGTGTGAAAACATTTATAATTTTAAAATATTTGATCCGTAATCTTTCCCTCTCCCCGTCGGCCCTCTAAAATTCTCTCTTGCAAAACCCTATTCTCTCCCTGTCCACTTCTTTACCTCCCCGCCTTGGCCGACGTAGGCTGGCGCCTGCCACCCACCCTCTCCATGGTTATTTTGCAGATTTAGATTATTTTCCCAACTTGAAAGCTCCAAGAAGTGATTCTCGGGTGTTGTTCTCATTTTTCTTTCGTTTGAGCTAGTTTTCAGAGGTGGGGGCGGATCTGTGGACTTGATTTCTTCAAAGGTGAGGGTGGTCTGGCGTAAGATGAGGATTGGGACAGGTTGGGCGGCGTAAGGATGTTTTGGAAAGGGAGAGGGCTTTAGTTTTTTTTTTTCCTGTTTTTTTCATGCTATTTTTAGTATTTCTTGGCTTTCTGTTTCCATGTAGCTTGGTTTTTAGGTAGTTTCTTTGTATTTTTTGTTTTTCTATATTTTTATTGTCTTTTTCATTCTTATGAAAGGCAAAATCGTAGGAGGTCGGTTTGCTGGCTTGCGGTGCGTGATAGTTGTTCTTGCCCTAAGTTGTGTGTGTTGTTATAGTTCGACTACTCTCCGTATGAGTGGCTTAGTCTCCTTGAGTGGGAGTGTTTAAGTGAGTTTGAATTACTCCTTGACAGTTGTTGCGCAAGGAGATTCATTTGCCAGTTGGCATCAGCTGTACTTTTGAGTTATCAATAAAAGTTCTATCGTTCGGGGAAAAAAAAAGAAAACGTTTATAATTTGCATAATGAAAATTAAATAAAATTTAGAATCATGAATTTTCTTTTACTAAAAACATCTCATAGTAAATTCGGAGAATTTATTGATTTTCGTGTGAAAAATAGAATAATGTTTGGATAAATGAATAATAATGAATTTTATGTAAATTTGGAAGTGAGATTATGTTTGATTGTGTAGTTTTTTTGTAGTATTTTATGTGTATACTATTTTGAAGTGGTAAGACCCACTTTCAAAAATTTAATTTTGAATTGTAGGTTAGTGGATCCTATATTAATAAATATAATTTAAAAATAATGTATTTTAAGTGGATAGAGTTGACAATGGTAGATCTCCCATGTATAATTGGATGAAAAAGATGAGAATAACGATTAATAAGTGATGCAGTGAATAGTATAGGGTTGGTTTAATTTTATATGAAAAATAGAAAGTGCAAATAATGATTTCCATCGGAAAATTTATAAATAAACATGATTCCATTTGTAGAAATAGTTGGAAAATAGAAATGTACACTTAGAAACATAAACAAACAAGACATTTGGTTCCTATCTTTTCCGAAAAATCTCTTAGCACTAGTAACATGTCAACAAGTTACGTCGTTACAAATTATCAGCTACCAATACCACGTTTTATACACCCGTGACCCGTCTCCATTTTCACAAAGCTCTATATATACAAAATAGATTGAGATTTCCTATTCCCACAATCTTATTCTACTTCCAATACCATTGTATTTGGACGAATACCATGTTTACGAGATAACGTCATAATCGTCTGACGTGTCATTCATCCGACACAATAGAATATAAAGTGGAACATAAAATATAAAACATGGGATCTTGTCTCATACAAAATGAACCTAGTGATGTTTCCAATACCTCCTAACGGCTTCCTTGTGCGTTTCAGCCCAAGAAACCAAACAAATTACAAATATCACGACGACAACAACTAAAAAAATTTCAAAGTAGTACTCGTACTCCCTAATAGTAGTCGAGTAGCAACGACACCGATGCTGTCCACACTTGTAGCAGAAGGTGATCCCACATCTGCACCAAGATTCAATTTCAAAAATTAAATATGTCCCAATGTTGTATTTTTAATCGTTTTTTTCTGTTTAACTGATTAATGTATATAAACGGCAATATAATTATATAAACCAGGTTATAGTGATTATAGGGTAATGGCATTTCTAATTAACAACTGTCTTCCTCAAAATCTCAATTTGCTACTTTGCTTCCTGTCAAATAAAGACCTTTGTAAACGCTAAATGATTTTGCCGTTAAATTTTACCGTTATTTACAGAATAAAAAAATATTATTTTCCCAAAATTATACCCACAAATTACCGACAATTTTTAAAAAAATATTATAGGCATTTACCAAATATAAGCAGTTTTAGATTTTGTTGGTACTTGAATATTATTTATTTTATCGCAGCTAATGGAATTTCAAGTTTCAATTAGGGATAATTATAAAAACTACCCCTGTGGTGTAGTTTAATTACAAAAAACTCCAATTATCTTTAAAAATCACAAATACACTTATTGAGGTTTGTATTTAGTATTTACCTAACAAATGAGGACCCTCCCTCTTGAAGCCTCTTCATGGTGTAATTTTGTAAGCTAAAAACAAATATAAGAGGAGTATTTATAATTTTTAAAGATAACTGGAATCGTTTGTAATTAGGCTAAACTTAACGATAGGTTTTATAATTAACCTTTTCTATTATGGACAAGTAAAACTTCTATCCATACATTATAGGACAGCACAAGAATTCATAATGACCTAGGATACATCAGGTCAAAATTCCTTAAATACCCTCGCTTATAAGCAACTCTACCAAACTGGGCTAAGATCCGCGACTTTATTTGTACTCGGGTCGCAACCCGACCCAAAGTCACGATTTAGGTCGCCTCATAACCTGAAACCGTTGATTTTATTATATCATGATAGGTGGACCAAGACGAGAAAGCTAGGTCATATGGCCTATGAAGTCATCAAAACTATAAATAATCTACAATTCTCTTTGTTACATGTATCTCATTTATTGTTAGTCATCTCGCTTTTCAGTTTATTAGCGACCTTAAACCCGACTTAAGCATCGGAGGGCTTTAGCTGGGGGTCCACCCGACTAGCATAATGTTCACTCTTTTATAGGACCCGAACCGAAGTACCTAAACTCGAAACAAAGTGACCCAAACCGAAGTACATCTGATTTATTCACTCAAATCACTTTCAAAGATTCAAAAGAGAGTTTTATTGAGTTTTTGTTATTAAAACAGAGAGAAGGCATGGAAAGAACACACTCAGGCCATAACAAAATATGCATATCTTACCATGCTTATCAACTCATGCAGTAAAGAGAAACAACGAAACTTAATATATTATATTTCTATTTATTAATGATATAAGTAAACCAAAGACAAAATTTCCAATGACAAAACAAAGTGCCAGATGATTATCATATATCAAACAAAAGACAGGAGTTGCACAAAAAAGTGCTTTTGAGAATAACAAGCATAGTTGAAGCGAAAATTCTCCAAAATGCACCAAGAAAATTGCAAGTAAAATCTTTTAAATTTACTTTACATATTCTGTTTTGTGCCTTTGCTTCTCTCAATACCACTTGAGCTACAAGCTAGTGATAGTATTCTATTTGAGTTTATTGTAGTAGGATTTTAATCCTATAAATATTTACTATTTTATTATTTTTAGGAGGTTGAATATTATTAAGATTTGAGATTTATCTTTTTCCAAGCAATACATGTTCTTTTGAGAATTTTATTGCTTTCTGTTCAATACTTCCATTCTTGTGAATCAACGATAGTATTTGTGTTCTTTGTTGTTCACACTTTTGCCTGCATCATTTTAGATCTTAAAAAAATCCAGGCAGCCAAATGAGGGAGCTTGATGAGCATAATAACAAAACCATAATATTTTACTGAATATGATATTTAGCACTTAGTTACTTCAAATATAGCAAAATTCCAACAAGTGAATTCACAGAGCGCTTGAAATAGCCTAATTGTTCTGGAGTTCTCCCCTTTTTCCATTTAATCTAAGGCTCTATTTGGATTGATGGATTTGAAGCTAATGATTTCAAATCCATAATAAATCCATTGAGAGCCCATTTGGATGGAGGGATTTGAAATTCCAAGGGATTTCAAATGACTGGATTTCAAAGTCATTGGATTTGAAATCCACCTCTTGTTTGAATAATATGAATTTGTGTAAGGATTTCAAATCCATCGTAAGTTTTGATATAAAAAAAATTTAGAAGCTCTATTTATTTTCTTAATTGATATTTAATAAATAAAAATAAAAGATATAATCTTATTATTTTGTAAATAATTATAAATTTATACAATAATAAAAATATGATATATATATAACTTTTATTATGTCTGAATATGCGTGATGATAATGTGTGTGCATATGTGAGGAGAGTATGTGTGAGTGTGAGTGTGAGTGTGTGTGTAAATGTGTGTGCAGTGTGTGTAAATGATTGTAATGTATGTAGTGTGTGTAAATGTATGTGTGGTGTGTGTAAATGTGTGCAATGTGTATAAATGTATGAATATGCAAATGAGCATAAATGAAAAAAAAAAAGAATGGATTTCAAATGACTAGGTTTGGAAGGGATTTGAAATCCTTTGAAAATGAACTAAAACTTAAAGAGTGATTTGAAATCCATTGATTTGGATTTATATGCCAAACATGCATGGGTGTGGATTTAACTAAAAGAAAGGTAGCTTCAAATTCTTTCAAGTTATTTTGGGAGTTATTTTAGAGATTTCTAATCCACGTCAGTTAAAATTCTTCTCCCAAATCTTCTCCTCAAATCCAAATGCAACTTAAGAGATAATTACAAAATCTACCCTGAAGTTTAAGTTAATTACAATAAAAACTCATAGATTTTCTGAAAATTACAAAAACCACATGATGTTTGACTTAGTATTACACTTTACCCCTTTGCAAGAAAAACATTTGAATACCCTTTACATTTGTAACGGAAATGATTGAAAATAGCCTAATTTTAAAACCACAAATACAAAAATGGCCTTACTTATTCAAAAGTTTCAAAAATAGCCTTCTTATTTGATAAAACCCCAAAATACCCCTTATATTGATTTAAAGGAAAACTAATGATTTTCAAAGGTTTTAGGGGCCGCAAAAATGGTATCGTGAGCTTCAGTTTATTAAGAACTTTTAGTTAAATTTATTATATTTATGTAATTAACAATTGATGAGGAGAAATTACTCCGAGATTATGGATCCTGACCGATGTCCGAGATGTACCCTTACAGAGATATCACAAATTTTGACGATGTATGCACAAGAACACCTTGACCAGGTTTCATATTGGGAATACCAACATGAAGAAAAAGAGCGGCAGGAGCCGACGGGGAAACCTTAAGGCAATGCAAAATACGAGCAGAATATCATGCGATTCCGGATGCTTAACCGCACTTATATGTTCACTTGATGAACCTTCAAGAAACGGTTCATGAAAATTCCCATCGAACAATGATTCCCGATGGTGGACCGAGTGGAACGAGATACTTCAGATAAATCTAAGATCTCCGAAGATCTTAGAGAAATCCGTAAGACGGTGCGAATTATGGCAACCGCCATATTCATCTACCAAGACAAGTTCATCGATCCAGAATCGATGGAGACGATGGTGAAATATCGAAGGAAACTCTTGAACTCCTTCATGATATCCAAAACGAGTCAAGAACCCGGAGGATGTGCTAAGTTCATCCTAGGAAGGAAACGTATTGATTTTGGGACGGTACCCTATTTACACCAAAAAGGGAAACCAACCGGTTATACGAAAGATGACAGATGAGGAAAAGCTCATTGCTCTAATCAAAGGAAAATCCATCAAAAATTGAAAAAGATGGATATTGAAAAGATGAATCTTAAAGATCTACATGACCTGGCGAATCCTTTTCATGATTAGGTATTGTAGATTTAAAGATGAACGCAGTGAGAATCGCTTTGGTTACCTATGACCCACAAGGTAGACCAATTCCACCACCGCCACCGCTTAATCCTAACGTCGAAGAAAGTACGGGTTCGCATCATGGAGCTCGGGGCGAGAGGATGCCACATGCCGGAGATTTCACGACCGGGAGTGATCCACTTTCGGGGACAGGAGGTCGAAACCTCTTGCAGAGAACTGCACAACCTACCGGAAGGCCGAATGTTTATCGACGCCTTATGGAAGATCCCACCTTGACCCAATACATCCGTATGGGTTGATGTTAAATCTGACATCCCGATTTTAAAAAGAGAAGTTCTCATTGATGAATGGGCTTCATCTATGAGAATTTCAAAGAGAACCCTCGATCTTACAAAGGATTCATTCATTTTACTCCTTGAAATGAGTCTTGAAGGATCGGTGAAGATTGCTCGGATATGACCGATGCAAGTACGAAAAGTTCGGCCACATCGGGGAATCACTTAAAGGAATTGTCGATGGTATGGCAAAACTATTTAAAATCCAAATTTCATCGGACGGGTTATTTCGAGGATTAGAGGATGAAAAAGAAAGAAATATAAACAAGCCCTCTATAGCCTTGAGTTATTGGATATTTGTCATATTGACGAATATATCAAGTTGTTCACCGAATACAGGTGGAAATCCAAGATTGAGGAAAAAGAAGTCGCACAACTATTCTTTGCCAAAATTCCGAGTCCCCTGGAGAGAAATGCTTATCGTGAATACAAGGTGGAGTCAAGAGAAACGTGGCGTAAAAATGTCTTTCCTAAAGGCCAAGTTATCCGAATGGTGTTACCAAGCACTCTACAAAAGAATTACAAAAGATTAAGAGGAATTAACAAAGCGCCTCCTCTATGTTGCATAGATAATGATATCCCAACAATTGTTGAGGTCAAATCCAAGCGGCACAAAAGGAAGAAGGAGCGAAGCCATCCATACCGCCGAGGAAGTAGCGAAAAAAAGTAGGTCTTCATGGAGACCTAGAAGGTTTTGTCAAAACAAAAAGCCCGGCTACAAAACGGGACAAAGACCAAAGACTGGCGGGGAGTAGAGCCTCATCATCGGGTTCTAATCAACCAAGTACCAGCAGAAAATCCAGGAAGAAGAACTTTCAGCGTGCTCACACCGAGCAAATGAAAGTTTCAAAGATCGTAATTCTTGGACATGCGAGCAAGAGGACATATCTCGACCGATTGTCCGTAAAACCGTAAACGAGAGTCGAGTCAACGAGGCTACACCGAAATCGAATAAGCCGTCTATTATCAAGATCTTATACAAGTGTATCAATTTGAGGATATTCCCTCGGATGAAAGCATTTATGAAGAAGAAATCTATTCTCGACGATGGAAGTGACTCCGGCTCGGAATCGGAGTGAAGAAGAAATTTTTCAATGACGATTAGAGAGGATATGTCGATTCCTCTCTCACATGACGCTTTCTCATAAGACTCTTATGAGAATCATGAAGGAAGATCCAAAGCTTCAAGTCTATGATGGATTTACGATCGGAGCTATGGAAAAAGCATTGGATAAAATTGGGTTTCGTAATGAAAACACCAAATAATCCACAGGGTAACAACCGGAGAATTTGCTATTCCGATGGAGTTTACCTAGAACTCCGATCGAGATGCGCTTGGTCCCTATTAGAGAAATACAAGAGATCAAAAGCGAGTTAAAAGAGAAGTTGCAAACACACTCTCATGGATTCATATCGAGCCATAAGAGTAATTATTAAAGCAACATTCAAAGAAGGAATTGATTCGCCTCTCAATCTTGCTATCTTTGACAAGCGAATCTCGCATCTCAAGGATTCATGCCTTGAGCGAGCCAAGTTCTGAGAAATTTGTATGCAGAAAATTGGCATTTAATGTCTATCCTAGAATTGCATACAATTTGGGAGATCGAGACTTCATGAGAGTCCTAACCCTTCATCAAGATTTCAAAAGAGTCGATTTGATGAAAGAAAGAAGGAAATAGGCCTTACTCGATCACATACAAGATTTCCTATGCTCTCTCGAATACTCATCATTCCGAAGTATTCTTGAGAAAGGAATTTATTGAAGTCCCAAGAATCTTTGAGGACTTTGCCAGGGTGGTGTTACTTAAAATCATTGAATCTCCAACTATTAAGGAGATTGATATGATAATTCAAGATCAACCATCTTCAACAAAAGCCTGAGTCTCGAGTTGAGCACAGAAGGATGTCTTTCCAAAAAGAGAATGGTGAGTAGCAGCCGTTGGGAAGAAAGGAGACCAAGTATGATTCAGCGCATCCCCGATGTTTTTAAAACAGCAGGAGAGAGCCGAAATGTCCGATGATGGCGAGAGGTTGAAGTAATATTCGACATCACTCAAAAGGATAATATTTTTCCTTGTGATGTTCTATATTATCTCCAACAACCAATCGTTGGAAGGTATCAAGGAAGCCCGAAGATAGGAGAAATTGAGCTTACTATCACAGAGTTGCGGAAAGATCCTGAACAATTAATACTTTGGGAATTGAATTTCTTGAGGAGCATAAGCCTTGGGAAAGATTACAAGATGGAATGGAGTTCACAAAGTGGCTAATAAAAGATACGAGAATCGGATGACCATTAGTCCATTCTCCATATACATTTCTATTGGAATGTTATATGTCAATACAAGGCCGAGTATTTCGCCGCCTATATTGATTCAGTGCCTAATATGTACTTTGCAAAGTTTGATGTTTTTCCTAAAGAAATTGAGAAGATTTACCAGCCTATCGCAGAAGAGATTTCTCTAAAAGGATTCTTATCCTTAACAGGGGGAATTAAACAAGCGAAAATAATGATCGGAGGCGCGGCGACCCCCATGGTACAAAGTAAAGACGCCACCAATCTATTTTCATGATACATGTGCAGATATTTTGCTAGGAAACAATTTCCTACAAACATTCAAGCGATTAAACACAAAGAGAACGAGACGAGAAGACTTATTTTCACAACCTTATGTGATCATAAGATTATTGTCCGTGAGATCATGGAAGCATTTTACGAAAAATGCCTATTAATTTTCGCAGTTAAGCGTGGTGATGAAGCCAAACTTCGCAATCCAAAATGGCGGATCGAAGGAAATTTGGTGAAGCTTTTATTATCCTATGACAATTTGGTTCCATCCGGAAGGATCAAAAATATGGGATAACAACTTGTATTCATTCGAGTACAAGGTGAAGAACGAGTTACTCGTAAGTCATTGCGCGAATTATGGATGATTCTTATGGAGAATCCACAGAGTGATGTGACCATTGAGGAACAAATAACACTTTCGAGGATATCGAAGAAGATCCAAAGGAATTATAATGAAGATCCTTTGGCATGGTGGGACAAGAACGAGCTCAAAGCATCCTTGAAGGTTAAGCCAGGAAAGGAGTACGAGTTCGTAAGATTCAAACCAATCCTTATGAATCGGGAGGATCGTGAGGATATGCGAAGATACTTAAGGAACATCTTGACCTTAAGTTAATTTCACCAGAGTTTCTCCATACAAAGATCCAGGGTTCTTAGTCGAAACCATGGAGAAATCAAAAGAGGAAAGTTACACTTGTTATTAATTACAAGGGAATTAATAACATTTTGGAGTTCGACGGATACTATATCCCAAGAGAAACATCCGTTAATCGTATTAAAGGCGCCAAGATATTCTCTAAGTTCGATTGTAACTGGATTTTACTGATTAAGATGGATGAAGAAAGCAAGAAGTTCACAACTTTTCTCTACACCACAAGGACACTATATTTGGAATGTGATGCCTATGGGATTGGCTAATGCACCCCGATATATCAAAGAAAGATGGATAATCTCTTCAAAGATTATTTCGCTTTCATGTTCGTGTATATTGATGACATTTTAATCGCATCAAAAACATGAAGGAACATCTCAAACATTTGGAAATATTTTCGGATGTTTGTTACAAGGAAGGATTAGTGCTTTCGGAGAAGAAGACGATGAATTGCAACAAGAAGGCATTGAATTCCTAGGAATTGAGATCGACGAATGCGAATAATCCTACAAAGTCATATTGTAGAAAAGATACGGGGATTTCGGATACATTGAAAGACAAGCGGCAACAGAGTTTTCTTGGAGTTGTCAATTTTTTTGGAATGTTCATAAACAATCTAGCACATTACAGAAAGGTGTTTAGCCCATTGCTTAAAAAAGATGCGATTCAAATGGGAGAATGAACATCAAGAAGGAATCAAGCAACTTAAGGAGGTTTGCAAAAATCTTCCGAAACTTGCAATTCCACAGATGAAGATGAACTGGTTCTTTATACGATGCCGATGATTATTGGTGGGCAACGGTACTTACAAAAGCTACACCAAATGGAGAAGTGCCATGCAGATATCGCAGCCGGTTTATTCACACCCAAAGAATCGACTCGGTGGCATATCAACGAGAAAGAATTCTTTTGCAATGAAAAGGCTTTTAAAAATGGCCTTTATTTTTACTCACGGCTAAAAGTTTATCTTAAAAATTGATAATTCAAGTGTTAAAGCTTTTCTAAAAAACAAAATTGAATCAAAACCAAAAAAGCTAGAATACTTAGATGGCAGTGAATGCCAATATTATGATTATGATATTGTCATTATAAAATCTCATGAAAATATTCTTGCAGATTTTCTAACAAGAGATGGAGGGAATTGAAGGCCGATTCCATCCTCACCGCATCAAGACATCTTGGAGACCAAATTTGAAATGCTACTCCGAGAATTTGATACCCTGGTCATCAATGCTGATTTGGCCGAAATGACAAAGGAATGATCGGGACAAAGTAACCGATCGTATACGAGCATGTGTCCTGTCTCACTCTCGATTGAGAACGGCATTTCAAGGGCCACTCCTCCGGCCGCTAATAAGCAAACGGAGCGTTTAGAGCGCAGGGCTCCCAACCCGTAGCAGAGATTCCAAGATTCTAGCACAAGTCCTAAGTCGGCGTAAATGTTGGCCCAAGGAAAACCGATACTCCGGTCAAATCCCGAGTTATCACATCAACCCAAAGACGTCCGGGGTAAAGGGCGAAAAGATCAATCTTAGGCCTATGATGGGCACTTCTAAGGTTGATATTAACGAGATTAAAGTTTCTTCTTCTTGGTAGGAATACCAGGCAAATTGGGAGAAACTAATTACGAGCATGGGATATCTCCGAAAAAACAAAGATTGATGTTTCGAAAATATCCAAGGGTTTGATGCTACCAAATTCGACCCTCAAGAAGTAAAGAGGTGGTACGAGTTTGGGGCTTTGGCCTCGCTATACTACTTCACCAGGATTCCCTGAGATCACAAAATTACCGGTGGATCCAGAAGTCTGTTTCACAGTCTTTGGTCCAACAATGACAACCTAAGACGAGGGGATACATTGGAGCCGTATTTCATAAGTGCGGCCGAGCCCGTCGGAAAAGGTGGACATGAAGCCTTCCATTACATTAAAGCCAAGACCGGATGAAAGAGCCTTCGGAAATATCAAGGAGGCAAGTTCGGAAGAAGTACATTGGCCATGACCTTCATCAAGATCGATCACTACAAGAAGGGCATGGGGATTGTGGGTTTGTCTCAGAGATGGACAAAGTCAAGTTTCCGCTCAAGTTCTACCGGACCGGTGAACGGGTCATTTCTTGAATACCATGACAGAAAAACTACAAGTTCGCGAAGATCCGTTTCAAAAGAAAAGAAATCTTCTATGGGAAAATAAGTCAGGGGAGTAAAGAAACTCACGGAAATATTGTAACATGGCTCATATCGGCCATTGGGAACTTAAGTGGTCCCCAATGTCAAAACCGAAGAACCGGAATTTGGCAAAGGATTCCGCCAAAAGTCGATCGGAGAAGACTCGGCGATGGAGAAGAAAAGTCACGAAATATCCAAAGTTTCTGGGACCACCAAAAAAAGTAGATTCCCCAACAAAGCTATTGGAGACATGTGACTCCAGGATTAGTAACAACCCACTTAGAAAAAAGACGAAAAATGGGTCCATGAAAGATGCCGTCCCAACGTATTACAAGACAAAGGACGAGTCGGCAGGATTTGGAAGTTTGCATAAAGAACTTGGATACTGCATAAGATGGGGCCACCATCCGTGAAGAAAAGGAAAGACCAACTAATTGCTGCAAGTGGAAGCAAGCAATAATTCAAGAAAGATGATGTAAGAAAAGGACGTTTTACATCTCAACAAGGGTTGAAGTCCGAAATTGAAATCCGGACTTACATCTATTTAAACCAGAGTTTGAAGGAGGGTCCGAGGACATCGAAAATTCTCCTAAGTCTTCTACAATAAAATTTACGTAATATTGAGTGTTTAGAATTTCGAGAGAGTGTTTTCGATTTTAGAGTTTAGTTTTTAATTTTATGTACAAGAGTGTGATAGCCTTTATGAGAGGCTAAACATGTTTTCTCCTCCCAAAAGGAGATTACTTGATGTAATAAATTTTTCTTTAAGTTCTTAATAAAATAAAGGCTATTTGTTCAACATGTGTTCATAATGTACTATTGATCAATCCCCTTTGAAGAATTACTTTACGCCTTGGGAGTAGGAAACGAACCAAGGCGTCATCTTTGTGATTTACTAAAGGAGTCGGATAACTTGCGATCATCTTCCCCGAGGGTGAGGTTGAACAGTGAGGAGCTATTTGTCAAACGATCCGGGGCGAATCTTCCGATGGTGGCCTTGCGAACCATTTAACCCTAGTCTTTGTTTGCCAAAAGAGGTATGAATTTTAAGGGATTTATTAATTTTACGGAAGCATGTTGGGCCTGATATGGTCGTAATGGACTATTTCCATTTTCACCGTAAACCTTAGTTTGAACGATAACATAGAATCAAACATCTTTTAATTATGTGACTGTTAAGTTTATAGCCGAAACTTGTGACATGATCTTTTTAAAACCTCCGTATGGAGACCTGGATCTAAGTAGGTGTAACAATGCCACGAATGAAACAAAGCTGAACTTGAAAGTATTCTTATTCTGTGAAACTGGACGAATTTAATCATTTAATTTCTTATTTGTTATAAAGGGTATAATGGGAACTTGATCATATTTGAATCCTTTTAATAAGGATGGTCATAGTTGAACTCAAACTTGAAATAAGGTTTTGAACATACCCCATTTGTAACAATACTTCGCAAGAAAAACATTTTAACATCCCTTATATTTGTAAAAATATCGCAATCACATGTTGTAGGTAATACTAAATCAAACATCAAGGTGGTTTTTTTTTTTAATCTAATTTCCAAATATCTATGTTTTTTTTTCTTAATTAATCCAAACATCATAATTAATATAATTGACCTTAAAAAACATACCCCTCCGAAAAAAAGACAAAAAGTTGAAAAGAGCAGAAAATATAACAAAAAAGAATTCCCAACACCCAAATCCCAAAATCCAACGAAGGATCATTTACAAACGCATCAAACACAAAAACCAAAGCAGACATGAAGAAAGAAACACTGAAAAAACACAAACACAAATTAAGCAAAATGAAATAACCTGCATTTCACAGTTTGACAGCCCGCCACCAGTTCGACGAAATGCCTACACCGCGGACACCTCATCCACTTCCTCTGCTCCACCAGCCTCCCAAAAGCGACGTCGTTCCCATCCCTAAGTTCCCCACTCTCTTCACACCCAAACCCAGCATGCCAAACCCTCTTACACTCAAAACAAAGCCATCTCTTACATTTAGAACAACTGCATTTCTTCGCATTCCCCCCGCACTCGTTCACAATCAGCGCGCTACAGTCACTATACGGACAGTAGCATTTATTCAAACCCACAATCGCATCCTCACACAGCACATCGCACCACCGCACAAAGAGCGATTCCCCAACGAGTGAGGCGCACGCGTGTGGGTCGAGCGTGCGATCGCAGTTGAAAGCGGGGCATTTGATGTGGCCAACGTTGTCGTCTTCGAGCTTCACGCGGATGTACTTGATCATGCAGTCGGTGCAGAAAGGGTGGGAACATTTGTCACTGTTTCTGAATTTCTTGTCCAAATATGACGTCGGCTCGATGCAGATTTCGCAGGTGAATTCTTGATTTTCGTCTCCAGAATCCGATGGTCGTTGTTGTTGTTGTGGAGTTGGTTCTTCTTGGGGGATTGGGGGAAGTGTTTGCAGAGTGTTTCCCATTAATTTCTTCGTGTTTATTAAGCTTCTGGTGTAGCCATGTGAGAGAGGGGTCAAAGGAGATATAATTTATACATGTTTTAAATTAAGTTCTTTATAATAACTCGTACTGCAAGTCTGTAAGCTATACTTTTTTTTGATCAAATACTGTAAGCTATACTTAATTCTCATTTTCACACACGTCTTTTCTACTGTGGGCAAGTTACCCCTTTCTAGGCGTTTTCCTATTAATTTCAAACTTTGTTGCATTTTAGGTTATGCTGCTCGAAATACTCGTTACCAAGACTGGTAATTGATATGATATTTTTATAAAAAGTAACGATAATTGGTACAATGAAATTGCAGATAAAAGATCATTCGATGAAAACACTATTTAGAAAGAGAAAATATCATCCGGTGATATACTTTTTTATTAATAACGAGGTTCCATGCGTATACATGTTTTTTTTTTTTTTTTTTTTTTAATATCGGTGTTTATGTTTCACATAACTAGTTATAAATAAATAGCCACGCCCACTTACACATGATTAGTCGCTTTTAAAAAATAGTCCGTCCCCTCAGAAACTGCACATAAGTAAACTGCAAGACATGCTCCATGCTGGACTCCCAGCTATCCAACCGCAGGTTCCCACCGAGATCCAGCCTCCCACACTGCCGCTTAAATCCCTCATTTTTAATTATTCCAACATCGTATCTCGGGCAAGAGCGGAACCAGGAATAAATTTGGGGGGACCGATACACGAAAACATGATGGGTCGAATAAGAAAATCATATAAATTATATTTAATTTTTTTCAGTAATTTTTTCTTTTACAAAAAATGGGGGAGAGGCCCCCCTTCCGTCCGCCCTTGATCTCAGGGGACTCTGACCACTGACCACTTAAAGCGAAAACATACAAAAATAGGAAAATTACATAAAATACCCTCTTTTTTTTGTAAACATATATACCACAAAATACACTCTTATCACTTTTGTACCAATTTTTTTTCCTTTTGTACCTACTTTTTTCGATTTTTACGCTTCGCATATTTTTTAATTATTTTTACTTTTTTATTTTTTTTTGTTCTTGTATTGATTTATATGTTATACATGTTGTTTCGATATTGTTTAAATTTGTTTTTTTTTTGTTGTTTCGATGTTTCAAAACAACTTTTACATATTTTGTATACTATTTTTCGTGTCATGTATTATTTTGTACATTGTTTCTATTGTTTCGGTGTTGTTCTAGAATCTTTTTAATGTTGTTGTAATAATTTTTGTTGTTGTTTCCATGTAGTGTTCAATGTGTAAATACAATTTTTACCTATTTTTAAGCTCTTTTTATTCATGTGGTGTTTTTAATATTTTTTACGTTGTTTCTGGGTTGTTTCCATATTGTTTCTAACGTTGTTCCGATGTTTCTTTGTTGTTTCCATGTAGTTTTCGATGTTTACATACAATTTTTACCTATTTTTTTTTATCTCTTTTTGCTCATATGGTGTTTTCTATATTATTTCTGGTTTGTTTCTATATTGTTTCCATGTTTTTATATTTTCATGCATTGGATCAAAACTTGAATTGTGTTTTTTATTCATGTTATTTCTAATATTTTTAATTCGTTTGGTTTTTATGTGTTATTTTATGTGTATATTTCTTGATTTTTGTAAGACTTCGAGTATAAAATGGATTATTTAATGGGAGCAAAATTTATTTTTTTCACTGAAATTTTATTGAAAGAAACATGTTTGAAATATGTCGAAACAATCTTAAAACAAAGCGTAAAAAAGTCCGAAAATTTTGGCGAGAGCGTAAATTTGTGTAAAAAAATGGCGGGAGAGTAGATTTGGGCAAAATAGTACCGAGAAGTGTAAAAGACTGACATTATCTCAAAAAGTGGGTCATTTATGTCAATTTTGGCCACATGATTGGCCTGGTGATGTACTTTATGGGATGAGATCTTCTATTTCACTTTTCATGTTCCACTCTCTATTCCATATATTGGATTAAAGACACATGTACAATTAAGGCATCATCATCTTTTACAAATGTTATTCATCCGATGCAATTGAGTAGGAAATATAATAGAAAAGTGGAACATGAAATCTCAATCCATACTTTCTATATGGACATATGCAGTATTTCATCAGATCCACATGAAATCCAACAGATGCATAAATATAAATATATAATGGTAATTTGATATCATAAAAATTTATAAAATACATATTCCAAATAAAAATTAATATTTATAGGAAATATCGTCAGATCCATGTAAATTACAACAACCTTTTATTTTACCATGAATTAATTTTCTGAAAAATTTATATATTTAATAAAGATATAATTATTTTATGATACAGTAAGATCTGAAAGCAAAAAACGATGTTAATTTTTTTATAGTTTTTTTTTCTGAATTTTTTTTATTCAAACTCCCGGGTTAGCTCGACTTTTGACCCGACCCAACATTTTACGTGTACAAAATATACACATGGATTGAACTAGGCCATGCATTTTTTTTGCACCCACTAAAATCGAAGCTAGCCTAACTCAACCCCGTTGAAACTATTATTATCGAGTATGAACCAAACAAAAAATAGAAATTGGAGGAAGCGAAAGATCTTTCTCTAAAGCAACAATTGAACGGAATAAAACAAGTCTAAGGCGTGTTAGACAATTTCCTTAAAGTGTTATTTGCCTTCACTACTTGCTAACTGAATTTGTGGCAAATTACTTCTAGGAAACAATAGACAAAATGAAACAACCAAATAACAAGTTTCTGGATTGTTTCAACAAGAAAAAGAATGCACCAAAGTTAGTATAAATCGGCAATTGATCACATATGTATATATATATATATATGCAAATTAATTTGGCCAATTGTCGTTAGTAGCTAAGATACATCAAATGGAATTGCATCACTTCACCAAAGGTTGTGATTGGCTTAAAAGTCATCAATCTCTTCACCAAAGAATGTAACTCTTGAATTGTATTTGAAACTCCAATTTGTAAATAACACATCCATCCACTAAGCACCCACTTAATTTGATAAATTGCAATCAGTGGGAATCCATGGCATAAGTCCAGTTGTGACTTTGCATAATAATAATGTCTTCATTTTAATATATTAGAAACTAATTTGTAATATTCTCTCACTTAGTTTGTAATATATTTTCAAACTAATATTTAGACATCATGCATAAGAAAAGTAACTTTCGTTCTAAACTTTTCTTTAGTGTAATAGTTCACAAATCTAAATTAAGTCATTGATGACTAGGTTGCTTAAACCATCACTCAAAGTAGATTAGAAATATTTCACACATGAACCATCAATTGCATTCTTTTATTCACAAATATTTTTATCACTATTACCGGCCATGTGCTCATCCTAGTTCATGATCATGTACAAAAGATCACCCAAATTTTTTTCTAGAAACGACACCACTTCTTATGATCATATTGGTGGAAGTTAATTCAAGTTTTATTTAATTAAACATAAATGAAACACTACGAAATAATTTCATTAAGAGTTAACTCTCATCCTCCTCACTTAAGAGTAACAAAATATGCACCTTATACTTGTAATGATATACACTTTACTTAGGTGCTCACAATCACTTAACAACTTGTTTTTCCCTTTTAAACCTTTCAGTCTAGGGTTAGTACTAGAAGAAGGTTGGGTTACCATCACTAGTGATTATAGATCAACGGTTTTAATCTCATTCATGATGTTGTCGAATTCACCAAATCCCTAGCTAAAGGTTTGGTCAACGGATCCACCAAATTATGATAAGTTCTAACAAACATAATAGTGGCAACATAATTATTACGCATTTCTCTAATAAATGCATGTCTTCGACTTATATGTCTAGATTTACCATTGTACACTTTATTCAATGCTCTAGACATAGTAGCCTCACTATCACAATATAAAGTTGTTTGTGGCATTGGATGACGCCACAAATATACATCAAATAATAAATCTCTAAGCCATTCTGCCTCCTTACAAGCTGAAGATAAAATAATAAATTCAGCTTCCATGGTGGAATGTGTAATTACTGTTTGTTTCTTTGAAGCCCAAAAAACTACACCACCACCAAGCATAAATACCCAACCACTAGTAGGCTTTTGATCACTTATGCTAGTAATCCAACTAGCGTCAGAATAACCTTCTGGTACATTTGGAAAGTTATTATAGTAGAGTCCTAAATCTTTAGTACTTTTAAGATATCCAAGAACTCTTGTCACAACTTTCCAATGATCCCTATCAGATTTTTAGTATATTTGGCAAGTATACAAACAAAATATGAAATATATGGTCTTGTGCAACTCATTGCATACATCGATTTCCAATTACACTAGCATACTCGAAATGTGAGCTATTGGATTGACAATATTTTCATACAACTTAAAGTTAGGATCAAAAGGAGTACTATTATTTCACATTCAAATGTTGATACTTCTTTAAGATTTTACCAACATAAAGTGAAAGAGCAAAACTCCCACTATGTTTCTTAACTTTAATACCTAAGATTGTATCAACTTCACCAAGATCCTTCATCTTGAACTTAGAAGAAAGATCCTTCTTAGTATCTACTACACCTTTTAAAGTAGTACTTATAATAAGCATGCCATCTACATAGAGGCAAATAATCACACAATACTCTTCATTGAATTTAGAATAAATGCACTTATCAGCATTATTATACCTAAATCCACTTGAGAGTAATACAAATTCAAATTTTCCATGTCACTGTTTAGGAGCTTATTTTAGTCCATACAAAGACTTAACTAGCTTACACACTTTATGTTCATTACCATAAAGCACAAAGCCTTCTGGTTGTTCAATGTATATCTCTTCATCTAAATTACCATTTAGAAAAGCCATTTTTACACCCATTTAATGTACATGCATATTATATATAGAAACTAAAGCAAGAAGTACTCTAACTGAGGTAATCCTAGCAACCGGCGCATAAGTGTCAAAGTAATCAACTTTTTCTTTTTGTTTAAATCCCTTAGCTACTAGCCTTGTGTAGGTTCCAAGGGTGTGATATAAGGTTTAGAAGGAGTGGGGTGTTGAATAAACGTTACCAACTTTTCACATTTTAATCATTTTAAAATATTTTAATAGAGTTGACTCAAACCAGTTAAGTCCTTGGTGGATAGCTAGGTTCGCTTACTTCAACAAAGTTACCCACTCAACAGACTCGAATGAGCTGTTGATAGTATAACTTAGTTGCGTCAGCTAACACTTAAGTTTTTAGTTGATTTGGTTTTATACAGCGGAAGACTTAACACCTTGTTAATTTTAAGCACGTTTTAACACTTGTTTTTAGCTTTGTTATTATCGATTGGGTTGGCAATTTAACTTAACAACAAATATAAATGTAAGAAAGAAAGTAAAGTGTTGTAAGTAAATGACACATGTAAATTTTATAGTGGTTCGAGGATGGGGTAATTGCTCTAATCCACTCTTCTCGAACTCCTATAGGAATCAATAATAGATCAGGTTACAAAGTAGTTCTTCAGTCTAGAGACAACTTTGATCACACAGCTGGCTTCTCCCGTGACTCAGCTTCTTCACAAGACAGTTGCCTTGCTACTTCAGCTCCCTTCAAACCTTTGGAATTGATCACACAGCTTCTGGTTTGACCTTGAACCTTACTACAACTCCTTCAAACTTGGATAGTAGACCCTTTTGTTCTTAAAACTTTAACCTCTTCAACTTGGTTGAAGTATTCTTTCCTTCACAACGTGTGTTTTCTTTCCTCTTAAACTTGGATAGTACACTTTCTAGTTCGTTGGCTTGTCTTTTCTTGAGCTTCGTCTTGTGATGTTGACATTTCCTCGTATTAAATGAATCTGTAGCTTTTTAGGTCCTGAAACAAGCTTCAGTGCTTTCCATTAGTTTATTCATTTTGCACGTTTCTGGGACAAACACTTTAAGACAGGGCAACTTGGACTTATTACTATATCGAGTAATATCTTTGACTTTTGTGTAATCTGATTAATATCAGTCAAGTTGACTCGACAGTTGTCTTTACCCTTTGACTTGAGCTTGCTCCAACCTTTTAGGAATGACTTAACTATCAATTCAACTGGTAGTCTCTGCTCCTGACTTACTTGACAGTCACTTCTTCAACCTTTACTCAGTTGTTCCTCAGCTGGATCTCCTTCAGTCGATTCTTTGTCTATCATCTTGAATACACTCACCGACACCCAGTGGGTCTTCGCTTGATCTTGATTGACTTCTTGCATTCTTCAACATAACTGACTTCACTCAGCTCATGCAGTCCTATCTATTACAAAATAGAAATACAAGGAAAATGAGGTGCCAACCTTCTCTTCTAAGTTTTACATGGTAGCATAAAAATCTAATAATAAATTTTCTAACAATTTTCCCCTTTTTGATGATGTCAAAACTTAAATAAAAATTACAGCAAACACAAGCAGTGCAGTAATAAAGAATGTATGCTTTGAATATGTCGGTTTTATTGATCATAGCATTCTTGTCCTGTACAAACTGTTTACATAATGTACTTTATACACTATATCAGAGCTTATACATACATTTGATAAACAACATATATCAGAGCAAGGTTACAAATTTATAACAGAGCTTTAAGATTTTATAAAATACTTACAGCTGTGTATTTACATAAAGGGGTTACAGCCATCTTCAACACCTCGGTTGCTTCCTTCTTCTCTCTTCATCTTCTGCTCTTCTTCTATCATCATCATCGCTTCTTCTTTCTTCTCTTCTCTTCTTCATCTCTCTTCTTCTCTTTTCATATGCACACTTAGCAGCAGGGTCATCCCTACGCTGCCTTTCCTCCCATTCACGCATAACACTTTCATTGTATGCTTCATGCTTTCTCACAGCTTCCTCATTCTTGCGCATCACTTCTAAATTGGCAAGATGATCATACCCAGCCCAGTAATTGATCCCTTTCTTGTGTGGATCAATGTACCTTATGTCTTGTGGTCTTGGCTGTGGTTGATTGCCTATGCCTCTTCCACTACTTCCAGACCTTCCCCTTCCTCTTGTTGACTCAGATCCTCCTCTGGGAGTGTATTGTACTGGTGCCTTTCCAGCTGAGTGACTGCTGGAACTCTGCTGCTTGTCAGCTGATTTGTACAATTTGAGACCCTTCTCCCAGTACAAGTCCCATGCCTACGGTAGAGTCAAGTTCTTGAAGTAGCCTAATGATTATAGAGTTGGAAATTCCTCTAGTGATCTGGGTTCAGATCCAGCATCGGGCATTGCGATTTATCTCGGCGATTTAATTTCTGGGGAATACTTTAATAGTCTGTACGGGGACCATCATACCTTGTTTTGATATCTTTATTACACTCGGAATGCTTTTTAGCTACCTTCTCAAACTCAGCTTCGATGGCTTTTCTTGATTCCTTGACTACCAACTCAGCTTTCTCTTCCAGAGTCAGCTCTTTAGGTAGTTTGCTGAGAATTGAAGTTGTTACATCTCCTTGCAGTGGGGTCTTAGCAATCATTATCTTCAATGGGGGTTTCTTCACAGAGCTTCCTTCCCCCTTGCTTGATTCTCCTTTTTTTTCCTCCTTATAACTCCCTTGCTCTTCCTTCAGTACCCTCATGGCTTCCTCTTCCCCTTTTTTGGCATCATCACCAAAAGGTAGAGGTAGGACAGGGAACATACCACTAAGGATGAAATCGAGTCTGTTATTAGTTGAATCATGTTTATCATGTGACTTGGAGTAAGTTTTTCGGAACTCAGACTGCATAGCCTTCGACTCAGCTGCCATCAGCTTCATTTCTATTTGTAGAACTTGAATCTGCTGACTCATGTTAGTCTCCAATCTGGCAATTTCATTCTTGTGCTGCAACTTGAGCAACTCCATGTCTGACTTGTGAGACTCCTCCATCTTTATAGTGTGGTCCATTTGCCTCTGCTGGAACTGGAGATTATCGGAGCTCCAGACCACTAATTCTACGAATAGGGACTTAAAGTAGCAAACATGTTCTCGTCTTAAAGCCAGTGTTTGTCCAACCCATTCTCGAATTCTTAGAACAACACCGCAAATATCTCAAGTGATGTTGGCATCACGATTATCCAGCCTTTGGTCTAATGATGCAAAGCCATGCTCCATTTTCTCGATCTCACCACAGATGGCTTTAAAGGCTTTCCGGAAATCGGCTATCGAAACGGACTCATCCTTTGGCCAAATTGCATCAAAACTTATAGACACCATTATTGTATCAGCTAGAGTTTTGCGTTCTTCTGGTGGGACATGGATGGTGTACTTGGCTTGTTCCGCAACTAATTCAGCTTCAAGGGGAACTCAGGCTTCAAAAGGAAATATATTCTCGAATAACTCATCAGGGTAAATAGGTAGTTCCACACCTTCAGCTTGTGGAGCATTTTCCTTCTCTTTTCGAATTTTGTCAGCTCAACTTGCCTCAGCTGATCCAGCTTCATCGGCATCTGGAGCAGCTGTGTTAGCCTGCTGAGTTGATAGATTTTGAGCTTGAGCAGTTGTGTGAGCCTGCTCAGCTGACTAACCCTCAGCTATCTTAACAGCTTCATCAATATCAACTGGGGCTTTTTATGAGTAGTCTGGTCCTCAGCTGACTTATCAGCGTCATCGGAGCATGATGGTGCCATTGGGGATGGCCCATCAACTAATACGAATCTCATCGGAGCGGCTTTATCACTAGCTTCACTCCGAGAGGCTTGAGTATCCTCAGTTGTGTCCTTGTTAGATTCATGAACGAGGGTGGACTCAGCTTCATTTTCAAATTCCAGAAATTCAATATCAACATGTTCCTAAGAATCATGAAGGGCGTCTGTTTTTTTTTCTCATCTACCTCCACATGAGTAGGCTCATTTACAGCTTCTTTACCCAAGGAAGTCTCAACCTCCTTTGAGCCTTCTACACCCTCAACAGTCTCAACCAATGGAGGGCCTTCGACATCCCTGTGTGCAGTTGCAACCACAGCAGGGTCTTGGGCAGATCTCCCTTCAGCAGACTCATCTGCCTTAGGATCTTTGGTGGCATCCATCGGAGGCTTAAATCCTAGGATTGCACTTTCAGGGCCAGGAGTCTCAACTCCCATGGCCTCGTTTTCATCCTTTGCCTTAGCTGCTTCAACATCGTCATCAGCCTATAGTGCAGATGAGGTTTCAGTTGAGACAGTCTCAACCGTATGAGCTTCATCAACTTCACTCTGTTGTTCAGCTTGTTTCTCACCTTCGCCTCCAAACTTCATAGGTTGGTCTCCCACAGCATCCTCCGACCTGGCTGTGGTGGTGAGAGCTTCCCCCCAGCTGGCGCACCAGCTGAGTAAAGAGATGTGGGGTTGTTATGCACCTGAGACTTGGTTGTTGTTTTCTTTGAGTTTTCAGCCATGGGGGCAGTTGTCTCAACACCTTCTACAGGAGTTGACTTGGTTAGGGTGCCCACTTCCAAACTTCTGAGTGTCATCTTCTCAGTGCATGGGGATGTGGTGGCAGCAATATTGACAGCTATGTTGTGCACCATATCCATAGGGTCAGAGCTGGGAGAGATTTGAGAAGACTCTCATGGACCCTCTTGCAGTTGTTGCTCGTGCATGGCTTTAGATTCTCTGCCTGCTGGAATTCAGCTTTCTCTGCTGCTACAGCAGGGTCGATCTCCTCTAAGTCACGATCACTGTTGTCAGTTGATTCCATTGCATGTTCAGGTCCACCAGTAAATAAACAGGTCTTTGTTTTCTCAGTAGCCTTGTCCTTCTCCAAAGCTCTTTGTTTTCTTCTTCCTTCATTTCGCAAAGCATAGTCATACAGAAATCTGGATCAAGGGCGAATCGAAGAGATGTGTTTCCCAGGAAGCTTAAAAGCTCCTCTTCTTCTTCAATGAACTCTGGGTGCTCAAATTGTTGTCCCGAGTAACTTAGCTTCCAACTTTTCCATTCTCTTAATCTCTCTTGAACATCGGGATACACAGGAGATAGCATTATAACATCATCATCATCTCCTTCCTCCTGAATGGTGGCAAGTGGAGCATGCTCCTCCTCAGGTTCATTTGCATCCGTCTGAGGGGATTGGACAATTTTATCCTCATTAAGCTCAATTGTCTCAGCTCCATACTCTTCCACAGCTGTCTCTCGAGCAGTTGGGTCTTCAACCGTCTGCTGATCACATCAGCAGTCTTCTCTTTGTCCATGGTCGTTGCATCACCACCATCTTTTTCTTTTGACTGCTCTTCTTGAGTTTCAGTAGTCTCTTTCTCAGGCCTCTCGGGCTGAGTGACAGACTCGGCTTTCTCCAATTCAGACTTCTTATACAGTCTTTTTCTCTTGGTCTTAACAAGATGAATTTCTTCCTCTTCAGCTCCTTCTTCAGTGGCTTCTAGCTCCACCATCTTTATCTTCTTCGCAGCAGCTGGCTTGCGAGGGACAACTGTGCGCTTCTTCTTCACAACCGGAGAGGTTTAGATGTGTCTTTCTCGATCTTGGCTCTCTTGGGGCGGGGCTTGATTCTACTGGGGCGGGGAGCCTTCTTCGACTTGGTCTGGGGCAGTCTTTGGCTTAGTTGTGTATCAACTCTCTTATTTTGGATGGGCTTGGGAGAGATAGCTGGGGCGGTTGCAGCTGTGTCTTATGGAGTAGGGTCAGCTGATTCACCCGTCGCTTGTGTCAGCTTTCCTTGCATGCGTTTGCCTCTGAGCGCCAGACAAATTAGCCTTGAACATCTTCTTGTTAACATGAAACGGATTTCCATGTCGCAGGGCAATCCCCTTCACCTCCATGAGATGGCCAATCACCAGGCCATATTCTAGTGAGCCTCCGAATAGTCCATCCTCCTTGATGGTCTTGTTGATCACATTCTGGCATAATTGGTTGAAGACAAACTCAGCCCAGTTGACTTTCTTTTCTTCAATAATCGCAGCCATCACCACCAGCTTAGTTTGAGACAACTGATTAAAGTTGTCGAACTTCATGTCGATACATTTGACACGATGTCCATCAGTTTATGATAGTTGACCTTGATCAAAGCCTTCTTGGCTATATTGATAGCCTTCGCAGCTGACTCGGGCTTGGTGATTTCCTTCTAAGCAGCAACTAGGTTCACATCTTTCTCGGTAATTTTCTTTAACCCTTCAGTAGGCAGTTTGTAGTGTTCAACAAGGTCAGTAGCAGTGATCTTGATCTCCTTGTTGTAGATGGATGAGCGAATCTCATCATTATGAACTTATGTGTTGACATAAAACATGACAACTTCTTTTAAGTACGTATGAGGGTACTCCATTGTGAGAAAATCCTTCAGACCGAATTTTTCAAGCTTTTCTGCGATCTTCTTCACCAGGGCCTTATCAGCACCCTGTTCAGCATTCCTCCAAAGTCGACTTCGATCCCGAGCGGATTTTTTTGGACATCTTGACAAAATTGTATGAGGTTTCCATCTTCGTAGAGAATAAGCAGTGAATGAAACAAAAAATCTTGTGTTTTGGAATTAGGGTTTCATAACTTCCACAGAGAAAACTTCCTTTGCTTGTTGAAGACGAGAGTGGGGAGAGAGAAAATAGGTTTTGGTTTATATGGGACTTGAAAGGATGGGTTCTGAATTTGAAAATTTTGATCAAAAATCAACGGTTAGGATTCAACTTTTGAAACCACATTAATTTTCCCGCATTAAATGCATCAACATTTCTATATCCAATCATAGGCTAAACGTGCAGCTTTGTTCTGACATCATAATTACGCTGACGTAATCCTTTAAAATATTCCCGCTCGCAGAAAACAATTGCATTTTGTCACTTAGCTTATAAATAACTCAGCTATCATCCAAAAGTAACTTAACTCTGCTTCTCTCTTCACATGAGATCACTCAGCTGTCAGCTAACTCGATACAACTGATTTCTCATCTTAGTTGTTTCACTTGGATGAAATGTGAAACTTGCTTAATTTCCTTTCTCTCTTAATTGTCTCTACTGATTGAGTCTTCTGAGTCTCCTAATTCAGCTCAATTCGTCTTAGTTCATTCTTAAGCTCTTCAAATCTTGATTCACATAAAGGCTTAGTGAATATGTCAGGTAATTGCGTATCAGTTGAGATGTACTCCAAGGTGATGTCTTTCTTTTCAACATGATCTCTTATAATTAAATGGTATCTGACATCAATGTGCTTTGTTCTTGAGTGCAATACTGGATTCTGAGTAATTGCAATAGCACTAGTGTTATCACACATAATTGGAATTTATCTTTCTTCAATATCATAGTCTCTCAGTTGTTGTCTCATCCAGAGAACTTGGGCACAACAGCTGCCCGCAGCTATGCACTCTGCTTCAGCTGTGGATGTAGCTATTGAATTTTATTTCTTGTTGAACCAATAAACCAATCTATTTCTAAGATTTGACAAGTACCTGATGTACGCTTCCTGTCCACTCTACATCTAACATAGTCTGAGTCTGAGTAGCCTACTAGCTTGAATCCTCCTTTCTTTGGATACCATAAGCCAACTTCTTGGCATTCCTTCAAATACCTTAGGATTCTCTTAGCTGCAGTCATGTGACTCTCTTTTGGTGCAGATTGAAATCTAGCACATACACCTACAGCAAATGTGATGTCTGGCATGCTTGCTATTAAATTGAGCAATGATCCAATAAGGGCTCTATACCTAGTTTGATCAATAGATTTGCCATATGCATCCATATCCATCTTGATTGAAGTGTTCATATGGATCTTCACTCATGACTTTTCTTCCATACCAAATTTCTTCATTAAATCTCTGGTATACTTGGTTTGCCTTATGAAGGTTCCATCCTTCAATTGCTTGACTTGAAGTCCTAAGAAGAAAGTCAGCTCTCCCATCATGCTCATTTCAAACTTACCTTGCATGAGGTCTGAGAACTTGTCACACATCTCTTTGTTTGTGGATCCAAAGATGATATCATCCACATATATTTCAACAAGCAATATACTCTTTCCATCTTGAATTCTGAAAAGTGTTCAAATATCTTGAAATATCCAACATTTGGCATTCTCCCTGTCCAGATCTCATTGGGAGTCTTGGTCAATTGCCTGTTAATCATGCATCTATTCTGAGTATAGCATGTTGTGTTTATAGCTTCAGCCCAAAATCTCTTAGGCAATCCAAATTGACTAACATGATCCTTGCAGCTTTCTTGAGAGTTTTGTTCTTACTTTCAGCTACTCCATTCTCATTGTGAGTCCTTTCTTTGCTGATAATTCATGAACAATACCATTTTCAACATAATACTGCGTTATAATCCCATTGACAAACTCAGTTCCCCTGTCAGATCTTATCTTTATAATGGTTTGACTCTTCTCATTTTGAACTCTTCTCATCAGCTGAGGCAATTTCTGCAGTGTTTCCTTCTTTTTACACATGAAGATAGTCCATGTATACCTTTGTTGGGAAATTTATTGTTTAGATTTTGATGAATGCCTTGTAAAACTTAGACTAGAAAGTTGGCACCCCATTTTTCTTGTAATTTATATTGTAATAGATAGGGTTGTATGAGATGAGTTAAGTCAGTTATGCCTGGATATACAAGAAGTCAACTGAAGACTAGGATAAAGACTCCGCTGTGAAGCAGCTGAGTGTGGCAAGGAAGAGATGTCAAGGACTCATCTGAAGGAGTATCAGCTGGGACACAACTGTATGAAGAGTCAATCAAGTCAACTCAAGAAGCCAAGTCTCAAAGTTGAAGTGACAGATGAGTCATCCATTGATTGGAAGCTAACTCAAAGTCACCTGGGAATAAAGGATCGCATCAAGTCAAGACGACAAAAGAATCCGTTGCACAAAAAGTCAAGGAATTTACTTAAATTAGTAATACTTCCATGCTGCCATGTCTTAAAGTGCTCAATCCCGAAGCGTGCAAAATGAATAAACCAATGGGAAGATCGCACCTCGTGGTCGGTTCTCGAAAAAGTCGACCGTTCATTTAATATGAGGAAATGTCAACATCAAGGATCGCAACAAGACAAGCCAACGAACACAAATGATTTTCAAAAATCAGCTTATCTCTTCAACGGGTAGATTTTTGAAAGTTCACTATAAAAGGTCAAGAATCTCATTGAGAGAAGGTGACTCAACCGAACAATCCAACAATTATTCAAATCAGTAACTCGCAATATATTTTCAAGTTATTCAAGTAAATCCTCAAGCCTAAATCTCGAAGGAAATCGATCAAACACTAAGTCGTGAAGGAAATACAACTTCAAACTCATTGAAGAGGAAACTTTTGAAGAATCAAAAGGGGTCTACTCTCCAAGAAGGATTGTAGAAAGGTTTAAGGTCAAACCAACTCAAGTTATTAGAGGGGTTCGTGATCAAATCAAGAAACTTGAGCAAGTAATTAACAAGATGAAGAAGTTGAGTCGGACGAGAAGCCAACTAAGTGATCAAAGCAAACTCCCAAAGTTTTGTGAAAGACTTGCATCCTGACCGATAACCACTTTGTACTAAATACTTAGTGGATTCCTCTAGGAGTTGGAGAAGAGAGGAGTAGAAGAATTACCCCATCTTGAACCTCTATAAAAAATATTGTGTCATTTACATTTCAATATTTTATTTCTGCACATCACTTTATATCTGCTGATAATTTGCTATCCAACCGATAATTAACAAGGTGCTAAAATCAAGTGTTAAAACAAACTTAAATCAAATTAAAGGGTGTTAAGTCTTCCATAAAATCTCATCACAACCAAGTTAAGGTTTAGTCTAAACAAAGTGAGTTATTCTATCAACAGCTCTTTCGAGTCTGTTGAGTGGCTAACTCTGCTGATTAACTAACTTAGTTGTCCCCCAAGGACTTAGTTGTGTATTTAACTTTGTAATATTTTAAAAGGACTAAAATCGAAAAGTTTGTAAGATTTATTCAACCCCCCTTCTAAACCTTACTCACACCCCTTGGGACCTACAAGTGGTATAAGAGCGGTTGGTTCATTGAGCCTTTCGCATTGGTTACTGAACTAGATCTGCAATCTTTCAAAGAAATCCTTTTAACACTTGTTCTTTCAAAAGCTATTTTTTGTTCAGCAAAGTTATTATCATGGAAGCAAATTTGACACACATTTCCATGTTCACTATTGAGGAGTTTGATGACTGGAAAAATCGTATGCAGACTCATCTATCTGCTTTACATGACAAAATGTGGCTAGTGATAGAGGATGGGCCACTGCAAATATTGAAAGTGAACGCAGTACAAGGAGAGCAAGAGGAAGAGAAGAAGTTGTAGCTGAAGAAGACCAGCCTTAGTTTAAAAACCAAGGACTGAATGGACCAATGATGACAGAAAGAGATACAACTTGGACAACGTGGCCAAGGATATTCTCTACAAGACTCTGGACAAAGCAATGTTTAATAAAGTCAAGTCATGCAAAACAACGAAAAGAAATCTGGGATAAATTAACTTTAATTTGTGAAGGATCGTGAGCAAATTAAAGAAAACAAATTATCTGTTGTTGTTCAAAAATTTGAAAACTTTAAAATGCTTGCAGGTGAGATAGGATTAGTTGGATGCTAGATTCACTGAAATTACAAATGAGCTCTCAGCACTTGGAAAGGAATACACACAGAAGGAGATGTGTATAAAGATTCTAAGGAGTCTCCCAGCTGAATGGGAAATGAAGACCATGGCTCTAAGGCAATCGATGGACCTATCGAAAACATCCAATCATGAGCTATTCTCAGACCTCAAAGCTTATGAATTTGAGCTGAGAAAAAATGATCAAGAGGAGACAGTTGTACCCAAAACAGCTGCACTTATAGTTAAGGATGGGAAGAGAGCTGAAGTCAAGGAAACCTTTGACCAGGAGGAAATTGCCTTGATGGTTAAAAGATTCAACAAGTTCTTCAACAAGAACTATAAAAGAAATAAGGGTGAATCCTCCAGGAGACATTCAGCTCCCTCTAAGTCAAGGGAAGATAGGCCACCCAAGAGAGCTGAGCATCAAAAGATTGAATGCCAGAGAGCTGATAATCCAAGAACGGAAAGAGCTGATCAAAGAGTTGAGAACTTGTGTTGGAACTGTAGACAACCAGGACACTTTGCTATTGACTGTCCATATCCTGTAGTCAATAAATACAGGAATGAAGAAGAAAGAAGATTCTTCAGAAAAAGAAGACAGGAAAAGAAAAGGGCCATGTTGGCTGCAGAGATCGGCCGAGACAAATAAGTCCAAAGAAGCAGTGGACTCGAGAGTAGTGAAGCCGACTACTCAAGTGATTCTGAAGAAGAAGCATTGATCTGTCAAATGGCTAAAGAACAAGATCAACCTACCAAGAAGATGAGGTACACTCTAACTCATCTCACTCAGATTCTAGTGATAGTGATTGTGACACACACACTTCATCACCCACCGATCTTTATGATTCATTAGGCAAAATGATGAAAAACTTTGAGCACATTTAATCCTCACACACACTATTAAATGAGAAAACAAATAAATAGCTCAAAACCCAAAACTCACAAATGACTAAGGAGCTGAGTACTCTAAGTCACTTAGCTGATGAGAACAAAAAGCTGAAAGCTGAAAATGCAAAACTAATAGCAGAGATAGCTGTTATAGAAAAGAGGGAAAATGATCTCAAAAATGTGATTGCATTTTTCACAAAGGCATCTAAATCATTGGATGACCTTATTTAGAGCCAAAAAGAGTGTGGAGATAAACGGCATAGATTCAATTCCTTTGTACACAAATCAAACTCCCGAGTGATTTTGGAAAAGGATCTTCAAGTAATGAAGCATCTCAAAAATCCAAGACACCAAATGTTGCACCCACATTCACTCCAAAGCACAATCACAAACTAACTGGCCATGGATATAAAGGAAAAGGAAAACAACCAGTTGAGAATGCTGAGAGGACAGCTGAGAAGAAATCCAGCAGAGTTCCTCAGCAAACTCCAAACAGAAAGTACTCTCTGAAGAATAAACAGAGCTACCAAAAACCCCGTAAGTTTTATCAAAGAAACACATATGATGGGTATGGTAGAAACTACCCAAGCCAAGCTGATTGGAATAATGTGAAATATCAACAAAGACCTATGAAATATAAGCCTAAATGGCAAAGGCCTAGAACTCAAAGAAAGGCCATTCCAAAGGCAAAAGAGCTATCATCAAAGACACAAATGCACCTAGGCACTACACTCGTAAATATCACAACTACCCAAAGAAGGCAATTGCTAAGACACACACACACACAGCATACGGACAAAAGAGACAGCTTGTATGAACCTAATGCCCCCAAGCAATTTGCCAAAGTGAATTATGATTATGGCACGATAGATGGCAACCTCTTAGAGTCGATCATTTGGCTATAGGTTGGTTGGATCATCTTACAACACTAACCCCTCAGACCCAGGCAAGTATGGGTACCTAAAAACTCGATTTCCTTGATTGCGGGTTCGAGGAACAACAGTGCAAAGGAACCTGGTACACATGGATAGTGGTTGTTCCGCACACATGACAGAAACAAAATAAAGTCACAAAATTCAAGGAGATTAGAGGCGCAAAAGTTATATTTGGAGGAAATGAAGCTTCAGGGAAAATAAGAGGCACTGGATCCATCAAGAAAAATGGATTAGAAATCACAGATGTTGCATATGTTGAAGGTCTCAACTTCAACCTACTAAGCATCAGCCAACTCTGTGATAAGAGCTATAATGTTGAATTCAATATGGGAGTGTGCCAAATTAAAGACACTGAATCAAATGAAGTAGTGTTGCAAGGATCCAGACAAAAGAACATGTATGTGGTAGATTGGTCGACTGCCACACCAAGCACTTGTCTGCTAGCAAAGAGTACATCCGAATCAAGTTGGCTGTGGCACAAGAAGCTGAGTCATCTGAATTTCAAGATAATTAACAAGCTTGCAAGGAGTCATCTTGTGGAAGGACTGCCAGACTCCGTGTATAAGAAAGAAAGTGTATGTGATGCATGCCAGATGGGAAAGCGGTCAAATCAAATCTCATTCAAAGAGAAGTCTAGTCCATCTTCAACAAGAATATTGCATCTGTTGCATATGGATTTATTTGGTCCAGTTGAGCCAGCTAGCATAAGTGGAAAGAAATACACTTTAGTGGTGGTGGATGATTGTTCAAGATATACATGAACAATCTTCATCTGCAAAAAGAAGGAAACCCTGCAGAAGTTACCTCAGCTGATGAGAAGAGTCCAAAATGAGAAGAGTCAAACCATTATAAAGATAAGGTCTAATAGAGGAACTGAGTTTGTCAATGGGATAATTACTCAGTATTGCGTTGAAAATGGTATTGCTCATTAATTATCTACAGCAAGGACTCCACAGCAGAATGGAGTAGTAGAAAGAAGAAACAGAACTCTCAAAGAAGCTGCGAGGACCATGTTAGCTGAAGCTGGATTGCCAAAGAGATTTTGGGCTGAAGCCATAAACACTGCATGCTATACTCAAAATAAATGCATCATTAACAGACAGCTGACAAAGAATCCCTATGAAATATGGACAGGGAGAAAGCCAAATATGGCATATTTTAGAATATTTGGATGTAAATGCTTCATCCACAACAATGGCAAAGATAATCTAAAAGCTTCTGATGTTAAAGCTGATGAAGGTATCTTTTTGGGATACTCAGCTGAAAGCAAAGCCTACAGAGTGCTGAACAAGAGGACTATGGTCACAAAAGAGTCTATCCATTTGGTTTTTAATGAACCTAATGTAAATGGAGAAGATATTGAAGGGTTAGCTGATAAGCCGAATCATCCAACAATGCAGAAAAGTCCCTATGTTGAAGCTGAAGCTGGAGCAATCAATCAAGATGAAGATGAGACTGCTGAGTCTCAAAGACAGCTGGAAAATCTGCAGCTAAATGATGATGAAAGGGCTGCTCAAGACAACACTGCTGCAAGACAACTAAACCCAGCTTATTTACTCCAACCTGATGTGAGATGGCTGAGAGACCATCCACCAGAGCTAGTCATTGGAGATGTAAGAGATGGTGTAAGAACCAGATCCAGAGCTCAACAAGAAGCAATGTTCACTTGTTTTATTTCCCAAATAGAGCCGAAAGATGTGTCACAAGCATTGGATGCCACACATTGGATTCAAGCCATGCAAGAAGAGCTGAATCAATTTGAAAGGAATAAAGTATGGGAATTGGTGCAAAGACCAACCCATCAAAATTTTATTGGCACAAAATGGGTTTTCAGAAACAAGATGAATGAAGAAGGTTCTGTGGTAAGAAACAAAGCAAGATTGGTAGCCAAAGGGTATTGCCAAGAAGAGAGAATAGATTTTGATGAAACATTTGCTCCTGTTGCAAGATTGGAAGCAATAAGGATGTTTCTTGCATATGCTGCACACAAGAACTTATCTTTATATCAGATGGATATGAAAAGTACATTTTTAAATGGACTGTTAGAAGAAGAAGTCTATGTTGAGCAACCTCCAGGCTTTGAGCAGAAGACTCTTGGAGACAAGGTGTACAAGCTTAAGAAAGCTTTATATGGATTGAAACAAGCACCTAGAGCATGGTATGATACATTATCTCAATTTCTGACAGATAATGGATTCACCAAAGGCAAAGTGGATAGAACACTCTTCAGAATTCAAGATGGGGATAGTATATTGCTTGTTCAAATATATGTGGATGACATTATCTTTGGATCCACAAACAAGAAGCTATGTGATAAATTCTCAAACCTCATGCAATACAAATTTGAAATGAGCATGATGGGAGAGCTGACATTCTTCTTAGGACTTCAAGTTAAACAGCTGAAGGATGGAACTTTCATAAGTCAAACAAAGTACACCAGAGATTTAATGAAGAAATTTGGTATGGAATAGAAGTCTTCTGTAAAAATACCAATGAATACATCAGTCAAGATGGACATGGATGCAGATGGCAAGCCTGTGGATCAAACAAGATACAGAGCACTTATTGGATCAATGCTCTATCTAACAGTAAGCAGGCCAGACATCACATTTGCAGTAGGAATATGTGCAAGATTCCAATCTGCTCCAAAGGAAAGTCACATGACTGCAGCTAAGAGAATACTAAGATATTTGAATGGATGCCAAGAAGTTGGCTTATGGTATCTAAAGGAATGTGGATTCAAGCTAATTGGTTACTCAGACTCTGACTATGCTGGATGTAGAGTTGACAGGAAGAGCACTTCAGGTACATGTCAAATGCTTGGAAACAGACTAGTTTCCTGGTTTAGCAAGAAGCAAAACTCAATAGCCACATCCACAGTTGAAGCAGAGTACATAGTTGCGAGCAGTTGTTGTGCCCAAGTCTTATGGATGAGACAACAGGTGAGAGATTATGAAATTGAAGAAAAAGAAATTTCAATTATGTGTGATAACACAAGTGCTATTGCAATCACTCGAACTCGTATTGTATTCAAGAACAAAGCACATTGATGTCAGATATTATTTTATAAGAGATCATGTTGAAAAGAAAGACATCACCTTGGAATACATCTCAACCGATAAGCGAAGGCGACATATTCACCAAACCCTTATGTGAATCAAGATTTGAAGAGCTTAAGCATGAGCTAGGGTTAATTGAGTTGATTTGATACTTAGAAGACTCAATGAGAAGAGATGGAATTTGAGAAGATGAAAATAGAACAAGTCTCATGAATCAGCCAAGTGAATCAGCCGTATCGGGAAGTCAGATGTATCGAGTTAGCTGACAAGTCACTATACGAAAAGAGAGAAGAAGAGTTGAGTCATTTAAGGAGTAAGTTGAGTCATTTATGAGCTAAGTGACAAAAACGCAGTCGTTTTTAATAAGCGGGAATGTTTTTAAGGATGACGTCAGTGTAATTATGACGGGTACAGTCAAAAGCTGCACAACAAGCATATGATTGGATATAAATATTGTCGCATTAAATGCGAGCAATTAAATGCAATGAGACGTGCTAAATCTGAGCCGTTGATCTCGATCAAAATTCAAAAACCAAAAACACGTCCTTTCATAACCCATATATACTCATTCTTTGAGTTTTCTCTCTCACATTGAAAACTGTTCATCTTCAAAACTAAGAAAACAAGTCTCTTTTCTCTCTCGAAACCCTACCTGTCTTCAAAACTAATCGGTAGAAACTTCTAAAAATGGCACCAGTACATGATTTCACTAAGCTCGCAAAACAAATCCACACCGGATCAACTGTGGATTTTGAAGGGATGATAAAACAGGGTTCCGATGAAACCCTTGTGAAGAAGATAGCGGATAAGATCGAGAAATCCGGACTAAAACCATTCCTCACTATGAAATACCAAATGACGTACGTTTAGGAGGTCGCACAGTTTTACGTCAACGCTGAGGTGCAGGACGAAGGGGTTAAATCCTCCATCCACCGCAAGGACATTCTAATCACTGCAAAAGACACTGTTTATTGCTGTCGGAGGGCATGCCGGAAATATATGAAGCCGACGTCAACTTGGCTGCTGCATGGAAGGAAGTAGCCAAACTTGAATGTGCTGCAAAAGTTGTCTACACAAATTTTAGAAGAAGTCAAAGGAGGATTATCATAAACTAATGGATATCGTTGCGAAGTGTGTAGACATGAAGTTTGGCAGCTTCAATCAGCTGTCCAAAACCAAGCTGGTCGTCATGGTTGCGATCATGGAAGAGAAGAAGATCAATTGGGCTAAATTCATTTACAGTAGACTTTGCCAGAATATTGGCAACAAGTCTTTCAAGGAGGATGGATCCTTTGGAGGATCACTTGGCTATGGCCTAGTCATTGGCCATCTGATGGAGGTGAAGGGTGTTCCCCTTCGACATGGAAAGCCATTCCATGTCAGCAAGAAGATGTTCCGGGCCAATCTCTCAGGAGCCCAGAAGAGAGCCTACACAAAAAGGGCTGATACCAGTGAGGGGGAACCAGTTGACCCTGTCGACACAGCTGCTTCCTCCCATATTAAAAAGAGAGTTGCCCATGCAGCTGGAAAGAAGAAAGTTGCCCCTGCAACAAAGACAAAAGACGCACCTTCCCCTGCAGCCGTGTCTCCTGCCCACGCAGCCGAGCCGAAGAAGGAACCCCAAATACCTTCTTCGACCATCAAAAAGAAGAGGATTGCCAAGCCAAGAAAGGCAACTTCTCAATCAAAGACGACAGATGCACCGGCCCCCGCCGCCAAGGAAGCTGAGGAAGAAGCATCTGAACCAGAACTTTCTCTGGTGAGAACAAAAAGAAGAAGAAGAATTACCAAGCTCTTAGAGCTTGAAAAGATAGCTGAGTCTGCCACTCAGCTGGAAAAAGTCTCTGAGACTGCTGAAGAAGTGCAGTCTCCCGAAGTTGTTGATCAAAAAGCCAAGTCTGCTGAGGCCAATCAGCAGAGACAAAAAGAAGACCCAGCTGTGGATAAACAACTAAGGAAGGAGAGATAGCAGAGACAGCAAAATCTCCTGACGAAAAAGTTGTGTCTCCACCTTCCCCCGATGCTACCAAAGGTGAAGAGCAGCAGAATTTGCTACCTTCTATTCCTGAGAATGAAGGCCAACAAGAGGAGAATGATGATGATGACATATTTATGTACTCTCCCTTGTACCCAGACATCCGAGTCGCTTAAGTAGAATGGAGGAAATGGAAGCTGAGTCACTCTAGGGCGCAGTTTGAACATCCCGAGTTTATTGAAGAAGAAGAGGAACTCTTCAGGTTTCTTGAAGTTGATACCGTGCTGCAAGCCCTGGATGAGGATAATTGTATTAATATGCTGCAAATTCGCAAGGAACAAGAAAAGGCTAAAGCAGCTGAGAAAGCAGAGGCTCGTGAGAAAGCCAGCATTTGTACTCTCACTTGAACCAGCGAACACACTCATCCTCACATTGACATGCTCTCGGATAGTGATAAGGAAGTGGAACCTACTGCTATGACGGAGTAGTTGGAAATGCAGCAAGCCATGCGGGAATCCAGATTGATGCATGAGCAACAACTGAGGGAAGGACCAGGAGAGTCTTCCAAATCTCAGCTGGAAATCGACCAGTTGGGAGTGGTACAACAGATTGCCACAGTTATTGTTGCAACCACTTCCCCAGTCCACTCAGAGAACGGATCTAAGGGAAATGGCGATGACACTGGGTATTTGGGCACCCAAGTTGAGCCAACCCCTGTTGAAGGTGTCTTATCACCTGCCCCCACGACAGAGCACTCAAAGGAAGTAGCCGGGAGTCTGGAGCAGAGTGACCCCACCATCAGTCACTCAGCTGGTGCGCCAGCTGAGGGAGAAACTCACTCCACTGCAGCTAGGTCGGTGGATGCTGCAGATGACTCCACAATGCAGAAAGGAGGCGAAGTGGAGAAGGAAAAAGAAATAGAACAACAATAGGTTGTCACTGACGAAGCTCATACAGTTATGTTTGTCTCAGCTGAAGTGCCAACAGCTTTGCAGGCTGAGGACGCTGCTGATGCAGTCGAGGCACATGATGGATCTGCCTCGGGAGTTAACACTCTGGGCAATCAAAGTGCAATCCAAGGATTTGAGACTCATGTGGATGCCAGTGCAGAAGACCGTAAGGCAGTTGCGTTTGTCGAAGGGAATGTACAAGTCCTTGCTGCAGTTGAGACTGTAGGAGGTAATGAAGGCCGAAGGGAGGTTGAGACTTCCCTGGGTAAAGAGACGGAAATACAGAACATCCCACCTGTTCACATTGAAGAAACTGAGAAGGAGATAAGTGCTCTTCATGATTCCCAAGACAACCCTGACATATCTTTTCTGGGATCTGAAGATGAAGTTTGAGTCCACCCCTGCTGCACATCAAAAAGACTCAGCTGAGGATGTTATTCCAAGTACGAGTAAGCCAGGCTTCAAAGCTGCTCGACAAACGTTCAATTTTGATGATGAGCCAAACTCTCAAGTCTCATCATCTTACAATGACGCTACTGATACGGCCGAGGAACAGTCAACTCAAAAGGACAAACCAAAGAGACCGAAGAACTCATTAAGACAACTGAGGCTTAGCCACCGGGTCAATACCATCAAAGGCCCCAAATGAATCATTACGCTTAATCACGAGCTTCCGTGAGTCGCAAAGAGACCACCTCGCACACAATATCTCAAGTGCGAGACAATGCTTATGAAGAAGTATTTCCTTTTTCTCATGAGCGCCATGCTCAAGAAGAGATCGCACGAGAATAAAGCTCTACACCGCCCAAGAATATCCCGTAATTCCGACGATTTGATTGTGCCAGTTGATTTCAATTTTGATGCAGAGTGGCGGTGAAAAATGACTCAAGTCGATACCGAGATGCGTGAAATCTTCAAGAAGATCTGAAGAGATTGAGAAGATTAAACGGCACCAAGCCTCTCTCGACATGCTCCGGACAAGAGTGATGCCACTCTCACAAGAGATTTGAGAGGAGTGGTGGCTGAAATAAAGGAATGGTCTCAACAAGCAGAGTGCCATGTGTCTCGAGCAGGTTCGCTACTTCAAGGCACTATACAACCGAATGCTGATCTGGAGTGCTGACAATGCTGACATGAAGGCAAGGATGCAGACCTATATGGAGAGACTGCATGCCTTCCATACAACTGAGATGGAATTGTTGCGTGAATTTCATCGCAAAAAACTTCTGAGCGTAGAGGAGAATATGAATGCCAAGTTCAGCCTTCTTATGGCTGAAATGAAACTGGTGGCAGCCGAGTCCAAAGCCACCCGCTCAGAGTTTCGAACAACATACTCCGCATCCGACTCCAAGCAGAATTTAGCCATCAACCGACTGGACTTCATGCTTTCTGGGATGTTTCCAGGGGTTCCTCTCTCCTTTGATGATGCCAAAAAGGGGAAAGAGGAATACCAAAAGAGTTTGAAGGAGACAGTCGCTGTAGAAAAGACAGATGCAGCTGTTGAGAAGAGAAAAGAGAAGGGAAAAGCTGTTGAGGGGGAAAGGTCAAAGGATATGACCTTAATGCTTGCTGAAACCCCTCAGCAAGGTCATGTCACAACCAAAGATAATCAAGAACTTCTCAGAACTCGCCGCTCTATCACTCACAGTGCCCATGTCTCATAAGAAAAAGATTGTAGAAGCAGAGATGGAGGATTTTGATAAAAGAACGAATGTCCATGTTGAAGAGATGTTAAAACAATTCGGAGGCATTTCGGCAGGAAAAGATACAGATGCCATTCCAGATGATGGAAACGAGCCAAGATCCGTTGAAGAGTTTAAAACGCTCGAGTCCGAAGGATACTTCAAAAACATGTCCATAGCCCAAGCCTGGGACTTATACTGGGAAAAAGGTCTGAAGTTGTGCGAAGAAGTTGACAAGCAGCAGACTACTAGCAGCCACTCTGCTGGTCACTCTGCTGGAAAGAAGAAGACTCCAGTACAATACACGCCCAGAGGAGGAGGAAGAAGTGGTGGAGGTAGAGGCTTTCAACCTAGACCTCTACCCAAAAACATTGAATACGTAGATCCAGGCAAGAAGGGAAGGGTCTACTGGGCTGGGTATGATGAAGTAGCCAATCGGGAAGTGGCTAGGAAGAATGCTGAATATGCAAAAAGAATTAAAGAAGAGAACAAAAGACAAGATCAGTTGTGGCAAGAAAGACAGGAAAGAAAAAGAAGAGATGCCGTCATGAAGAGCTTACGAGAAGAAGAAAGTAGCTGAAGATGAAAAGAAGAGAAAGAGAGCAGAGGACGACAGAGCTGAAGAAGAAAGAAGGAGGCAACGAAGGCGATGAAGTGTTGATGTCCACCCCTTCATGTATTTTACTATTGTAAATGCATATGTATGTAAGTCTTCTGTACGTTGTTGAATAAGAAATTTGTAATATCTATATTTTGGCGTAGATATAGAATACTATGTTTGCTCTGATACACATTGTAAACAACTGTGTAAAGGACAAGAATGCTATGATCAATAAAAAGATTGATTCTACGCATATATTCTTTGTTTCTGCATTGTCTGTATGTATCTTTGCTATTTACAGACTGGTTTGTATGTATTTAAGTTTTAGCATCATCAAAAAGGGGGAAATTGTTGGGAAATTTATTGTTTAGATTTTGATGAATGCCTTGTAAAACTTAGACTAGAAAGTTGGCACCCCATTTTCCTTGTAATTTATATTGTAATAGATAGGGTTGTATGAGCTGAGTCAAGTCAGCTATGCCTGGATATACAAGAAGTCAACTGAAGACTAAGATAAAGACTCCGCTGTGAAGCAGCTGAGTGTGGCAAGGAAGAGATGTCAAGGACTCGACGGAAGGAGTATCAGCTGGGACACAGGTGTATGAAGAGTCAATCAATTCAACTCAAGAAGCCAAGTCTCAAAGTTGAAGTGACAGATGAGTCATCCATTGATTGGAAGCTAACTCGAAGTCACCTGGGAATAAAGGACTGCAGTCAAGTTAAGACGACTGCCAGAAGCGTGCAAAAGGAATAAACCAATGGGAAGCAGTGCACCTCGTGGTCGATTCTCGAAAAGTCGATCGTTCATTTAATACGAGGAAATGTCAATATCAAGGACTGCAACAAGACAAGCCAACGAACACAAGTGATTTTCAAAAAATCAGCCTATCTCTTCAACGGGCAGATTTTTGAAAGTTCACTATAAAAGGCTGAGGAATCTCATTGATAGAAGGTGAACTGAACCGCGAACAATCAAGCAATTATTCAAATTGTATCCTGCAATATATTCTCAAGTTATTCAAGCAAATCCTCAAGCCTAAATCTCGAAGGAAATCGATCCAACACTAAGCTATGAAGGAAAGACAACTTCAAACTGTTGAAGATGAAACTTTTGAAGAATCAAAAGGGGTCTACTCTCCAAGGAGGATTGTAGAAAGGTTCAAGGTCGAATCAGTCTCAACTTATTGGAGGGCTTTGTGATCAAATCCAAGAAGCTTGAGCAAGTAAGTTGAAGAAGTAACAAGACAACCGCCCCCGGAAGAAGTTCGAGCCGGACGAGAAGCCAGCTGAGTGATCAAGGCATCTCCAGACTGAGTCCCAAAGGAGCAAGTCAGCTGTGTGATCAAGACTTGCATCTGGACTGATAACCACTTTGTACTCTAATCAATACTTATTGGATTCCTCCAGGAGTTGGAGAAGAGAGGAGTAGAAGAATTACCCCATCTTCGAACCTCTATAAAAATTATTATGTCATTTACATTTCAGCATTTTATTTCTGCACATCACTTTATATCTGCTGATAATTTGCTATCCAACTGATAATTAACAAGGTGCTAAAATCAAGTGTTAAAACAAACTTAAATCAAATTAAAGGGTGTTAAGTCTTCCACTGAAAATCTCATCACAACCAAGTTAAGGTTTAGTCTAAACAATTGAGTTATTCTATCAACAACTCTTTCGAGTCCGGCTGAGTGGCTAACTCACGATTAACTAACTTAGCTATCCCCAAGACTTAGCCGTGTATTTAACTCGTAAAATTTTAAAAGGACTAAAATCAAAAGTTTGTAAGGTTTATTCAACCCCCCCTTCTAAACCTTACTCACACCCCTTGGGACCTACAACCTTGAATAATCATCAACCACTACTAAGGTGTATTTCTTTCCACTGATGCTGGATGGTTCAACAGGACCACATAAATCCATATGCAACAGATGCAATATCCTTGTTGAAGAAGGACTTGGCTTATCCTTGAAGGATCATGTCTTGATTTGCTTTCCCATCTGGCATGCATCACAAATACTTTCTTTCTTGTATACTAAGCCAGGCAATCCTTCAACAAGATGACTCCTTGCAAGCTTATTGATTATCTTGAAGTTCAGACGACTCAGCTTCTTGTGCCACGGCTAACTTGATTCAGTTGTTCTCTTGGCTAGCAGACATATGCTTGGTGTAGCAGTTGACCAATCCACTACATACATATTCTTCTGTCTTATTCCTTGCAACACTATTTCATTTGATTCAGCATCTTTGATCTGGCATGCTCCCATGTTAAATCCCACGTTGTAGCCTTTGTCACAGTGTTAGCTGATGCTTAGCGAATTGAAGTTGAGACCTTCAACATATGCAACATCTGTGATCTTCAGTCCATTTTTCTTTGTGGATCATGTGCCTTTGATCTCCCCTGGAGCTTTATTTCCTCTCTAATATGACTTTTGCACCTTTGATCTCCTTGAATTTTGACAGATTTCTTCTATTCCCTGTCATATGTCTGGAACACCACTATCCATGTACCAGGTTCCTTGGCACTCTACTGTTCCTCGAACCTGCAATCAAGAAAATTAATTTTTAGGTACCCATACTTTCCTAGGTCCTGAGGGGTTAGTGCTATAAGATGCTCCAACCAACGTATATATAGCCAGATGATCTGACTCTAAGAGGTTGTCATCTATCAGTTCCATAATCATAGTGCACATTAGCAAATTGCTTGGAGGTTTTAGGATCATTCATCTGTCTCTTTTGTCTGTGTGCTTGTGTATGTGTTTGAGCAATTGCTTCCTTGGTAATAGTAGAATTTATGGGTGTTGTGACTGGGTGCATAAGTGTGCTAACAATAGTTCTTTTGCCTTGGGAATGACCTTTGTTGAGGTTGAGGTCTTTGCCATTTTGGCTTGTATCCCATATGTCTTTGCTGATATTTCATTTGGTTATTCCAATCAGATTGATAAGGATAGTTTCTACCATTCCCATCATATGTATTTCTATGATAAAATCTCTGGGGTTTTTGGTAGCTCTGTTTAGCTTTCACAGAGTATTTTCTGTTGGGAGTTTGTTGATTGACTTTTCTAAATTTCTTTTCATTGTCCTCTCAAAGATACTCTCATCAAGCTTCTTTCCTTTACCTTTGTGTCCAAAGCCAGTATGATTGTGATTGTGTTTTGGTGTGGATGTTGGTGCAATATATGGTGTTTTAGGTTTTTGGATTCCCTCATTGCTTGATGATCCTTTCTCCAAAATCACTCTAGGAGTTTAACTATGCACAAAAGAATTGAATCTTATGCCTGTCTTGTCTCCACACTCTTTTTGACTCATTATAAGTTCATCCAATGATTTGGATGCTTTTGTAAATGAGGCAATCACATTTTTAAGATCTTTTTCTCTTTTTCAAAGTGAGCTAACTCGCTAAGATCTTGCATTTTCAAATTTTCCGCCTTGGTGTTCTCGTCAGATATTTGACTTAGAGTACTCAGTTCTTTAGTCAGCTGTGAGTTTTGGCTTTTAAGCTGGCTGTTTTCCTCATTTAAAAGTGTGTGTGAGGTTTTAATGTGCTCAAAGTCTTTCTCATTTTACCTAATGAATCATAAAGATCCAGAGGTGAGGAAGTGTTTGTGTCACTATCACTATCACTGACTCGAATGAGATGAGTTGGAGTATACCTCATCTTCTTGATCTTGTTCTTTGGCCATGAGGCGATCAAAGCATCTTCCTCAAGATCACTTGAGTAGTCAACTTCATTGTTGTTCGAGTTTGTTAGCTCTTTACACTTAGCTAGTTCAAGAGCTCTCCCAGCCTAATATAGTTTTCTTTTTTTCTTGTCTTCTTTCCCTGAAGACCCTTCTTTCTTCCTCATTTTTGTATTTGTTGATCGGGGGTAGGAACAAATAACAACAAAGTGCCCTGGTTGTCCGCAGCCCAACACGGGTTTTTTAGCTCTGACGATCGTCTCTCGGCTCTCGATTATGACTCTACGATAGTCATCTCTTTGATGTTCAACTCTCTTGGGTGACTGTCCTCCTCGCTTTGGAAGGTGTTGAATGTTTTTCGAAGGTTTCACCATTGTTTCTTTTGTAGTTCTTGTCATACGGCAGGGCGACCCAAACGGAGCAGGCCAGGGTGGGTACCCGTGGGCTGGGTCGAAATTGCCATCCCTGGTAATATCCTTGACTTCTGTGTAACTAATTAATATCAGTCGACTTGACTTGACAGCCTACCTTTACCCCTTTGACTTAGTTTGCTCCAACCTTTTAGAATGACTCAACTCACAATTCAACTGTTGGACTCGCTTCCCGATCGACTTGACTCGCACTTCTTCAACCTTTACTCAGTTGTTCCTCAGCTGGATCTCTTTCAGTCGAGTCATTGCCTGTCATCTTGACTACATTCACCGATACATACTGGTCTTCGCTTCAGTCTTCAGTTGACTTCTTGCATTTCTTCAACATAGCTGACTTCACTCAATTCATGCAATCCTATCTATTACAAAATAGAAATACAAGGAAAATGAGGTTCCAACTTTCTATTCCAAGTTTTACATGGTATCATCAAACTCTAATAATAAATTTCCTAACACCTTGCTATATAAGTTATAATAGTTCCATTTGTGGCGTACTTCTTATGGAATACCCTTTTACATCCCATTGGTCTTGAATCTTGAGGTAAATCAACTAGAATTCAAGTATTGTTAGACAATATTGAATCCATTTCATCATTTACTGCTTCTTTCCAAAATGTAGCATCTTTAGACTTCATAACATCACTAAATGTTTTAGGATCATCCTCTACGCTAAATAACACTAGTATTTTATTAAGTAGAGAGTTCCTATTACCTTCCACAAGAAAGACAATAACTTGCAAGGATATAAAATTGGAAGAAAGTTCTTTTTCGTTCCTTTGTCTTTGACTTCTTCTAAGTTCAATAGAAGTGTCAATTTCTTTTCTTTTAGGTTCACTAGAAGCTGCAGTTTGAGACGAACTAGGCACTTGTGATGGATTCATGTTTACCATTGAATCTTTGAGAAACTTATCCTCAAAGAACTGAGCATCCCTTAATTCAACTATTACCTTAACCAAGATCTAGCAATCTATAAGCTTTAGAATTTTCAAGATTGCCAACAAAAACACTTTTAAATGCTCTAGGTAAGACAAGTTTGGTTTTCTTCCTTTCCATAACTCATATGGGGACACTGTAGTCCTTAATGAAGGAATATGAGTATGAATATGACAGGCGGCCAACAAAGCTTCACCCCACAAATTGTTTGGCAAACCTAAACTTAAGAGCATGAAATTCACCTGGAAGTCATAACATACCAAGATGACAGAGCATGTATTGTAACGTTCTATTCTTTCTTTCAGCCAAACCATTTTTTGTGGTGTATATGGAGCACTACTTTGGTGTACAATACCATTATCTTCACCGAATTTAGAAAATTCACTAGAAAAGTATTCACCACCTCTATCACTCCTTAGAGTTTTGGTTTTCTACTTAATTGATTTTCTACAAGAGACTTGTAAGCTTTAAAGATACCAAATACTTCATCCTTATATTTCATCAAATAAACATGCACAAATCTTGAGCAATCATCAATGAAAGTAACAAAGTATTTATTTCCACCTCTTATTAGAAAACCATTAAGTTCACACACATCTGAATGCACAAGATCAAACAGTTGTGTGTTTCTTTCAACTTTAGGAAAAGGTAATCTTGTAATTTTTGCTTGAACACAAGTTTCACACTTCTTATTCACGTAGTCATTATAGGAGATAAATCCATTTTTAGACATCTAATTCAAAACTCTATGAATAACATGTGCTAATCTACCACCACAAAGAGTAAGAAAAATCAATCAAATAAAGAGAAACATTATTAATTTTATTGATACTCAGTTTAAACAGTTCGTTACAAGAATACCCCTTTCGAACAAATACACCATTCTTAGACAAGATTATATTATTAGACTCTAGTATAGCCTTTAACCCCTTCTTATTAAGAATATCCGCAGATACAAGATTTTTCACAACATCTGGAACTTGAAGCATATTAGTGAGTACCATCTTCTTGCCAGAGGAAAAGTCTAAATGAACATCTCCTCTACCAAGCACCTTGGCCCTCATACCATTTGCCATAACTACTTGTTGTCCATCCATAATTTCATAGTTTTTGAATTGTTCCTTGTCATTGCAAACATGAATGGTTGCACTGGAATCATACCACCAATCCTTAGAAGAGGTTGGTGTAGCCAAGTGGAGTTTAGTGACAGTACCAAGAGATAACATTGCTATAATATCTATAGCATCTTCAACAAGATTAGCACTAGAAGCATGAGCATAATTAACCTTTTGCTTCTTGTTGGATTTGCACTCGGCCTTATAATGGCCTTTCTTACCACAATTATAGCAAACTCTATTTTTCTTTTCCTTGTCTATAGAATCAACATTTTTAGAATTTTTTCTTTTATTCTTAAACTTCTTCTCATGAACCATATTCACTCTAGGATCACTATCAATTTATTTCTTATGAAGAATCCTAGTACCTTCTTCAGTTCTTAGATGTTTGAAAACACTAGGTATGTTCAAAATTTCAAAAGTATGAAGCAATTTCTTTTGATAATCATTCCAAGAAAAAGATAATTTAGCAATTATCGCACCTACTTGCATAGATTCTGAAATTTCCACCCCATAATCTTTAAGTTTTGAAACTATCACTTGTAAATTATGAATTTGGTCCATGAGACAAGAAGAATCATCAAGCTTAAATTCAAAATACTTTTTAATTAAAAATTTATCTTCCCCTTGCTTTTGTGATGCATATTCACGTCCAAGTATTGTCCAAATCTCCAACGGGCTCTTCACATCTGTAAATAAATCATAAAGAGTGTCTGACAAGGTATTGAGAATATGACCCCCTTACATCACTTCATACTTTTGGCACTTCTCTCTTTGTTTCTTCGCTTCGTTAGATTCGCCATCTTTTGATGGAGGGATTTCTGGAAGATCCGGGTTGAGAACGTAAGCAACCTCCAAAGCAGTTAGGAAGAACATCAATTTGTCCTTCCAACGATTAAAATTGGTGCATGTGTCGTCTTGCCTGTCCAACTTCACAAAGTCTTGATTCATCACTTTTATCGCAGATTCTTGAGTTGGCTCCATGGAAACTCCAAATAACACTTTAAGATTGTTGAAAGTATTATTATCGAGTATGAACCAAACAAAAGTTCGAAATTGGAGGGAAGCGAAAGATTTTTCTGTAATACAACTTGAAGGGAATAAAATAAGTCTAAGGCGTATTAAAGAGTTATTTGCCGCCACTACTTGCTAACCGAGTTTATGGCAAATTCTTCTAGGATACAATACACAAAATAAAACAACCAAATAACAAGTTTTTGGATTGTTTCTACAAGAAAAAAGAATGCACCAAAGTTAGTACAAATCGGCAACTGATCATATCTGTATGCAAATTAATTAGGCCAATTGTTGTTAGTAGCTAGATGACATCAAATGGAATTGTATCTCTCCGCCAAATGATGTGATTGGCTTAAAAGTCATCACTCCAATCACATCCAATTGTGGTATTAACAATCATTCCTTGAAGCAAGTGCTCAACAATCTCCCCATCTTTGGGAGAATGGTTAGATGGGCAATGGAGCTCAGCGAACATTAGATCAAATTTCAACCAAAAACTGCCATCAAAGCTCAAGTGTTGGCGGATGTTTTGGTGGAAATGTATGGAATGGAGATAGATAATCTACCCACCGAGAGGGAAGATAACGTGGACGACTCCTCAACTTGTTCCCGTGGGATTAGGGATCGTGATAGAAAGCCCGCAAGGAGATCACCGAATATGCGGTGATGTTTGAGTTCCCCACCTCCAACAACAAAGCCATCTACGAAGCCTTGTTGATAGGAGGAAAGTTGGCCTTAGCCGTCGGGGCCAGGAGAATTACATCCTTCACCGATTCTCAACTTGTGGCCAACCGTATAGATGGGACTTACGAGGGCATAGAAGAGAAGATAACCAAGTACCTCGGTGCGTCAAGAAATTGATCGAAGATTTGACAAGTTCGTAGTAACACAAATTTTGCGTGGGGGAGAATACCAAAGTTGATCAATCGCTCGTCGCCATCTCAATGGCAGCCATTGATAGTAGAGCCATCACCCTCTTAGTAGCTAGCCATCCGGTTAGAGAAACTCGAATCGAGGTGCTAAATACTATACAACAAAATATGTCGTGGAAAGAAGAGATCATATGATACTTGGAACGAGGGGACGTCCATGACTCCCCGCGAATGTCGGAGGTTGAGAAATAAAGTTTTCCGCTTTGTGATTATAGATGGGGAGTTGTACAAGAAAATATTCTCCCAGTCATATTTGAAGTGCCTAGCTCCTGAGAAAGCCCACTACACACTTGGGGAAATTCATGAAGTGAGATGTGGCAACCATTCGAGAAGGGTGTTGATACAAAGACCTTGAGATAAGGCTACTTAAGCTAACTCTTTTGGAGGATGCCAAGGCATTTGTGAGACACTGACGTTCATGCCAAGAACATGCGACAATCACATATCTACCCGCCGAAGCACCGCAGCAGCTACAAAGTCCTTACCCCTTTGCACGACAATGGGGGATGGAGATCGTGGGACCTTTCCCCTAGGCTCCGGCTCAAAAAACAATTCTTGATCATAGGAGTCAACTACTTCATCAATTGGGTGGAGGCAGAGACACTTGCAAATATATCATAGAAGGAGGTAATCAATTTCCTGTGGAAAAACATCATCTATCGGTTTGGGATTCCCTAAGCATTGGTATCCGACAACGGAACTCAATTCCAAGGAGCTAAGTTGAGACAATGGTGCCAGGAGAAAAGGATTAATCAATTCTTCACATCGCTTGGGTACCCTAAAGCTAATGGGCAAGCCGAAGTGACTAACCGCACCATACTCCATCATATAAAAACCAGGTTGGGAGCAAATAAAGGGAGATGGGTAGAATAACTCCCAAAGATGTTGTGGGTGTAATATGTCCCGATGGCCATAAGTGAATCTATTTTTAGTCCGGCTTATGGAGTCAAGTAGTCATCCTTACGAAAATAAAGTGAGCCAAGCTTAAGGTTGACGAACTACTTTCCAGACAAAATGAGGACATCATGAGGATTAACTTGGACCTCGATCAAGAACTCGGGATAAGGCCTTCATCGATCCGAGTTTTACAAGAGAAAGGTGGCCAAAGCTTACAACTCTCGAGTGTAACCCCGAGATATTCAATGGGAGACCTCATGTTGAGAAAAGCTGGAGTCTCCGGACCAGTTGGAAAATTGGACCCTAATTGGGAAGGACCGTACAAGGTAGTCAAATTGGTGAAGCGATGAGCCTACAGATTACAACATCTAGATGGCAAGAGTGTCTCTCGCACATGTAATGTCGACAACCTACGAAAATACTATGCTTGAATTGTTATTTGCCCCGGAGACGTTAAACTTTTTTATTATTTATTTCAATCATGCTTTCACCCACAGGGCGTAAAACTTTTTCATTATAATAAATAAAATGCTTTCACTTTTTCTACTTTGATGTGATGAATGCAGTTAATGACCACGCATGGTCAGAGGGAAATTAATGGCCACATATGGCTAGGGTCAATGACCAGTTAGATGATCTCCTCAACAAATCCCATCTTTCCTAGGATTGCCAGGATGGGAAGGGCCTCCTCACAAAATTTGTATCAAAAGGGGTCCTCATAAATAACCTCCTCAAGATCGGCTACTAAAAACAACACCCCAAGGAATGGTCTCACCCGTCTAAGACTCCGGGTGGGATGATCCCTTCCGGCTAAGACCCCGGATGAGATAGGCCTCCTCATAAGAGGTCCTAGTAATTTACCTCTTCCGGCTAAGACTTAGGGAATGGCCTCACCCGACTAAGACCCTGGGTGGGATAACGCCTTTCGCTAAGACCCCAAAAGATCTGACATGGGATGGGCCTCCTCATAAGAGGTCCTAGTAATCAACCTTCTCCGGCTAAGACCACGGAGAAGATGGCCTCACCGATTAAGACCTCGGGTGGGATGACACCCTTCTGGCTAAAACCCCGGATGGGAGGGGCCTCCTCACAAGGAGGTCCTAGTAAAAAATCTTTTTCCTCCGGCTAAGACCCCGGAGGGGGAGACCTCTCCACAAGAGTCCCGGTGAATTCTTCTCCATGATGAAAATGTGCAAGAAAAAGAAGGTAAAAAATGCTGACACATATGGAGAAAGATGTAAAAATTAAAGCAATGACTTGGGGAAACACCAAAGTGGGCGCCCTCCTCCGAACTTCGGAAGGGCACCCTCATCCGAGTCCAAAAGGGCGCCCCCTGATATTAAAATGTGATGAAATCTAATCTCCCGCAAGATGTCAAACGAATATATCACAAATAAAACATGAACAAGGAAAGCTACTATACAAAAGAAGAACTTGAAGAAGTCTCCAGGAAGACGCTCCATCCAAGCTCCAGGGGGATGCTTCGATCAAGCTCGAGAAGGGTATTCCCTCCAAGCTTCGGAAGGAATTTGAATTAGAATTATTGGGGACAAAAATAGTATTTCATAATTTAATTAAATATAATTCATTTTATGTTTGGTTTATTTAATACTAATTGCCCAATGAGCTCTTAATAACTAAACCGGCCTAAAGGAGTCCGGGTTTTGGCCCATGCGGTCGTTGTCTCCTATGTGGATCGCCCATAGGCCAAATTCTCTCACACCCTACCCCACTTTCACGGCCCATCTCTCGTATAAAAAGGTTCATCCTATTAACTATAAATAATTAACTCGTAATTAATTATTCTCTACTCATTCAATATTCGTTTGATGTCTTAATTCTTTCACGTTTATCGTGCGGACTTGAACTTCTGGAGGGTCCCCTGACAACTCCCGAGGCCCTAATATTTGTGCGTGTGTGCGGTGAGTTCTCAATCTAAGGAATTAACAGCCTTCCAAGAGTCAAGACGAGAAGACTTCCCCGGGAAGAGGACAAGCTCAAGATTTCTCTCTCGAAAGAGAATTTTGGTCAACGCAAAATTAAAGCTTTAACTTGGATGATCTTGTTCAAAAGGCAAAGATCATCATATAGGCATAATTGTTTGATTCGATACAATATATTTTTACATTGGTAATTTATTTTTTCTCGCCCCATTTATTATATTTTTCAATACGCTTGAAAATAAGAATCTACATTTTTATATAAATTTTTTTCTTCCAAGTATTCTAAAATAATACTACATTAAAGATAATATTGTAAAAATAATCAAAAATTATAAGTTTTCTAGTCTCTGTAACATTGACGAAGCATGATGTAAAATGGAAAACAAAAAACTTATTAATAACTTATTCTAGGTAAACAGCGTCGACACGTATATTTTGGGTATGAAATGGTTCAAATAATTGATGTGGTTAGATAAGAAATTGTGATATATTAAAATGGAAAGATGATAGGAAATTGTTGAGGTCCTTCCCCACCAATTAATAATTAAGTTCATGCAATTAGTGTGCTTGTTTCCGCATTTGAAGATGCATCTCATTTAGCCTTAATTGTTTCTTTGCTTTGGCATGTCGATAAAATTGTACCTTTTTTAGAGCATGTATGTTTAGTTATTGGGGAAAGTTTTTGGGGATGATTGGAGGAGGAGAATTTAATGTGATGTATGAGCAACGCGTCAATTAGTAGAAAAAAAACATCATTGGGTAGTGTAATGTTTGGTTGTGACTGAGGAAGAAAATGAGAAGATTGATTTATATGAAAAGCCAACCAAACATACCCTTTGAGTTTTGTGGAAAGTAATTAACTTTTGAAGGTAATAATGAAATTTGATTTTTATTTAATTTAGAGCTATTTATTTACAACCCGACCCATGGCCAGCCTGATTACGCTGGGTTGGACGACATTTATATATGCCAAAAATGAATAGAGTCTACTTTGCCCCAGTCTAAGCAACATGAAGCCTAAACGGTATGAAGCCCAAGTATGATGGCTGGGGTGCATTTATACATGCCCAAAATGAATCGAGTATGCTATGGCCAAGCTTAAACGACATGAAGTCCTAGTTCGCCCGATACAATTTAGACATAAAAATGGCGTTTACGTTGGGTCAAGAGATTAGTTATCCGATTGAATTCAACCAAACCCAATTTTTTTGCATTGGCCTGACGAGCTTGGGTCGGGTTGGACCGGGTAAATCATTTACCAATTTCTAGAATTTATTGTCAAAATTTTATTTGCTTTAAAATTTTAATTGTTATTATTAGATATTTTTGAAATCGTGTTAAATTTAGTCAAGTTTAATGTGAGTCGAACTCGAGTAACTTGATATATTGTTATTTTTTAAATAATCGAGTTGAGCTCGAACAATTCGTATTTAATGCAAGGTTTTCAAGCTCCATTTGTTAAGTAATTATCAAGTATAACAAATCATGATCAAACTAATATTTAAAGCCCGATCTTAAATGGAATATCGAGTAATTTAAGTATATATTTTCAGCCTTAATACCTCAACAGCATTGGTAATTTGTGTCCCAACGTTACCCACCTCCTTATATATAAAGACTTTAAAATAAGTTCCCTAACAAATAAAAATAGGCAGAACTTTATGGGTTCAGATTTGATACTTCATCTATAATACATGGGCGTGAGATATTTATATAAAGAACACCCCCATAATATACTTGGTGTCTTTAGTTATTTTCTTACAAGGGATTTCTTATTTTTCACTAGCATTTTTTTCTTTTATTTCTGCATGCCAAGTACACAATTTTCTTTTTCAATTATACAAAATATTATTTGTACATTGTGCTAGAGATAGCGATTACTATGGGACAGTCACTTTTCTCAGGCCCACTAGTCCAAGATTTTGATGGCCCAATAAAATATATCTTATGTGGGCTCAACTTACATTTGTTGAAGATCCTGCTTTGTTCTGTCGCTTACTCTAAGGTGCTGCAATTAGGGGTGTGCACGGTTCGAGACGGTTCTGATTGTTCTGGAAATTTTCAATCAGAATCGTCCCAAAGTTTGGAGATTCTGAAAATAAATCTCCAGAACCGAACCAAAGAAAAATCTCCGTCCCGAATTGTACCGAAAATTCGGGACGGTTTGGGACGGAGATTCGGTTCTAATGGGACGGGATGGTAAGGTTTGGTTTGAGACAAATATTTGGAGATTAGCCATAAATAAAAGATACAAATTTGGAAGAAAAAAAAAGAAAAAAAATCAATATAAAAATAACCAAACGGATATACTTCTAGAGTTCTAGTTTCTTTTTAGCGTAGTCTCAAAATAAAAACTAAAACTATAATATGTAACACAATCCAAAATTTTAAACTTAATAACCTCTATAATACAATAATAGTCTATTATTTGGACAATTGTCCTTCTATTAACATAGAATATATATATATAATTAACTAATAATTTCTATAAATTAATATGAAATAAAAACTTATATAAATTTATAATATCAATGTCTCATACTTAACAACTTAACATAATAAATAAAATTATATTTATAATTTACGTAATGTGGTAAAAAAAATTAAAATATGATCTTTTTTATATTGTCATAATATGGTACTATTACTTGTTTCTCTTTTAAGTGCAATTTACTAATCATTTAAATAATTTCAATTTCAAATTATTTACTCTATTATTAATATCAGAGTTTTTTAAAATTCATAATAGTTACAGTATTATTATTTTTTCAGAAATATGCTTTATATTCAATTTAATTTCAAATAGCTCGTAGTTAATTTAATATCAAAATAAAAATAATATAGAAATAATGTATATGTATTTATATAAAATCTTTAAAATCGGTTCAAGCTTAGGGTCTTCGGTTCCGAGTGGTTCGGTACGGTTCTCGGTACGAGTATTTGAAAAATCTCCGGAACCGTACCATAAATATTTTCGGTACGGTACGGTTCGTGGAAAGTCAAAAAGTCAACGGATATTTTCGGTTCGGACATCAGAGATCTTTCGGTCCGGATATCGGTTCAGTTTCGGTAGTTTCCAAGTCCCGTGCACAGCCCTAGCTGCAATGCACGGATGAGAGTCATGAGACCCAAAATTGCAGAGGGGATAGGATTTAAAAGACCATTTACAAATAAATATATATTTATTTTATATATTCTAATTAGTTAAATATGAAGACATGAAATTTTGATATTTAACATTTACAAATGTATTGCAAAATTTTAATATAATTTACAGTGAAAAATTAATTAAACAAGATAAAAAAATATTCTAATTCAAATTATTTAAAAAAATCCAAAAAGCATTTTATATGTATCTCTAAATTATTTAATTTTATAACATGATAATAATTAGTATACTATTAAACCATAAGAATATATGTTTTCACTTCTCTAATATCAAATATTACTTATAGGTATGTTTTAAAAGTTTTTATATTATATTTATATTACAAATATTTATTAACATAAAATACTATACCAAGTATAATGGCGTGCATCAATCCTTTTCACCCCAAAACTCTGGAATTTTACATATTATGAATTTGAATAATAAAGTAATAGTAATCAATAATCCGTTGTAGTCTAGTTGGTTAGGATACTCGGCTCTCACCCGAGAGACCCGGGTTCAAGTCCCGGCAACGGAATCTTTTTTGTTCTATCTCATTTCTTTTAAGATTTATATCCGTCTGCTCTTATTCCACTTTTGTGGCAGAACCACAATAATCTACATCAACTCATTTCTTAAAGCAATAACAATAAAAGCTCATCATCCTACTGGAAAGTAGACGTCATCTCAACACGACAAAACCAAACATTGCTGTGATACCCTTGCTCTAAGAGTGGTTTAGAGAAACTTCATGCCATGTGAAAAATAGGCCGAATTGATTTTGTCCATATCAATGAAAAAAATTATTTCTGCATAAAATCGGCCTTAGGTGCCGCTTGCAGGCGGCAAAATCAACCAAAAATCAATCAGAAAAAGCAAAAACAATATTGTTCTTAGACGCTAGACCCTAGACCACCGGTTGCAACCTTGTATTTATGTAAACTAACATCTCACGTTCTCACTTCTTACAATCTTCTAACAACTATATCATATTTCCGCACCATCCATTAACTTCGCACAAGTTTGTTCACTACTATCTATTGGAACTGAATCTTGTCTATTACAAAAACTACCCCAAAGTTTATCCTAATTACAAAAATCTTCAGTTATTTTTCGAAATCACAAAAATCCCCTTAAAATTTGTATTTACTATTTACCTAACCAACTCTTCCCTCTTGAGGCCTCTTGAGAGTGCAATTTTGTAAGTTAAAACAAATATGCATGGACTCGAATTTTAAAAGACAATTGAGTTTTTTGTAATTACACTAAACCTCATGGTAGTTTTTGCAATTAATTCAAAATATATGGACTCGAATTCTTCCACCACAGCTCCAGAATACGGACACGTACACAGCGAAATAAATATAGTTACAAACAAAAATACCTAAGTAGATGGCTTAATTTACTGCAACAAAATGATGTGAGAATAATACCCATGAGAGGCTCTGCTACTGTCAACTCCAAAAAGAGGCTTCAAGCCTGAAACTTGGAGAGAGAACAATGAAAGAACTCTACATGTTCATAAATATACATGCTACCAGTGCCTGCATTAATAAACTAGCTTCAAGCTACATAGAAAACAAGCTACCAAACATATACATCACAGAGCTCTTCATCTATGACACTTGCGAAGTCGAGAATTAGTTGGATAATAATACAAACAAGCGCCCTCGAAAAGGAAAGCAAGCCAGGATAAGAAAAGAGAATCTACATCACATAATTACAGACAAACCAAACATAGTCTCGACCTTCGGAGGAAACAAAGTTAAACTGACTTTCAACTTAATAGACATGAAGCGTTTTTCGCATGTAGTTCCCTTCTTACATCAGAGTTTCAACTCAGCACTGCTTAGTGTCTGCTTGGATTGCGTTCACATTTCTTCTCCGACACCACATGTATCACCTCCGACGGCGTTTTGTATCCACCTGCAAAGCTCACGTAACAGATAAATTAAAATGCACTTATTTGAAATAAAAATTCTAAGGGTTAATTACAAATTCTACCCCTGAGATTTAGCCAAATTACAGAATAGGGATGATTAGAAGAAAAAAAAAAAAAAAAACGTGAGGTTCGGGCTAGTTACAAAAAACTCCAGAGGTTTTTGAAAATTACAAAAAAAAAAAAAAAACAAGGCTTGATTCCGTCTTACATTTTCCCTCTTCATAAGCAAAAAAACATTTCAAAACCCCCTAACATTTATAGAAATATTACATTTACTCCCTCATTTATGACATAATCAAACTAGAGGGGGATTTTTGTATTTTCAAACATCTTTGGTTTTTTGGGAAATTAGCCCAAAAAACCTCAGGTTTTTTTCTTTTTATAATTATACCTACAAACTATTCCTGTTATCTTTCAAAATCCCCCTTCTTGACGGCGTACTTTGTAAAATATAAACAAATTGAAAGGGAGTATCTATAAGTTTGAAAGATAACTAGAATTTTTTGTAATTAGACTATACCTCAAGGGTATTTTATGTAATTAACCCAATTTTTAATCTATCTAAGATCCCTTGGAGCATTACAGTAGCTTAAAAAAATTTCAAGCGAACATTTGTCGCAGAGTTGTGAGCCAAGAAATATGAATAGTTTCCATCCTCCAAACTTCAAACGCATGAATGCTTTAATGAACTTGCTTCTAGTCTAGAAAATACAAATTACAAGAACAGATATAATATATAATTAGCAATGACCGGATTACCTTCGCATCAGCAATTCTTGTAGAAACATGAGAATTTTCTAGTCTCTTCTGATCCTCCGAGGAACAAGTATGGCAATAGAAGTGATCAACTCTTTTGGCTTCCTCCGGGGTCATGTCTATGCAAGTCGGATGAAACCTGAGTCAAGAGTTTGAAAGTCTTTTCACTGCCACACCAGAAAGTTTGATTTTCAAGGAACTTAAGACCTACAATGCTCCGCATAGGTTATCCATAAATCTTTAATGTACTGTACAACGTTTACACCCGGTGATAACCCAATAAGTAATTCTTCGCTTGGATAACACGTTCAAGGATGTAACTGGTGTGCAAAGCTACTTTGCAGCATTTTGCAACTCAACCCCTCACGAATTCAAAAGCAACATTTTGCTCTGTGTTTCTATCTACAGTGCAAAACTGCAACTTATATTTACACTATATAGAGAAGTGAAAGCTCAAAATTATATGTTTATCATGTTAACATATTTTCGGATTATATAGAATTTCGATTGACCGAATCAGTAATCCTTTTTGGCTTGTTTTTTCAAGAACAGTTAAGCCCTATTTGTTCCAATTTTAGTGGTGTCATGAAGTCGGATATGACGCGTCAAATTCATTTACCGATATGTTTGAAAAGCATAAATATTAGGAGAGAATGGGAATGAATGAAGTGGCTTGTTAAAACTTAATTGCACATGGAAAAAAAAAAAAAAAGCACCTTAACAAATAACAACTGTGAAAAAGATAAAAGTAACTTGAATCTAATTAATAAAAAAGTCGCGTTACAGCAATGGGCTACAAGTATGGGGTTGTTGGCAATTTAAATATTGCTTCAGATAGTAAGGCGGAAAATTAATCGTTAAAGTAGGTGGCGTCACTCAAGAGATAGCTTGGTCTAAACAGGAGTAAGATGACCAAGCTCTATATAGTCAGATTACGTTTCAGCTAACTTGAGTTTCTATCTACTAATGAAAATCGGGGTAAATAGCTAGAATATATTTGGCCAATGATAAGGTTTTAATGCTACTGCTATTGACAATCAACGGTAACTATAATATTTTAACATTTATTTGAAAAACAGAAAACTTGATTTTCCGTTGAGTTCGACGTAAGCATCATCTATGTTGTGGGCGTATCATACAACTCTCACTTTAAATTTGCTCTTATCTTGAGTTTCCACCAAAATTCTCTTTATGGAAATAAGACAAAATCAATTTCTTTAACAGACGCACATACAATGAATAGCATGATGCATATATAAAATTTCACTTATCCCACTTCGGAAACATTTAACTTCCAAAAAACTTTGTGTATTCTAAAAAATACGTCCTATGTAGTGTGAATTCCAGAAGCCAAAAAGAAGCATCGTGGGGTTTTTTATTTTTTAAAAGAAGTTTCACAATTGGCTTAAATCCAAAATAGTGTAACCTCTCGGACATGTATACATAATAGGCTACGAGCTCAAAATGTAATGTGATTGCATAAAATCTGAGAAGCAATGCATGAACAGTATAAGCTCAACGAAAAAAACGCAAGCTCCTAACATATATATATTGAGCTCCAATACCAGAAATATCATACCTTGTATGAAGCCAATCAGCAGGTATACAAAAGAATTCATGCCAAACAATGGATTGAAAAATGATTCTGGAGATATGAACTCACCAGTCACTGCATCCTTCACATTGAACCATAAGATCATCAGGATTATAAGGCATCTCACATTTACAGTACCTGCCACGGGAAAATGAGCAAGGTTGACCAAATAACCTATTCAGTACAAACATGCACTAATAAGTAGCTTACGTTATAGAAACCGATATTACTACATTATTGAGTGCATGGGTAACAAAAAGATGAGTACCCGCTATAGAAGACACTTAAAAGCATAATGAAGCAATCTTACGATCTTGTTTTTCTTTTGATTTCATAACCTAGAAATGTGGTGAAATTTACAGCATTGTCGTACCAATTCCGCAGCTTGGTACTCCTAAATAAGTAACCTTAGTTAGCTTATAATCAAAATCGACCAAAATACAACACGACAGCTTAACAGTCACTTGAGCCCAAATAAGGCAAAGGTAACAGCAAAAAGAGATGCTTTCAAATGAGCTAGTATCCAACGCAACATATTTTTAGCTACATAAGACAAGGCATCTTAGTGATATAATCACATTATTAATTAATCAAAACTCAGTTGACGCTCCTGTTTCTTTTTTGAAAAATACTACGAACAGCGGTTAATTTCAGTTTAAACGCAGCCAAAAACGAAAATGATATTGGTAAAGCCAAATGTAAGAATTCTTCTTCAGGTACAAGCATAAAAGAAAACATAGACACAGAACATACTCATTCCCGAAAATGACAGAATTGAAACAGAAAATTAGACATTTTAATATCTAGTATAAATTAGTATTATTTTTGTATAGAAAAACTATTAATGAACTAAAATTACATAGTACAGAAACACTAGAACATTTTCCCATAACATTGATTGATGACAGAAATTAGAAACCGAGGAACTCTTTCAATTCCATTCAAATGAAATCCGTGTCAGTTCAACAATTATTCACTAATTCTAAACAACTTCAACCATGAATTATAACTAATCCTAAAATAATTATCTTATAAAGTAAGGTAAAAGAAAACGTCTAGAATTGACTGTTTCACCAAAACTTGAAAAGCTTTCAATGAATTCACCTCAAAGTCCTCAAAATTCAACAATTTAACCAAACACAGGGAAAAGAAGTACAAATTAAACCTACACAGCAACTCTGTCTGGATTGAAAGCACCAGTAGACGAATTGTACTCGAAACGACAGAAGAAATCATCATTCCCAACGGCATCAAGCTTAGTGTAGCTCTTGAAGCTGTGCACCGTACACTTGCCCTCAACAGTATCGGCACTCTGAATATCAAAGTGATCAGACAAAAACACCTCCTTCGAGCCGTGGAATTGCCGGCGTCCGCCGATAGACTCTTCCGGCCGGTAATACCACCTCACGTGGATCCTCACGTTCGCGCCACGGCTATCCGCCTCGATCTTCTCCACGCGCGCCACGTACGACGGCTTCGACGAGTCCGACGGCCTCATCAAAACGCAGTCGCCGGCTGCACAAAACAAAAAATCAACGCAAAATTAAACAACATCTAACTTCAGTTACAGCAAATACAACATACACAGACAGAAAAAAAAAAAAAAAAGCACAGATAAGCTCGAATTGCGATTAGAATTCGACTAATTAGCAAAAACTCACGGCGGATGGTTTTGCTGATGTGCTTGACCGTGTAGGAATCGAGAGTGCGGCGAGCGGGTTTGGGTTTAGCCATCTGCTGTACGGCGGCGGAGCGTCGGAGAGAGAGAGTACATGTAGAGAAGATACTAGAGAGAGAGAGAGTGTTCGAGTAATTGTATTTTCCGTTTTTCTGAAAAATGTTTTGTGCCGGAGAAATGATCGGGTGTATAGCGGTCTAGGTGCGCCGATGTATTTTGGAGTATGATCAACGGTGGTGGTTGATTAAACCTGTTTGATGATTGATATGTGAAGGGTAAATTAGAAAATCTGTCAGAGATTGAGGGTCTATTTGGGGAGAAAAAAAAACAACAACTGGGGTTGTACGGAATAAGAATGGATGGTTTGTTCCCGAGAAGTTGCAACCTGAAGTCATGTCTTTGTAACAGCTAACAGGGGACAGCGTTAAGTCATCAACGGGAACATCTCTTTGTATTTTTCTACGTCTTAAAGTTTAAGAGTGTGTTTGGCTAAACAACTAATTTCAAAAAATCTTATACGATATTTAGAGCGGTCAAATAGGTCGGGCCGGTGCTAGCTTGCCGGTAGCATTTATTTGCTCCAAACCCGACTCATTCCATGAAAATACAGATGAAAAGTCGGGATGACCGGACGGCCTAATGGATTGGGCTAAATAGGGCAGTCTCTTTTCGAGCTTACAATATCACAGTTTGACCCAACCCTCTAACGTTTTTACATCTTATAAGGTATTTTTTTTAGTACAAGGGCCTCAAAAGGGTGGGACTGATGAGATTTGATTTCAGGTCAATAGTTTGGGTTACAATTGCTCGACCAACTGAACTGCAATTCGTATTTTATAAATTAAGGAGATACTTATATTTTTTGTCAAAATTGATTTTTTGTTGTCCATATTTGCAAAAATAAAGGTCTGGGAAAATCTAGGGTTTACAGAAAAAAATTTCAGTTTTGCAAGAATGTGGGTGGGTGTAAGGAAGATGGGGTGTATTTTTTAACTTCTTTATGTGAGTAAGGGTACCATAGTCTTTTTAACTAATGACATTTTTGAAATTATATGGAGGTGGGTGTATTTATCAATTTTGGGGAGTAGCACCACCCTAAAATGAGATATTGTACCTTTTAAGATGTTAGTAATATCAATTTTGTAATTAAAATAGTCAAAATTAAAGAAGGTTATTGAAATACTTTTATTAAAACATTGGCGGTTCACTTTATTTTTTTAAAAATAGCTTATAAGTTACTAATAGCTTCTTTTGAGATGTTATAAGCTCCTCAAAAAAATTATCAAACAAATTTTAATAACTTATAAGCTCTCACACAACTTATAACATATTTTGGAGAGCTTATAAGCCCTGGCAAATCCCCCTCTAACTCTAATCTGGATTTGGATTTAAAGGATACATAAACGATGAAACGTTATATATACCGTCGATAATATCATAATATATAGGTAATCAAAAATTATTTTATTTTATAGGAAGTGGAAATTGAAAAGTATACTACACAATAAATCGGAAGTAAATGGAAAGTAAACTTCATTTTGTTGTAACAATGTGAGATATTGGAAATTATTCATAATATTTTTACAATTGAATGATTAGTCACAACTCAAGATCAATTCTTGAGATTTTGTGAGACTGTATTTGAATGTCAAGATTTGGCTTTGATGATGGAAAATCTTATGATTAAGAATTTCAAATGATTTAGCTATGTTAGAAAATTTATGACTAAAATTTTCAAATGACTTCAATATTATGAGAATTTTAAGTTCCTTTTATGATGATTAAAAAACTCAAAACCTATGCAATATTCTGAGAATTTTAAAGAACGTACTGTTTCACCAGGCACTATTGGATTCAGATTTCTTGAATAGCACATTTTAATTCGTTATTCATCCAGTTAAGACTTAAGTGGAAACAGAAATGTGGAACAAAAACTCTGAACCAAGCACTATTCACCTTTTTTTTCTGGATTTCCCGGAACATGGTAAGAAACTCGGTTATTATAAGAACTACTTAACTAATTGAATTATTATATCAAGAAAAATTATTATTTTGAGCTAAACATCTCTAGTCATAAATCTTTCAATGAGACCTAGCTGATTTTAGGTTGAATATATTGCAAGAAAATCAAGAGTTGAAAAAGGTTCATCGAGAAACTTTCCAAAAGGATTAAAACCAAGTGGAAATAGTGATATCTTCTTTAATTTCTTTCTTTTTACCCTTTCTGAAATACATTATGTTTCAATGTTTCAATAAGTTACAAAGAATGTAGTATATTTTGACACAATACAACCTTAAACTTTTGATTACAAACCAACTTCTCATCTCACCACTCTTTTCACTTCTATAAACTACATAAATATGAATCCCTTTTTTCATCTCTCTATACATAAGTGATTGATCTTTGAACAAGAGAAATCTTTGAAGCATCACCACCAATTTCCTCAAAAACTATCAACAAATTTTCGTCTGGCTTCAACCATGACCGAGGAACATGATACCTGGGAAACCAATGTCAAAAAAGAAAACATAGTCAGCAAATTAATTGATTCAAAGAAACGAAACGTCTATGTGAAAATGGTTCATTTATAGGTACAAAAGCTTTCGTTATCGTATAAAGTACCATCTTTGAGTTGGTTTTCCACAGCCATATTGGCATTTTGCCTGCCTAAATGTGCCTGCATAATTGCATGTGTTGCATTGGCCTTTTGCATAAGTAGTCCAATATCGACCGATGCTTTGGCCGTTGACCCAAGCTTGACCCTTTCCCATGCTACCTAGGTCTAAGGCCAACGGCTCGTTTCCTGGTGGTGCATTGAAATAAGCCTGCAGGTGAAGTAAGAACAAATTAAGTGGAAAAAATAAAGAACAAATGAATCATCATCATCATCAACTGCACTTTAATTATCACACTGTGTGGGGTCGGTGGCATGAAGTTAACACTATAAATTCATTCAAAAAGCAAAGTGGCAAAGTTTTATGTTGGATGCCCTTCCTGACACAACCTTCATACGAAGGAGAAATGAGATGAATTAATTCCAAAACTATCATCATTATAGGTTTTTCTACTTGCATGGAAAATATCATGAGATGGCGCGATAAGTTGAGATAGTTACTCGAGTCATGTCCCATTATAGGATTGATATTGTAAAATCAACATGTACAACAAAGGAAAAAACAAAGAAAAAAACATAAAAGAAAAGAAAACATTATGAGATTTTATTATTTATTAGAATGTAATTTCAAGTATGTTGGGTATATGTAGATTGTTTTATTTTGGAAAGGAAAGAAAATTGTGACAAGAATGCTGACAACTATGACTTGGAGCTTATGTTTATGGGTAACTTAATGCATACCCAAATGGATTTGTCATTCATGTTACAACCCTAATGGTATCATTTAAGTTTTATTCTTATGCTTTTACCTTTATACCTATAATGCATTATGAATTAACAATTTTATTTCTATCTCATTATATTAAGATTGGAGGGGAAAATAATTGTTTAAACAACAAATGAGTCTCTCAATTATATCATATGATGAATATTTTGGGACAAATGAAATCAAATAGCAGGACACACTTTGTGATATGAAATCAAATATTAGTCATACTATAATTAGTATATGATATCAACTTATTTTGGATATATTATTTTGATCCCTAATCATTGGTTCCTAATATATATATGATATATTTTATTCCTTTCTCAATTCCATCTGGTGTCCCAATACACTAATTTTCTTTCCTTTTCAAAATGTCTTTTGAAAAACATTAATCTATATTTTATATACCCGACTTGTGCTTGTGATACAAATAAGACCAGAAAGTCATGCCCATTTCGGTTCTGAGTTAGCAGTTCAATAAACTTAATGTTTGTGTAGGTGAAGTTAAATTATGCCGTTTATTTGTTCTTATTATGTGATGCTTACCTATCTTTCGGAAGCTTTTCTGTCTCTATCATTCAATTACCCAACGTCTTGTAGGATTAAGCTAACATGTACCTTGTACCACGTAAGTGGCTGTTGCTTCTGTGCTACAAACGATCCTTTTAACCAATCAACAGAAGAGATTTGACTTGGGGAAGCTAAGTTCATGGCTTCTCCTTTCAGTCCAACCTGAAGAAATAAATAAATCGCATTTGATCCAAATTTACCAAAATCCATGAGAGAAAAAGTATAAAGTGATATCACGAACCTTGTACGACCATTTTTGCCAGGATAAGTCCCGTGGTCCATGGTCTAGCCCACGCAAGACAACGGGTCCCAATACTCCGGTGCTCCATGTTTCAAAACGATGGCCAATGTTCTTGAAATGCAAAAAAGATTTTATCAGTGTAAATCTTCACTAATACTGCAAATGAGGGCCCCCAAATCGAATGAAGTAGATCATGAAAGCAAAGGGCTGTCACTTTTTCGTAATAATTGAAGATGCGTTTAGTTAGCAAAAGATAAGGTAACTAACCGGCAATCCAACAGCTACACTGAGTAAAGCAATGCTGTTCATTCCAGCACGCAAGCTGACAGATTTTGTGAATGTGAATTTTCTGTTTTCCTGAGTCCCAAATTCTGATCCTGTAATAAGAATACATTTCAGATTGCTCTGTTAATAGAACTGATTATTCCTCCATAACTATAACCATTTTATTCATTTTTATTCTTCCATGCTAAAAAGATTATACATTCGTAATGAGTATCTTATAACCGACTTAGTGCTTTATAAGGATTTCACAACGACAAGAAAGTGACAAAAGGTAGTGAAATTACAGAACTTAGGTTGCATTTGGATGGAAGGGTTTGGATTTAAAGGAAGATTTGGAGAAAGAATTTTAAATGACTCATACAAGATGTATTTGAAATCCACCACATTGAATGAAAATATATTAGAAAATGGGAGTTTCGGGATTTGAAATCCATTGTATTATTAGATTACCCAAACAAGCTCAATGTATTTGTTAATTATGGATTTGAATAACTTAAAATCCATCAATACAAATAAAGCCTTGGAAAAAAATTAGTGAAGGGGATTATCAGCGGATCAAACATATTGAAGGATAATGTGCTTATTTCAGCAATGCATTTATATACTTCTAACTTGTCATTCTGTAAATCGAGTATAATTCAGAAACGAAAGATAAAGATTGCGTATCACCTGACAATTGTCCGTTAACAAATACATGCAATACATGGCCTGCTGAATCTACAGTGAGAACCGCCATTGTCCTCCATGCAGACAAGATTCACTTGAACTTATCTCGACGCTGCATAGAATTTTGGCTTGTATTAATTTCATTAGAGTTCAAGAAAACATCTAATTTCCAGGAGAAACCCTTTTTCTTAAAATTGCGTCTTTTACCTGGTCATGTACCATAAATAATCACTAGCATCTCTGGTGACATTTAATTGCTCCAAAAGACCAGCAACTGTAATTTTTGCATCAACGTCACTGGAGGATATGTCTTCGTTGAATGTTTCCCATGAGAGCATTCGCGCATTTGTATAGGCAACATTTGCGCCCTAGATGTTTTGGCTCTAACCTATACGAACGATGCAAATTCACTTTGTAAGATGAATAACTAGAGCCAAAACCACATAGCTTAATTAGTGAAGTTGGGAGTGTTCGCAAAAACTTAAGCTTTAAAGAGAAGTGATTTATTTATCGTAGTAGAAGTGAAAAGTAGTACTTGAGAATCAAAAGTTGGTAATAGTGTTTGCAAATAGAAGCTGAAAGATGATTAAGTTAACAGTGAGAGTGTTGGAATAGCTTGTGAAAGTGCTTTTGCATATTTCAAAATGTGACCAAAGCAGAATCAGATCTAGAACACCCATCACCCCTGCTTTTAGATTCTGATTAATTTATACATAACCAGAAGCAGAAGTAACATTTGAAAACACTAAAAACTACTTTTTTCTCAATTAAAAGCTGACAATCACTTTTTTTAAGTGCTTGCAAACACTTCCTTAGTAAGGAACATTGTGCAGGCTATGATAAAAATGCAGATGTTTCATTAACTGAAAATGAAATTGTATTTAAGTACAGAGTCCTAGAAAATTGCTACCTTGTGAAGTGGAAAATAAGAAATAAATATTAGCAGGATACATTTGAAGCCCATCTGGTGTGGTCTGCACAACCAGAGGTCATTTTTACTATGGTTATTATTAATGATATGACTCACCGTGGCAGTATTAAAAGCGACATTTTTGCAATCCGGGAGTATGCTGATTGACCAGGGAGGCAGATCATAGTGCATGTTATTGAATTTCACCCTTGCACTTGTGTCCCAATGGAAATTTGATAGAAACGCTGCACACCGGCCCGATTTTGAAGAAAATACATGCGCCTGTAAACCGTAGCAATAAAGCCATTTCGTATGAGACGAACACCAAATATTTATTTATGGCAACAAAATATTCTATGATATGCTCTACTTAAAACTTTTTTTTTTTGGACAAAATAATAAATCCCGAGCATCAAAATTCAAGATAAAGGTTAATTGCAATTTGCCTTCCAAAGTATAATATTTTTTGCACTTTGCCCACTAAACTTTGATAATACATATTATTCCCTCTCAACTGTATGATTCGTTGCACTTTACCCTTGAAACCAAACAAAATGTGACATGTGTCAATTCATGATAGGTTCAAGTCAGCTCAAGGGGTTAACTGAAAAATGTCAAAGTTAGGCATGCAAAGGAGAAATTTCCAAAGTTTAGTAGGCAAAATGCAAAACTCACGATAGTTTGGCGGAAAAAATGCAATTATCCCAAGATTACAATGACAACGAACCAGGTATGCTTTAATTCCCTCAAAACTTGTAACAAAATACATATCATTGTGCAAACAAATATTAAGACACGCAGAAACCTGTTCGTAGTTTCCTAAAGCAGTAACTGTAGGATCGACGTCAGTCAAAGCGTGCCCGCATAACTTTATTGCCTTATGAAGTTCCTTTAGATGGTCATATTTGGGTTGCCTAAGTAAGCCTGCAAATAAAGAAGTGAACTAGTTATTTAGGATGTTAAAACATAGTTTGAAACAAATCAAAGTTTTTTCTTTTTTGTTTCCCTGCAGTATTCTTCGCTCACCGTATTCATCGATAGGAGCATCATAGTCATAGCTAGTTGTAATAAAAGGACCTCCAGCTGTTCTTCCAAAGTTGGTTCCTCCATGATACTGTTTTAAAGAAGAAAATAAAACAAAGAAAGTTCAGTCAAAGCATCATTGCATGTTTAAATATTCTGAGTATTTGGTAAGGAATGAATTGTCACTGTATAAATTAAATAAAGGGATAATTACAAAAACTTCCCCTGAGGTGAGGGTTAATTACAAAAAAACCCAGAGATGTTTGAAAATTGAAAATTAAAAATTTAAAAAAAAATTAAGGTTTGATTCTGTGTTAAATGTAAGAGAGTAATTGCAATAATTTTACAAATGTCAGGGAGGTGTTTGAAATTTTTTTGCTTATGAAGAGGATAAATGTAATAAAATCAAACCTCGCAGGGCTTTTTGTAATTTTCAAAAACCTATGGTTTTTTTAATTAACCCAAACCTCAAGTGTAGTTTTTGTAATTATCCCTCAATACGGATAAAAATGCTCGAATAAAATGCATTAATATGAGAATCTAAAAGCTGTTGAGGAATCACTAAAATTTGCTCTGAACAACTGAACTCAAGGAGTTACTTTAAATACTCCCATTGTTCTAAATTTTCCAAGTTTTTTTTCAGCAAAATCCTTTTGTTTTCCTAAGAAGAGAAATTTAAGAATCGAACACATTGTAAAGAATCCAAGCTCAAATCATCCAGCTTTAATGCAATGTTAAACACAGTAAGCCTAACTAATATCAAGCGACCATTCACTTCAGGAATGGAATAGAGGCCGTTAAGGATGACTCTTGTGTTTTTTACTCCTCAGATCAGAACAGATAGGATGGACTGCTTTGCAGCGTATCGGGAATGGAAGGAAGATCTAGCTGGGGAAGTAATTCATTAACGCGTCCCTACATCTAGGAGATAGAGCTAGTGGATCAAAGAAGACTTCAGGAGAAGTGATTTAAGACTCTTTTCGAGACTCCCTTCCCGAAAGAAAGGCACAATCGACATATGCTTCAATAAAGCCATATAAGTCGTCTAAGTCACGATCTCTAATTTACCATGCCATAGAGGTTTACCACTTGGCATTCGGGTCTCAATCTATTTGCCTAAGGGGTAAAACTTGAAATTTTCTCATAGTAGCTGTCATAAATTTATTATTTATGGCAGTATACTACACAGCTATTAATTTCAAATCATGAACCTGATAGCATAATCAAATGTTGTAGTTTCTTGAGCAGTAGCAAAGCTGTCATTCTATAGATCTTTGCGATAATTACAAATACTACCCCTGAGGTTTAGCCTATTAAAAGAAATCTAGTTATCTTCAAAATTATAAATACACCCCTAAGGTTTTACAAACACCCCTTGAGGTTTGTTATTGTTTGTATTTATCTAATACCTCTGTTGAGGATGCAATTTGTGAAAAAGAAACAAATCTCAAGGGGTATTGGAAATTCTGAAAGATAACTGGCTTTTTGGTAATTAAACAAACCTCAGGGGTAATTTGTAATTAATTTCGAAATTTTTTTGATAAGTGGATTTTTTTTCATTTTAAAAAAATCAATCAAAAATATTCTTACCATGTAGTAGTTTACAAAGGAGCCTCCTTTCTGGATGAACCTGGCAACTGAGAATGCCAAATCTTCGACCGGTCGATGATGAATTGGCCCTCCGAAAACTTCAAACCTTGAGAAAAAAAAGGTCAATAAAAATCATTGCACATATTTATCAGTCAAAAAAAATTACAGATTGGTAAATAATGAAGATACCAGCCAGTCCAAGCCTCTGTCCATATTGTGGGCTTGTAAGGTTTGTTTGGGGAAAAATAATCACAATAAAAACCATTGCATGTGTTAATCTGTCAACAAAGTTTAGCAGGATCATTAAATGAAAGAATTATTAAATGCAAGAAAGTAAGAAAGATAGAATAATGTTCAAACAGTTGCTAATTCAGCCAATTTTGCATATATGCTATAAAAATATGGTTAAATTACAGAATACCCCTGGAATTTAATCTAATTATGAAAAAAATCCAGTTATCTTTCAAATTACAAACACCCCTTTAAGGTGTTACAAACACCCTCTTGAAGTTTGTATTTGCTTAAAAAATACCCCCTGTAAAATAGAAATAAATATTAAGTGATAATTACAAAACTACCCCTAGGTTTGGGTTAATTACAAAAAAAACCATAGGTTTTGAAAATTACAAACGAACCCATGGAGGTTGATTCTATATTACACCTTAGTCCATCATAGATTCATAAGCATTTCAAACTCCCCCCTTACATTTTTTAAAAGTATTGCAATTACCCCCTTACATTTATGATTAAATAAATAAACAAACCTCAAGGGTTTCATTTTTTAATTTTCATACATTTCTGGGGTTTTTTGTAATTAACCAAAACTCATGGGTAGTTTTTTGTAACTATCCCTAAATATTAATGGAGTATTTGTAATTTTCAAAGATAGCTGGATTGTAATGTAATTAGACTAAACCTCGAGGGTATTTTCTGCAAATAACCCATAAAAACATATTTACCACTGGATCTGGGGCATCATCTTCCTTACACATAACCCATGGGACGCCGGTGTTTAAGCCGACAGCCATTTTTGCAGCCCAGGACATGTAAGAATTACCAGCACCACCAAATTTTTTTATTTCTGAACCATACTCGTTTTCGATCTACATTACAACAATAATAAATTGAAAAATATTAGAATTAACCATTGTTTCTCACTTAAGTGCTGAATTTCAAATATGACCATCAAAAACTATACAAGCAAAAAAATCAAATATTACAGAAACATGCCTGGGATAGAATTATTGGACCACCTTGAGATTGGAAAAGATTTTCATCCTTCATCATTTGGACTATTTTCTGGGTAAATTTTTGCATTGCCATCTGCAATGAAATGAACATTTTTTTTATATTAAATGGTATTGAAATTTCCATTAAGAATATAAATTACACAAAATCAATGAAATTGTTACCTTATCTCTAACTGGAAGGGGAAAAAAATGAATTAAATTAAAATTCACACACACACACACACCTTGAAAGGTTCATTATCAGTTCTGAAGCTAATGCCTGGAACATATTTCAACCAAACAGGAAACCCTCTGAAACAAACAAAAAAAAAAAAAAAAAAAATACAGAGTATAATAATAAGTATAAGTAATGCTAAATATCAAACTAAAAAAAATATTTAGTACTATATTATATATAATTAAAAATCCTTACCCAAAATTCCATTCAGCACAAACATAAGGCCCAATACGAAGATGCAAGTATAGCCCTGCTTTCTGGACTAACTTTATGAATCGAACTAAATCACATTGTCCCTCAAAATTGTACTAAAATTCAAGAAAATGGAACCCCATTAGTTGGCAATTTTAACGAAATAATAATCACAAAAAATTGAGAAAAAAAAAAATATTGGTAAAGAAATGTTGATAAACAAGAAATGTACATTTCCAGGTGAAGGTTCATGAAGGTCCCAAAACACATAAGTGTCTATAACATCTAACCCTCCATCTTTAGCCTTCTGAATAAGCCCTTCCCACATCTGCATTGTAAAAAAAATAGCTTTAATCCAACAAAAAAAAATCAAAAATACATTTATCCCAAAACAAAAAAAGATTCAAGAAGATGGTAATTTTCTGTACATCAGGGGAACTTCTTGGATAATGAATGGAGCCAGAAAAAAGAATTCTTCTTTGGCCATTGATGATAAGAGCCTTATTGTCATAGGTGACACTGCAATGGGTTAACTGGAAAATTAAATTTAAAAACAGAAATAGCAAAAATAGATTTGAAGCTGAGATATCTTTCATTTTTTTCTTTTTTCTTTTTTTTTTTCTTGGAGGGGAGAAAGAGAGAGTAAATGAATGCTGAAATGAGAATGTGAAGATTGACTGACACAATTGCTTTAAAAGCTAAAACAATTTGGCCATTATAAGTGGCACTAGTGAAGACAATATTTGGACATTTGAGTTCAACAATGAATAAAATGTGTCCTTTTTTGGGGGAAATATGTAGGTTTCACTTGCATTCATGTCAAGATCATGGTTTCCAGTGAGTTGTTATGTTTTATCATTTTTATTTTTATTTTTTATTTTTTTAATTTTTGGGTGGAGTGGTGTCCTTTAGTTATGGTGGCTTCTTTAACTAATTTTAAGGAAATGAGATCTTACCAAGTGTAGTACTCAACCTCTCCTTTGACTGTAACAAATATTCTAGTATGACATATGCATATTGTTTTTAAAAAGAAAAATTCAGAACGGAACAAATGTCACAATCAAACGGAATGAGTACTACTCAAATGGGTAGCAGTAGCCCTAATTTTGCATAGAGATGGCAACTTGGTCATGGTGTTGGTTCTTTTGAAGAGCAAAATTAGGTTGGATTAGGAAATTCCTTCATATCACCATTTTTGGAACTTGACTCGGCCCATCTTTAAAATAGTTAATTAAATTTGCATTGGCCCTGGCCGTTTCGTCGAGCCAAATAGGTCCAGTTCTTTTCAGATTGGGCTGGTTTTGTCAGTTATAATTTTGCACCACACGGAATTACTCTTTAATGTATGAAAGTTGGAGATGTTTCTATTTTTCTTTTTTTCCTATGCTTTTCAATTTGAAGTTTCAACTTCAATATTTTTGCCAATTGCTCAAAAAATAAGGTTTGAATTTGCTAAAAGAAAATCATAAGAAACACAATTATAATATGGAGCAGTATTGAACTTATTAAAGTAAGGCAGGCATTTTAAAGAAGAGTGGAGCTGGAGGACAACTATTCCCTTTCACCAAATTAGAGAACTTTTTCAGAAAAATCTTAGCATTAAAAAAAGAAGGAAAAAGACAAAAGAAATCCCTTTCATGGATTAGGGAAGCTGTTGCTTTTAGGTGAGTGTGTGTTTGACAAATGTGTGTTTTTTCAGATGTGTTATGTGAAACAAGAGATTACTTTAATAATGAATTGGGTTTTGGTAGCGTAAACACTTTTTCTCTTTGGAAAAAGTGAAAAGAAAAAGGTCCTTCCCATTTCTTTATTTTTACCTTTTTGCCCATTAGAAACTGATGATGAATGAAATTATAGAATATAACTTTCTGGATTACAAAGATAATCACATTCTAATTGCTCTTTTTGGACCTTATCATTCAATTAAACTCAATTATACACACATAATGAAAATAAAAAGGTAAATCGATAAAATGGCAAATAGCGTAATTTTCTAAAATGTCGGTAAATTTTCTATTAAAACCTCATTTCTCTACCAGATCTTTAAAACTTCATTTATTTTGGTTGTTTGAAGACCCCATTTCTTGAAAAAAATAACAAGATCTTTCAATATTTATTTGTTTAGGCTGTTTATGGCCCATTGAAAGTTTCCTAGTTTATTTGTTTTCTTTTCAATTTCGAATTCGTTTAGCGTTTTTATTTCCAAACCTTTATCTCGAGTTGTTGAATCACCAGTGCCATAATTGATCCAGAAAAGCATTATTCACATGGAGTGGAATTTTGGTATATAGATTTAAACACTTATAATGAGCTGTAATCCATATTATAGTCGCTATCGGATACATAATTCCAACATTTATTTCATTTTATAAAAGTTAAATATTTGATATCTATATTTAGTACAGTATCAACAAGAATGGCAACAAGATACTATACAAAATTGATTTATGCCGTCTTTGTCGGTTAACCTTTTTTTTTTATTGATAACAATATTGTGATGTGAATGATTATCCTAATCCATAAAGAATGAGGACCCCATTCTTATTGGATTGATAGATAATGTGACGTAGATGAATAACCTAATCATGAGGACCCCTTTCTTTTTAGACTGATAGATATAATGTGACGTAGATGAATAACCTAATCATGAGGACCCCCCTCCCCCTTCTTGACATCGCTATAACCTCAATAATTTCATGGGCATATGTTAGTTGCAATTGATCATCTTTCCAAGTCAGAGATATTATCAAGCTTCCAAATTATCTTCATGGCCATTTGTTAGGTCCAATCAATCATCTATAAGTAACAGAAATTATCGAGCTAATTTCTGAAAAACTTTGAATGGGGGATCGGAGGGGCGGTTATATGCTTCAATGTATGATAAAAAAAAAGGCAAAAATTTGTATAGGACCGTCTTACGAATCCTATTCCGTAATATGGATCCCCAGCCCGTCCGATCCGCGACCAGCTTGGATATTAAAAAAAAAAGAAAAAAAAACAGCATCTAAGATCCCTTACACGCTGGGCCCAACAGACCCAACCCAACCAGGATGGTTGGATCCACTTAATCAAAAAATTAACAAATTTGCATCAGCTGGGAATTGAACCCGATCTGTAACAAGGCAAGATGTTATTCTACCGCTGGACCACTGGTGCTTATTATGCATATTTAGTATAACCATGAGTATAACCATGAATATAAAGTTTCATTATCATCCCTTCATTTTAAAAATTTAAATTCTCTGAATAGGAAATGATACTTTATCCGAAAATAGTGATACTTTTGAGTAATAAATATGATACTTTTAAGGTGAACATTGATACTTTAATTTTTACATATTCAAAAAATAAGATTTTTTGAAATACTCATTCTAGTCTCATAGCTAATGTTTTTTACATTGAAAAACCGATACTTGTGCTGGAAATAGTGATACATTTGATATTAAATATGATACTTTTATGATGGACAATCACATTTTAAAATTTTAAATTCTCTGAATAAAAAGTAATATTTTATCCGAAAATAGTGATACTTTTGAGTAAGAAATATGATACTTTTAAGGTGAACATTATTCAAAAAATAAATTTTTTTGATGTACTCATTCTAGTTTCATAGCTAATGTTTTTTACCATTGAAAAATTAATACTTGTGCTGGAAATAGTGATACTTTTGATGTTAAATATGATACATTTGTGATACTTCAATCTAATGATTTTCTAATATGCGACTGTATTAAAAAAACATGATACTTTATCTCAAAAAATGGATACTTTTACTCATAAAAGTGGTACTTTTATCTCTGTCATATTTATTTTTCTTTCTTCACTGTACTGATTTCATACTTCGTGATTTATTTACAAAAACATGATATTTTATCTCAAAAAATGGATATTTTTACTCATAAAAGTGTTACTTTAGCTCTGTCTTATTTATTTTTCCTTCGTGATTTAAAGTATCATGTTTTTTAATATATTCACAAATTAAAAATGAAGGAAAGAAGAAAAAATAAAAAAATAAATATGATATAGTTAAAGTAACACTTTTATAAGTAAAAATATCCGTTTGTTGAGATAAAATATCAGATTTCTTAATATAGTTACAAACTAGGAACAAAAAAAGAGGAAAAATAAAAAATAAATATGATGTAGTTAAAGTAACACTTTTATAAAGTAACCATTTATTGAGATAATGTATCATATTTTTTAATAGACTTGAGTTCGATTCTTAGCCTTTACATTTATAGGCGTTTTTAATTTTTTTAATTACCAGGCATATTTATTAATGGGTTTATATAAATTTTTATACTAAAATTGCACAATAAATACTAGTGGTGTAGTGTTAAAATACCACCTTAAGTCTATTAAGGTTGTGGGTTCAATTTTTTTGTAGAGCATTTTTTTTTTAAATAAGAGGTGCGGGCCGGGTCGTTGGAAGGATGATCCATCTTACTAAGTCCCACAGAGACCTACTCTAAAAAAATAAATTTAAGGATGACAATTTATGATACGACACAAAAAAAATATGATATGAATCTAACATGTTATAAGCATTTTAGGGTTGAGACTTGGAGAGTTAGGGTCATAATCGGGTTGGACTCGAATAACACGAATAATAAAACAGTCGAGTTGAGGTTAATTTAGAATGACATGATTAAATCGTTTGACCCAATTGTTCTTTTATTATATTATTTTTTGAAATATTTTTGATTAATTAAATATGTTGTTAGTGTAATGATTGAATTAAAAATCAAATGTATATAACTATAATTCTCGAATTAAAATTATAAAACCCGTATAATTAGATGAATGATTTAGATTTTCAAAATATACATGTTTTGGATTGACACGAAAAATACAATAATAAACGAATTAAGTTAGAGTTGAAAAATATGATATAGTAAATGGGTAGGGTTAGAATTGAAAAATATAACACCAATTTTATGTTTCAGCGCAAGACACGAACTATGATTAGACCTGAATTGTGACCTCCACTAGAAAAGGTGATTTGGCAAGAAAAGCAAGAAACATAGGATGCCTGCTGGGCAAAGTGAACTTGGAATCATCTTGATTTATACCTAATACATTTTGAGAGAATTGCCCCACATGAGAGAGAGAGAGAGAGAGAGAGATTATGGCCCATGTGAGAGGCCATTTTGACAAGTCACCCTTTCCTATTAACTTTTTGTCCACACTAACTGAACTAGAATGTCGGTTACGTTATTCACAAATAATTCCAATTCCGTGACATCTCTTGTTCTCATGCCAATGTCTATGCTACAACAAAAACCCGTGACCATGCGCCTCTTCATTAAATTCAATTTCTCTTATATAATAAACCCACATTTATTCCACATTGACGGTGCTAGAATTAGAGCAATTCCGATATATCTTCTATTTCATTCTCCTTTTCATCTAAGGGTTGCATTTGGATGGTTAAAGTGGATTTGATATCCATCGCACGCAAGTAACTCAGAAAAAATAACTTAAAATAGAAGCTCAAGAATTTGAAATCTTTTTGTATTATGAGATTACTCATGCAAGCTCATTGGCTTTGCTACTACAAATTTGAAATTCTTAACTTTAAATTCATCAATCCAAATTAAACATAAATCTAATATCATTATTTGTTTCATCTAGTGTTTCAATACACTACACAAATATCACATCTTGTGATTATGACATCGTCTTATACACGTGACACATCCTTCTAATAGAGATGGAATACAAAAACAAATACATAATGGAATTGAATAACCCGTGTGGAATGAGAGCTGCAAAACACTATCAATACGACATTGTTTAATTAAAATTGTCAGAAGTTTTGAGATTCATTAAAGTTTTAAAATTTGTTAAATTGTTACAAACAATTATATATTGATACTTAAAGTTGGAGTGAAACCTCCACCATTCAGCTAGCTTTTACGATAAAATTAGGGCTTTGGCCTGAGGCATATCATACTCACTAGTAAATCAATTATAGAACAAACTCACCACAAAAGGGAAAGCATTAGACAAAATGAAGAGACATATCATGTGCTTTCAACCTTTCAGACATTTCAGATACATTTCTTCATTATCCATCCATCCCTACCTCCTATCATTGAGATAAGCGGCCAAGTGCTACCCCACCAAAAAGGGAAACCAGATAAGCTTAAAAAACATGCCACCATACAGCTTCTCATTATATGTGCGTGCGTGTGTGTTTCTAGCTTGTAGCCATTGCAGATGCCAAAGAAGGATCATCATGATATGTCACAAAAGTGCACGCCTAATCTTCTCCACAATGACACCAGGTAACATTGCTTTTCCAACAAGAGAAAATGGGTTGCAAAGAAAACGCCAAAAAGAAGAAATGAGGGGTAAAAAAAGAAAACTTGAGGGGTACGAAAAATTGATTACCTCAAAGTGTTCCTATAGAAATATAGAATTTTGAAATACATTTTCATAATTTCATTCCATCTGTCCAGCATAAACAAGAGGGAAAAGGAAATAAAATTTCCCTTTAAACAACAAAAGCACCAACTCAAGTAATATCATAATGTCCCTCATATTTTCCATCTCTCTTACACCAAATACATACTTGGAACGAAATTATAACCAACCCGTCAACCTATACAAAGTTGCCAACACATTTGCAGCTCTGAAGGTCCAAATGTATTTAATACTGTCTTCCGATGCGCCAATCTAATTCGTGCAATATATTCCCAAAATTTGTCAAAATTTTAATATATGAAAGGAACATAACGCGGAATTAACACGGGCTTATAACGATAAATTACGATTCGAACCATCTTTTAAGATGCTTGGAGCCTTGCTTCTTGTCATCGGTTTGAGTAGAATCACTCCCTACGAATTTGGATCTGTATTGTTCAATCAACATGTCGAGTTTATCCGTTACATCACGCCCCACCGGGTCTTTCTTTTTACTCCGTTTTCTGTCCCTTGGACCATTGCCTTCTTTCAGTTGTTCGGGTTGATCGTGTAATAACTTTCTTTTTCTTCTCATGTCTGTTCCTCTGGTTTCTTGTTTATTAACAATAATATCAGCCTGCTTTTCTTTCAGCTGGTTTGTGGGTATTTTCGTTTTTTGTCTGATGAAAACGTGTTTCTCATACCTCTCTGATTTTTCGTAAACCGCCTTCTTCAGCTGTTTCTTCACTAAGTTTGTTCTCCGATTTCCTCTTTCTATTATTCTCAAAAGTCTTAAATGATGCATCACTATCTCTAGACTTGCGATTTCTTGACTTCGTGTTTGCAGTGGGGCCCACTGTACTTAAATGGTCATTTTGCTGCAAATTATCGGTATCATTGTGAAGAGCTTGCTGTTGCTGAGCTTGAAGCTTTTCTGTGCGAAGCTTCAGTTTCTGGACATTATCTAAAGCAAACTCCACAATTGGGCGATGTTCAGGATCAAATGTATCTGTAAAGCGTTAAGAACACTGCGTCAAAATCAAGGATATTTATTCTTACTGAAGGCAAAAAAAAAACAATTGGCTTTTCATCTCAGGATATCACCTAAATGTAGCATATTATATGGATAATTGCAAATACTACCCATAAGGTCTAGCCTGATTACAAAAAAAACTCCAATTATCTTTCAAAATTACTATTACCCCCTTATTTATTCCCTTAAGGTATTACAAACACCCCCTTGAGGTTGAGGTTTGTATTGACCTAACAAATACTCTCCCATCTTGAGTGTGCAATTTGTAAATAGAATCAAATGTCAACAGTTATTCGAAATTTCGAAAGATAAATGGGTTTATTGTAATTGGGATTAAGGCTTAGTTTGTTGTTGTTGTTTGTAAATGGGTTTATTGTAATTACACGGCTTCTTGGGTGTAGTTTATGTAATTATCCTTAGTATTTTTATCTCCAATAACAAAATCAAAGACTACAATTAGCAAGAGACGCTGACCAGGATTATTGTTAAGAACTCTGAGGGCCACAAGTGCATGTTGATGCTCTGTGAACTCTAAAAAAGCCACTCCACGCGGACGGCTTTTTTCGCCTTCTTTTCCTTTTTTTGAATCCTGCAAGATTTTTATCTGCACATGCACAAAAATGTTATATCAAATAATTTTAATCATTTAATAAACATACACATATATAAGAAATAAATATCTTTAGCTTTGGAAATCCAATTACTATAAACCATATTCAACCTGTCGAATTGCGGGTTTTTGCTTTGTAGCACGAGAAATAACTGCATCCATAAAAAGTTTTTTAAGGTTTTTCTCTTGCATAGTTTTTGGCACATTGTATACGATGAGCCTTGTCCTTGATACACGAAAGTTTGGAGACCGAAGCTTAGCCATCTTATCTTCGTGCAACCTACAATATAATATAGCAGCAAAATTAATGTTTGAGACTATTTTCTGAAAAGAAATACATAATACACGAAACGTATAAGGCATGAAACAATAAAGGAAGAAAAACAGTTACAGGTCGGGATCACAGTTCTTTTACCAAAAATATTTGGTTCACATGCAATATCATTCAAACTTCTTTAATATCCAAATATGCAAAGTATTACTTGGCTGAATTTAGGGATGGCAATGGGCGGGGACGGGGCTGGTATTCGACGTATATACCATCCCCGTCCCAGAATCCCATCCCAAATACCATTCCCCGCTTTGGGTATCTGGATGGGGATGGGGAATCCCTGTCTGGGGAATGGGGTCCCTGGGGAATCAGGTTCCCCATTTTGTATTTAATTTTTATTAATATTTTTTAAAAAATAAAGTACTTAAAATAACATATAATCAAAATAAATAAAATAACATAAATTCCTAATTTGTAAAATAAAGAATGAGAACAAGTAAATTATAAAGATTTAAGGGTTTAGTTTTTATAATTATAAAATAAAAATATTACAAATAGAATTAATATTAATAATACATAGATATAATATATATATATATATATATTCGGGGAATGGGAATGGGGATGGGGAATCCACATTTTATCTAAACGGGGTTGGGGATGGGGACGGGGACGGGGCGAAGAATATAAATACCATCCCCATCCCATCCCCAGTTCTAGAGAAGCGGGGAATCCCCATCCCCAAATTAACCAGGGATTCCAGACCCCATTTTATTTGGGTACCAATGGGGATGGTTCCTCGCAGGGATTTTGCCATCCCTAGCTGAATTCAGTACTTCCTACACCAAACGATATATACAACATCTTATCCCTTTTTCCACTCTAGGTTTTCCTTATAAATTGTCCTCACCTAATCGCCTTAGTGTTTATTCACAAACGAGATACTCTCCGAAAATTCTTTCCTCTTAAAAGAAGACTATATTAACTCAGCCTCAACATCCACTACTTGGATCACCACAGCAAAACCCCAGAAGGTTTAATATCATTCCATTACACACAGTTTTTCGGCTTGCACTGTCTAAAGCATCTTTTTGGACCAGAAGCTTCACAGCATTTTTATCCCCCATCTCTCGCTGGCCACCCCAACAACTTGCCACGCCTCTGAAACTTGGTCGATGCTACAACAAGTTTAACACCTCAAATTCCTGCTAAATTTTAGAGCTTTAGCAGGTAGTCTAATCAGCAGTTCCTTTGGACCCGTAACAAGTGGCAGGTCACCAGATTACCTGCAAGGCCGAAATTTTCTTATTGCTTCATTTTCACTTTTCCGTTCCTTTCAATTTCGCTGTGCATTGACCTGGCTATCCTATGCCTTTGATATTCATACATGGACTAATACTGTCCAAGCCAAAGCATATATTTGTTCACCAGTAAGTTTGAGAAGTAAAAGTTTGAAGATAAATAACCAACAGATTAACAAGAGCACAGTACTCATCCTTACTCTGTGTGTTTCCTTTTGTAAAAGAGTTGGCCAACTTGAGGAATAATAGCTCAAGAGACATGAGCTGAGATAACCTGACCCCTTAACCCGTGACAACAAATCCAAGCAGAGTGTACACTTATTGACATGAAAAGGGTGCATTTTACAACAGGAATTCTAGGTAGCGAACAAGAAATATAAAGGAATCAATATTTTTGGGATTAGTCATATCAGATTCCTGAATCCAGAACATAAGAGATGAAGTTATTCTTCATCCAAAACCAGGGCTGGTGACAGCGAGATCATTATTCAGTTGTGCACTCAATTATTGACATGCAATGCTACTCAATGTCTGGGTATTCAAAGTTTTCATCTTTACATATTTATGCACAAGTTTAAAAAGTACGTACTTCTTGCGCTTTGACATGTCACTGGCTGAAACTCCTTCTGCAGCAGGCATCCCTTCCGTGATAAGACCCTCCTGTTAAGAGATGACCAAAATTAAAACTAGATGTTAAAATTGTGCAACAATTTGGGTGCATTTTTTATTTACTAATAATTAACAAGAAATTAGACAGAATTTGGAGATCAACCTTAACCAGGTATAGATTGCGGTGGTCATGAACCTCTTTTTTGGCCTTCTCCACTGCTTTATCGTTGGCTGTTTTCTTGTCTAAAGCCTTCAAAACTTTCACTGGTCGCCCTTTTATTAAGATACCCTGGCCAGTTACAGTGTTGGCTGCTGAAAGTGCAGCATCGGCAGCATCAGTTGTTGTAAACTTGAGAAATCCAGTTCCACGTGGACGCCTACAGAAAATACAGAAAATGCATATAAAGCCATGATTATGTCTAAAGAATGTAGAACACTTCTAAACAGAGAAACATCCATACTTCGTGACTTGATGAAGAACTGGTATAAATGACTGCACTTCACCAAATGAAGAAAAACGTTGTTTCACTTCCTCAGAAGTGATTTCAAAAGGAAGATTGCTAATGAAAATTGTCCTCTGCAACTCATCTTCTCCTTGAGTTGAGTTAATATTTTTTGGGTCTCCTCCAGCACCTTTCACTGTCGCCATAACACGGGTACCCGATGCATCAGATGACTTCTTTTGAACTGGTACAGATTTATCATCAATGTTTCCCTCAGACAGTGCTGAGTCGTTGTTCCCTTCCAAAACATTTTTAGAAGATGGTGAAATGAAGTTTTTAAGTACATTTCTTGCAATCTCTGTCTCTTCCTCAAAGTCAACTTCACTTTTACTATCATTCTCGTCAAATGAATCTGACTCATCTGCAGCATCATCATTGCCATGCACTTGTGATTTTTTTACTGGTTCTGCATCACTGTCCTCCGATTCACTACTGCTTCCATCTTCTAGCTCCTGTCCTGTAAAAACAACGTATCCCAGATTGAGTGAAATGTAGTCATCCAGGACAATGAAAGCACAAGATACCATCCGACAAATATCGAGAAGATCTGTTGTATTACACACAGCAAAATAGCTCGCGAAATATGTAATGGACAACAAACAATCACTCAGTTATGCAAAATCCGCTAGCAAAGAGTAACTAGAGTTCAACGTGGAAAGGTGGCAAATACCATCTCCTATGGCGGCAACGGAGTTACTCCCAACAGTATAAATCTTTTTTGGAACAGCCCAATCGACAGCAATTGGTCTTTTACCAAAAGTTTTCCCATTGAAGTTCTGAATAGCCTGCACAAGAGAGAAAGATCGAGACTTTAGCAAATCACTCACTAGTAAAGCTCCTAAATGTTTGGAAGGCAGTTAAAAAGTGTTTCTGAAGGTCATGTTATGAGTCTGACTACATGCAGCAGATTTTAAGACACCACTTATGTCTGGAAGAATGTTCCCGTGCAAGCTGTTAAGGGAACAAGAAGTATATTCCAGAAGAATGGATGTGTTCTTTGCTTATTCATTTTCTAAATCTAGAATATGACACAATAAGTCAATACTATTGTTCCTTGTACTATTGTCTAGAACGAAGATGTCCCTACATGCATATTCTACTCATTTATTCCTATGCAAGTGGAGACTTATACAATCAGGCAAGTCCTGTTCTTTCTGGCCAAACATCTTTCAGTTTCGTCTTTCTTTTCATCGTTCATCAAAATGATTTCTTTATAAAAAATCAGAAAAGCAGATATCCTCCCTAAGGCTAGCTGCCAAGTTACCATAAGAGAAATACATAGTCTCAAGTTCTTTCAAAAAGTCATCAGAAAAATACAACATACATTTTCTGCCTCTTGCTTTGATGTGAATTTAACAAATGCAAATCCTTTAGAAGACCTGCAAAAGACAGAGAGAGAATAAATAAGTTGAACAGCAGACGCGGAGGTACTAAAGTATCAATAACAAATTCAAAGGGTTACCCAGTCTCAGGATTTTGAGGAATAACCACATCCCAAACGAATCCTACAGAAGCGAACATATCTTTTATCTCGGCCACTTTAGCCTGCGATCAGCAGTCCATAAAGTGAGAACATGCATATTAGCATTCTTAAAACAAAACCTCCCAACTAGGGGTGTTCACAGTTCGGTTAACCGGCCGAACCAAACCGAAACCGAAAATTCGGTTTGAACCAATTCGGTTTTTATTTTTACAAAATTTCGGTTTTCGGTTTCGGTTTTAGGTTCGGTTCGCGGTTTTAGAGTTCAGTTCACCGAACCGAACTTTCTTTTATTATTATTCCTAAAATGAAAACTGCAAACACGTGCTGTGCTGATATGCAACAAAAAAGAAGTGGATTCCAAAACATTAAAGGCTCTGTGTCGACTTCTACTTCTTCTCCTCGCTCGTCCCTGTCCGGCGGCCGTGCTTCCATCATCGTCCGTCATCACCAAGAAGTGGATTTTAAGTTTTTACATGTAATTGTTGTTTGTTGAGGTATTTACAAAAATCCCCAAATTATAAAACCCTAAATTATATATTTTGTTTAATTTATTGATAAAGAGATTTTTCTAGATACCAAGATTGTAGATAATTGGAACAAATCAGTAAGTTTTATCAATTTGAGTAACCCATGAAGCTTGAAAAACATGACGAAGCTTGAAAAATGACCAAGCTTGTTGTCTGGTTCTTTGTTAACATATCAGAATTCTGCAAATCCCTCTTTTCTTTTCATTTTCTTTTTTTTTTTTTAAATTTTCGGTTAAACCGAAAAACCAAACAAAACAACCGAAATTTTTTCGGTTTTAACCAAACCGAACTGTTTAATACGGTTCGGTTTTCGGTTTTGTATATCGACCAACCGAATTTTCGGTTAACCGAAATTTCGGTTCGGTTCGGTTTGACCGAATGAACACCCCTACTCCCAACACTTCCAATCATGTAAACATAAAGCATGCGTAGTAAACGAAAAAAGGATGATAATCGAATTGAAATTTAAAAACTCTTAAGTGAGGGACAAGAACCTTGAATGGAAGATTTCTCAATATAAGTTTCCACTTCTGAGTTTTAGAGCCCTGGTAAACACATTCAATAGTCAAAATATTATAACTGAAAATTTAGGATGAGAGAAAAAACAATAAGTACATGTCATGCCAGGAATTCAAGCAATCAAAGCAACAGCCAAAATCTATAGATGTGAAAGCTACACATGACAGAGCTTAAGCCCCTCAGTCGGTCACTACTGTTATTACATTACTCTTTTTATCTTCTTGGAAGGTTGTGGTGAAGGTGTTTGGAGAATTTGAGTCCTTTATAGAGAGCTGTTGGATGCAGATTACCAAAAATCACAATTACACTGCTAAGTAACTCAGACAAAAACAAAGATAATGGTGATCAGGTCAGCTAGAGGAAGAACATGAACATGAATTCACTCAACCCTGAATTAAGACCATTTTTTTGCCTGAACTCAATTTCAGCCAACGTTAACCCAACCTTTTATCTACCTAGGTTAACCCAATTTAAACAGGTCATCCCACCCCGACAACCTGAACGTTCCATGCCCAACCCATTCGATCTGCTTGCACCATTTGCCGATTTGGAGACAACTAGAGAAGAACTTCTGAAAAGAAAGAAACACAGACATACACACGCACAACTTCAATCATGAACAATGCAGACTACAATTAACATGAATGCATGTAATTTTATAATCTTTTTCTTCTCAAGCTCAACCTCACATAATCAACTCAAGACATAAACTTGTCGAATCAAATCATTAAATCAAAAGTGCTTGTTAGCTAGCAATGTTGCTGTGTGCAGAATTTCTTAAATATTTTTCTTTTCAAGTGTGTGAGTGTGTGGGTTGGGGGGGCCTAGAGAATTCAGATTAGGGGGCCACCCAATAAACATTGGCTGGTCCACTAACCAAAAGACCAGGAAAAAAAAAAGTTGAGTATTTTTGTGTTCAATTTGTGTAAGATTATAGGGCAGTGCTGAATATTGCCGAAGAAGAGAAGAGACTTAATTTACATAGCATACAAATGCGAAAAATTGAGACCATCAGAATCCTCACTGACAGTTTAATCACTGGCAAGAAGTAAAACAAAAAGCAATGCACCTGCGTGGCAAGTTTTGTAAGAGATGAACACATTTTGCACAAAGCTGAAGTTATATTTACAGCATGATAAGAGCTTTTTGTAAACAATGACATATTCTCACCTCTCCACCAAGCTGACGAGCCCAAACAGATCCCCCATGTATCTCTTTCTGGTGTAGTGCTGCAACACATTCACGAGCTGATTTTACACTTGTATAAAGTACAGATGAGGCATTCACTTTGCAACCATCTTGAGCTAGCCCTGAAAATTTACACAAGCACACCATACCAAGTTACCAACTAGAAAGATCAATTCTTCAAGAGTATATGAGTTGGTAAAGTAAGGTAAGACACAGCATGAATGAACAAGTATGCTAGAGCATTCAATCGTTCATATTAGAGATGGTTGATCTTACATTAAGCAATGGAAAAACTTTCTGATACGCATAAGAAAACAGTGTAAATACGGATAAATCTGAAGCAGTCCAAATACATAGTCGGATACAGTGGCAAATGGCACAGAAGTGCATGTAGGAAGCAAAACACGGTAAGAGTCCTAGAAACATTACAAAGCATGCCAGACAGGAAAACACATAAAACGGTAGATGGTAAAAGGATCGTCATCCATATGACATGGAAATGGATAACTGACGCCGAGCTTTTGGTTGGGAAAAAGAAAACAATGTAAACCATTCCAAGACAATTGGTGGATATTAAGAACAATAATTATAAACACTATCAGTCCTATCATGTATTAATAAGGAAAGTGTAGAGGGTTTTCACAATTTTTTGAGAAGTAATCTGGTGCAGGAAGCAGTTTTAAAACCTACTCTTTTCATATTTATATTACTATCACCAACTAAAGCCTCATATCGGAAATCTTTTTGCTGCAGAAGGAAGAAATAACAGAATAACAGAGATCTTTCGGTCTATCACATGTTTCATGATTGGATATTCTATAGGAAGTAATATTGGCGCCAATGATAGGTTAGTGTTCCAAAAAGATTGTTCAAATTCTTTACCATGATGCTTCAGTTCTTCCTCTGGAAGAGGGTAAATGACGGAGCATACTGTCCCAAACTTCCTTGCTAGACGATGAACTTCCTCTGCCATATCACCACTAAGAAGACCACCAAAAATGACTGTCTTAGCAACCCTGTTTACATGATGGATAATTTATATGTTAGATCAGAACAACTAAACACGTAAACTATATGCTGGTGAATGGAGATCTTTCAAGTAGCACAATACACTTTTTAAAAATTTAATACATCAAATTTCACAACAAGAGCAAGCTAAACCCAATCAAAGTTAGCCTGAGAATTGGAAACATTGTCCATTAACATCTCAAAGATACTAACAATTAGATATAAGTACACCTGATTCTGCTATTCAATGCCATGATAACCATTGAAATATTATGTCCATTGTAAGGAAGGGAACTGCTCATGGGGATACAAAAAATTATGCTCAGTATTAATAAGGATGTTTCTTATTTAAGAACCAAATTTTAGTGCTGAAATCAACAAAGCCCACAACAATAAGCCGTTAGATACTCAATAATCGCTTAGCAGTCTTGCACTTCAATAATCTTAAATCTAAAAATTCAATAAAAAAAAAAAACCCACTAACAAAGATTACCCGATTATGGAAGAGTACCACATAAATGCATGTCCCATAAAGGGTAACTTTACAAGCATACGTGTGAAGTTTTATATATTTTTTATTTCCTCAATTTTATGGAGGCAATAACCAGCTCCCCATCATGAAATCAGAATCATCTTGTGTAGACCAACCTCACTAGTAATTTCATAAGCCCAACCATTCACTCTTCAAACTTATGAGTAAAATATTCGAATGACAACAACTCCAATTCACCATTCCTAGCACTTGATCAAGACTTAGTAGACTCTAAGCTACAAACTAAATCGCAGAGGGTGACTAAGAGCAAGGTCAAATGCGAATTTGAAGGATAAAGTACCACAGTTATAGCGAAAGAAAACATGTCTAATGGCAACATCCGCACAAGTTTATGTTGACTAAACGATATGTTGAGTGCTATCATAGGTCAACAGTTTGTTAACAAACTTCCAATAACCAGGTAGGAATTTGCATTGCCTATTCAAACAAACATGCAATCTGCTTCAGATTTCTGGGTATACCAAATTAAATCCGAACTCGTTGGCGACTAGGCTGCTAAAAGCTAAATATTTTCCATACACGGACTTCTTATCAGCAAAATTGGGCTATAATCCGAGCTTTACATGGCGTAGTATATGGGTTGCACAACACTTAATGATTGGCAAATACAATTTCATGTTTAAATAAACTTGCCAGCAGAAGAATTATTATGTTTGGCTAACTAAAAGTAGTACCAATAGTCTCATTCAAACAAACTTTCATTGGCACTTGAAGTTAGATTGTCAAACAATTATTAATGGGCAAGAAACAGGGGAGTCACAAGCAGACTTCAATCTCAAAAATAACATAAAAACTTACTGATCACGTCATAGATTTTCATTACCAACTTAGGCAGCAAATGTAATTACAACAATGATATCTGATATCTGAAACAGTACCTTTGTTTATCTGAACTCCCTTTGTCAGGAAGACCACTGGAAATAGCCGTTCTTTTTCTTGCTTCCTTCAACTCACCTAATCATTTTCCAACTAATCACATGAGTGAAACACAACGGAAACTTAAATGTATAACATAAATATTCCAGCCATCTAGAAGCTAGACCTTTTGCTTTCAAAGCCTTGCCAGTTTTGTCTAACATTGCAGTTTCGACAGCCTTGTTGTTCTTTGTTTCGACAGCCTTTTCGTTCTTTGTTTTTTCAACAACCTCGTCGTTCTTTGTTTTTTCGACAGCCTTGTCATTCTTTGTTTTTTCGACAGCCTTGTCATTCTTTGTTTCGTCAGCGTCTTCAGATTGAACTAACAAATAGGAAAACCCAACAACCAAAATATTGGAACAACTGTTCTGAATGAGCATATAAAAGGAGAAGCAGAAACAAATAAATACAGTAACTTCAACACATTTTCTATGCAGTGGGAGAAGGGAACAGGGTGTACACTGACAGACTCACAGACCTTGATTTACTTTTGCTCGACGCTGCTCAAGAGGAGCACGATGTGTGGCTTGTTTAACAACAAGCTTTCTACCTCCAACGGTAGAGCCGTTTTTCAGCTCAATGGCACGATTAGCATCTTCAACAGAAGCACTATATTCATATTAGGAATCCAGCATTAGCATAAGCAATAGCGTTACTCGTAAAATCCAAATGATGTCGCGACAATGCAAAATTGACTTACAATTGAACATAGCCAAAACCGCGGTGTTCGGTAGACCCTGATATATTAACAAATAGCAAAAAGAAACACACACTTAAAACCTGATTTAATAAAAGCTAGCTCAAAGGAAAAAAAAAAAATCAACTAACACTCAACTACAAAATAAGTCATCAAAATAAACATTATAGTAGTATCACGTTTTTCCAACAGTTTCACCAGCAATTGGAACACCTATTGAATTGGAAACATGTTTAAGATAAAATACCACTATATATCCAATGACATTTCTGAAACAAGAGTTCATGTAAGCATACCCTTCTTCGTAACCATAAAACACCTTCTTATCGGTCCAACCTCACTGAACGCTTCTTCCATCTAAAGCAATCACACAAACAATATAACATAAGCATTGAACTTAATTGCAAAGACTATTTTCTCCACACACGCATAAACAGACCAATATGTACATATTTGCTCAAACGCAGATACATAAATATTCACACACATACGCGCGCGCGCGTCAAAAATGGAAGAATACCTGAGCGTTAGTGAAGGAGAAGGGCAAATTGGCAACAAAGACGGTGGAGAGTGAATGCTGATTATCGCCGCCGGCCTCCATATTCTTCCTTTTTCCCATCGCCGCTTTACGGGGTTGGAAGTCGTTTTAAAGCTGGAAGAGGAATGGCAACTATGTTTCAAGAAAGAAGTATGCAAATACAAATAATTTAATACAAGATAGTCGGAGAAGTGTTTGGTCGGACGGCGGTGATATCCCGGCACAAACGCCGATTTTCTGGTGTGACGATTTATAACAGGGGTTTATATAGGGTTTTACAATTTGGACCGGTCTCTCAACACTAGTCCCCAGAACTCAAAAAAAGCCCAGTAATGGTAATATTGACCCAAAAGATAGGGCTCGAGCGGATTTGGGTGGATCCAGTCGCCAATTGTTAATTTGCACTTAGAGACCAATTTTTCTAAGTGATACTAATTTGGGTGAGGGTAGATTTCATGCCACCCAAGTGGGTAGTTTATGCAGTGACGGATCTAGGAATTAATAGTATAATAGGCTAAAAAGTTAAAATTTCACTAGGAAAACTATCCATATATATATAACAAAGAATATATATATAACAGATTATTACAAGACTACATATATTATTTCTCAATAAAGAGTAGAAACTATTTATAGGAGAAATATACAGTGGTATATTTATATTAGGAATCAAATTGACATATTCTATTCTTAATATTATTTTTTTTCTTGCCGCAAAATAACAATAAGCCAATGACTAAATATAAAAAAGCTAAAAACATAGATAACGTTTTAATTTCATACTTGATGATCGCACTTAGGGGGTGGCAGATCGTTCGTGCCAGCCCGATAAATAATAACGCGATAAGCTCGAGCCCCGACATAATACAATAATCTTATTGGGCCAAAATCTTATACCCAAACACGACACGCTAAAAACACGAGAAACGTGGTATGGTACGATTGATACAATAAATAAAATTGATAAATTGATTTAGTTAGGACTGTTAGGCCATTAAACTAATAAAACATATGTTGGGTTTTGGTTCAGCATCCTACCTGCAATGTGCTTTAAAAGAGGTGCGAGGTGCGGCCTGCGATTCGAACTCGTGAGCACTAGATTGAACAGTTAGATGAGAGCTTAAAAGATTTGATACGGACTACCTATACCAACAGATGCATCTTCTTTTCTGGTGCCCATTACATAGAAACTCTGATGTTAAGCATGTTTGATCTAGAGTAGACATGGGATGGGTGACCTCTTGCGAAGTTTTACAGGAAGCGCGTGAGTGAGAACAAAGCGTGCTAAAAAAGACTCGTGTTGGTTTGTGGGGACAGTCATCAATCCAATGAAGCGCTTGAGGTCCAACAACTGGTATCAGAGCAGGTCAGAGTTCGAATTCCCTTGGAAACAAGCTGTAGTGGAGATTGCTAGGAGCGGTGGAACGAGATCTTTGGCGAAACAGGTAAACGGACCGGGCGAATCAAGTAGGTTGCCAGTGGCGGAACTAAGGTAAACAGATCGAACTACGCAGTGTAGGTTCTTTGGGTGGCCGGAACTAGGAGGTTGGCGTGACACGACACTTGAACTGAAGTAGTTGGTGTTAGAACTGAGGAAGTTTTCGGGCAACGGAGGTTGCTAAACATTGGAGCTGAGAAGCTGGCAGGTGCTGCGAGGGGGATTGTTGGGCTTTGGTTCAGCATCCTGCCTGCAATGGGCTTTAAAAGAGGTGTGAGGTGCGACCTGCGATTTGAAATCCTGAGCGCTAGATTGCACAGTTAGAGGAGAGCTTAAAAGATTTGATATGTACTACCAATACCAACAGATTCATCTTCTTTTCCGGTGCCCATTACATAGAAACTCTGAGGTTAAGCATGTTTGGCCTGGAGTAGACATGAGATGGGTGACCTCCTGGGAAGTTTTTGTAAGTCCAAGCGGCTACGATAATCTAGGGGGTGAATAGATTATCTCCATCTTTTCGATTTTACCCTCTTTTTCGAACCGAATGCTCAAAGACAATAATAAAGGTGCGGAATGTAAACAACACGCGTCGATTTATAGAGGTTCAACCCACCTAGGGTCTAATCCTCTACCACCCCAGTATATCCGGGATGGATTTCAAAAAGAAAAAAGATTTTATTAATTTATCAAAAATTAATACAACACCAACTTACAACAACACCTTGAAGAGCACCACACTCTTCTTCAACACCACCTTTGAGATTACCACAATCTCTCTTGAAGATTACCACAATCTCCAACGGCACCTTGTGAAGATTACCACAATCTTCAACCTTGAAGAATACCAAATTCTTCAACACCTCAACAAGAAGATTACCACAATCTTCTCACACCTAACACCTAGATCACCCAAGTATGTTCTTACCACAAGAACACTCACAAGGATATCTTGTGTTGAATGATAACCCAAAAAATTCAAGATTACAACTCGATAATGAATTATACAATTGAGTGCAAGTGTAATCAAGAATAGCCTAGACCTCAAGGATGTGAAAGTGATAAGCTAGGCAAATTACAACAAGAATAATGACAATAGAAGACCAAGTGTTTGCTTGAGTATATCTTGTTGTGTTGTGTTGTTCTCTCTTTTGTGTTGCTTCAATTCTTCCTCTATTTATAGAAGATATCTTGTACATGATAGGCTCCTCTTGGGGACATGAATTCTGTAAAAAATTGCAAGACAATTGAAGAAAAGAGTTGTTAGAAATCCATCCCACAAATTAAGGGAAAGTTGTCTCACAAACGGTCGATTTTTTTTAAACTAGAGGGCGACCGGTCGCGCAGGAATAGAAGTTCAAAAAATGACACAGCATTTTTACATAGGGCGACCGGTCGACGTGGGGTTCGACCGGTCACCCCATGACTCAACCGGTCCATGTCTCAAAGAAGTGAACAATATGAGTTTCTGTTTCAACAAAAACTTGCAGGCACCGGTCGCACCCTGGGCGACCGGTCGACCTGACCGGTCGATGCCAGGGGCGACCGGTCGACCTGCTATTTTTCACTCCAGGCTCAAATTTTGTTTCAACGTACTCTTCAGGTACGGGTTGCCCTATAGGGCGACCGGTTGGCCTCAAAACAAAAGTGTTGTCCAATATTTTATCGAAAATAAACTCTAAGAAATACTCCGAAAAATAGTAAAAACATTTTAGAACAATCGGAAGTATTAGGACAACATTTAGAAATAAGATTTGGATGTGAAAACACATAGACACAGAATCATTAAAAGTGTTGTCCAATTTTGTCGAAAATAAACTTGAAGAAATACTCCGGAAAATATTAAAATCATTTTAAATCATTTAGGAGTATTTGGACAACCTTTAAAAACATTGTTTTGGTATAAAAACAAAATCATCAAAATCATGATAAAACCATTTAGCAAACAGTTTTCCAGAGAGCGCATGAGTGAGAACAAAGCATGCTAGAAAAGACTCGTGTTGGTTTATGGGAACAGTCGTCAATCCAATAAAGTGCTTGAGGTCCAACAACTAGTATCAGAGTAGGTCACGAGTTCGAATTCCCTTGGAAGCACGCTGCAGTGGAGATTGCTAGGAGCGGTGGAACTGAGATGCTAGCGTAGCGGAGGTAAACAAACCAGAACTAAATATAGGTTTCCAGGTGGCCGAAACTGAGGTAAACAAACTGGAACGGAAGGTGTAGGTTGATGGGAGGCCGGAACTAGGAGGTTGGCGTGACGCGACACTTGAACTGAAGTAGTTGGCATTAGAACTAAGGAAGTTTGGCGGGCAGCGGAGGTTGTTAAGCACTGGAGCTGAGATGCTGGAGGGTGATGGGAGGGGGTTTGTTGGGCTTTGGTTCAGCATCCTGCCTGCAATGGGCTTTAAAAGAGGTGCGAGACGCGACCTGCGATTCGAACTCGTGAGCGCTAGATTGCACAAGAGGAGAGCTTGAAAGAATTGATATGGGACTACCTATACCAATAGATGCATCTTCTTTTTTGGTGCCCATTACGTAGAAACTCTGAGGTTAAGCATGTTTGGCTTGGAGTAGACATGGGATGGGTGACCTCTTGCGAAGTTTTCCAGGGAACGCGTGAGTGAGAACAAAGGGTGCTAGAAAAGACTCGTGTTGGTTTGTGGGGAAAGTCGTCAATCCAATAAAGCGCTTGAGGTCTAACAACTGGTATCAGAGCAGGTCATGAGTTCGAATTCCCTTGGAAGCAAGTTGTAGTGGAGATTGCTAGGAGCGGTGAAACTAAGATGCTGGTGTAGCGGAGGTAAACAGACCAGAACTGAAGGTAGATTGCCAGGTGGCCGAAACTAAGGTAAACAGACTGGAACTGAAGGTTTAGGTTGTTGGGTGGCCGGAACTAGGAGATTGGCGTGACGCGACACTTGAACTGAAGTATTTGGCGTTAGAACTGAGGAAGTTTGGCGGGCAGCGGAGGTTGCTAAACACTGGAGCTGAGAAGCTGGCAGGTGCTGTGAGGGGGATTTGTTAGGAAATTTATTGTTTAGATTTTGATGAATGCCATGTAATAGATAGGGCTGAATGAGCTGAGTCAAGTCAGTTATGCCTGGATATACAAGAAGTCAACTGAAGACTAAAGTGAAGACTCCACTGTAGAGCAACTGAGTATGGCAAGGAAGAAATGTCAAGAACTCGACTGAAGGAGTATCGGCTGTGAAACACCTGTGTGAAGAGTCAGTCAAGTCAACTCAAGAAGCCATGTCTCAAGTTGAAGTGACAGATGAGTCATCCATTGATTGAGAGCTAACTCAAAGTCACCTGGGGAATAAAAGACTGCAGTCAAGTCAAGACAATTGAACGAGATCCGTTGATGAAAGCCAAGAATGTTACTCAGAATAGTAACTTTGTTGAAGTTATCGAGATAAAGTGTTAGTTCGATTGTGTGCAAAAGGCACAAACCAATGGGAAGCACCGCACCAAATGTCGATCTGCTGCAATCTTTGCCGCAAGACATTAAATACGAGGAAATGTCAACATCAAGGATCGCAACAAGACAAGCCAACGAACACAAGTGACTTTTGAAAATCACCTATCTCTTCAACGGCGATTTTTAAAAGTTCACTATAAAAGGCCGAGAATCTCATTGAGAAAAGGTTACTCCGAACTACGAACGAGCAAGCAATATTCAAACTCAGTAACCTCGCAAAATATTCTCAAGTTATTCAAGCAAAATCCTCAAGCCTAAATCTCGAAGGAAATCGATCCAACACCAAGTCATGAAGGAAAGACAACTTCAAACTGTTGAAGAGAAACCTTTGAAGAATCAAAATGGGGTCTACTTTCCAAGGAGGATTGTATGAAGGTTCAAGGTCGAACCAATCTCAAGTTATTGGAGGGCTTCGTGATCAAATCCAAGAAGCTTGAGAAAGTGAGTTTGAAGTAGCAAAGCAAAATTTTGCCTGTGAAGAAGGTTGAGCGGACGAAAACCAGTTGTGTGACCAAGGCATCTCTAGACTGAGTCCAAGGAGCAAGTCAGCTGCGTGATCAAGACTTGTCTCTAGACTGATAACCACTTTGTAAACTGGTCATTACTTAGTGGATTCCTCCAGGAGTTGGAGAAGAGAGGAGTATAAGAATTACCCCATCTTCGAACACTCTATAAAATTTACTTGTATCATTTACATTTCAGCATATTTACATTCCTGCACACATATTTTATATCTGCTGATAATTTGATATCCAACTGATAAATTACTAAGTGCTAAAATCAAGTGTTAAAACAAAGTTAAATCAAATTCAAGGGTGTTAAGTCTTTCGCTAAAAAACTTATCACAACTAAGTTAAGGTTTAGACTAAACAGATGAGTTATTCTATCAACAGCTCTATCGAGTCTGTTGAGTGGCTAACTCTGCTGATTAACTAACTTAGATGTTCCTCAAGGACTTAGCTGTGTATTAACTCTGTAATAAATTTAAAAGGACTAAAATCGAAAAGTTGGTAAGGTTTATTCAACCCCCCTTCTAAACCTTACTTACACCCCTTGGGACCTACAAATGGTATCAGAGCGGTTGGTTCATTGAGCCTTCCGCACTGGTTACTGAACTAGATCTCCAATCTTTCAAAGAAACTTTTAACACTTGTTCTTTCAAAAATCATCTCTTTTATTCAGCAAAGTTATTATCATTGAAGCAAATTTGACACGCATTCCCATGTTCACTATTGAGGAATTTGATGACTGGAAAATTCGTATGCAGGCTCATCTATCTGCTTTACATGATGAAATGTGGATAGTGATAGAGGATGGGCCACTGCAAATACTGAAAGTGAACACAACCGTACAAAGAGAAGCTGTTGCTGAGGCAAGACCGGTCCTAGTTGAGAAACCAAGGACTGGGTGGACAAACGAGGACAAAAAAGATACAACTTGGACAATGTAGCCAAGGACATATTTTACAAAACCTTGACAAAGCAATGTTCAACAAAGTCAAATCTTGCCAAACTGCAAAACAAATCTGAGATAAATTAACTTTAATTTGTGAAGGGTCTGAGAAAATTAAAGAAAACAAATTGTCTGTTGATGTACAGAAATTTGAAAATTTTAAAATGCTTGCAGGTGAAACCTTGGATCAGCTGGATGCTAGATTCACTGAAATCACAAATGAACTATCAGCACTTGGGAAAGAATAAACACAGAAGAAAATGTGTATGAAGATTCTGAGAAGCCTCCCTGCTGAATGGGAAATGAAGGTCATGGCCCTGAGACATTCAATGAACCTCACAACAACAACCAATCATGACCTATTCTCAGATCTCAAAGCCCATGAGTTTGAGCTGAGAAGAAAAGATCAAGAAGAGACAGTTGTACCCAAAACATCTGCACTTATAGTCAAGGATGGGAAGAGTGTTGAGGTTAAGGAAGCCATTGACCAGGAGAAGATTGCCCTGATGATTAAAAGATTCAACAAGTTATTCAACAAGAACTATAAAAGAAACAAGGGTGAATCTTCCAGGAGACATTCAACTCCCTCCAAGTCAAGGGAAGACAGGCCACCCAAGAGAGCTGAGCATCAAAAGGTTGAATATCAGAGAGCTGATAATTCAAGGAGTGAAAGAAATGACCAAAGAGATGAGTACCTGTGTTGGAACTGCAGACAACCAGGACACTTCGCTATTGACTGCCCATATCCAGTAGTCAATAAATACAGGAATGAAGAAGAAAGAAAAGTCTTCGGTGAAAGAAGACAGTAAAAGAAAAAGGCTATATTGGCTGCTGATGTAACGACCCGCCTTCCAGATCGACGACTGTCCCCACAAACCAACACGAGTCTTTCCAGGGCGCTTTGTCCTCACTCACGCGCACCCTAAGAGCAACTTCCCAGGGGGTCACCCATCATGACATTGCTCCGGCCAAACACGCTTAACTTTGGAGTTTTTACATGATTAGCACCAGAAAAGAAGATGCATCTTGTTGATATGAGTAGTACCTATCAAAGCTTTTAAGCTCTCCTCAACTGTATAGTCTCATACCTATACAGTCTCAGAATCTCCTCTTCTTTGGGTGTGGGATCGGTTCATTCATGTCCCCCTCCTCCTAGAAGCCTACCAGGAGCCGCACCTTGTCCGTGCCTTCTTTCACCGACAATCACTCCCTGCCCTCTTCGGCCCCGGGCGTTACATGCTCACCAGCTTTCGCTTGGTTCGTCCCCGAATCACACTTTACTAGGAGATGTCCCGCTCTGATACCATCTGTAACGGCCCGCCTTCCAGATCGACGACTGTCCCCACAAACCAACACGAGCCTTTCCAGTGCGCTTTGTCCTCACTCACACGCACCCTGAGAGCAGCTTCCTAGGGGACACCCATCATGACATTGCTCCGGGCTAAGCACGCTTAACTTCGGAGTTTTTACATGAAGAGCACCAGAAAAGAAGATGCGTCTTGTTGATATGAGTAGTACCTATCAAATCTTTTAAGCTCTCCTCAACTGCATAGTCCCATACCTACACAGTCTCAGAATCTCCTCTTTTTCGGATGTGGGATCGGTTCATTCATGTCCCCCTCCGCCTTAGAAGCCCCCCAGAGCCGCACCTGTCCGTGCGCTTCTCGCACCGGCGATCACTCCCGCCCTCTTCGGCCCCGGCATAATGAGATCACGAGACAACTAAGTCTAATGAAGCAAACAGACTTTCGAAAAGTAGTGAAGCTGACTACTCAAGTGATTCTGAAGAAGAAGCAATGATCTGTCTAATGGCTAAAGAACAAGATCAACCAGACCAAGAAGATGGGGTACACTCTAAATCATCTCACTCAGATTCCAGTGATAGTGACTGTGACACACACACTTCATCACCCACCGATCTTTATGATTCATTAGGAAAAATGATGAAAGACTTTGAGCACATTAAATCCTCACACACACTATTAAATGAGGAAAACAACCAGCTCAAAAGCCAAAACTCATAGTTGACTAAGGAGTTGAGTACTCTGAGTCACATAGCTGGTGAGAATAAAGAGCTGAAGGCTAAAAATGCCAAACTAATAGCAGAGATAGATGCTATCGAAAAAGAGAGAAAATGATCTTAAAAATGTGATTGCCTCATTTACAAAGACATCTAAATCATTGGATGACCTTATCATGAGTCAAAAAGAATGTGGAGATAAGACAGGCATATGATTCAATTCCTTTGTGCACAATCAAACTCCCAGAGTGATTTTGGAAAAAGGATATTCAAGTAATGAAGCATCTCGAAAATCCAAAACACCAAATGGTGCATCCACATTCATTCCAAAGCACAATCACAAACAAACTGGCCTTGGATATAAAGGAAAAGGAAAACAACCAGTTGAGTATGCTGAGAGTACAACTAAGAAGAAATCCAGCAGAGTTCCTCAGCAAACTCCAAATAGGAAGTACTCTGTGAAAAATAAACAGCGCTACCAAAAATCCCAGAAATTTTATCAAAGAAACACATATGATGGGAATGGTAGAAACTACCCAAGCCAAGCTGATTGGAATAATGTGAAATATCAGCAAAGACCTATGAAATACAAGCCTAAATGGCAAAGGCCTAGAACTCAACAAAGGTCATTCCAAAGGAAAAAGAGTTATCATCAGCACACATATGCACCCAGGCACTACACTCAGAAACATCACAACTACCCAAAGAAGGCAATTGCTAAAACACACACACATGTAAACAGACAAAAGAGACAGTTGTATGAACCTAAAGCTCCCAAACAATTTGCCAAAGTGAGTTATGATTATGGTACAGATAGATGGCAACCTCTTAGAGTCAAGTCATTTGGCTATAGGTTGGATCATCTTATAGCACTAACCCCTCAGGACCCAGACAAGCATGGGTACCTAAAAACTAATTTCCTTGATTACAGGTTCAAGGAACAGCTGAGTGCCAAGGAACCTGGTACATGGATAGTGGCTGTTCCAGACATATGACAGGAAACAAGAAAAATCTGTCAAAATTCAATGGGATTAGAGGTGCAAAAGTCATATTTGGAGGAAATGAAGCTCTAGGGGAAATAAGAGGCACTGGATCCATCAAGAAAAATGGATTAGAAATCACAGATGTTGCATATGTTGAAGGCATCAACTTCAACCTGTTAAGCATTAGCCAACTATGTGACCAGGGCTACAATGTTGGATTCAATATGGGAGTGTGCCAAATTAAAGATACTGAATCAAATGAAATAGTCTTTGCAAGGATCCGGCATAAGAACATGTATGTGGTAGATCGGTCTCATCTCTGCACACAAGCACCTGTCTATTGGAAAAAAGCACAGTCGAATCAAGTTGGTTGTGGCACAAGAAGCTGAGTCATCTGAATTTCAAGACAATCAACAAGCTTGTAAGAGTCATCTTCCTCGGAAGGATTGCGGACTCGATGTACAAGAAGGAAAGTGTTTGTGATGCATGCGGATGGGAAAGCGAGATCAAATCATCATTCAAAGAGAAGCTAGTCCTTCTTCAACAAGAATATTACATTTGTTGCATATGGATTTATTTGGTCATGTTGAACCAAACCAAAGATAAGTGGAAAGAAATACACTTTAGTGGTGGTGGATGATTATTCAAGATATACATGGACAATCTTTATGTGCAAAAAGAAAGAAACCTGCGAAACTACCTCGGTGATGAAAAGAGTTCAAAATGAAAAGAGCTAAACCATTATAAAGATAAGATCGATAGAGGGTAGAGTTTGTCAATGTGATAATAACTCATTCTTGTGTTGAAAATGGTATTGCTCGTGAGTTATCTATGCAGCAAGAACTCCACAAAGAAATGGATTAGTTAAAAGAAAGAATGAACTCTCAAGGAAGTTTGCAAGGACCATGTTAGTCAAGTCGGATCGGATCGCTAAAAGATTTTGGGTCAAGCCATCAACACCGCATGTTATACTCAAAATAGATGCATGATAAATAGACAGTGACAAAGACTCCTATGAAATCAATGGGAGAAAGCCAAATGTTGGGTACTTGAGAATATTTGGATGTAAATGCTCAATGGCAATGACAACCTAAAGGCTTTTGATGCTAAAGTGATGAAGGTATCTTTTGGGATACTCACCAAAGCAAAGCCTATAGAGTATTGAACAAGAGAGACTATGGTCACCGAAGAATCTATTCATGTGGTTTTTGATGAGCCCAATGTGAATGAAGAAGACATTGAAGAGTTAGGCGATAAGTCAATCACCAACTATGCGAAGAGTCCTTATGTTGAAGTCGGGTTTAGAGTAATCAATCAAGATGAAGAAGAGATAGTTTGAATCTCAAAGACAATGGAAAATCTGCAGCTAAATGATGATGAAAGGGTCGCTCAAGACAACATCATTCTTTGCAAGACAATCAACCCACCGATTTACTCCAACCCGATGTGAGATGGGAGAGACCATCCACCGAGCTAGTCATTGGAGATGTAAGAGATGGTGTAAGAACCAGATCGAGCTCAACAAGAAGCAATGTTCACTTGTTTTTTTTCCCAAATAGAGCCGAAAGATGTGTCACAAGCATTGGATGACACACATTGGATTCAAGCCATGCAAGAAGAGCTGAATCAATTTGAAAGGAACAAAGTTTGGGAATTGGTGCAAAGACCAACCCATCAAAATGTTATTGGCACAAAATGGGTTTTCAGAAACAAGATGAATGAAGAAGGTTCTATGGTAAGAAACAAAGCAAGATTGGTAGCCAAAGGGTATTGCAAGAAGAGTGAATAGAATTTGATGAAACATTTGCTCCTGTTGCTAGATTAGAAGCAATAAGGATGTTTCTTGCCTATGTTGCACACAAGAACTTCATTGTATATCAAATGGATGTGAAAATTGCATTTTTAAATGGATTGTTGGAAGAAGAAGTCTATGTTGAGCAACCTCCAGGCTTTGGGCAGAAAACCATTGGAGATAAGGTGTACAAGCTCAAGAAAGCTTTATATGGATTGAAACAAGCACCTAGAGCATGGCATGACATATTGTCTCAATTTCTGATTGACAATGGATTCACCAAAGGCAAAGTGGACAGAACACTCTTCAGAATTCAAGATGGAGAGAGTATATCTTTGCTTGTTCGAGATATATGTGGATGATATCATTTTTGGATACACAAACAAAGAGCTGTGTGATAAGTTCTCAAACCTCATGCAAGGCAAATTTGAAATGAGCATGATGGGAGAGCTGACATTCTTCTTAGGACTTAAAGTTAAACTGTTGAAGGATGGAACCTTCATAAGTCAAACAAAGTACACCGTGAGATTTAATGAAGAAATTTGGTATGGAAGAGAAGTCTTCCGTGAAAATACCAATGAATACATCAATCAAGATGGACATGGATACTGAGATGGTAAAGTCAGAGATCAAACAAGATCTGAGCACTTATTGGATCATCGCTCTATTTAATGCAAGCGGGCGGACATTGATGACACCCGAGCCGAAATGGAGGAAATTAATCCACATCATCACCCAACACACATCCGAGTAGGCGATCTCTGCGGGTGACGTCAAGCAATGGTGCTCGGCGACACGTCATGGATTGGGCTCGCCACTACCGAGCCCAACCGCAAAGACGGCCGCGAGCCCCGAGCCCAAAAATTTCGACGGAAAACGCATGCGCGACAAGCTCATAAAAATAATCACATGTCCATGCTTAACACTTTATTGGTATCGAAACTCGCCACATGTCGAGAATTATAAAGAGAAGTCGACAAGTGGCAAGTTTTGACCGACAAAGCAGATTAGAGAGGGACATGTGTCTTTCTTTAGTTATTTTATTAATTAATGAATAGTTAGTGCAAAGATGACTATTGTAAACCCACTAACTCAAGGGGTATAAAAAGGCCGATAGAGAGAGATTGAGAGAGGAGGAGAAAAAAAGAAAAAAAAGGCAATCGTAAGAAAAGACCGACCCCAATAATCCGGCTCGACATTATGCAAAAAAGGCAGTGTAGCCGTAAATAAACACACATTACGCACGTTTATATTTCTGCGTGTCAAACCTTTTATATATTTTTGCTTGTTGACCAAAACGCACGCCAACAAATTGGCGCTAGAAGGAGGGCCCGTCTTGGTCCAAATCGAGTTCCAAGCAAAAGCAAGTTAAGTAAAACCAGGTAAAGTTTAACGCTTAACCTTTTCATAATAGACAAAAATGAGTCAACTGTCGAGAAATGCCCGTTTGATCAAGAGCAACATTTGAACAACCAAACCGGCCGTACTACGAATGGCCAAAATATGCTCCAAACGTGCGGGAGCACTACTTTATTTCCTTTTGCTCACCTAATGGCCAACCCAACTTTTGTACAACAAATGAACCAACTCATATCACAAACTCGCTACCACAAACTCTCAAGCACCTCCTCCACTCCTTGCAAATGCTAACCCACTCAACCCACAACTAAATGTTAACATTAATCCTCAAATTCCCGCTTCCGCATGACGGCCCAAGAAGCCTTCGTAATGAACAACATGTCCGCGTGATGTGAGGCGGCCGCGAGGAGATGAGGAAGGGCAAAGTCGTATAGCAGAGTCGCTACCGGAACCAACACGACGTCGTCATGCCCACTCAGTGTTCGCCGGATGACTGGGAGTTGATCCTTTTCGCCCAGCTCAATCGATAAGTTCCCGGCTCAGGTTTCCGGATGAGTGGGAGCAGCTTAGGGTCAATCAGATCCAAGGCCCTAGTCTATGGCAGGAACGAGATGTAGAAATACACCGCCCGTCGTCGTCGTCGAACGAATTGGAAGGCGGTCCTAAGAAGGCGAACAGATCTCGAAGACCGCCCCAAGTAATGAACCAACCAAATTGTTATGTCGCCATTTTCCCCGGAATTCTCAAGCGACCCCATTACCGCCAAAGTTGAAAATCCCCGTGTCGGTCTCTACAATGGGAAAACCGACCCGACCACTCACGTTCACAAGTACTTAGCATGGATGGAACTGTACAGTCCTAGTGATGCCATCCTTTGCAGGGCCTTCCCCCTAACTTTGGGCGACCGAGCCCACCGTTGGTTTAGGACTCTACCACAGGATCCATTCGGGCATGGGGGTCTCGGCCTCCGCCTTTACGACGCATTTCTTAACGTCCAAAGTCCGAGCCGCACCTAAGGACTCCTCGTGAACATCAAATAAGGGAAGAACGAGCCCCTGAAAAGCTATATTTCTCGGTTCAACAAACAAGTTCGAGAGATGGAACCGGTGTCGGATGACGCCATTTTGATTGCACCATGCCGGGATCGCCCCGAGACTTGGTTTAATTACTCCATCCACGAATCGGGGGCGACCTCGTACAAGAATTTCTGTCCGTGCGAACGCCATATTTGAGCGGAAGCCAGCCATGGCAAATAACCGCCCAGCATCGCCATGGGGCGTGAGAAAGGATGGAAGGAAAGAACCAACAGCTTGGACCGGGTCGGGATTTAGACCATTCTCGGAAAACCCGACCACCGGATTTAGGGGCTCGCCAAGAGGCGAGGGCCGAGTCGCCGCCGAGGAGTATTTTGACCCACACTCCATCACCATATGGAATGAAGTACAGGGTCTAAATTTGTTACCTCCTCGGCCTTTAAAAGTCGAGCCGAAAAAATTAGATTCACGCGATATTGTGCCTATCATAAATCAATAGGCCACGATACCGACGAGTGCCGAGATCTAATCGTGAGAAATTATGCGTGTTGTTTGGCGGGGCGGTCTCAAAAGGTGCGTTCATGAACTACCGCCCCACCCAAGACTCGGCTCAAGGTATCAATCCGAACGCGTAACCAATCCAGCTCTCTCCCGCCACCCCGGCCGAAAACCAAGGTAGGAGATCCTCATGATGTCAAGTGTAAATCGAATCAATACCAACACAAATAGAGGATAGCCGCTCCAAAAAAAAGGAAAGGCGATATCGGACATGTGGCCAACGCCGAAAGGCAAGTTCGGGTGGTGGAGATCAAGGAAGGCCAACCCACCGGCCACTTTGTGTTCTCGGATGCGGATGCCGACCAGGTGGTCCATCCTCATTCTCGACCCTCTAGTCATAATAATCGCACCGATTTTAGGTATTCCTGGTCCACGTAATTTTGATCGACACCGGAAGTTATTCGTCGATCATTTATGTCCGAGCATTTCAAGATTGACGTGGACGATAGTTATATCCGTCCATGCAACGATAACATTCTAGGGTTTGGAGGAGGAAGGATAGTCCCACTCGGGGAAGTTGATTTGCCCATCTAAATGGGACAAGGGTTGCATAAACGGACCGTCATGACAATATTCAAAATAATCAATGCCAATTCGAGTACAATGCTATCATTGGGAGGCCATTGCTTTATCATATAAAAGCAAATCGTTTCAATATATCATTTTTGTATAAAATTCCCAACATCCGATGGCGAAGCTATACATAAAGGGAATCAAAGGAGTCACGAGAATGCTCTCTTAAACTCCGACCGAGAGATTAACGTGGCGAACGAGGACAAACCAAAGGAACCACACAAGGCGATTCCATGCCCAAGGAGGAGTCCGAGCAAAAGAGTGATGATCGTCAGAGGATAACCTGTGCGCTCGGCCGGGAAGAGCCAATGATGGAAGAAAGCGAGCCGGCGAATGAACGAGCCGCCAATGAAGACGAATTGCCCTGCAGATCGTGAGGGGCAGTAAGAAAAGAAAACAGGCGGAACCAAGAGAACATTGATACAATCAATGTTGGAAGGCCAAGCGGGCGCCAATGCGTATTGGTCATGATCTCCCGAACCATATCGAACCGAGATGATTGAGTTTTTGAAAATAATCTTGATGTCTTCGCATGGACTCATGCGGACATGCCCGGAATTGACCCTAAGTATGCATGCCACCGCCTCAATATTGATCTAACATTCCGCCCCTTGTCCGAGAAAAGCGTAAGCTCGGCCCGACCGACAAGCAAAGACTTGAGGTCGAGGTAAACAAGTTGATAGACAATCGATTCATCCGGAAGCCCTCTATCCCGATGGGTTGCCAATCCTTTTTGGTAAAGAAGAGCAATGGCGATGGCGCCCGTGCGTGGATTTTACCGACCTTAACAAAGCATGCCCTAAGGATGCTTATCCATTGCCAAATATTGATTATATGGTGGATGCCACAAATGACACGAATCGATGAGCTTCATGGATGCATACTCGGTTACAACCAAATACGGATGCACCCGTAAGATGAAGAAAATACATCATTCTTCTCTCGCTCGTGGAATCTCTATCATTATAAGATGATGCCCTTCGGATTGAAGAATCTTTGGTGCGACTATCAAAGGTTAGTAAATAAGATGTTTGAGAAAATGATAGGTCACACTATGGAAGTCTATGTAGATGACATGTTGGTAAAATCACTCAGACATATCTCGATCATCCGAACAATCTTAATAAAATGTTCGCTGTTTTTTGAGAGAGTACAAGATGATGTTAAACCCGAGAAAATGTACGTTTGGGGTCGGCTCGGGCAAATTTCTCGGGTATATGGTCACCAAAGGGGAATTGAGGCCAACCCGATAAAATAAAAGCCATCATCGATCTAGAACCCCGAACTCGTAAAAAGGGTACAAAGCCTAACAGTCGATTGGCCGTCCTTAACCGATTTGTTTCACGATCCACGGACAAGTGCAAACCTTTCTTTGAAATTATAAAAAGAGTAAAAATTTGAGTGGATCGAGCAAGCCTGACAGCATCGCTTTCGAATCCCTCAAACAAAGACCTTTCTTCAATTCCTATATTGCAAAAACCTACCCAAGGAGGACTTGTATTTGTACCTAGCGGTATCCGAATACGCCATCGATTCGGTGTTAATCGGGTTAGATGGTTCTATTCAACATCCAATCTACTACACCAAAAGCGTTACATGACGCCGAGCTCCGCTATCCACCAATGGAAAAATTGGCTTATTCGCTAGTCATCATTCGCGCGCGAAACTCCGCCCATATTTTCTAGAGCACAAGGTTATAGTCTTGACAAACTATCCACCAAACAAGTACTACACCGACCCGATACTTACGGTCGGATGATCAAGTGGGCCGTTGAACTCGGTCGATTTGATATCGTATACGAACCACGCATCGCAATAAAAGGATGAGGCTTTAGCCGACTTTGTGGCGAATTCACACCTTCCATACGATTGGAAGTTATGGAAAACCAACAATGGAAATTGTTCATTGACGCTCTTCCACCGCAGTCGAAGGGGCGGAATCGTGATAGTCGATCCAAATGAAAAGTGCTACGCTTCTCGGCCGTGCGATTTTAGTTCCTGCAATGAACAATGAAGCCGAATACGAGGCACTTCCTCGGCAGCTTAGAGATGGCGGCTTCTATGGGCCTAAAACAACTATTGGTACACAACGATTCTCACCGGGTCGCTCATCAAATCAACGGCGAGTACGGCGAAAGAGCAAAAAATTGCACAATATTTGGATTTAGTCAAGAAGAGATTATCGCACTTTAAGACAAAAGTCTTACATGTGCCCCGAGCCGAAACATGCAAGCGGATGCCTTAGCTCGGCTCGGCTCCCGATCCGGGACGGAAGCCATCACGGATGTCATCACACACAAATCGCGCCCCGTCACTTGGTGCGAAGAAAATATATACAATCAAACCGCCGAATGCACTGGATGACCCCAATCGCTCGATATTTAAAGAAAGGAGTTCAACCTGAAAACAAAGCTGAGGCCAGAACACTACGAACCCAAGCGGCTCGGTTTACACTAGTAGACGGCATCCTATACAAACGAGGATACTCCGTCCCACTCCTACGCTGCCTTTCTGAGACAGATGCATATTATGCACTTCGAGAGGTTCATGAGGGAATATGCGGCAACCACGTCGGGGGCCAAACGTTGGCCTATAAATTAGTACGACAAGGGTACTATTGGCCATCCCTAAGAAAGAACGCAACCGACCTCGTCAAAAAATGCGAGAGATGCCAAAGGTTTGCGCCGCAGGTTAGATATCATCCTCGAGCAACTTACCTCCGTATTTAGCCCATGGCCGTTTGCCAAATGGGGATGGACCTCATCGGACCACTCCCCACCGCAAAGGGGGCGTCAAATATGCCATTGTGGCGGTGGATTATTTCACAAAATGGGCCGAGCGAACCTCCGCAAAAATAGATGAGAAAAGATTGTGAGCTTTGTATGGAAATCCATTATCCAGAGATTCGGGATACCACATTCGATTGTTACGGATAATGGGAAACAATTCGATAACCGAAGGTTTCAAAATTTTGTGAAGGTTTCCACATCAAAAACTATTTCTCAACTCCATACCATCCCGGTCAAATGAACGGACAAGTTGAGGCCGTTAATAAAATACTCAAGTATACCTTGAAGGCGAGATTGGAGGAGTCTAAAGGTAATTGGCGGAGAGGAACTACCCTGTACTATGGTCATACTGAACACGCATCGAGCGCCACCGGAGAAACACCTTTTTCTTTAGCTTATGGAGCCGAGGCGGTGATTCCCGTTGAGATTGGAGCCCCTACCTTGAGTGCAAATTTTGAAGAAAATCAGAACGAGGCGCTCCGAGCCGAGCTAGACCTTCTCGAAGAAAAAAAGGTGCGATCTTAGAGATGAAAATGCGTGTATAAACAAAGGAGTGAAAGGTACTACAATTCGAAAGTAAAGGAAAAGAAGATTTCAGTCGGCGATCTTGTGTTGAAAAAGATAACGTCGCTCAACCTAGCCCATTGAAACCGACACGGAGGGCCCATTTCGGGTCACCACGCCTTATCCGGTGGGGCGTCACCGGAATATTTGAGTGGAGAAAAATTTATGCATCCATGGAATGTAGCATACCTAAAACGGTATTATCAATAAAGATCTCGGATATGATCCAGATAGATTACTTGGAATTACCCTTTCATCCGATATTTCGTGAGCTCTTTAAAGGGAAACGAAGTTTTTACTCACCTCGGCTATGTGTCGAGGATAGTAAAGATTGCCTCGGCTTAAGTCAAGGCGAGACGTCATCTCGTGTACGCCCTTTTGCAACCTTCGGTTACGCACCGAGCACAATACCAAGACTTGGTTACGCACCGAGCACCAAATAAAGACTTCGGTTATGCACCGAGCACCAAATAAAGACTTCGATTACGCACCGAGCACCAAATAAAGACTTCGATTCGCATCGAGCACCAAATAAAGACTCGATTCGACGCACCGAGCACAAAATAAAGACTCGATTACGCACCAGCACAATACCAAGACTTGGTTACGCACCGAGCACAATACAAAGACTCGATTACGCACCGAGCACAATACCAAGACTTGGTTACGCACCGAGCACCAAATAAAGCCTCGATGTACACACCGAGCACAAAACAAAGACTCGGTTTATACACCAATTTTCAAATACAAAATAAAGGTCAGGTTTATATACCGAGTACAAGAATCAATTAAGGCGAGTAAAGCCCCTTATTCAGAAGCATTGGGAACCGAGCCCCGTACTTGGGAATATAAAAGGAAAAAGAAGACAGCGACAATCTTACAAAAGGAAAAGAGCCAAGCATCTACAAAAAGCTTGAAACACATACACAGTGAGAAAATAACAATTCATTTCTACTTCAAAAGTATTTACATAAGGGAGGCCGGAGCCCATTACATCTTGAGGCACGAAGCCAAATTAACTACCTATGGGTACATATGAAAGCATCAAGACAAAAAGCGGGGGCGGAATTTCGACAAAGACCGCTAGAGGCGACTTCTTCCACGTCCGGAGGAGGAGAGCCCTATGCATTAGGAGCCTCGGCAAAGTTCGGCCGAAGGTATCGAGATCGGCCTCCGGGAGGGCCGATCTTCCTCAAGCCGAGCAACAAGACGCCCGCCTTAACTAAATCAAGAATTTCTCTCGAGGTTGGTCGCGTGGCCGCAGGTTAACATGAATGCATACTCCTCGAGTCTTTGTAAGCTTCAACGGCCTCTCTGCGAACTTCCTCGGTTGCGACGGGCGCTTTCTTGACCTCCTGCGCACATCGGCTAGACGCCTCTCCATTTCCTCGGACCGAGCAGTGGCCGCACGTTCGAGCTCGGCGACCTTAGCCCTAAGCTCTTCTTTAGCCCTGCGGGCCACATCTCGCTCTGCCTCGGCCTCGCAGCAGCTTTCTCTCTCGAGTTGGCCCGAGCCGTAGCCTCATCCGCTGAGTCTTGAACGATTCTTGTACCCTTGGAGGGTAGCATAGCCTCCTGCAGATCCCCGTGCCGCCTTTCCAGGTCGGCATATTTTTTCTCTAGCTCGCGAGTTCCCCCAACCGCATGCCATAAGAGCCCAATCATCCGCCCAGACATTGCCATGGCATACTCAATTTGTTCTTCGGCTTGATCTCGAGCGACTGCTCGATGCCTTTTGTCCAGGCACGAGCCGACACTCATCGCGGCCCGACCGCCTCTCCGTAAGACTCTCGATTGCTCCTCTATCGGCGTGGCACATCGAACGAATTCCACAAACCATCGAGGGCGTAGTCCAATCATTCCCTCGCAATATTCATCCCTCATTCGACTTGGAGGGATGAAGTGACCTTCCCTGCCGAGGTCATCCGAGAAAGTTTGCGGACCTCCCTCTTCTGGGGGCTGTTCAAGATGTTCGGGCGCCGTTCGACCAACCCCTTCAGTCTGATCAGGCTCCTCTATCACAATTCCTCCTCTTCTCCTTTGAAGAGGAGGCTGCACCGCCTCCGGCACTCCATCAGTAGGACGCTTACCGGCCCGGATATCTTCTCTCCGAGCCGCCTCCACATCCGCAGGTTGATCGACAGCCACCCGAGTTCACCGCGCGGCCGTGTTCCTCACACTGCGAAGGCGTGCACGCAAATCCAAGCCACGCCCTGCACAAAGCAACCACCGTTAGAAGATTAAAAGAAAACAAAAAGACATTTCAAAAGGAAATGTGAAAAACACAAATGTTTACCTCGAACGGCGGCCGCGCTCGGCGGCTCGAGTTCGTGGTTCGCCTACGGCGCGGATGATCTGCCCACAGATCGCCGTCACGAGAGACGCGCAATCCTCGCTTCTTCGCCGCCGCTCCCGGAGAATGGGGCCGTACTTCTTCATTACCGGGAGGATTCTCGCTGAGGCTCTCTCTCGACCTCCACCTCCCACTCGCCGCCTCGTCCCGAGCCGCCCCTCGGCCCCTCTCGGGGTTTGGGGTCGGCGGGCGGAAGGTGCCTCAAACCAGTGCGCCAAGTTGGCCTCGTGTAGCCAACCTCTCAATCCGCTTTATCCATGATTCCCGGGCTGGATGTTTTCCAGCCTTCGAATAAAGGTGGCCGACAGAGGCCCCTTTGATGCCCGGTTCCCTATAAAGGTGAAAAGAGAAGACAATTACGAAAAGGAAACAGTAAACAGCAAAAGCAGAGAAAGGAAAAAAGATAAGACTTACTGTAACCGAAAACAAAATTTGATGGGGGATGAAGAACGGTCTCCCTTTCTCCATCTCCCACGCGAGCTTGCCACTCGCCGCTCACCTAGAGCCATTTATCCTTCCACTCCTTCAGAGAAGAATGGAGACCTTCCACCAGACCGTCCGGGTACCCCAGTCGAGTCTGTACATAATACCACCCGGACGGCTGGCCCCGAGATGATGGAGTCGCTCGCCATACAAAGAGCTCGTTCATCTCCTTAAATTTGGGGCGAGGATATTTTTCCAGGTGAAACATCACCAGGAGGCCGATGATCCTGCCCCAAGAGATAGGGTGCACCTGGGTCGGATGCATGCCCCACTTGCAAAACCACCGCATAAGGAAAGCCGGCATGGAAATCTCAAACCATATAGAAGGTCGGCAAATACAAATGCTATGCAACCCTCTGGTGGGTACTGGGGAACTTCCGTGCCGTCCGGTACCCAAAAATAGATACCACTTGGGATATGGTACCTCCGCCGGAACTCATCCACCTCCCGAATCATCAACATGCTCGGGATATCGTTTATGTCACTCGGCGTCCACCGAGGCTCGACACGAAGACGAGGGCCTCCTCCTTGCCTACCGTCGCCATTACGGTGGCCTATGGGCCCTAGTGGCCTCTCCCGCCTCGAATCACCGGATGGTTCATCCACCCGCTCCACGTTATCATGCTCCGGCTCCGATGGGTTCATATCTTCTTCTTCTGGCTGGTACTGTCTAAAATCAACGCTCGCGATTCTTCGCGAACTCTCTTGTACCGATCCGGGCCGATACATCGTTCCTTCTCTAAAACGGTCACAGCGTCGGGTCAAAGATAGTATGCGTCCGCTCCAAGGACGTTCCACCTCGTGAAGAATCCGGAGAAGATATCTCAATAATGCTCGGCCGTGAGATGGAGATCGCCGTCTTTGGTGAGAAATAAACAGAAGGTTCGAGGGAGGATCTTCAATTTCAACCTCTACACTATAACTACGACTCTACTATCCTCAAAAGAAGACATTTATAGGTAAAGGGAGAGTATTTCGAAAAAATACCTAAGTTCAAGTCTCGAACTTGGGAAGCCGACCAAAATTTCTGCTTTAGTTTTAGTTACTTTAGCTCAAAGGTTAATGGTTGCGAAAGTGATTAATGGAGGAAAACAAGTGTATTTATAGATGGGGTTCCTCGATAAACGAGGCGTTTATTCAAAAGACGCACCTTTTAAAAACTCAAAAGCCGTCGAACATGTCGTAAAAAACATCGCGTCCCCACGCCCCGCCGACAGAACGACGTACCTTTTCGGTTCTGCGCAAGATTGGTCCAACCACAAGATGCCACGTGTCCGCATTATGGCAACCCAATTAATGCGCCGTTTGAGCATTAATCACTACGCGACGATGATGCCAGAAAGAACAAAACCTTTGAGAAATCCGTTTCCCCATTAAATGTTCATCATTAGCATTGAAGTTTAACTCCGACTTCGAGAAATTCTTCTCTCGAGTCAAACTTGGGGGCCTTTGATGACACTCGAGCCGAGATGGAGGAAATTAATCCACATCATCGATCCAATACACATCCGAGTAGCGTCTGCTGCGGGTGACGTCAAAGAATGGTGCTCGGCGACACACGTCATGGATTGGGCTCGCCCACTCACCGAGCCCAACCGGCAAAGACGGGCCGCCGAGCCCCGAGCCCCGAGCCCAAATTTCGACGGAAACGCATGCGCGACAAGCTCATAAAAATAATCACATGTCCATGCTTAACACTTTATTGGTATCAGAAACTGCCACATGTCAGAGAATTATAAAGAGAAGTCGACAAGTGGCAAGTTTTGACTGACAGGCGCAGTTAGAGAGGGACATGTGTCTTTCTTTAGTTATTTTATTAATTAATGAATAGTTAGTGCAAAGATGACTATTGTAAACCCACTAACTCAACGGGTATAAAAAGGCTGATAGAGAGAGATTGAGAGAGGAGGGAGAAAAAAGAAAAAGGAAAGGCAACTGTAAGAAAGACCGACCCCAATAATCCGGCTCGGCATTATGCAAAAAAGGCAGAATTAGCCAGAAATAAACACACGTTACGCACGTTTATATTTCTGCGTGTCAAACCTTTTATATATTTTTGCTTGTTGACCAAAACGCACGTCAACAGACATCACCTTTGCAGTAGGTGTATGTGCAAGATTTCAATTTGCACCAAAGGAGAGCCATATGACTGCAGATAAGAGAATCCTAAGATATTTGAAGGGATGCCAAGAAGTTGGCTTATGGTATCCAAAAGAATGTGAATTCAAGCTTATTGGTTACTCAGACTCTGACTATGCTGGATGTAGAGTTAACATGAAGAGTATCTCAGGTACATGTAAAATGCTTGGAAACAGATTAGTTTCCTGGTTTAGCAAGAAGCAAAACTCAATAGCCACATCCACAACTGAAGAAGAGTACATAGATGTGGGCAACTGTTGTGCCCAAGTCTTATGGATGAGACAACAGCTGAGAGACTATGAAATTGAAGAAAAAGAGATTCCAATTATGTGGGATAACACAAGTGCTATTGCAATAACTCAGAATCCTGTGTTGCATTCAAGAACAAAGCACATTGATGTCAGATATCATTTTATAAGAGATCATGTTGAAAAGAAAGACATCACTTTAGAATATGTCTCAACTGATAAATAGTTAGCTGACATATTCACCAAGCCCTTATGTGAATCAAGATTTGAAGAGCTTAAGCATGAGCTAGGGTTAATTGAGCTGAGTTAATACTCAGAAGACTCAATCAGAAGAGATGAAAGATAGAAAGTAAGAAATGAACGAGGCTTTCAAATTAGCCAAGTGAATTAGCCATATCGGAAAGTCACCATGATCGAGTTAGGCAGTTAAATTGAGTCACTAAACGAAAGGAGAAGAAGAGTTGAGTCATTTGTGGAGTAAGTCGAGTCATTTATGAGCTAAGTGACAAAAATGCGATCATTTTTACTTGAAAGGGAATGTTTTTAAGGATGACGTCGCAGATATTAATGACGGGTGCGATCAAAAAAATCCATGATAAGCATATGATTAGATATAAATCTTTGCCGCATTAAATGCGAGCAATTAAATCTTCGTGTTAAATGGAGCCGTTGATCTTGGTCAAAATTCAAAAACCGAAAACATGTCCTTTCATAACCCTTATATACTCCTTTCAGTTTTCTCTCTCACACCTAAAACTTTTCATCTTCAAACATTCGAAAGCAAGTTCTTTTCTCTCAAAAACCCTACGAGTTCACAAGCAAGTTCATCAAGATTTAATCGTGAAACTTCTAAAAATGGCATCAAAGATTAATTTCGTCAAGTGATCGAAAAATCCACTCTGGTTCGACTGTGGATTTTGAAGGAATGGTAAAGCAGGGTTCTGATGAAACCCTAGTAAAGAAGGTAGCTGATATGCTGGAAAAGTCCGGTCTCAGGCCTTTTCTTACTTTGGAGAACTCACACACCTACCTGGAAGAGGTGGTGCAGTTCTATGTGAATGCCGAGGTGCAGGATGAAGGTATCAAGTCCTCCGTCTACCGCAAGGACATCATGATTACTGCTAAGGATCTGCGAGCACCTTTGTTTCTTTGCCTGCGAGGGCATGACGGAAATAAACGAAGCTGATGTGGACTTGGCTGCTGCATGGAAAGAAGTAGCCAAATTGGAGTGTGCAGCGAAGATAGTCTACACTGCTGAGAAGGAGTTGCTGAAGGACGACTATCACAAGCTGATGGATGTCGTCTCAAAATGTGTGGACATGAAATTCGGAAGTTTCAACCAGCTATCAAAGACTAAGCTGATCATCATGGCTGCGATCATTCAAGGAAAGAAAGTTAACTAGGCTGAGTTCGTGTAAAACAGACTCTGCCAGAACATTGTGAACAAATCGTTCGAGGAAGATGGATCCTTTGGAGGATCACTTGGCTATGGCCTAGATTGGGCATTTGATGGAAGTGAAGGGCATTTCCCTTCAACATGGAAAGCCCTTCCATGTAAACAAGAAGATGTTCAGGACTAACCTTTCAGGAGCCCAGAAGAGAGCCCATGCGAAGAGGGCGGATACAAGTGAGGGGGAATCAGCTGACCCCGAGGACACAACTGTTTCCTCCCCTCCCAAGAAGAAAGCTGCAAAGAAGAAGGCTGATGGATGCCCCTGCCCCTGCAGCTGAGTCACCTGCCCAAGCAGCCGTGTCTCCTGCCCCTGCAGCCGAAGCGGAGAAGGAAGCCCAAATATCTTCTCTAGCCATAAGAAAGAAAAGGACTGCCAAGCCTAGAAAAGACAACTCCATCTAAGAAAGATGCTCCGGCCCCTGCCGCCAAGTAACCTGGACAAGAGGAATCAGAACCAGAAACTCCTCTAGTTAAAACCAAGAGAAGGAAGAGAATCTCCAAGCTGTCAGAGCTTGAAAAGATAGCTGAGTCTGCCACTCAGCTGGAGAGAACCTCTAAGACTGCTGATGTTGAGGAAATACAGTCTCCCGAAATAATCGATGAAACTGCCAAGTCTGCTGAGGCGATCAGCAAAGGCCCCCAGAAGATACAGCTATGGAGAGGACAACTGAGGATAAAGAAGCAGCTGAGATGACTGAATCTCCAGTTGAAAAGGTTGTCTCTCCGCCTGCTCCGGATGCTACTGAAGGTGAAGAGCAGCAAAGCATGCTACCTTCCATTCTAGTAAAGGAAGGACAAGAACAAGATGACGATGATGATGTCATCATGTATTCTCCAATATACCCAGACATCCAGCGCTGTCTACGCGAATGGAGGGCATGGAAGCTGAGTCACTCAAGGGTGCAATTTGAACGCCATGAGTTCATAGAAGAGGAAGAGGAATTGTTCGAATTTCTCAGCATCACCAAGGTGATTCAGGCCCTTGATGAAGAAAATTGCTTAAATATCTTACAAATCTTCAAGGAGAATGAACAAGCCAAAGCAGCTGAAGAAGCAGAAGCTCGTGAGAAGGCCAGTATATGCCCTCTTACTGGAACTCTGGAACATACGCATCCTCAGTTAGATGTGTTTTCTAACACCGATGAAGACTTAGATCCCATGGCTGCAACATAAAAGTCTGATATGCAGCAAGCTCTAAGGGAATCCAGGCTAATGCATGAGTAACAGTTGATGGAAGGACCAGGCGAGTCTTCAAAATCTCTCCTGGAGATAGACCCGTTGGGAGTGGTGCAGCAGATTGCCACAATTATTGCTGCGACCACGTCCCCAAGACACTCGAAGATGGGTCCAAGGGACTTGGCAATGAGACCGGAATTTGCGCACCCAAGTTGAGCCAACCCCCTGCAAGGTGTTTTACCACCGCCCCACTACCGAGCACTCAACGGAAGCGATCGGGAGTCCGGAGAAGAGTGACCCCACCATCGATCACTACTCACCGGTGTGCCACCGTGGGGGAAACTTACTCCACTGCAGCAAGGTCGGAGGATGTTGTAGAGGACTCCACATTGCAGAAAGAAGGCGAAGTGGAAAAGGAAAGAGAACCACAACAAACTGACACTGACAAAGCTCGGACAGTTGAGTCTCCCCACTGAAGTGCCAATCGCTGCAGCGGAGGGCGTTCTTTGGTGCAGTCGAGGCACAGGTTGGAAAAGCCCCGGGAATTAACACTTTGGGCACTGAAAGTGCAATCCAAGGGGTTGAGACTCCTTCGGATGCCACTGTCCAAGACCCTAAGACAACTGCATCTGTCGAAGGAAATGTAGAAGGCCTTTATGCAGTTGAGACTGCTAAAGGTATTGAAGGCCCGAGAGAGGTTGAGACTTCCCTGGGTAAAGAGAAAGAAATGCAGAACATCCCTCCAGTTCACATTGAAGAATCTCAGAAGGAGATTAATGCACTTCATGATTCCCAAGACAACCCTGATATATCATTTCTGGGATCTGAAGTTGAAGTTGAGTCCACCCCTGCTGCACAACATCAGGACCTAGCTGAGGATGTTCTTCCGCAGACGAGTCAGTCGAGTTTCAAAGCTGCTCGTCAAACATTCAAATTTGATGATGAACCAACCCCCAGGTTTCATCATCATCCGATGAAGCTGATGATACAGCCGAGGACCAGTCTACTCAATGGAAAAACCTACTGAGGTCGAGGAAGCTGTTAAGACAGCTAAGGCTCAGTCAGCTGGGCAAAAATAATCAACTACCCCAGCTGCAACAACTTCAACTGCGCAGGCTACCAGAGCTGCAGTAGTGACCACCTCACACACAATATCTCACGTGCGAGATGATGCATTTGAGGATGTATTTCCCTTTTCTCTCAAGCTGCCTGTGCTAGAAAAAGAGATTGCTAGAGAACAGAAATGCTACACTATCCAAGAAGAACCCATAATTCCTACTGACTCAATTGTGCCAACTGATTTCAACTTCGATACAGAGTGGCCGGCAGCTGACTCAAGTCAGACAGCTGAGATACGTGAAATCTTCAAGAAGATCTATGAAGAGATTGAGAAGATTGAACGGCACCAAGTATCTCTCGACATGCGTCTAGACAACAGAGATGCCACTCTCACAGCAGACTTAAGAGGAGTGGTGGTCAGGATAAGGGAATGGTCTCAACAGCAGAGTGCCATGCGTCTCGAGCAAGTTCGCTACTTCAAGGCACTATATAACAGAATGCTGGTCTGGAGTGCTGACAATGCTGACATGAAGCAGATGATGCATACCTATATGGAGAGATTGCATGCCTCTCATACAGCTGAAATGGAGTTACTGCGTGAATTTCATCGGAAAAAAATTCTGCATGTTGAAGAGAACATGAATACGAAGTTCAGCCTTCTTATGGCTGAAATGAAACTGGTGGCAGCTGAATCGAAGGCCACTCACTCAGAATTTCGAACCGCACATGCCACATCAGACTCTAAGCAGAACCCAACTCTCAACCGACTGGATTTTATGCTCACATGAATGTTCCCTGGGTTCCTCTCTCCTTCGATGATGCCAAAAAGGGGGAAGAGGAATACCTGAGGAAATTGAAGGAAGAAACAACTGATAAGGAAAAGGATGAAACAACTGTTGAGAAGGAGAAATGAATAAATGTTGAGGGGAAAGGCTAAAGGATTTGACCTTGATGATTGCTGAAACCCCTCAGCAAGGTGTTCACTTGGTTTTATACCATTGATTTGGGCTTCCTAGACTTGAGTTTTGTGTTGTTTTTTATTATTTTGAGTCATTTGAGTAGCCAAGCCATGTTGAGAGCCAATTATATTGAGTTTATAGTCATAGTAATGAATCGTGTATCAAAAGAAGTACAAACGAGCAAACAACGAGAGATTGATTTGAAGAAACGCCCAAACGCGCGTCCGAAATTTCCATCACTGGCAGCGTTTTGTATTTTGGCCATAACTCTCTCTACAAAATTGATATTGATATGATTCAAGTGGCTATGGAAAGCTAAGAGATAGGGCTACAACTTTGAAGAAGGGCTCAAAAGCAAATTCCAACATTTGGTGGGTGAAAAACTCGGGCGCGCGCTGCAGCGCTCCCACCAGGGCCGCAGCGCCAAGACAGGCAAGGCGTCATTTTTTTTCAGTGGGCGCTGCTGCACGGCTTCAACGCCCGCTGCACAGCGCCCGGGCGGGATTTTTCTTGAAATTGCTGGGCGCGCAGCTTACATGCGCTGGAAATGCCAGCAGCCAGCGCCGGGCGGATTCTCCTATGTTTGCCTACCTTTTTTGGATCTTGGTGGGGTTATAAATATAGACACTTGGGCGTGATTTCAGCATCTTGGACCATTTGGAAGACAACAAAACAACAAGAAGACAAGGGAGAAGAATAGAAACATCTTGGTACAAGCTTGGAGAAAGATTGAAGGCTCTTATCATCTATAAATAGAGAAGATCCTCAACTCTTGCTCTTATTTTGTTACTTTCTCCATATTTTGTAAGATGTATTGTTGTATTCTTATGGATTCATTTTCTTCAATCATGAGCTAAACACTATAATTCTAGAGGATTGATGTAATCTATGTTTGAACTTATGTTTTGAGATTGTGGTTTGTCAATCTAGATCTATCAATTTATTTGTGCTATTTGGATCTATTGCTTCTAAATTACTTGATCAATAATTTAGATTGTTTGGTGTATTTGATTTGACACTTGAGAGAGGTAATTGAATACATGACTTTGGAATAGCATAACCTAGATTTCATAGAATTGAGAGATTTGTGAATCCTTTGAAGTCATTTATCAAGATTCATAGCTTTTATTGAGATTTTGATTGGTGATTTTTATAGAGATATTGATTTCCCAATTGAATCTAAAATCATTGGCACTTGAGAAAGGGAATGATTATTGTAGAAATCTTGACTTATAAATTGATAATTGATGATTGATAAACTATATTGACAACATAAAGGATAACTAGATTCATCATACCTCTAGAATTCATTTAATCATTTGGATAAACTCATTGATATTTTTCATATTCTTGATTTATTTTTGGTATTTTTAGTATAATCAACTCCTTCAAATATTGAATTTCTAAATAAAGTTAGACTACTATATTATAGTACTTAGCAATAATTCGATAATTATTCCCTGTGGATTCGACAACCTTACTTCTCTATATTAAAACTTGACACCGTAGACTTGCGGTTAGAAAAATCTCTAACAAGTTTTTGGCGCCGTTGCCGGGGAATAATTCATCTTATTTGCGCTAATATTATTACTTAGTAGTTTTACTTTAATTTAGATTGGTTTCTTTTGTTACAATAGGGTCATTGTTATTTTTGTGTTTTCTTGTTGATGCGAAAAAATAAAAGTGCTAATTTAATCTTATTTGATCCAGAAATTGAAAGAACGCTTCGAAAGATTAGAGCCGCACGAAGAATCGAATTCACAAAAATGGCAGGAATCGGTGATGATGAAGACCGCATACCTATTGTTGCACCACCGGAAAGGGCCATTCGGGACTATTTTCGACCAACCACAAATCAAAATTATTCGGGAATTGTCCGCCAACCTATCAATGCGAATAATTTTGAATTGAAGCCGGCCCTAATAAATATGGTGCAACAAAATCAGTTTGGGGGTAGTGCCGTAGACGACCCGAATGCTCATTTGGCTATTTTTCTTGAGATATGTGACACTATCAAAATGAATGGGGTTCCCGATGAAGCTATTCGGTTGAGGTTATTTCTGCTTTCACTTCGTGATAAAGCTAGACAAATGGCTTCAAACCTTTCCACCGGGAAGTATCACTAGTTGGAATGATCTCACCGAAAAATTCATGGCAAAATTCTTTCCACCTAGTAAGACACTTCAACCGAAAATTGAGATTGCTCAATTTCATCAACTCGACTTTGAGCCACTCTACGAAGCTTGGGAGCGATTCAAAGAATTATTGAGGAGGTGTCCACAACACGGGGCACGCAGATTGGCAAAAAGTTCAAGATTTCTACAATGGTATGAATGGGCATTCAAGAACTATTATAGATGCTTTGCAATGAGGAACATTGATGGCTAAAACTCCAAGTGAAGCCATGCTTTTACTCAAGAAATGGCTGCCAATAGTTATCAATGGCCGTCTCAAAGATCTACGCCAAGAAAAGTTGTCTTGGTGTTCTTGAACTTGATACTATGTCCGCATTGGCCTCTCAAATTTCCGCTTTGTCAAAGCAAATTGCTACACTAAGTTCAGGTGGAAAACAACAATCGGAGGCAGTCATGGAGATAAGTCAAGAAATTGTGAATCCCGATACGGAACAAGCGAATTATGTGAATAATCGGAGTTTCAACAATAGAGGGAATCAATTGCCGACGCATTATCATCCGGGACTTCGCAATCATGAAAACTTCTCGTATAGCAATACGAGAAATGTGTTGCAACCACCTCCGGGATTTCAAAACCAAGCAAGTACGAGTACACACGTGGGAGAACAAAATCCGTCTTTGGAAGAATTACTTAGTTCATTCCTTGTAGAAACACGAGCAAGGATGAACATGACTGATTCTAACATGGACAAGCTCAGCTCGAGAGTTACGACAATAGAAGGTCACATCAACTCCTTGGTGACACAAGTAGGGCAGTTAGCAACAACAACAATGAATTCATTGCAACAGAGAGGAAATTTCCGAGTGATACAGAGGTTAATCCAAGGGAGCATTGCAATGCAATTTATGTAAGATCGGAGGTAGAAATTCAGCTTGCACCCGAACAATCGCCTATTTATGTGAAACCAGTGGAATCCAAGAAAATGAAGTTGGAGGAATTTGAGACCTGCCTACTTGACAGAGGAATGTAGTGCAATAGTCCAGAGTAAACTACCTCAGAAAATGAAGGATCCAGGGAGTTTCACTATTCCTTGTACTATTGGAGGAGTTTTCTTTGAGAAACCACTTTGTGATCTTGGGTCCAGTGTGAATCTTATATCTCTTTCTGATGTGATGAAGTTTGGGCTCGGGAGGTGAAGCCGTCCAATATCACTTTGCAGTTTGTTGATCGATCCATCGCCTATCCGTGGGGAATCATTGAAGATGTATTGGTAAAAATTAATAAATTTGTTTTTCCTGTGGATTTTGTAGTGTTGGATGCGAATGAGGATAAGAAAATACCTATCATCTTTGGGCGACCATTTTTAGCTACATCACGAGCTTTGATCGATGTAGAAACGGGGAGCTAATCATGTAAATCGGAGAAAGTTGTATTCACTATTCATCCAACCAATATGCTAAAATTTGAATTAAATGATGGTAAGCAGATGGTTGGGAATGTAGCTGAAGATATTGGAGGTTGGGGAGTTGCTAAGGGCAATGTGGATAACATGCCTATTGGAGCTCCAACTTGAGGAGAATCTGACAAAGTCTGGCTGAAGACTGTAAACTTAGCGCTTCTTGGGAGGCAACCCAATCCCCTTTTATTGCTTTCTTAGTTTTATTTAATTTAGTAGTTGTTTTTGTTTTTTCTAAGTTTTTGCATTATTAGTAGTAAGTTGCATCACATTTCACCCCTCTTATTTGTGCAAATCCCACATATCTCACTCCATCGTCACAACGGAGCACTTTAACACCACACACACATTCTTCATCTCATTCACTCATTATTTGGTAAGTTTGCAACTTCCAAAACCCACCCCATGGTTTTCCCCATCTTGTGATTTTTGGTGTGATTGGATTGTAGAAATGCTAGGATAATTGTGTTGATGTATGGATTGTGGATTGGTTGATCATGCTAGACTTAGGTTTGGTGTTGAATTTTGGGATTGAATTGAGTTATCCATTGCATTTACTATCTTTGCCCAAATTCATGCATATGAGGTGTTTGATGAAATGCCCCAATGACAGTTTCACATTGTTTAGTGCTATTTTGCATCTCCATGCTTATCTTTTTGACATGGCACTATATTTTCTACTTGGGTGCATTTTGTATGTGCTGTGATTTTTGATTTCTCACCCATAACCAAGTTCCTTGGTTCCACGAGTTTTGTTTTCTTGTCTACCTTGCTAGGTTGCAAAGATGCGAAGCCAAAAAGGGGTCGGGCCAAGGCGAAGGGAAAGAACAAGACCACACCTCGGAGCATACAACGCCCACGGGCTTGTGCGCTAGGATGCATTTTGAGCTTATACGAGACACCTCATACACGTAGTGGTATCACATAACTTAAGGAGCCTTCGCTCCTGGCTACCAGAAAGTCCTTTTCCACCTCTCCATTGGGGACAATGTCGTTTTAAGTTTGGGGGTGCATGCTTTTATTCATCGAGCGGGTCTTGAGTGAAAAAAAAAAAAAAAAAAAAAAAGTCTAGAGTTGAGTCGAGGCGTTTGTTAAACTGGGAAACCGCATGACTAAGTGAATTTGTTGAATATGAGTTGAACGGCCAAAAGAGCATGTGTTTGAACCGTGATTTAATCTTCTTTCCATTAATTCCATCTATATGCTTAACTCGATGATTTATTTGGGGATGATTTATGCAATTGAGTGGTTCCTTTATGATCCCACCGGATGCTGAACTTGTCCGATCACTAGTCGAGGCGAAATCTGGCGAAGTAACCACGAGGAAGTGATTTAGCCATCTTTGAACAAGCTAGAGCCTAAAATGCCTACATTTGCATTATATTTTTCCTAGTGTCCCCCTTTGAGCCTTATAAACCCGTTTCTTTGGCAACCAATCGAATACCCGAGCCTAAATGTGAAAATTCTAATTACCCATCACTCATACGTACACACATAATATAGAAAAATATTGAAGGTTGAGGAGGGGATGATGAGAAGGGTATGTGGTTAATTGAATGAAGTTGCCCGAGAAAAGAAAAGATGAAACCCCATGTACGCAAAAAGAATAAGTTTGGGGTTCCAAAAAAATGTGAAAAACAAATCAACGGGATTGAAAGTTCATAAACATTGGGGTGTCAAAAAAAAAAAAAAAAAAAAAATGAAGGGTAGTGTCTATTGATAATTCAAGTGTTAATTGTGTGTTTGGGTGATTTGAGCCACTTATTCCTATATTTTCCTACCTTACCCTAAGCCCACATTACAAGCTTTAAAAGTCCTATTGATCCTTGTGTTACATTAGCCTACATTAGTGGAGATTAGTGTGAAAGACAAGCCTATGGAGTCCGTAAGCATCTCATCTCTATATTCAAAAAGTGGATCATCTTGAAAACACTTGATTGCGTGAATCTATCTGGATAATGAAAACGGGGTTGGCATGAACATTCCACCGTCATGATCACATTGTGAAAATACGCGCTTGATTGATAGTGAAACAAAATTTGACGAATGAGTTTGGTTGTGAAGTTTTGCGGTTTGTTTGTATTGTTCTCGTCTCGTATTTTTCATTTTAGAGTTGTAATTGCTTGAGGACAAGCAATATTCTAAGTTTGGGGTATTTGTTCACTTGGTTTTATACCATTGATTTGGGCTTCCTAGACTTGAGTTTTGTGTTGTTTTTATTATTTTGAGTCATTTGAGTAGCCAAGCCATGTTGAGAGCCAATTATATTGAGTTTATAGTCATAGTAATGAATCGTGTATCAAAAGAAGTACAAACGAGCAAACAACGAGAGATTGATTTGAAGAAACGCCCAAACGCTGTCTCCGAAATTTCCATCACTGGCAGCGTTTTGTATTTTGGCCATAACTCTCTCTACAAAATTGATATTGATATGATTCAAGTGGCTATGGAAAGCTAAGAGATAGGGCTACAACTTTGAAGAAGGGCTCAAAAGCAAATTCCAACATTTGGTGGGTGAAAAACTCGGGCGGGCGCTGCAGCAGCTCCGTCCCACGGCGCTGCAGCGCCCAAGACAGGGCAAGGCGTTATTTTTTTTCCAGGTGGGCGCTGCAGCGCCCAACGCCCGGCGCTGCAGCGCCCGGGCGGGATTTTTCTTGAAATTGCTGGGCGCCGCAGCGCCCGGGGCGGATTCTCCTATGTTTGCCTACCTTTTTCTTGGATCTTGGTGGGGTTATAAATATAGACACTTGGGCGTGATTTCAGGCATCTTGGACCATTTGGAAGACAACAAAACAACAAGAAGACAAGGGAGAAGAATAGAAACATCTTGGTACAAGCTTGGAGAAGAAGATTGAAGGCTCTTATCATCTATAAATAGAGAAGATCCCTCAACTCTTGCTCTTATTTTGTTACTTTCTCCATATTTTGTAAGATGTATTGTTGTATTCTTATGGATTCATTTTCTTCAATCATGAGCTAAACACTATAATTCTAGAGGATTGATGTAATCTATGTTTGAACTTATGTTTTGAGATTGTGGTTTGTCAATCTAGATCTATCAATTTATTTGTGCTATTTGGATCTATTGCTTCTAAATTACTTGATCAATAATTTAGATTGTTTGGTGTATTTGATTTGACACTTGAGAGAGGTAATTGAATACATGACTTTGGAATAGCATAACCTAGGATTTCATAGAATTGAGAGATTTGTGAATCCTTTGAAGTCATTTATCAAGATTCATAGCTTTTATTGAGATTTTGATTGGTGATTTTTATAGAGATATTGATTTCCCAATTGAATCTAAAATCATTGGCACTTGAGAAAGGGAATGATTATTGTAGAAATCTTGACTTATAAATTGATAATTGATGATTGATAAACTATATTGACAACATAAAGGATAACTAGATTCATCATACCTCTAGAATTCATTTAATCATTTGGATAAACTCATTGATATTTTTCATATTCTTGATTTATTTTTGGTATTTTTAGTATAATCAACTCCTTCAAATATTGAATTTCTAAATAAAGTTAGACTACTATATTATAGTACTTAGCAATAATTCGATAATTATTCCCCTCGTGGATTCGACAACCTTACTTCTCTATATTAAAACTTGACACCGTAGACTTGCGGTTAGAAAAATCTCTAACAAGTTTTTGGCGCCGTTCTTAGGAATAATTCATCTTATTTGCGCTAATATTATTACTTAGTAGTTTTACTTTAATTTAGATTGGTTTCTTTTTTGTTACAATAGGGTCATTGTTATTTTTGTGTTTTCTTGTTGATGCGAAAAATAAAAGTGCTAATTTAATCTTATTTGATCCGAAATTGAAAGAACGCTTCAAAGATTAGAGCCGCACGAAGAATCGAATTCACAAAAATGGCAGAATCGGTGATGATGAAGACCGCATACCTATTGTTGCACCACCGGAAAGGGCCATTCGGGACTATTTTCGACCAACCACAAATCAAAATTATTCGGGAATTGTCCGCCAACCTATCAATGCGAATAATTTTGAATTGAAGCCGGCCCTAATAAATATGGTGCAACAAAATCAGTTTGGGGGTAGTGCCGTAGACGACCCGAATGCTCATTTGGCTATTTTTCTTGAGATATGTGACACTATCAAAATGAATGGGGTTCCCGATGAAGCTATTCGGTTGAGGTTATTTCTGTTTTCACTTCGTGATAAAGCTAGACAGTGGCTTCAAACCTTTCCACCTGGAAGTATCACTAGTTGGAATGATCTCACTGAAAAATTCATGGCAAAATTCTTTCCACCTAGTAAGACACTTCAACTGAAAATTGAGATTGCTCAATTTCATCAACTCGACTTTGAGCCACTCTACGAAGCTTGGGAGCGATTCAAAGAATTATTGAGGAGGTGTCCACAACACGGGTGCAGATTGGCAAAAAGTTCAAGATTTCTACAATGGTATGAATGGGCATTCAAGAACTATTATAGATCTTTGCGGGAGGAACATTGATGGCTAAAACTCCAAGTGAAGCCATGCTTTTACTCGAAGAAATGGCTGCCAATAGTTATCAATGGCCGTCAAAGATCTACGCCAAGAAAAGTTGCGGTGTTCTTGAACTTGATACTATGTCCGCATTGGCCTCTCAAATTTCCGCTTTGTCAAAGCAAATTGCTACACTAAGTTCAATGGGAAAACAACAATCGGAGGCGATCATGGAGATAAGTCAAGAAATTGTGAATCCCGATACGGAACAAGCGAATTATGTGAATAATCGGAGTTTCAACAATAGAGGAATCAATTGCCGACGCATTATCATCCCGGACTTCGCAATCATGAAAACTTCTCGTATAGCAATACGAGAAATGTGTTGCAACCACCTCCGGGATTTCAAAACCAAGCAAGTACGAGTACACACGTGGGAGAACAAAATCCGTCTTTGGAAGAATTACTTAGTTCATTCCTTGTAGAAACACGAGCAAGGATGAACATGACTGATTCTAACATGGACAAGCTCAGCTCGAGAGTTACGACAATAGAAGGTCACATCAACTCCTTGGTGACACAAGTAGGGCAGTTAGCAACAACAGTGAATTCATTGCAACAGAGAGGGAAATTTCCGAGTGATACAGAGGTTAATCCAAGGGAGCATTGCAATGCAATTTATGTAAGATCGGAGGTAGAAATTCACTTGACCCGAACAATCGCCTATTTATGTGAAACCAAAGGGAATCCAAGAAAATGAAGTTGGAGGAATTTGAGACCTGCCTACTTGACAGAGGAATGTAGTGCAATAGTCCAGAGTAAACTACCTCAGAAAATGAAGGATCCAGGGAGTTTCACTATTCCTTGTACTATTGGAGGAGTTTTCTTTGAGAAACCACTTTGTGATCTTGGGTCCAGTGTGAATCTTATATCTCTTTCTGATGTGATGAAGTTTGGGCTCGGGGAGGTGAAGCCGTCCAATATCACTTTGCGCTTTGCGATCGATCCATCGCCTATCCGTGGGGAATCATTGAAGATGTATTGGTAAAAATTAATAAATTTGTTTTTCCCATGGATTTTGTAGTGTTGGATGCGAATGAGGATAAGAAAATACCTATCATCTTTGGGCGACCATTTTTAGCTACATCACGAGCTTTGATCGATGTAGAAACGGGGAGCTAACTCTGGGGTAAATCAGAGAAAGTTGTATTCACTATTCATCCAACCAATATGCTAAAATTTGAATTAAATGATGGTAAGCGGATGGTTGGGAATGTAGTCAAGATATTGGAGGTTGGGGAGTTGCTAAGGGCAATGTGGATAACATGCCTATTGAGCTCCAACTTGAGAGAATCGACAAAGTCCGGTCAAGATCAGAACTTAGCGCTTCTTGGGAGGCAACCCAATCCCCTTTTATTGCTTTCTTAGTTTTATTTAATTTAGTAGTTGTTTTTGTTTTTTCTAAGTTTTTGCATTATTAGTAGTAAGTTGCATCACATTTCACCCCTCTTATTTGTGCAAATCCCACATATCTCACTCCATCGTCACAACGGAGCACTTTAACACCACACACACATTCTTCATCTCATTCACTCATTATTTGGTAAGTTTGCAACTTCCAAAACCCACCCCATGGTTTTCCCCATCTTGTGATTTTTGGTGTGATTGGATTGTAGAAATGCTAGGATAATTGTGTTGATGTATGGATTGTGGATTGGTTGATCATGCTAGACTTAGGTTTGGTGTTGAATTTTGGGATTGAATTGAGTTATCCATTGCATTTACTATCTTTGCCCAAATTCATGCATATGAGGTGTTTGATGAAATGCCCCAATGACAGTTTCACATTGTTTAGTGCTATTTTGCATCTCCATGCTTATCTTTTTGACATGGCACTATATTTTCTACTTGGGTGCATTTTGTATGTGCTGTGATTTTTGATTTCTCACCCATAACCAAGTTCCTTGGTTCCACGAGTTTTGTTTTCTTGTCTACCTTGCTAGGTTGCAAAGATGCGAAGCCAAAAAGGGGTCGGGCCAAGGCGAAGGGAAAGAACAAGACCACACCTCGGAGCATACAACGCCCACGGGCTTGTGCGCTAGGATGCATTTTGAGCTTATACGAGACACCTCATACACGTAGTGGTATCACATAACTTAAGGAGCCTTCGCTCCTCGGGCTACCAGAAAGTCCTTTTTCCGACCTCTCCATTAGGGACAATGTCGCTTTAAGTTTGGGGGTGCGATCTGTTTTATTCATCGAGTCGGGTCTTGAGTGAAAAAAAAAAAAAAAAAAGTCTAGAGTTGAGTCGAGGCGTTTGTTAAACTGGGAAACTGCATGACTAAGTGAATTTGTTGAATATGAGTTGAACGGTCAAAAGAGCATGTGTTTGAACTGTGATTTAATCTTCTTTCCATTAATTCCATCTATATGCTTAACTCGATGATTTATTTGGGGATGATTTATGCAATTGAGTGGTTCCTTTATGATCCCATCGGATGCTTTAGAACTTGTCCGATCACTAGTCGAGGCGAAATCCTGGCGAAGTAACCATGAGGAAGTGATTTAGGCCATCTTTGAACAAGCTAGAGCCTAAAAATGCCTACATTTGCATTATATTTTTCCTAGTGTCCCCCTTTGAGCCTTATAAACCCGTTTCTTTGGCAACCAATCGAATACCCGAGCCTAAATGTGAAAATTCTAATTACCCATCACTCATACGTACACACATAATATAGAAAAATATTGAAGGTTGAGGAGGGATGATGAGAAGGGTATGTGGTTAATTGAATGAAGTTGCCCGAGAAAAAAAAGATGAAACCCCATGTACGCAAAAAGAATAAGTTTGGGGGTTCAAAAAAAAAATGTGAAAAAAACAAATCAACGGGATTGAAAGTTCATAAACATTGGGGTGTCAAAAAAAAAAAAAAAAAAAAAAAAAAGTGAAGGGTAGTGTCTATTGATAATTCAAGTGTTAATTGTGTGTTTGGGTGATTTGAGCCACTTATTCCTATATTTTCCTACCTTACCCTAAGCCCACATTACAAGCTTTAAAAGTCCTATTGATCCTCAGTGTTACATTAGCCTACATTAGTGGAGATTAGTGTGAAAGACAAGCCTATGGAGTCCGGTAAGCATCTCATCTCTATATTCAAAAAGTGGATCATCTTGAAAACACTTGATTGCGTGAATCTATCTCGGATAATGAAAACGGGGTTGGCATGAACATTCCACCGTCATGATCACATTGTGAAAATACGCGCTTGATTGATAGTGAAACAAAATTTGACGAATGAGTTTGGTTGTGAAGTTTTGCGGTTTGTTTGTATTGTTCTGTCTCGTATTTTTCATTTTAGAGTTGTAATTGCTTGAGGACAAGCAATATTCTAAGTTTGGGGTATTTGTTCACTTGGTTTTATACCATTGATTTGGGCTTCCTAGACTTGAGTTTTGTGTTGTTTTTTATTATTTTGAGTCATTTGAGTAGCCAAGCCATGTTGAGAGCCAATTATATTGAGTTTATAGTCATAGTAATGAATCGTGTATCAAAAGAAGTACAAACGAGCAAACAACGAGAGATTGATTTGAAGAAACGCCCAAACGCTGTCTCCAAATTTCCATCACTGGCAGCGTTTTGTATTTTGGCCATAACTCTCTACAAAAATTGATATTGATATGATTCAAGTGGCTATGGAAAGCTAAGAGATAGGGCTACAACTTTGAAGAAGGGCTCAAAAGCAAATTCCAACATTTGGTGGGTGAAAAACTCGGGCGGGCGCTGCAGCGCCCGTCCACGGGCGCTGCAGCGCCCAAGACAGGGCAAGCGTCATTTTTTTTTTTTTCCAGGTGGGCGCTGCAGCGCTAACGCCAGCTGCAGCGCCCGGCGGGATTTTTCTTGAAATTGCTGGGCGCCGCAGCTGCGGGCGGATTCTCCTATGTTTGCCTACCTTTTCTTGGATCTTGGTGGGGTTATAAATATAGACACTGGGCGTGATTTCAGAGCATCTTGGACCATTTGGAAGACAACAAAACAACAAGAAGACAAGGGAGAAGAATAGAAACATCTTGGTACAAGCTTGGAGAAGAAGATTGAAGGCTCTTATCATCTATAAATAGAGAAGATCCTCAACTCTTGCTCTTATTTTGTTATTTCTCCATATTTTGTAAGATGTATTGTTGTATTCTTATGGATTCATTTTCTTCAATCATGAGCTAAACACTATAATTCTAGAGGATTGATGTAATCTATGTTTGAACTTATGTTTTGAGATTGTGGTTTGTCAATCTAGATCTATCAATTTATTTGTGCTATTTGGATCTATTGCTTCTAAATTACTTGATCAATAATTTAGATTGTTTGGTGTATTTGATTTGACACTTGAGAGAGGTAATTGAATACATGACTTTGGAATAGCATAACCTAGGATTTCATAGAATTGAGAGATTTGTGAATCCTTTGAAGTCATTTATCAAGATTCATAGCTTTTATTGAGATTTTGATTGGTGATTTTTATAGAGATATTGATTTCCCAATTGAATCTAAAATCATTGGCACTTGAGAAAGGGAATGATTATTGTAGAAATCTTGACTTATAAATTGATAATTGATGATTGATAAACTATATTGACAACATAAAGGATAACTAGATTCATCATACCTCTAGAATTCATTTAATCATTTGGATAAACTCATTGATATTTTTCATATTCTTGATTTATTTTTGGTATTTTTAGTATAATCAACTCCTTCAAATATTGAATTTCTAAATAAAGTTAGACTACTATATTATAGTACTTAGCAATAATTCGATAATTATTCCCTATGGATTCGACAACCTTACTTCTCTATATTAAAACTTGACACCGTAGACTTGCGGTTAGAAAAATCTCTAACACAAGGTCATGTGACAGCATCTATAATCAGCAAACTTCCAGTGACTCTGCCGATCCAACACTCTGTTGTGCCCATGTCAGAGAAGAGAGAAATTGTAGAAGCAAGGATGGAGGAGTTTGACAAGAGAACGGATGCCCGCGTTGAAGAAATGTTGAAACAATTTGGTGGCATTCCGGCAGGAAAGGATCAAGATGTCATTCCAGATGACAGAAACGAGCCAAGATCGGTTGAAGAATTTCAAACTCTCGAATCCGAAGGCTATTTCAAGAACATACCGTTAGCGTAAGCATGGGATCTGTACTAGGAGAAGGGTCTAAAGCTATATGAAGAAGCTGATAGGCAGCAGACTACCAACAACCATTCAGTTGGTAAACAGAAGACTCCTGTACAGTATACACCCAGAGGAAAAGGAAGAAGTGGTGGAGGAAGAGGTTTTCGACCTAGACCTTTGCCCAAAATAATTGAATACGTAGATCCAGGCAAGAACGGAAGGATCTACTGGGCTGGGTATGATGCAGTAGCCAATCTAGAAGTGGCTAGAAAGAATGCTGAATATGTGAAGAGAATTGAAGAGGAGAACAAAAGACAAGATCAACTATGGCAAGAGAGGCAAGAAAGGAAGCGAAAAGACGATGCTGCGAAGAGAGCTTATGAAAAGAAGAAAACAGCTGAAGAAGAAAAGTAAAGAAAGAGAGCTGATGATGACAGAGCTGAAGAGGAAAGAAGAAGGCAGCGAAGGTGATGAAGAGTTACTGTGAACCCTTCATGTATTTTACTTTTGTAAATACATTTTAGTAAGTCATCTGTACGCTCTGTAAAAGTATTTTTGAATCATCTCACTTTGTATTTGTATCCTGGCATAGATATGTGTAGTTTTCTAGATATGAGTATGCTCTGATACACCTTGTAAACAGTTGTGTAAAGGACAAGAATGATATGATCAATAAAATGATCTATTCAACACATACATTCTTTGTTTCTGCATTGCCTGTATGTATCTGTGTTGTTTACATTTTATTTAATGTTTTTAAGTTTTGGCATCATCAAAAAGGGGTAAATTATTGGGAAATTTATTGTTTAGATTTTGATAATGCCATGTAAAACTTAAACTAGAAAGCTGGCACCCAATTTTCCTTGTAATTTGTATTGTAATAGATAGGGCTGAATGAGCTGAGTCAAGTCAGCTATGCCTGGATATACAAGAAGTCAACTGAAGACTTAAGTGAAGACTCCGCTGTAGAGCAGCTGAGTATGTCAAGGAAGAAATGTCAAGAACTCGATTGAAGGAGTATCGGGAGTGAAACAATTGTGTGTGAAGAGTCAAGTCAACTCAAGCCATGTCTCAAGTTGAAGTGACGGATGAGTCATCCATTGATTGAAGCTAACTCAAAGTCACCTGGGAATAAAAGACTCGCAAATAAGTCAAGACAACCGAACGAGGTCCGTTGATGAAAGTCAAGAATGTTACTCAGAATAGTAACCTGTTAAAGTTGTAAGAGATAAAGTGTTAGTTCCAGTTGTGTGCAAAAGGCACAAATCAATGAGAAGCACATCACCAAATGTCATATACGCTGCAATGCTGCAAGACATTAAATACGAGGAAATGTCAACATCAAGGACTGCAACAAGACAAGGCAACGAACACAAGTGACTTTTGAAAATCAGTCTATCTCTTCAACGTGCATATTTCTAAAATTCACTATAAAAGGCTTAGGAATCTCATTGAGAAAAGGTTACCTGAACCACAAACGAGCAATCAATATTCAAACTGTAACCTGCAAAATATTCTCAAGTTATTCAAGCCTAAATCTTGAAGGAAATCGATCCAACACCAAGCTGGGAAGGAAAGACAACTTCAAACTGTTGAAGAAGAGACCTTTGAAGAATCAAAAATGGGTCTACTTTCCAAGGAGGATTGTAGGAAGGTTCAAGGTCGAACCAATCTCAAGTTATTGGAGGGCTTCGTGATCAAATCCAAGAAGCTTGAGAAAGTGAGTTTGAAATAGTAAAGCGCAAACCCTGTGAAGAAGTTTCTCGAGCCTCGGACGAGAAGCCAGCTGTGTGACCAAGGCATCTCTAGACTGAGTCCAAGGAGCAAGTTAGCTGCGTGATCAAGACTTGTCTCTAGACCGATAACCACTTTGTAAACTGATCATTACTTAGTAGATTCCTCCAAGAGTTGGAGAAGAGAGGAGTAGAAGAATTACCCCATCTTCGAACCTCTATAAAATTTACTTGTGTCATTTATATTTCAGCATATTTACATTCCTGCACACGTATTTTATATCTGCTGATAATTTGCTATCCAACTGATAAATTACTAAGTGTTAAAATCAAGTGTTAAAACAAAGTTAAATCAAATTCAAGGGTGTTAAGTCTTCCGCTGAAAAACTTATCACACCAAGTTAAGGTTTAGACTAAACAAATGAGTTATTCTATCAACAAATTCTATCGAAATGCTGAGTGGCTAACTCTGCTGATTAACTAACTTAGTTGTTCCTCAAGGACTTAGCTGTGTATTAACTCTGTAATAATTTTAAAAAGACTAAAATCGAAAAGTTGGTAAGGTTTATTCAACCCCCATTCTAAACCTTACTTACACCCCTTGGGACCTACAAGATTGTTGGGCTTTGGTTCAGCATCCTGCCTGCAATAGGCTTTAAAAGAGGTACGAGGCGCGGCCTGCGATTTGAACTCCTGAGCGCTAGATTGCACAGTTAGAGGATAGCTTAAAAGATTTGATATGGACTACCTATACCAACAGATTCATCTTCTTTTCTGGTGCCCATTACATGGAAACTCTGAGGTTAAGCATGCTTGGCCTGGAGTGACCTCCTGGGCTGTTTTCCAGGGAGCGCATGAGTGAGAATAAAGCATGCTAGAAAAGACTCGTGTTGGTTTATGGGAATAGTCGTCAATCCAAAAAAGTGCTTGAGGTCCAACAACTAGTATCAGATCAAGTCACGAGTTCGAATTCCCTTGGAAGCACGCTGCAGTGGAGATTGCTAGAACGGTGGAACTGAGATGCTGGCGTAGCGGAGGTAAACAGACCAGAACTAAAAATAGGTTTCTAGGTGGCTAGAACTGAGGTAAATAGACTGGAACTGAAGGTGTAGGTTGATAGGTGGCCGGGACTAGGAGGTTGGCGTGACGCGACACTTGAATTGAAGTAGTTGGCGTTAGAACTGAGGAAGTTTGAGCACTGGAGTTGAGATGCTGGCAGGTGCTGGGTGGGGGATTGTTGGGCTTTGGTTCAGCATCCTGCCTGCAATGGGCTTTAAAAGAGGTGCGAGGTGCGGCCTGCGATTCGAACTCGTGAGCACTAGATTGCACAGTCAGAGGAGAGCTTAAAAGATTTGATATGGACTACCTATACCAATAGATGCATCTTCTTTTATGGTGCCCATTACATAGAAAAACTAAGGTTAAGCATGTTTGGCTTGGAGTAGACATGGGATGGGTGACCTCTTGCAAAGTTTTCCAGGGAGCGCGTGAGTGAGAACAAAGTGTGCTAGAAAAGACTCGTGTTGGTTTGTGGGGAAAGTCATCAATCCAATAAAGCGCTTGAGGTCCAACAACTGGTATCAGAGCAGGTCATGAGTTCGAATTCCCTTGGAAGCACGCTGCAGTGAAGATTGCTAGGAGCGGTGGAACTTGTTTGATAAATGTTTTTATCATGATTTTGATGATTTTGTTTTAAAGTGTTTTTACACCAAAACAATGTTTGAAAATGTTGTCCAAATACTTCCGATTGTTTTAAAATGTTTTCACTAATTTTTCGTAGTATTTCTTGAAGTTTATTTTCGATAAAAATTGGACAACACTTCCGTTTTGCTTTGGACCGGTCGCCCTATAGGGCAACCCGTACCTGAAGATATGTTTTGAAACAGAAAACTCAATTGAAATAAAATGGAAGAGGTCGACCGGTCAACCTGGGCGTTGACCGGTGGTGTCGATCGGTTGCCCCAGGGTCGACCGGTGCCTGGAAGATAATGGTTTGAGACAGAACTCCGTGACTTCTATTTTTGAGGAGCTCGACCGGTTCAACACAGGGTCGACCGGTCAGACCCCCCATCGATCGGTCGCCCTGTGTAAAATTAAAGGTTTTATTTTCAACGTCTATTTCTGTGCGGCCGGTCGCCCTATTGTTTGACAGCAAAATTCTAATGTTGTGCAGCAGATAAAAATTCCTTAAATTGTGGAATTGATTTCTAACAACTATATTCTTCAATTGTCTTGCAATTTTTTACAGATTTCAATCTCCTAGGAGGAGCCTATCAAGTTCAAGACATCTCCTATAAATAGATGAAGAATTGAAGTAACATAACAAGAGAGAATATTACAACACAATAAGATACATTCAAGCAAACATTTTTGTTCTTCTATTTCAATATTCTTGTTGTAATAGCCTAAGGTCTTGCACTTTCACATCTTGAGGTCTAGGCTTAATTCTTGATTACACTTATACTCATAATTGTATTGTTCATTATAGAGTTGTAATCTTGAATTTTTGTGGTCATCATTCAACACAAGATATCCTTGTGAGTGTTCTTGTGGTAAGAACACACTTGAGTGATCTAGGTGTTAGGTGCAAGAAGATTGTGGTAATCTTCTTATTAAAGAGTGTGGTGCTCTTTCAGGTGTTGGAGAATTTGGTGTTCTTCAAGGTTGAAGATTGTGGTAATCTTCACAAGGTGCCGTTGAAGATTGTGATAATCTTCAAGGGAGATTGTGGTAATCTCCAAAGAGGTGTTGTAAGGTGATGTTATATTAATTGTGGTAATTAATAAAATCGTTTTTATTTTTGAAATCCACCCGGAGATACTGGGGTGGTAGAGGATTAGGCCCTAGGTGGGTTGAACCTCTATAAATCGACGCGTGTTATTTACTTCCCGCACCTTCATTCTTGTCTTGGCTTGTTTGATTCGAAAATGAGGGCATAATCGAGAAAATAGAAATAATCTATTCACCCCCTCTAGATTATCGTAGCCGTTTGGACTTACAGAACTAAGATGCTGGCGTAGCGGAGGTAAACGGACCAGAACTGAAGGTAGATTGCCAGGTGATCGGAATCGAGGTAAAAACAGATCGAACCAAGGTTTAAGTTCTTTGGGGTGGTCGAACTAGAAATTGGCGTGACGCGATACTTGAACTGAAGTAGTTGGCGTTAGACTTGAGGAAGTTTGGCGGGCATCGAAGGTTGCTAAGCACTGGAGCTGAGATGCTGGCAGGTGCTGGGAGAGGGATTGTTGAGCTTTAATTCAGCATCCTGCCTGCAATGGGCTTTAAAAGAGGTGTGAGGCGCGGCCTGCGATTCGAACTCGTGAGCGCTAGATTGCACAGTTAGAGGAGAGCTTAAACGATTTGATATGGACTACCTAAACCAACAGATTTACCTTCTTTTCTGGTACCCATTACATAGAAACTCTGAGGTTAAGCATGCTTGGCCTAGAGTAGACATGGGATGGGTGACCTCCTGGGAAGTTTTCCAGGGAGCGCATGAGTGAGAACAAAGTGTGCTAGAAAAGACTCGTGTTGGTTTATGGGGACAGTCGTTAATCCAATAAAGCGATTGAGGTCCAACAACTAGTATCAGAGCAGGTCACGAGTTCGAATTCCCTTAGAAGCACGCTACAGAAGAGATTGCAAGGAGCGGTGGAACTGAGATGCTGGCGTAGCGGAGGTAAATGGACTAGAACTAAAGATAGGTTTCCAGGTGGCCGGAACTGAGGTAAACAGATTGCAACTAAAGGTGTAGGTGTATAGGTGGTCGGAACTAGGAGGTTGGCGTGATGCAACACTTGAACTGAAGTAGTTGGCGTTAGAATTGAGGAAGTTTGGCGAATAGCGGAGGTTGTTAAGCACTGGAGTTGAGATGCAGGAAGGTTCTGGGAGGGGGATTTCAGCATCCTGCCTGCAATGGGCTTTAAAAGAGGTGCAAGACGTGGCCTGTGATTCGAACTCGTGAGCGCTAGATTGCGCAGTTAGAGGAGAGCTTAAAAGTTAGAGGAGAGCTTAAAAGATTTGATATGGACTACCTAAACCAACAGATTTATCTTCTTTTCTGGTGCCCATTACATAGAAACTCTGAGGTTAAGCATGCTTGGCCTGGAGTAGACATGGGTAGGTGACCTCCCGGGAAGTTTTCCAAAGGGCGTGAGTGAGAAAAAAAGCGTGCTAGAAAGACTCGTGTTGGTTTGTGGGGACAAATACAATCCAATAAAGCGCTTGAGGTCCAACAATTGGTATTAGAGCAGTCACGAGTTCGAATTCCCTTTAAAGTACGATGCGATGGAGATTGCTAGAGCGGGAATCAAATGTTGGCGTAGCGGAGGTGAAACGGACGGACGAATCGAAGGTAGATTGCCAGTGGCCGAATCGAGGTAAACAGACCGCACCGAAGGTGTAGGTTGATGGGTGGTCGGAACTAGGAGGTTGGCCTGACGTGACACTTGAACTGAAGTAGTTGGTGTTAGAACTGAGGAAGTTTGGCAGGCAGCGGAGGTTGCTAAGCACTGGAGGTGAGATGCTGGCAGGTGCTGGGAGGGAGATTGTTGAGCTATGGTTCAACGTCCTACCTGCAATGGGCTTTAAAAGAGGTGCGAGGTGCGGCTGCGCGATTCGAACTCGTGAGCACTAGATTGCACATTAGAGAGAGCTAAAAAATTTGATATGCACTACCTATACCAACAGATACATCTTGTTTTCTGGTACCCATTACATAGAAACTCTGAGGTTAAGCATGCTTGGCCTGGAGTAGACATGGGATGGGTGGCCTCCTGGGAAGTTTTCCAGGGAACGCGTGAGTGAGAACAAAGCGTGCTAGAAAAGACTCGTGCTGGTTTGTGGGGACAGTCGTCAATCCAATAAAGTGTTTGAGGTCAAACAACTAGTATCAGAGCAGGTCACGAGTTCGAATTCCCTTGGAAGCACGCTACAATGGAGATTGCTAGGTGCGGTGGAACTGAGATGCTGGCGTAGAGGAGGAAAATGGACCAGAACTGAATGTAGGTTGCCAGGTGGCCAAAAATGAGGTAAATAGACTGGCACTGATGGTGTAGGTTGATGGGTGGCCGGAACTAGGAGGTTGGCATGACACGACACTTGAACTGAAGTAGTTGGCGTTAGAACTGAGGAAGTTTGGCGGGCAGCGGAGGTTGATAAGCACTGGAGCTGAGGTGCTAGCAGGTGCTGGGAGGGAGATTGTTGGGCTTTGGTTCAATATCCTGCCTAAAATGGGCTTTAAAAGAGGTGCGAGGTGCGGCCTGCGATTCAAACTTGTGAGCACTAGATTACACAATTAGAGGAGAGCTTAAAAGATTTGATATGGACTACTTATACCAATAGATGCATCTTCTTTTCTGGTGCCCATTATATAGAAACTCTGACGTTAAGCATGCTTGGATTGGAGTAGACATGGGATGGGTGACCTCCTGGGAAGTTTTCCAAGGAGCGCGTGAGTGAGAACAAAGCGTGCTAGAAAAGACTCGTGTTTATTTGTGAGGACAATCGTCAATTCAATAAAGCGCTTGAGGTCCAACAATTGGTATCAGAGCAGGTCACAAGTTTGAATGCCCTTGGAAGCACGCTGTAGTGGAGATTGCTAGGAGCGGTAGAACTGAGATGCTGGCGTAGTGGAGGTAAACGTACCAGAACTGAAGGTAGGTTGCTAGGTGGCCTGAACTGAGGTAAATAGACTGGAACTAAAGGTTTAGGTTGCTGGGTGACCGGAACTAGGAGATTGACGTGACGCGACACTTGAACTGAAGTAGTTGGCGTTAGACTTGAGGAAGTTTGGCGGGCATCGAAGGTTGCTAAGCACTGGAGCTGAGATGCTGGCAGGTGCTGGGAGAGGGATTGTTGAGCTTTAATTCAGCATCCTGCCTGCAATGGGCTTTAAAAGAGGTGTGAGGCGCGGCCTGCGATTCGAACTCGTGAGCGCTAGATTGCACAGTTAGAGGAGAGCTTAAACGATTTGATATGGACTACCTAAACCAACAGATTTACCTTCTTTTCTGGTGCCCATTACATAGAAACTCTGAGGTTAAGCATGCTTGGCCTAGAGTAGACATGGGATGGGTGACCTCCTGGGAAGTTTTCCAGGGAGCGCATGAGTGAGAACAAAGTGTGCTAGAAAAGACTCGTGTTGGTTTATGGGGACAGTCGTTAATCCAATAAAGCGATTGAGGTCCAACAACTAGTATCAGAGCAGGTCACGAGTTCGAATTCCCTTAGAAGCACGCTACGAAGAGATTGCAAAAGGAGCGGTGGAACGAGATCTTTGGCGTAGCGGAGGTAAATGGACTAGAACTAAAGATAGGTTTCCGGATGGCCGGAACTGAGGTAAACAGATTGGAACTAAAGGTGTAGGTGTATAGGTGGTCGGAACTAGGAGGTTGGCGTGACGCAACACTTGAACTGAAGTAGTTGGCGTTAGAATTGAGGAAGTTTGGCGAATAGCGGAGGTTGTTAAGCACTTGAGTTGAGATGCAGGCAGGTTCTGGGAGGGGGATTGTTGGGCTTTGGTTCAGCATCCTGCCTGCAATGGGCTTTAAAAGAGGTGCAAGACGTGGCCTGTGATTCGAACTCGTGAGCGCTAGATTGCGCAGTTAGAGGAGAGCTTAAAAGTTAGAGGAGAGCTTAAAAGATTTGATATGGACTACCTAAACCAACAAATTTATCTTCTTTTCTAGTGCCCATTACATAGAAACTCTGAGGTTAAGCATGCTTGGCCTGGAGTAGACATGGGTAGGTGACCTCCTGGGAAGTTTTCCAAAGGGCGCGTGAGTGAGAAAAAAGCGTGCTAGAAAAGACTCGTGTTGGTTTGTGGGGACAGTCGTCAATCCAATAAAGCGCTTGAGGTCCAACAATTGGTATTAGAGCATGTCACGAGTTCGAATTCCCTTTAAAGTACGATGCAGCGGAGATTGCTAGGAGCGGGTGAACTGAAATGTTGGCGTAGCGGAGGTGAACGGACCAGAACTGAAGGTAGATTGCCAGGTGGCCGGAACTGAGGTAAACAGACTGGCACTGAAGGTGTAGGTTGATGGGTGGTCGGAACTAGGAGGTTGGCCTGACGTGACACTTGAACTGAAGTAGTTGGTGTTAGAACTGAGGAAGTTTGGCGGGCAGCGGAGGTTGCTAAGCACTGGAGGTGAGATGCTGGCAGGTGCTGGGAGGGAGATTATTGAGCTATGGTTCAACGTCCTACCTGCAATGGGCTTTAAAAGAGGTGCGAGGTGCGGCCTGCGATTCGAACTCATGAGCACTAGATTGCACAGTTAGAGGAGAGCTAAAAAAATTTGATATGCACTACCTATACCAACAGATACATCTTGTTTTCTGGTACCCATTACATAGAAACTCTGAGGTTAAGCATGCTTGGCCTGGAGTAGACATGGGATGGGTGGCCTCCTGGGAAGTTTTCCAGGGAACGCGTGAGTGAGAACAAAGCGTGCTAGAAAAGACTCGTGTTGGTTTGTGGGGACAGTCGTCAATCCAATAAAGTGTTTGAGGTCAAACAACTAGTATCAGAGCAGGTCACGAGTTCGAATTCCCTTGGAAGCACGCTACAATGGAGATTGCTAGGTGCGGTGGAACTGAGATGCTGGCGTAGAGGAGGAAAATGGACCAGAACTGAATGTAGGTTGCCAGGTGGCCGAAAATGAGGTAAACAGACTGACACTGATGGTGTAGGTTGATGGGTGACCGGAACTAGGAGGTTGGCATGACACGACACTTGAACTGAAGTAGTTGGCGTTAGAACTGAGGAAGTTTGGCGGCAAATGGAGGTTGATAAAGACACGAGCCGAGATCTTTGGCAGTCTTTGGGAGGAGATTGTTGGGCTTTGGTTCAATATCCTGCCTAAAATGGGCTTTAAAATAGGTGCGAGGCGCGGCCTGGGATTCAAACTTGTGAGCACTAGATTGCATAGTTAGAGGAGAGCTTAACAGATTTGATATGGACTACCTATACCAATAGATGCATCTTCTTTTCTCGGTGCCCATTATATAGAAACTCGGCGTTAAGCATGCTTGGATTGGAGTAGACATGGGATGGGTGACCTCCTGGGAAGTTTTCCAAGAGCGCGTGAGTGAGAACAAAGCGTGCTAGAAAAGACTCGTGTTTATTTGTGAGGACAATCGTCAATTCAATAAAGCGCTTGAGGTCCAACAACTGTATCGAGCAGTCACAAGTTTGAATGCCCTTGGAAGACGCTCGTAGTGGTGATTGCTAGAGCGGTAGAACCGAGATCTTTGGCGTAGTGGAGGTAAACGTGCGTAACGAAGGTAGGTTGCTAGGTGGCCTCGAACTCGAGGTAAATAGACCGAACTAAAGGTTTAGGTTCTTTGGGTGACCTAACTAGAGATTGACGTGACGCGACACTTGAACTGAAGTAGTTGGCGTTAGACTTGAGGAAGTTTGGCGGGCATCGAAGGTTGCTAAGACGAGTCGAGATGCTTTGGCAGTCTTTGGGAGAGGGATTGTTGAGCTTTAATTCAGCATCCTGCCTGCAATGGGCTTTAAAAGAGGTGTGAGGCGCGGCCTGCGATTCGAACTCGTGAGCGCTAGATTGCACAGTTAGAGGAGAGCTTAAACGATTTGATATGGACTACCTAAACCAACAGATTTACCTTCTTTTCTGGTGCCCATTACATAGAAACTCTGAGGTTAAGCATGCTTGGCCTAGAGTAGACATGGGATGGGTGACCTCCTGGGAAGTTTTCCAGGGAGCGTGTGAGTGAGAACAAAGCGTGCTAGAAAAGACTCGTATTGGTTTGTGGGGAAAGTCGTCAATCCAATAAAGCGCTTGAGGTCCAACAACTGGTATCAGAGCATGTCACGAGTTCGAATGCCCTTGGAAGCACGCTGTAGTGGAGATTGCTAGGAGCGGTGGAACTGAGATGCTGTCGTAGCGGAGTTAAACGTACCAGAACTGAAGATAGGTTGCTAGGTGGCCGGAATTGAGGTAAACAGACTGGAACTGAAGGTTAGGTCGCTGGGTAGCCGGAACTAGGAGATTGGTGTGATGCGACACTTGAATTGAAGTAGTTGGCGTTAGAACTGAGGAAGTTTGGCGGGCAGCGGAGTTTGCTAAGCACTGGAGCTGAGCTGCAGGCAAGTGCTGGGAAGGGGATTGTTGGGCTTTGGTTCAGCATCCTGCCTGCAATGGGCTTTAAAAGAGGTGCGAGGCGCAGCCTGCGATTCGAACTCGTGAGCGCTAGATTGCACAGTTAGATGAGAGCTTAAAAGATTTGATATGAACTACCTATACCAATATATGCATCTTCTTTTTTGGTGTCCATTACATAGAAACTCTGAGGTTAAGCGTGTTTGGCCTGGAGTAGACATGGGATGAGTGACCTCCTGGGAAATTTTCCAAGGAGCGCGTGAGCGAGTACAAAACGTGCTAGAAAAGACTCGTGTTGATTTATGGGGTCAGTCGTCAATCCGATAAAGCGCTTGAGTACATTTTAGTTTAAAAGTAATGATATAATAAGTATACAAATGATAAATAAGAATCATAAATTAGTTTAAAAATCACAAATATATATTAAATATAGCATCTATCTCAGGATAACACAAAAGTTTTACATCATTCATTCTTTATTTTTAAATTGAATTCAGATTTTAGGACCGACTTGGGTTTTGCATTAAATTTTTGGGGGGGTAATTTTGAATATTGTAGAAATTATGATACTAAAAATAAAGATTTTGAAAATTTGCACTTGGCTTGAGCTAAGTGCAGCCCCTATGTGGATCCGCCTATGGGTGTATGGCCCTTGGATCAAACACACACCCATGTGGATGTGTATGTGTGTGTGATGATACAAGGGCTATGACCACATATGAGTGGCATCGAATAAACTCAGGATTTACTTAATGACATAGGTTGCTCTAGGTTGAGCAATTTGAGCAATTTTTGGTGGATTTTTTTTCCTAAAAGATTTTTAGTAATTTCTCTAAAAAATATTAATTTTTCTAATACAAAGCTTTAGTAGTCCCAAAGAAAAGTATTAGTCGGTCCGCTAAAAAGTATTAGACATTCCAGGTCATTGGGAATTTTGCTCCATGATGAAGAAGAAATGCATTAATACAACGGTGCGGACAACATCTAAAGTTCGCCCTATCCCGTGAAATCGTCGTCTACTAAAACTTCTGCCATAAGCTTTCAGCTACCCAATTTCACTTCAACCACATGTTATCATCACTATCTCTTGTCCCCAATCATTTCAATGCGCATTATAGAGAGAAAAAAGAGTTGATGGTGGGTTTGGATTTAGCTCCTTCAATACTCGTGCATATTTTGCCAAAATTCAAGACATATGCCCTAAAATCGTCATCTTTTATTGTGGCAAATGCAACAACTTTATCTTCCTTCTCAAGCGCACGGGATAATAGGTCATTAAGCAATTTCTTCTGACCTCTGTTGTAATATTGACATTCCTCCCGTTCTGTGAAATTGCCGTCCTTCGTAATGAAGGATTGACGGCGTATCTGAATTTGTTTGTGTTGGATTTTGGCTGCGAACCTAATGGGTTAGAATTGGGGATCCGTCCAATGAATTAGGATCCGTTAGACGTCCTGTTATGAGACCTACTCATAATGTTTTGGGAAAACTGCTTAGTTATCTCTAAGATTTCAATTAAATAATCCTATGTTTTGCTATACCCTCACCACTTAATTATAACAAAATATACAGAAACCGTCTTTTTAAGCGCAACAAAAACAACATTGTCACACAAACATTCACGATTAAAAAGTGTCCAAAAATACATTTTACCATTTCTTTTCCAATAAAACATCAAAATACATTCTTCACATCTCTACAGATATATTAGGCTATATATACTCATTTGTAACTTATAATCAGTTACAGTATGAAACTATGTATTACAGAAATTGCTATAGACAAATACTAATAAATTATATAAGTTCAATTCATATCAATCAATTCTTAACAACGAACAACAACAGTATATGATAAAAGTGAACGCACATTGGTCACCTAATCATCTTTCTTTTTTTTTTTTTGGCATAATTTGCATGTGTAATCACTTCACAAATCCAACAAACAAAAACAATTTATCGTCCATTTAGAGCAGCAAACTGTGCAAACATGGCAGTTCCAGAGTGCTCCTCAATAACTGGAACCTCAGCAGGAGTTTTATTACCAGCCTCAGAAGTCGAAATTGGGCTATTATTGTCTGAAACAGGAGCAGCATGATTGTCAGTAGCAGCCGTTGAAACAACAGGACTCGCAAGCGCCTTATTTTCTTCCTCGGAATTCCCCTGAGATGAAGCTTCTTGCAACTGCAACGCATACTCCAAATTCCACAAAACATCGCCCATCGTCGGCCTATCGACTCCGTATTCAGACAAACACTTCTCAGCAGCCTCAGCGAATTTCTTCATCGACTCGGGATTGATATGGCCGACGAGCGTTGGATCGATGATTTTATCCAACAACCCTTTTCTCTTCCATTGCATAGCCCACTCTGCTAAATTCACTTGCTCTCTGGGCAATGCCGGGTTTATAGCCGGACGAGCACATAAGGCTTCCAATAAAACGACCCCAAACGAGTAAACATCCGATTTATCCGTTAGTTGTTGCTTTCTGAAGTACTCAGGGTCCAAATACCCGAAACTGCCCTTAACGGCTGTGCTAACATGCGTTTGCTCGGTCGTTGGGGCGTCTTTTGACAGACCAAAATCGGCCATTTTGGCGATGAAATTCTCGTCTAGCAAAATGTTTGTGGTTTTCACGTCGCGATGAATTATACCTTGTGAAGCCCCGGTATGTAGATAATGTAACCCCCGAGCGGCCCCTATGCAAATCTCTAACCTCTGTTTCCAAGTCAAATGATCCAAACCCTTACCATAGAGATGGTCTCTAAAAGGACCATTAGCCATAAACTCATAAACAAGAATCATCTCAGAGTTCTCATCACAATACCCAATCAAAGACACCAAATGGCGATGTCTAAGCTTAGACAATATCTGAATCTCTGTCTGAAACTCATGAATACCTTGTTCCGACTGCGGATTGCCCCGTTTAACGGCTACTTTTTGCCCGTCGTCTATTTCTCCGATGTAAACATTACCAAATCCACCAACGCCAATAATCTCCTTGGGGTCGAAATTATTTGTCGCGTCTTGTAACTCGGCAAACGAGAAATATCGTCCCAATCCCATCGTCGACGAAAAAACTTGGCTTTTCCGAGATCCTAACGAAGTTTTGCTATTGGACATAAAGCTCGTATCACCAGCATGGATTGGCAATAGCCAAGATGAGAAACTTTTGCTCTTGTGCCAATCTTGAGGTCTCTTTTTCCATTTCACGGCCATGGCGCCTAAACCGATGAACGCTCCGAACATCATGGCGAATCCGACGGCTGCAACTGTTCCGTTAACAGTGCTACTACCATCGGCTTTTTTACCGTCTACGCCAAATTCTCCGTCCAGGCTGCCAACGGAATTGTTCATTTTTAGAACCTCTAGGCCGTTTAGAAGCGCGTTTTTGGTACCGGCGTTTTCGTTCATCGGGCCGACTTGGACTGTTAGTGGGTCTAGGCCAGAAACCATGGTCGAGTTTATGACGAAATCGGCGAAATATGCGGAGGTTAAACCGCCGGCCACTGTGGATAAATCTAGACCGGTGATGGCCGGTTTTCCGTTGAGGTATACGTTGAAGTAAAGATCATTTGGGGATTTGCTGACGATATCGGCAAAGTGTAAACGGACGAGATATTGGAATGAAGAATCAACCTTCATCTTCCAAGAGATATTGAAGCTTGGGACCTGCATTATAAGGTGATAAAAATTCATAAAAATAACAGTAAATTTAAATTGATCCACTACAATTTAAAGCTTTTATTGAAACAACTAACACGTAAAATTAGGTGAAAATTAATAATGAAATTACTTCATTAAAGACTATTAGACCACTTCTTTTCTCTGCAAGAAAAAATAGTTTAACTACATATTATTAAGATAAGGGTAAAATCATTGGAGGAAATATTTGCCTATAAATCTAAAATTGTTAATTTATGTCGTTAAATTAAAAACTGTCGGTGATCTTTCAGTAATTTGTCGGTGTAATTTGAGAAAAAAATAATATTTTTTATTTATTATAGTTATTTTGTAGGTAAATATAAAATTTAATGAACAAAATCATTTATATCGGTAAACTCTATCGTCATATTGGGATTTTCTTGTCGTGTTTAAAAATAGGTTTAATTTTAAATATTCGATCTAATTACAATTACACTAAGTTATATTTCAAAATTACAAATGTTTGTTCTCTTTATATTTATATTTATTTTACAAATTACACCCTAAAGAAGGGGTTATTCGTTAAATAAATGCAAATCTCAATGAGCGTTAGTACTATCTAAAGATTTTTTTAAAAAAAAATAAATTAAAAGATACCTATTTTTTTACAAATTAGTATTGATTTTTGTAAATTTATCTTAAAATATTGTAATTTAAGTTGTTCAAGTAGTTGGATAAAATAAAATGATGTAGCTTTTGCTTTTTAAAATCTTAGTAATAACAATTTTATAATCTAGATAGTAAAAATTAAAGGAACTTATTAAAATAAAATATTTTTTTATAAAAGAAAGTTGAAATTTCTCGCTTTTTTTTTTTTTTTTGAAACGACTTGTTGCTTATAAGACGACTTCTATAAACCAAACACCCTCTCTCTCTTAAAAATATTGAGCCTTCGTCCAAAACCAAAATTAGCTGAACAGCTCACCTCAACATTGGCGTTCGCCATCTCGGTGGCGGTGGCATAAACCACCGGCGGCGCAATCAACGGCGACTCTCCGTCAGGATAGCTGATCACTTTCGGCTCGACGGAGACCTCGCTGCCGACGACTTTCGGGTCGAGGTACTGCTTGTCGGAGTCCCACGTTCTCCCTAGGGTATCATTCTGAGCCGTAATCGTCGGCCCGCCGACATTAAGCCGATACACCGTCTGATACGCCACATCCATCAGCCCCGAGTAATCGCCCTTGGGGAAAACGGCGGTGGCCACGTCACCAATCAGAATATCCGGCGCCGACACGAACTCAATCGCGCTGACGAAAGCCACGCTGCCCTGAACCGGCTCGAATTTAATCGAAAACCGCTCGGTCGTGACATTGACGAGATACTCGTTAAACGACGACGTAGCGTTTGGTGGATTCTCGAATTCGTGGATCAGAACCAGGTTATCGCTCGTGCTCACCTTGAATTTCGCGGTTCTCAGATCCCTCTGGTTGTTCTGGATCGGGGCGAAATGGAGCCGGATCCAGTGCCATCCGGGTCGGATCACGTGGAAGGTGTAGGTGGCTTCGCTCTCGAAGACTAGGGCTGACGTGTAAATCGCCGATGGGAGTTTCGAATCGGCGTCTGGGGCGGATACTTGGATGTCTTGTCCATTGTAGGATAAATACTTGCTGGTCTCTTGATCGCCGAGGAAAACGCGATTTCCGGGGAGGGTGGTGGAGCCGGAGTTTCCGCAGTCGATTAGGTAATTATCGGGCGGGGTAAAGGAATCGGATTTTGCTGGGGCGTTCACTCTCGCGGCGTGGGTTGAAACGATGTCGTTTGAGATTAGACAGAAAAATAGAACCAGGAGGAGGGTCACCGTGGCGGAGGACGGCGGTGGTGAGCGGCGCCGCGGTGGTGGTGTGTTTTCCATATCTGGAACTGCACCTCCTGGTGGAGGGGGATTGGGATATGAGAACGATGGGATATACAAAGAATGTGAGAGAAATTAGGGGGTTCACTGATTGTCCATGGAAAGATTAACAAGCATTTTTCTGGTGATTTTTCTTTTCTCTTTCTTTCTTTTTGGTGTTTGCAGAATTGGTGTTTTAGGTTGAGCTCATTTTGGGATTCCGATGTTGATGGAAGATTTGTGGGGTGGGGAGTGAAGTTAGTTAAAATTGGGGTTTATTTTTAGTAACTAACAATCGATTTAAATCACTAATTTTACAAGTTGGGATGAATTAGTTGATGATCATCGATTTTTAGGATTTGTGTTTGTAATTGCTTCCGATATTTGTGGATTGGTTCAAGCTTTAATCTTTTTTCTACAACTTATATATTTTATGAATCTTTTCACGTAAATTTTGTGTAAACGATGGACTATCAAATATTGTAAGTGAACCTTCAAGTAATTGTGTATTAAAGAAATTAAATACAGATGGATTTGTTCATTTTTGTCGATTTCACAAATTCACAATAACATTTTCTTAAAATGTGGCCCCGTTATATTTCGCCTATTTCTTACCGTTGGTGCCTGGTGGATTGCGTTTAGGATTCAAATATAATGGAATATAAAACTATAAAAACAGATTTCAAATAAATTAATCAAATTAAACCACTATATTTAAAAAGTACCAATTTGGAATGCAACAGTTAAAATAAATCTCTACTGTCTTGATTGTCCGATTTGAACCAAATCATATATATATTATCTCTAAAATTTCTGATTAGTTGGATAATTTGTTTTAAAAAAAATCTTATCTCTAAAATTTCTGATTAGTTGGATAATTTGTTTTAAAAAAAAAAACCTTAACTATTATGTTGGTTCTTAAATTCTAGTTTTGCATAATGTTAATTGGCAATTGACTATTAAGATCAAATGCTTTGCACACGGTTAGCAACTAAAATTTGATTTGGTGATTGTAACTCTTTGCAAATTGGATTATATATGTTTCATTCAAAGAGGTTTACAGCTAATTACTTTCGGTTGGTCTGGATTATTTTGGGCTAAAAAGATTAATACATAGAGGAAATTGTGGGAAATACCCACTTAGGATAGGACAATTGGGCTAAAAAGATTAATACATAGAGGAAATTGTGGGAAATACCCACTTAGGATAGGACAAAGAATTTTCTGACATTTGAGATAAACAACTAAAGTTTTCTAACCATTTTTGTGGTTCTTTTACCCAAATACCATTATATTTTAAATGCAAAAGTAAGTGGGGGTGGGGTTCTATCTCTTTATTTTTTCTCTCTCTACTCCCTTTTTGGATTTTATAAAAAATCTGATTTTTTGGTAAATTTTTTCGAAAGCCTTCAACAGTTTTCATTTTTTAATCCAATTTTCATATTGTTAAACAATTTTTGAGACTTTTAAATAAATTTCCATATTTTAAATAATGGCAAATGTTTAAAAAAGGTGTATTTTTTAATTTTCATATTTAAAATAAATTATAATATTTAGATTTTAAAATAATTATAAATTATATATTTTTTCGATTCTTTTTCTATTTTTAAAATAAATTATAGATTTTAATATTTAGATTTTAAAATGATTTTGTGGATTTTTGACATTTTTTAATAAATTGCAAATATTTTTAAATTTTATTGAAACAATTTTCAAAATTAATAGACAATTTTTTAGAATATGTACATATACATAAAAAAGGCACAATATATTTCGTGCCTCGATTAAAATTAGGCACGATATATTTTCGTGCCTCGATTGAAATTAGGCACGATATATTTCGTGCCTCGATTAAAATTAGGCACGATATATATTTCGTGCCTCGATTAAAATTAAAGCACGATATATATTTCGTGCCTCGATTAAAATTAGTGACGATATATTTCGTGCCTCAGTTAAAATTAGGCACGATATATCGTGCCTTTTTTTATGTATATGTACATGGGGGTTGGCACGATATGGGCATACGATTTTATACATAAGTGTGTGTGTATTTGGGAGGAAGTGTACACGATTTTCAAGGAATGCATTAATTGCATCAATTTCAAAATTCAAAATCTTCAAATTAAAAGGAGGGGTATTTTTGTCAAATTGGGTAGAAAAGAGTTTTCTTATGTCTATGGGTAGAAAAGAGTTTTCTTATGTCTATGGGTAGAAAAGAATACCCACTATCCATAATGGGTAATTAAAAAATTCCCCCTTAATACATATGGTATTTGGAGAAGGAAAGTTGCAATTTGGATTGGTTGGATTATACTTTGGACTAATCTTTTGATTGATTGGACTATACTTTGGACTAATATTTGGACTGATTGGACTAAAGTTTGGACTAATAAGATAGATTCCCTGTGCTTATTTGGAATATAAATTGCAATGTCCTTATACTAAAAGCTTGAACATTTTTAATAAATTTGTTCTTAACGGTTTTGTTTCGATTGATTTATCGAAGTGCTAAACTTCTTATTTTATTTATTTTAGAAATGACATCTGAATCAAACAGTGGTGAATCTAACCCCGTTGTGCCAACACCAGTTTTTGTAGTATACAGTGGTGGGTCTAACCCTGTTGTACAGACACCGACTTTTTAGCCTACCCCACACTTAATGTGTCGGTTAATCATAGTGAAAAATCGAAAAAGTTTAACAGATTGAATTTTAAACGGTGGCAATAGAAAATGTTTTTCTACTTAACCACCTTAAACTTGCACTTGCTCTTCTTGATCAAGATCCTCCACAACTTAGTGAGGATGAAACTGATGATCAAGTCGTTCATGTAGTGGATGCTTGGAATCATGCCGACTTCCTTTGCAGGAATTATGTCATGAATGGATTAGCAGATCCGTTGTACAATGTGTATAGTTTTAAACGAACTGCTAAAGAATTGTGGGTGTCTCTTGACCACAAATATAAGTCTGAGGATGCAGGGGCTAAAAAGTTTATTATTGACCATTTCCTGGACTTTAAAATGGTTGATTCCAAAACTGTGATAAGTCAAGTGCAAGAACTTCAGGTAATCTTACATGAAATTCATGCCGAGGGAATGATAATTAGTGAAACTTTCCAAGTGGCGACAATAATTGAAAAACTGCCACCAGCTTGGAAAGATTGCAAGAACTATCTAAAGCATAAAACAAAGGAAATGAACGTTGAAGGACTTGTTGTTAGGCTTCAGATGGAGGAAGATAACATAAGTTCTGAAAGAAAGTTGTTCAATCAAATGTTGTGGAGCATTACCAAAGCTCCAAAGGCAAAAAGATATTCGGAAGAAATGGTAAATGGTTCAATAATATGGGACCAAAAAGAGGCGTTCTCATGAAGAAATTTGAAGGAAATTGCTTTAATTGTGGCGGCAAGAGTCACAAGGCTTGATCAAAGAAGCGAAAGAAGAACATAGAGCTAACATAGTTGAAAATCTTTCTCAAGAAGTGTCAGATATGAATCTGGCTGCAGTGATCTCTGAGGTGAACTTGATAGGTTCAAATCCAAAACAGTGGTGGATTGACTCTGGTACTACTAGGCACATTTATTCTTCAAAGAAATGTTTAGTTACTTTGAGGCAACTGAAGATGGTGAGAAATTGTACATGGGGAATTCAGCTACCTCCGAGGTCAAAGGTAAAGAAAAAGTGGTCTTGAAGATGACGTCCAGAAAGGAACTAACTCTTAATAATGTGTTATTTGTGCCAGACATTCGCAAGAATTTGGTGTCTGGATCGCTTTTAGATAAGCATGTTTTCACGTTGTTTTTGAGTCAGGTGTTGTAACTTTGTTGAAAAATAGAGGGTTTGTTGGTAAAGGTAATGCAACTGATGGGTTGTTTAAGCTCAATGTAATGGTTGTTAAACCAAAAGTGACTGAAATGAATAATTTTTCTGTTTACTTGCTTAAGTCTTTCAATTTATGGCATGATAGACTAGGACATGTTAATTATGATACTCTATGTAGATTAATTAACTTGAATTGTATACCAATATTCGACATTGATTTCAAGCACAAGTGTGAAACTTATGTTGAAGCAAAGTCAACAAGGACATCATTTAATTATATTGAAAGAAATAATGAACCACTTGATTTAATTCAGACTAATGTGTGTAATTTGAAATCGATCCAAACATGTGGTGGCAATAAGTACTTCATTACTTTTATTGATGATAGCACAAAGTTTTGCTATGTGTATCTTCTTAAAAGTAAAGATGAAACTATAGAGAAATTTGTTCTTTATAAAAACTAATAAGGTGAACGTGCGTTGCACGTGAACCAAATAGTTTTATTAATTTAACTCAAATTAAATCTATCAATTGGCATCAATTTTTATTATATTTTTTGTATTTATAATAAATGTCATTCATGTATTTTGATCCTAAAACAAAGTTTGCAAAAACTAAATTTAATCTTATTTGTCGGTGAAATATGGTTAAGATATTTTGGACTAAAAACATGATACTTAAATGATATTATCACTCAACAAAGTACAATGGATATTAAAAAACTGATGAGTAATCTACATAAAAATTTAAAAATATATATTCAAGACGAGTTTTAAATTAATGCATCTTGTTTATTTTTTGAGTGTCTACTTCTTCTTCATACTTAGCTTTGAGATTTGTTTTGCAATGTTTTTTTAATACACTTTTAGCCCAGGCATGATTGGTTGACGTATGGATGTATTTCTCTTTTACTTCATTTTCTAATGTGTGTGAACTTTTAAATCGGTTTGACTACAAGATTCGGTTTTTCATTCATCACATGTGCCGCTTTTGTTAAGAACGATGAGAAACTAAAATTCTATTTTATGTTTAGAAGCTTAGCTCCAATTTTTGTTAAGAATGATGGGAATCAAATCCCACACCTCTAGCTGGGATGGAAGTATTTACCACTCGACTATATTCCAATTTTTCTCATGTTCTCTATGATTAAATTAATTATTTATATAACATAAATGAAGATAAAATAGACTAATCAATTGTAATTGAAAATAGTCAATAAATTAATTCAATTTGAAAGAATAATCACATTTATATATAAAATAAACGACATAACCACATCATAGAAATCAAAATTATTGAGTTTCTAACAATATTTATGCTCTATTCTATTATCATTAAGAGCATGCACGACATCATAAATTTATTATTTCCATATAATATTTTTATTATTGAGTGTGCTGATGTGACTAATTGTTATTCTAATTAATTTCTGTATCAAAAATTAGTTATGTAATATAGTAATGATAAATTTAATAGCAGTAAAAATTATTAATTAGTATATTGAAATAAATTATATGAAGAACCTCAATTACGTCTTTTATGTTGTTTTCTTTCAAAAAATCACTTTATATTCTAAAAATTCATCCAATGGAGCATATTCAAAGTATAACCCATCATTTAGAGCTTTACAACGAAATTATAGAATATAGAATATAATAATATAGAAGTGTGTCAAATAACCGTAAAATATTGGTTAAGCTATAGTATTTTTATAAATATGGCATAACAAAAAACCTCCTCACTTTTTAGTTGTTATGTTCTATGCATGTGACATTTTCGAGCAAAATACAGGTCTCAATTTATTATGTTTTTTTTGTTGTTGTAAAATCAGAAAAAACATCATATATAAATTGATAAGCTATCTTTTTATTGTCTTAAGCATAAATAATCATTTTATTCATTTATCTTTGTCGGTGAGCATCTTTCAATGTAGCATAAAATTTACAATACAATTTACAAAAGTATAATGCATGTATTTGAATGCTTAAAATGTTAAAAATAAATATCTTCATAAATTTAAATATTCGACCTAATATTAAATCAGTTTTACAAGATGATGAATTTGATGTTGAAGAATATCAATATATACATTTGAGCATTTGATTAAAGGATTATTATTATCCATATATAGAATTTTACATATGAATGTTTACAATTTTACTTTTGAACTCTAAAGAAGGGAATAAATATAACTTTTCAAATCTTTCTCAAATTATTATTCTTTTTTGTCTCTTGATATTCCATCACAACTTTTTTATTTATTAATTGTATGTATGTATATTGTTATTCATAGATAGAATTTTATTTAACAAAATAAAATATAATATAAAAAAAGAAAAAAGGTTAAAAGTAAAAAGGATTAAAAAATGGTATGTCCGTCATAGTAAAATTTAGAAGAAAAACATGAAAAATGCTATTTAGATCTTTGTTAATTTAACATTTACAAAAAAATATGGTTGCACTTGAAAAATAATCAGTTTAAAAATTAAATTGTTAAAGAGAGGGACATGTTTTAAAATGCATAACTATGAAAATAATGTCTGACCAAAATTTATATTATTACTTTAATAATACATATATATGTACACTACAAAATGTGAGATCAAAATCATAATTATTTTTTATATATATAAAAATTAAAGTATAGTGCTTATAATATCTTCAAAGAGACTCAAGATTTAAAGGTGACTAAAATCAATTGCTTTTGTTAATGAAATTAATATTTAAATTATAATGAACAATTTATTTTCAAAATCATGTTTATTTTTGAAATAAGAAGAAATAAATTACTTTGATCCATAAATAAACTTTTTGATAATTTTTTTCACTCAAATGTAATGTTGTGGTCGACGCCTAAAATTCAAATATCAAGTTTTATACTTATTGTGCATAAGTTAATACAATATTTTTTAGGTAAAAGATTAGCATATCAACATGTAGGTTATAAAATATGTACTTATGATATAAATGTCAAATTATTATTTTTATAGTTTTTCTTAGCATATATATATATATATATATATATATATATATTTCTTTAAATTTTCAGGTTTTGATTCTTGTTTCCATATTATATTACATTATTTTTTGTTAAGTTAGATTATTTCACTACATAAATAATATAATATATATCTTTTTATCTAAAATTATATAATTTATTAATGGTGTATGTAAGTTTTAAGCAAAGTTAAGTATTGTCATACATGTTAAAATGTACATATGTAAGTGATTTCTCTTCAATATTTCTTCTACCATTCTTACAATAGTATATATATACATATATACTATTTTAGCTGTATTTTATTTAAATCTATTATATTAGTTTTTATTTTTTTAAAATCAAAGTCTATTTATTGATGCAGCTTTTTTCAACCAATACACCTCTATATATGTAATAAATAAAAAAACTACCATATAATAGAAAGACTAAATAGGAACAATAATTTCAATCTAAATTAAAATTCCTGATATGTAAAATAGAATAAGATTATTAAAAGTCATATTGACTTCTTATTTATAATTTAAAAATAAAATATTTTTTTACAATAAAATAACTTATTTTCCATTTTTTTTTATCCAAACTTGTTAGATCTTTCATCCTATTAAATAAAAATTTATTATGCCAAGAAAAAATAAATTAAAATTAAAAAATATATTTTCCCGCTCTCTATACCGTCATATTAAAATATAATTTATAATTGCATTTTGTTAAGTTTGAGAATAAATATTTATCCTTTTAAGTATCTTTTATAGTTAATTTCATGTTTTTATTATCATATTTACGGGGCTTATTTAACTAAAATAATATATAATGATATATTATTAAAATTGATAAATGAATCTAAATTATAGGATTTGAAAGTTCAAATGGTGCATCCATAAAAAAATAAATAAGTGCATAAATAAATGTTAAAGAAAAATTAGTTCTCAATTTTCAATTTAGCCTCAAAATTCTTAGTATTAACTATTTTATATCGTTATTGTAATTTTTGCTGTAAAATTATTTTTTTTTTATTTTTTATTTATTTAGTTTTACAATAGAGATATATATGCCAACCCTTAAAAAATTTAAAAAAAAATTTATAAATATATAGTTGTGGATAAAAATTAAATAAATATTACTCATTTCATCCACTTCACTTTGAGATTTAAAATATCATTTCACTAAATTCAAACACATAACTTTTAGTCAAGTTTATTTCATTTTTAAATTCTTGAGTATGTACTTATAATATGTTTTTTTTGCAAATTTAACTTTACATTGTCACAATGATCGAGTTTTTTTTTATCAAAAGAATACATGAATAAAATAAACTAATAATTGAATCTAAATCATGTTGAACAATATATCCATTATTACGGGAAAAACATACATAAAGATTAATGAATAGATCTTGGAAACAAAATAAAATTTATTCAAAATTTTAGTAAAAATTTATATTTAACTTATATATCTTAAAAACTAATTATTTTTTATGGGAAAAGCATAAAATTTCTCGAAATTTTCAATAGTCGCGAATTTTCATCTTCCCATGCCTAAAAAATGTATCATTTACTCCAACAAAAAATAATTTTATCTCACAATTTAGAGTGTGTGATAGATGATAAATTTATTATAGTATGGATATTCTCAATCAATAGTGAAGTTTAAAAAATGTATTTTGTCGTGCAATTTATTTTGAATAAAATAATATTAATATTTTTTATTTATTTTTTCTCTTCATTTTGCTGTAAATTCATACTCTTTTTTCTTTTTTGATGTATTTAATTATTTAGAAAATTAAAGAAAGACATTATAAATGTGTATTTTACATAGCACTCAACTTTAAATGGCTAAAATTCTCTCATATGAAGCCTTTTATATATGCTTATGACTTATGGTTGGAAAACTCTCGATATCTAGTATAATATAAAATAAATATTATCTGAATATTTAAATTATTTTAAGAATTAAAATTGAAATAAATCATATAAGAAGGGTTTGAAATATAAAGAGACGCTTGTCAATATTATTAAACAAATAAAATCAAAATCAATATGAAAAACTACTTAATTATCCTTAAAGCTAACTTTACCATGAGGACATTTTTGGCAAATCAAAATTTTCAAGAAACCTAAAAACCTATTCACACTTTTATAATAGGTATAGATGAAGTTGAGAATCAACTCAACAAGAAAATTAAGATGTTAGGAAGTGATCGTGGAGGTGAATATGAATCACCATTTGCTGAATTATGTGCCGAACATGGAATTAGACATGAAACAACAACACCTTATTCACCTCAACAAAATGGCATTGCAGAACAGAAAAAATCGAACACTTAAAGAAACGATGAACGCCATGTTATTAAGTTCTGGTTTACCTCAGAACATGTGGGGGGAAGCCGTTTTAATGACTAATTATCTTTTAAATAAATTACCCCTAAAAGAAGATAAAAGCCCATATGAATTGTGGAAAGGAAGAAAGCCTTCTTTAAATATTTACTAGTGTGGGGGTATCTTGCTAAAGTGATTGTACCTATACCAAAGAAGGTGAAAACAGGTCCGAAGACTGTTCATTGAATATTCATTGGATATGTACATAACAATAGTGCTTATCGGTTTCTTGTGCATGAATCTAAGATTAAAGATATACACAAGAACACGATAATTGAATCGAGAAATGCATCGTTCTTTGAAAATATATTTTCGTACAGATCAAAAAAAGAAGCAAGCTCTTCTAAACGGATGCATGATTCAATAGAACACGAGCAAGATAATAAAGAAGTAGAGGTGGAAATTTGACACAACAAACGAGCTAAGATAGAAAAATAATTTGGTCCAAATTTTCTAACCTACATGCTGGAAAGTGAATTTCAAAGCTAAAGAAGCTATAAATTCTTCTGATGGACCATTATGGAAAGAGGCCATAAAAAGTGAAATTAATTCCATCTTGCAAAACCCATACATGGGAACTAGTGGATCTTCCTGAAGGAAGTAAACCACTGGGATATAAATGGATTTTCAAGAAGAAAATGATGGCAAATGGAACAATTGATAAGTGCAATGCTAGACTTGTAATTAAAGGTTACAAACAGCGAGAGGGCCTTGATTACTTTGATACATATTCTCCAGTTACGAGAATAACCTCCATCAGATTGGTACTTTCAATTGCCGTTTTGCGAAATCTTGAAGTACACCAAATGGTCGTAAAAAATACTTTTCTGAATGGAGATTTTGAAGAAGAGATTTATATGGAACAACCTGAAGGATTTTCTGCACCAGGGCAAGAAAACAAAGTGTGTAGATTGGTAAAGTCATTATATGTCTGTGAAGCCCCGATTTTTCCGAAGCTATTAATTGATCCTTATTGTCGTTTATACTTTTGATCGACTATTTTACCGCGTCATTTTGACGGGTAATTATTAATAATATATACATTTTGTATTTTATTTCATTTTATTTAATTACTTGTGATCATGATCATCATTAATTCTATTCCTCATTTATGATCACTTGATTGATCATTATTACTATTTTTGTATTTATTAGTCACCTTAGAATTTTAAGAGACTATTTATTTTAGAGACTTTTACCTTATAGAGTTAAGATTTTGATTTAGATTAAGTGATCATGAGACTTACAAGTGATCAAGAAAATCACTAAATATTTTGGAGATTGATATATTTCATCTATTATCATCAAATTTGGGACAAAAAAAATGGAATTACCAAATTGCCCTTGAAGTGGACGACCAAATGGATATTTTTGAGATAAAATATCATCCAACTCTTGTACACCTACACCATATATTAGTCATCTTGTGTATAATTATATCATTAATTCAAATATTATACACATCATCTTATACACCAATTCTTTATTACTATTTTTCCCAACTTATTCTATTCTTCCCAACATTCTTCTTATTCCTCTCAACATTACAATTTGACCCATACTTTGACTTGCATTTTGTCTCCATGCAAGAGACAAATTACAAGGCACAATTTGAACAAAATTTTCTCTCCCTCTCTCACTATGTTGGACGGCCATATGGCCTAATTACACAAAAATTTCATCTCAAATTTCACCAACACATTTGATCTTCCAAATCAATTCTCCTCCTTCTCTCTAAAAACTCTCAACTTCTCTCTATTCTTCCTTTCATTTTCTTCTTCTATACTTAGAAAAAATTTCAACATTTTCCTCCTATTCTTCACTAAAAATCGAACCATCATCATACAAGGTAAGAAATTTTATCTTCAATCCATTTTTGGATATCACATTGTTCATCTCTTCCACCTTCTTAACTTAAGTTTGAATTTGGTTTGGAGGTACATTTAGAAGACCTTGAAGAATAGAGCTTGAGAACATTTTGAAGAAGGACCTCAAGCTTGAAGAAGAAAATAGTAGAGAGAAATTAGACTACAAGGTAAGAATTGAGTACTAGACCCTTCTTTCTTACTCTTCCTATTTTTTTCAAATTTTAACACCCCTTTTTCATTTTTGAGAAATAGGGGCTGACCTTAGGAGATTTTGGAGTTGAGCCAAAATTTCCAATTTTTGAGCTTCAACTAGTCTCCAAACATCTACTACACAAGGTAAAGTGTAGTCCTTTTCATTTCCTTATTTCCTTCTTTTTCTCCTTAATTTTTCTCTCATTTTTCTAACTTCAAATTTTTGATATTTCTTGACTTAGGGGCTGACCTAAGAAGCCTCATCCAAAAATTGTGAAATTATCCTTTTATTTCACAATTTCCAAATTTAAGGTGGGTGGAAAAATATTTTCCAACTTTTAGGTGTTTTGATTAAATGCATGTAGAAAATTTGATCATGAGCCTTGAGATATATATAATATATGTATTGCATATCAATTTTATGTATCAAGTCATGAAAATTCTCAAGAGTTGCTCAAAATTACTATTTATTGAATTTTAGGTGCATGCATGTACACTTTAATGTTTTAATTGATGAATTCTTGTATGTATTGGACATGCATGTGTATGATCTTTAAAATCTATGTTTTGGATGACTTATAACCTGGAAAAGTCGAGAATAATTGATTAAATTTTAATTTTGGACTTAAAAATGCAAAAATGGAAAGTTGGTGGACTAAATTGCAAGAAAATGAAAGTTAAAGGACCCCTCTGCAAATTTCGAAATTTGGGACTGTACTCAGGTTCAAAAATGACTTTTGAACATTTTAATAAAGTTTTAAGAGTTTTAAGATAAATAAAATCGACCTTTAAAAGCCCAAGGACTAGATTGTAAAATTTTGAAAGTTTAAGGGCTACTTTGCAATTTTTAAAACTGTACCAGACCTTAACTTTAAAATTTGAAATTTTTACTCTTAAGGTACTGGGAATTACATATTTTAAAAGTATTCCAAAAATCCAAGTGGTTAAGGCTTGGAAAGTAATTTTTCTAAAATTGAGGGACTAATGTGTAAAATACTAAACTTGAGGACCCAAATGAAATTTCCAGGACTTATGCAGTCCATGCACCTGGAAATACTAACTTAACTATAACTTAATTATATTTTGGACCCAAGGTTCAAATTTCATGACAATTGGACCCCTAAAAGTCTTAAAGGCAATTATTTCAAAATGGGACAAAAATGATATTTTCAAAAGTTAAAGGACCTACACATATTGCTTTTAAAAACTGCTTTTGTCCCAATATCCTACTAACCTTAGTGACATTTTTCAACTGGAATCACATTAAAAGCCCTTCCGGTTTGTGAGTTCCGAATTTTTAAAACTTAAGGTCCGAATTGGCAATTTTTACAAATTTGGGGCCAATGTGAGATTTTTATAAACAATCGACCTCAAAACTTTAAAAACCTGAATCTCTGGACAATTTGGAGAATTTATGAACTGACCTCATAATTGTTCAAGGTCGGGATATTTAATTATTCAATTTTTAACCCCAAAAGTGTTAGTTTTACAAAACGGGGCTAAATTACAAATTTTCTTTTATAAAGGACCTAACTCAAATTATTTTCTCTTTTATTAAAATAGCCCTGGACTCTCTGACTTGGAGATTTAATTAAAGTATTTTACTTTCCCAAAAACCCTTGACTTATCGGATCAATTTGACCGATTAATACCCGATCGCGAGCGACTTCCCTCGCCTTGCGATTTTGAATCTATAACGGACTTATGTTCCACCTAATCTTTCAAGATATCGAAGATTGCTTATCCTTCCGATGATCATCTTCATCCAAATACTCCACCAACGCCATAATTGCCACTCGCGTTTTTCAATAATTTTCCTAAATTGCTTCCCTAAATCAATAACACTCGACTGCCTGGTTGACTGCCTGTAATTGTAATTACTTTCCTGCATGAGTCAACTTGGTGTGTCGAGCTCACAGTCGGAATGGATATGTCGGGGATGGAACCGGCAGCTCGGCCGCTATTCCACTCTTCCGGCCCCATCGTCCTAATCCCGCAACTGAGGGACAGAGTTTGTCCAAGGGAAGCGGGTCGTAGTACTGAGGTATAATCATGATTATGACGGATCCGAGCCTTGCAAGCTCCATTGTGGATTTTGTCTTTGCCTACGGAGCGATAAGGTGCCGGTCTTGACCCATACTGACTGGGGAGTTACAAGAAAGAACGAAGGAATCGCTGTCTGATCCACACGATTCCGGAATTATCGGACCCATTTTGGTTGGCGTTACATTTCCGTACGCAACCATTATTTGCCTTGCATGGGATTGGCGTTACACTTCCGTACGCAATCCAACCTGTCTTGACTGAATCACATAGTGCCTGTGTGACCATGAACTGTTTACTTGAACTGTATAAGTATATTATTGTATTATTTTATCACGACGCGTGCGAACTGTGTGTGAATTCATGCATCATACTCACGCGTTTTCATATAATTGTTTTCTCACATTAACTATATTGCGCCACACTCGCACACGATCACCCCATCCACTGAGATTTTTGTCTCATCCCCACCTGTTTTCAAACCTTAGATGAGGATTTCGTTGGAGATGCTGAACCGGCTCTGGATTGAGACCTTGTACTACGCTTGTTGGATTTACTACTTCTTGTTGTTGATTGGACTATTTTCTTATGTTGTTGTCGGACTTTTGTATTTCGTTCCATTCCAGTTTGTAATTGAAGGGTGTAGGACCCTTTGACTTTAAGTTGTTATATTTTGTTGATTTTTGGGTTGTAATTTGGATGATGGATTGTAGACTTTAAGTTGTAATTTGTATCTGTTATTTAATTCCGCTGCTATTTAGACTCTGTCTCATTGGGTTCTCATTGATATTTGTTTGGACTGTTTGGTTATGGTATTTAAGTTGTGGATCGTCGTCGCGTCCCGTTTGGGGCGTGACAATGGCTTGAAAGAAGCACAAAACAATGGCATGAGAAATTTGATAATGCCATGAAAGAACATAGATTTAAAATAAATGGATGTGATAAATGCGTCTATGTTAAAGAGACTAAAAATGACTATGTCATTTTATGTTTTTATGTATATGACATGATTATCATTGGAAGTAATGATAAGATAATTAAATCTACAAAAGGTATATTGAACTCGAAGTTTGAAATGAAAGATATGAGTTTAGTTGATGTGATCCTCGAAATAAAGATACCTAGAATTTCAAATGGACTTGTACTTGATCAGTCACATTATGTGGATAAGATTCTAGAGAAATTTAGTAAGGATGACACGTCATTAGCTAGAACTTCGATAGACACAAGCAAACATTTATCGAAGAATAGAGGTGAGGTTGTGTCTCAAGTTGAATACTCACGGGTCATAGGAAGTTTAATGTACTTAATGAGTTGTACAAGACCAGACATTACTTATGCAATGAGTAAATTGAACAGATACACGAGTAATCCAGGACATGACCACTGGAAATGTATAGTGAGGTTACTAAGGTATTTAAGATATACTCGTGATTTTGGACTACACTATACAAGATATTCTGTAGTTATTGAAGGATACAATGATGCTAATTGGATATCTGATATTAAAGACTCTAAGTCTACAAGTGGATTTGTTTTCACTTTAGGAGGTGCAACAATATCATGGAAATATTATAAATGCAGACAATTATAGCAAGGTCCACAATGGAGATGAGTTTATTGCTCTGCTAGACAAGTGTGGCGAAGAAGCCGAATGGCTTCAGAACTTCTTAGAAGATATTCCAGGATGGCCAAAACATGTGCCAACAATCTGTATATATTGTGATAGTCAATCTGCGATTGGCAGTGCACAGAGTAATATGTACAATGGTAAGACTATATATATATACGTCATAGACACAATACCATTAGACAACTACTCTCAACTGGTGTTATCTCTATTGACTACGTGAATTCAAATGATAATTTAGCAGACTCATTAACCAAAGGGTTGAATCGAGAGTTAGTTGTGAAATCATTAAGAGGAATGAGAGTTAAACGTCTAGAAAAATGAGTTGATACAATGGAAACCCAACCTAGTTGACCGGAGATCCCAGGATCTAGGTTCAAAGGGACAACTTAGTTGTAAAAAGACTCTATGATCATTGTGGGAGAGTTATCCCTTGTCCATTCCTTAACAGTGATGCCCATGGAGAATATGATAAGCAATTGGCTTTTAATGATTCTTGTGCATCGGTAAGTCGAGCAGGCTAGTACGGGCTACTCATAAATGAGAATCACCTATGTGAGAGAGAAGTAGGGCGCCGATGAGAATTGCGTGAGGCTCAATTCTTAGAACCTCTTGCGAGAACTGCACGCATGTTCAAGGCCATGAATGAGCATAACTATGAGAACTGAAGTATGTTAGGAAGAATCTTGTGTGAGGTATATCATCGTTTACACAAAAGGTAGAACAGTTCAAGAACACCGCGTCTACTGATCAACTAGTAAAGTAAATATGCTTTTACAAGGGAAGGTTCAAAGGGTAAGACCTACCTATCCTATGTAGGGTTCAACCGTTGGAATTTATCACCAAATTTTTGTATTTTCATAATTTTCTTCATGCGGGGGACTGCTAGAAATTTTTGAAGAAAATTGTTATTTTTAATTTTGACCCTTGTAATAGTAAAGGGAAAATTTTAATAGTAAATGACAATTTTTATTTTTTTTATTTTTTGACCTTTTAAATAGTAAGGGCAAATTTATTTTGACCTTCAATAGTAAAGGACAATTATATATTTAATTGTGATGAAAGGTTGTATTTATGCCTATTGAGTTGTTTTTCACATTTGTAAAACACACAAAAACTTACAAAATTTCTATATATCTCCTAAAACTCTTGCAATTTAATTTTTGGTGATAGTTTTCAGGCATAATTTTTGTTTGCCAGAATAGGTAATCCGTTTTTTTCGTCTTATCCTGGGAAACAAACGTCCAAAATAGGGAACAAATATATTTTAAGGATAGTGTGTCGAACACACGATCCGCGCTATTTTTATTTTCTTTCTTTGCAAATTTTACCGATTCGGATATTTTTGATTCATATAAATTGTACTAGAAAAAATACTATTATTTTCCTACAAAGAATTACTAGCTCAGAGAAAAAGTTAGACGACTATTCAAAAAATTTAACTTGGAGTGATCCGCAGATTGACATAAAAACCATCAAATGAAAACAATGAGGGTAGCCTATAGCCCATTAAGCTAATCCTATGAGCTATCTCATTTGACTACTGAAAGTCTGAAAGAGGTGGCAACAACTTCCACGACTAAGAAAATTGAGGGAAACAATGTAATTAGAAAAGAATACCCTCGTATATTTAACTTCTTGAATGCCTTCAAACACTTATGTTGGATTATGACGAAAACAAATGAGATAAAGGATTAAGCGAGTATATGTAAAGTGCATATAAGTTCAGAGTTTGTTAAGCACATGGAACCACTTTATGGAAAACTAGAGATGATATTCAGCAAAATTTAAATTTTAAGAAAAAAACATATTATAATATTTTTTAAGAAAACATCATAGTCGATAATATTTTAAAATTTAGTAAATTATTAATTTTTGATATAAGTGAAATCACAGAATTATATAAATATTCTTTAAATATTATCTTATTAATTTATGGAACTTAATAATTTAAATTATTATTTCAAATCAAAGTCATAAAAAAATTGTTATATAGAGGTTTTTAAGTTTTGAGGCTTTAATATATTATTCCCAATTTTAGTTTGAGTTAATTCTAAAAATACCCAACATTCCTAGAGAAAATACACTAAATACACTCCCCGTTCTTTTGAACATTTTTACGCTCTTGCATTGTTTTGGACATTTTTTTGTTTTTTCGATTTTTTTGGTTCCTGGATTGTTTTCTATGTTATTTATATTGTTTCGTACTTGTTTGTATGTTGTTTATTTTGTTTCTTAATTGTTTTTGTGTTGTTTTGATGCAACTTTTACCTATTTTTTACGTTTTTTTTGTTCATATATTGTTTTATATATTGTCTTTGTTGTTTCTTGGTTGTTTCTTGGTTGTTTCTATACTCTTTTTAATGTTGTTCGGATATTTCTTTATTGTTTTCATGTTGTATTCGATGTTTCAATGCAATTTTTTTTTAACTATTTTTAAGCTTTTATGTTTATGTGTTATTTTTTATATTGTTTTGGGGTTATTTCTATATAAATTTTAATGTTAATATATTGTTTCTTAGTTGTTTCTATGTGTTTTTGACATTTTCAATGCATTGTTTTAAAAATTAAATTGTGTTTTTCTATATTATTTTCAATGTGTTTTGTTTTAATATGTGTTGTTTTATGTGTATAGTTTTTATTGTTTATAAGATTTTGAGTATAAAATTGATTATTTAATGGAGGGCAAAAATTGTCTTTTCACTTAAACTTTACTAGATGAAACATGTTCAAAACAACATTGAAACAACAATGTAAAAAATCTGGTAAAATTGGCGGGAATGTAAAATATCCAGAAACAACGGCGAGAGTGTACAAATATCAACAAAAAGGACTGAGAACGTAAATGTGTCCATTTTTTCAGGAATGTTGGGTATTATTGTCCTTATCCCTTTTAGTTTTATTTCCAAATTCAATCAACTTTGTGTTCAGTGATAGAAGCTTGTGCAATCAAGTGATTGATATAAGTGTGATCCAATATAAATACGTGTGTTTTCTCCTCTATTATCCTCCACTGTAATAAAAACTAATAAAACTAAAAGTTCAACTTTTGCATATTAGTGTTATAATAATAATTGGGCTAAGTTTGTAACATTAATACGCAATATTTCTTGGGCTTTTGACACAATTGCACAACTTTTTGGAGACAATGACAACTTTTTATGATTTTCGGTATTTTTTCGACAAATTTACGCTCCCGCCAAAATTTTTGGACTTTTTACGTTGTTATTTTAAGATTGTTTCGAACATGTTTCAAACATCTTTCTTCCAATAAAATCTCGGTGAAAAATAAATTTTGCCCCGCTAAATATCTAATTTATACTCGATATCTTTCAAAAAATCAAGAAATATACATATAAAACAACACATATTAAAACCAAACAAATTAAAAATATTATAGAAACAACATGAATAAAAAACACAATTTATTTTTGATCAAATGCATGAAAACATAAAAATACGAAATAACCAAGAAACTATATAGAAACAAACTAAAAACAATATGAAAACACCATATGAGCAAAAATAGTTAAAAATCGATAAAAAAACTGTATTTAAGCATTGAAAACTACGTGAAAACAACAAAGAAACATCAGAACACCATTAAAAACAGTATAGAAACAACCCATAAAGAGAGTAAAAAATATTAAAAATACCACATAAATAAAAATAAATTAAAAATAGGTTAACACTGTATTTACACATTGAACAGTACATGGAAACAATAACAAAAAATGACTAGAACAATATTAAAATATTATAGAACAACACAGAAACAATAAAAATAATGTACAAAACAATACATAAACAAAAAATTGTTAGTCCAAGTGGCTACGATAATCTAGAGGGGGTGAATAGATTATACCGATTTTTTGAATTACGCCTTTTTTTCGAATGTGAAGATGAAATCAAGAATGTAAATGTGGGAAAATAAACAACACACGATAATTTAAAGAGTTTCACCCCACCTAGAGACTACGTGCTCTACCACCCAATATATCTCGGATGAGTTTCGAAAAAGAAAAAGAATTTTATTAATAATTACAAAAATTATTACACCTTCACCTTGAAGAGTACAACACTCTTCTTACAACACCACCAAGAAGATTACCACAATCTTCCTTCACCTATGAAGAGTACCACACTCTTCAACACCTAAGATCACCCAAGTGTGCTCTTACCACAAGAATACTAACAAGGATGTCTTGTTTTGGATGGTTGAGAAATTCAAGATTACAACTCGATAATGAAGTACAACTTTGAAGTGCAATTTTAATCAAGAATGAAAGCCTAGTACTCAAGATGTGCAAGTGAAAGACTTAGGCTAGAAATACAACAAGAGTATGAAAATGAAGAACAAAGTTTGCTTGTGTTGTATTACTTGTGTTGTTGTGTTGTATCTTTGTAACGCCCCGCTTTTTATATACGAAAGTGTTTTCTTTTGAAAAGCAGAAAATAAAAATAACTTGGGACGCCACAACTAAAAATGGGAGTTTTCAAAAAATATAAATAATACTTTTGAAAAATTAGTATCTTTGAAAAAGAACATAAAATTAATATTTTAACGGAAAATTTAATGCGAAAGCGATTTAAACAACTAAAAGAAAAATAGCCATTCATTATAATAAGTCGTCAAAATTTAACCATAGTAAAACATATTCCAAAGCTACAAAAACTAAATAGCAGGATAATAGTAGTTTAACAAAGCATTAAAATCGAATATTCAAGTAGACACTAAAATATTCATTCAGAATAGAAGACTTAGTTTATTTGTTTTAAATGGATATTAAGCCAGTCATTCCTCATCGCCTTCGCTGCGCCAAACTCCATCTGAAAAATCATTATTAATAGTGGGGTGAGTAAAAACACTTACTCAGTGGGAAATCACATTTGTTCAAGCTAAATAAAATTCATGTATCACATTAAAGAAAAACTTGCAACATATATTATAACATCATAGCATCATAGAATCATGTCATCACAGAGTTCCTAGAGCACAAAGCTCATGTAACTTGAATCTTGGAGTTTCTAGAGCAAAAACTCATGTAACTTGAATCTTGGAGTTCCTAGAGCAAAAGCTCATGTAACTTGAATCTTAGATCATAGAATCCATTGAGCAAAACTCGTAGGATATAGCATGTGCACTTTAAACATTAATATAAACATTCATAATATTTAACAAGAACAAATAGTAAAAATTCCCCACCCTGAAAAAGATCCGATGCAAATTATGTGTTGGTACGCTTGAACTCCTAGATCTCCTCTCTATTCTTGTCTTCTATTACAATAATAAAATAGTTTGTCTTAAAATTCTTAAACCTTAGAACCTTAAAATTAATAATATTATTATCTTGATAAAGTAGATCATGTAAAAAAAATAATATTAATATGAATATTATATATTATATTAAAATAATATAAATTATATAGATCTAATAAATTGATTAGAAAATATGTATATCTATTAAATCCTTTAAAACTTGAAGACTCTATGTTTTTGAATTAAAATAAACACACTAATACTAATAAAATTACTAAACTCAAAACATGTCAACTAAATCATACACACACGGCACATTCATATATATCTAATTATCTATATAACATACACACATACCCAGACGACGCGCACACACGACACATATATATATACTCAAAATGACACACGCGCATAAACACAATATATATATATATATATAGAAACACACACACATATATAATATATATGACATACGTACACACAACACACACATATATATGTCATATATATACATTAAACACACATATATATCATACATACATACATACTGACACTTACACACAAGCTAACCTACACACACATCACCCACATGCACTAATGAATAAACAAATAAAAGCTTTAACATAAAAGAAATTAGAAAGAAATTGTTGAGATTCTGTAGGGGATGGGAAAAAATGAAAGAAATTACTAACCTTTGTCCTTAGGTTCAAATTGAGGTTACAAGGGTTTTTATATAGTTAGGGTAATAATATTGTAATTTGTTTTTGTTAAAAAGTTTGTCAATAAAATCTGACTTCTTGTGTTAGAATATTAAATGCTTGGTGTTGGTAGTTGGTTGTTTGTCTATCATAATTAATGGGTTGGCTAATAATATATTAGGTGCTACTAATTAATACACAATAATAATAATAATAATAATAATAATAATATATTAGTGGGTATTACATCCTCCCACACTTAAAAAATTTTCGCCCTCGAAAATTCAAAACCACTAACCTTGATTAAGGAAATTTGGATACTTAGTTATGATCTTGTCCTCTCGTTCCCAAGTTGCCTCATTTTTCCCATGACGACTCCACTGTAACTTAATTAAACTGATATCCTTATTCCTTAATATATGTGTCTTTCGATCTAATACTAAGAATCGGTACTTCTTCGTATGATAAGTCTTTGTTGATTTCCAATTCGGAGTACTTTACTATGTGACTTGGATTATGCACGTATTTTCTCAACATCGAAATGTGGAAGACATCGTGAATGGTGGCAAGTTCTGGTGGTAGAGCTAGCCTATAGGCCAAATCTCCAACTCGAGCTAAAATCTCAAATGGACCAATATATCTTGGTTATAGTTTTCCTCTTCTCCCAAATCTACTTATGTGTTTATTCGGTGCGATCTTTAGAAATACTTTATCTCCCACATTGAACTGTAGATCTTTTCTCCTTTTATCGGCATATGAATTTTTGTCGATCTTGTGCTACCTTGATTCTTTGTTTGATCTTTTGAATAACTTGCACAGTTTGTTCAACAATCTCAGGTCCCAAAATTTGTCTCTTACCAACTTCATTCCAACATATAGGTGACCTGAATTTTCTCCCGTACAATGCCTCGTAGGGAGCCATTCCAATTGTTGCTTGATGACTATTATTATATGCAAATTCTACTAACGACATATATACTTCCCAACTTCCTCCAAGGTCCAAAACACATGCTCTCAACATATCTTCCAAAATTTGAATGGTCCTTTTAGACTGGCCATCTGTTTGAGGGTGGTAGGCAGTGCTAAAATTTAACTTAGTTCCCATGGCTGATTGTAGACTCCTCCAAAATTTTGATGTAAATCTTGTGTCTCTGTCTAATACTATTGAGACCGGAACACCATGTAGCCTCACAACCTCCCTAATGTAAATCTGTGCATATTGATCCATGCTATAAGTCATCTTCACAAGTAGAAAAAGAGCAGACTTTGTTAATCGGTCAACTACAACCCAAATAGCTTGATTCCCTTTTACCGACCGAGGTAATCCTGTCACAAAATCCATTGATATATTTTCCCACTTCCATTCTGGAATCTCAAATGGTTTAAGAAGTCCTGAAGGTCGCTGATGTTCAACCTTAACTTGCTTACATGTTAAACACTTCTGAACGAAGTTTCCTATACTTCTCTTCATACTCCTCCACCAAAAGATTTCTCTCAAATCTCGATACATATTTGTACCTCCTGGGTGAGCATTATATGGAGTACAATGGGCTTCTTCGAGAATTTATTTCCTCAATTCTTCATTCTTTGGCACACATAACCTACCATTGTAAGTTAACGCACCATCAGCTGCAATTGAAAATACCTTAATGCCACCATCAAGGGCATGATTCCTCATTTTGCACAAAAAGACGTCATTGGCTTGTGCTTCTTTTATCCTTTCTCGTAATACTGGTTGTATCACCATAGCTGCTAATATTTCTTCTATTCGTCTAGGTGGTGGCACAACTTCAATTTTTAACTTCGTAAATTCTCTTATTAATTGCGCCTCTTTTGTGAGTAGACTGGTCAATTCCCCTCTTTGTTTTCTGCTCAACGCATCAGCAACTACATTTGCTTTACCAGGGTGATAGTGGATGGTGCAATCATAGTCTTTCACCAATTCTAACCATCTTCTCTGCCTCATATTCAATTCCTTTCGAGTAAAGAAATATTTCAGACTTTTATGATCTGTATAGATCTCACACTTTCCCCCATACAGATAGTGTCGCCAAATCTTCAAGGCATGAACTATTGCGGCTAGTTCTAGGTCATGGGTAGGATAATTCAACTCATGTTGTTTCAGTTGTCTTGAAGCATAGGCAACAACCTTCCCTTTTTGCATCAAGACGCAACCCAATCCTTGCTTCGATGCATCACTATAGATGACGAATCCATCGATATACGGAATGGTCAACACAGGTGCTGATGTTAGTCTCCGTTTTAGTTCTTGGAAACTTTCCTCGCACTTTTCTGACCACTGAAACTTCTCGCCCTTCCTTGTCAATTTGGTCATGGGCATTGCAATCTTTGCAAATCCCTCAATGAACCTTCTATAGTAACCTGCTAAGCCTAGAAAGCTACGAACTTCATTTGCATTTGTAGGTGCTTTCCAATCATTCACAGCTTCAACCTTAGCCGGGTTAACTTATATTCCTTTTGATGTAACAACATATCCCAAAAATACAACTCGATCCAGCCAAAACTCACACTTTTTGAATTTCGCATACAATTTCTCCCTGCGAAGTGTTTCCAGTACGATACTCAAATGCTCTTGGTGTTGTTTCTCATTCCTTGAATAGACCAATATATCATCGATGAACACTATGATGAACTGGTCTAAGTATGAATGGAAAATCCGATTCATGAGATCCATGAACACAACTGGAGCATTGCTTAAACCAAATGGCATCACCACAAATTCATAATGTCCATACCGAGTCCTGAACGCAGTCTTCGGTATGTCATTATCCTTGATATTTAACTGGTGATAACCGGATCGCAAATCAATTTTTGAAAAGACACGTGCTTCTCTTAATTGATCAAATAGGTCTTCTATTCTCGGCAACGGATATTTATTCTTGATTGTGAGTCAATTAAGTTCTCTATAATCGATACACATCCTCATTGATCCATCTTTCTTTTTAACAAATAAGATCGGCGCTCCCTAAGGTGACACACTTGGTCGAATAAATTTCTTATCCAATAACTCTTGTAATTGCACCCTTGTTGGGAAATTTATTTATTAGATTTTGATGAATGCCATGTAAAACTTAGACTAGAAAGTTGGCACCCCATTTTCCTTGTAATTTGTATTGTAATAGATAGGGTTGTACGAGCTGAGTTAAGTCAGCTATGCCTGGATATACAAGAAGTCAACTGAAGACTAAAATGAAGACTCCGCTGTGGAACAACTGAGTATGGCAAGAAGGAGAAGTCAAGAACTCGATCAAGGAGTATCGGTAAGATACAGTTTGTGTGAAGTATCAGTCAAGTCAACTCAAGAAGCCAAGTCAAGTTGAAGTGACAGATGAGTCCTTCAATCATTGGAGTAGACTCAAGTCACATGGGGAAAAGGCAGCTGCAAAAAGGAGTTAACTGAAAAGAATTCGTTGCCTGACGTAAGTCAAGAATATCACCTAAACAAGTAATACTTCCATCTTTGCCATGTCTTAAAGTGCTCGATCCCGAGGAGCGTGCAAAAGGAATAAACCAATGGGAATCATCGCACCTTGTGTCGACTAAAAAGTCAATGCTCATTTAATACGAGAAAATGTCAATATCAAGGACTACAACAAGACAAGCCAACGAACACAAGTGAGTTTTGAAAATTAGCCTATCTCTTCAATGGCGATTTTTGAAAGTTCACTATAAAAGCGCAGAGAATCACTTTGAGAGAAGGTGACTGAACCACGGACATTCAAGCTATTATTCTAATCGTAACTTTGAAAAATATGCTCAAGTTATTCAAGCAAATCCTCAAGCCTAAATTTGAAGGAAATCAATCCAATACCAAGTCATGTGAAGGAAAGACAACTTCAAACTGTTGAAGAGGAAACTTTTAAAGAATCAAAAGGGTCTACATTCCAAGGAGGATTGTAGAAAGGTTCAAGTCGAACCAGTCTCAAGTTATTGGAGGGCTTCGTGATCAAATCCAAGAAGCTTGAGCAAGTGAGCTAAAGTAGCAAAGCGCAGCTCTGAAGAAGAAGGTTTGAGTCGGACGAGAAGCCACCCGTGACCAAGGCATCTCGGTGAGTCCCAAAGGATCAAGTCATCTGTGTGATCAAGACTTGCATCTGGACTGATAACCACTTTGTACTCTGATAAAAAACTACCCCATCTTCGAACCTCTATAAAAAATTATTGTGTCATTTACATTTCAGATTTTTAATTTCTGCATATCATTTTATATCTGCTGATAATTTGCTAATCCAACTGATAATTAACAAAGTGCTAAAATCAAGTGTTAAAACAAACTTAAATCAAATTCAAGGGTGCTAAGTCTTCCGCTAAAAATCTCATCACAACCAAGTTAAGGTTTAGACTAAACAGCTGAGTTATTCTATCAATAGCTCAATCGAGTCTGTTGAGTGGCTAACTCTACTGGTTAACTAACCTAGATGTCCCTCAAGGACTTAGCTGTGTATTTAACTCTGTACTATTTTAAAAGGACTAAAATCGAAAAGTTGGTAAGGTTTATTCAACCCCCCTTCTAAACCTTACTCACACCCATTGGGACCTACAACCCTTAACTCTTGTAGCTCCTTTGGCGCCATCATGTAGGGTGTTTTTGATACCGGTGCCGCTCTAGGTACTAAATCTATTGTGAATTCCACTTGCCTATCTGGTGGGACTCTTGGAAGGTCTTCTGGAAACACATCCCCATAGTCCCTTACAATCGGAACATCAGTGAAATTCAACTCCGTAGATTTGGTGTGTTGTATACTCACTAAGTACCCTTGGCAATTCTCTTTCTTCAACATTTTCATCGCTTTCATAGCGGACACCACTCTAGGTATTGTGTTACACTTGGCTCCGTAAAAAGTGAATTCATCTCCTCCTGGCAGATGAAACACTATCTCTCTTTTATGACACTCAATACTTGCTCGATTCTTACTGAGCCAATCCATTCCTAAAATTACGTCAAAGTCTCTCATGTTTATGATGTGTAAATTTGTTACTACAGTTATTCCTCAAATTTCTATTTTCACATCCTTAGACAATTCATTGATCATTAATGTCTTTCCTGAAGGTATGCTCACTTCAAAGGGAATGTTCATTATCTCTCTCTTATTTCCAATTTTCTTATGAAACTTAGCAGATATAAATGAATTTGTAGCACCGGTGTCAAACAATACAAGAGCAGGGACTTCAAATATTGTCAACATACCTGTCATAGTGTTGGGTTCTTGATCAGCCTCTGTTTGCGTCAGTGCAAATACTCGCCCTTTTCCTGCAGGTACTTGAGCCTTTTTCCCAGAGTTCTCTCCCGGATATGTGGAACACTCATGTGCTTGATGCCCAGGCTGTTTACATCTATAACATTTTCCTTTACCGAATAGACACTCTCCTCTATGATTTCTTCCACATTCTGCGCAATGCTGTTTTTCAATTTGGCCATTGGGACCCATATTTATATTCTGTTTGACTTGTTTATTCTGAACATTGCCCTTAAACTGATTGGGAGACTCCAATTTCCTTTTTCCTTGAACCTCCATAAACTTCCTATTTCCGACATCCATGTTTAGGCGAGTAGCGACCGCCTGTGCCCGTTCCACAACATCCACGTAAGTCATTGCACCTTGACCGACGAGTATACCTCCAATTTCAGGACGCAAACCTCTTTCAAATCTTCTAGCCTTCTTTTGGTCAGTGTCCACAAGATGTGCGTTATAGCGAGACAATTGGTTGAACCTTCGCACATATTCAACCACCGACAATCCTCCTTGTTTGAGTTCCAAGAACTCAACTTCTTTACGATCTCGGTAAGATTGTGGAAAGTATTTGTTCATCCCCACATCCTTAAACTCTATCCATGTTAGAGAATTACGCTCTTCCTCAGTTCTTGTTCTCCAATACGCCTCCCACCAGTGATCAACATCTTCAGTAAATGGGAGTTTTCAAAAAATATAAATAATAATTTTGAAAAATTAGTATTTTTGAAAAAGAACATAAAATTAATATTTTAATAGAAAAATTAATGTGGAAGCGATTTAAACAATTAAAAGAAAAATAGTCATTCATTATAATAAGTCGTCAGAATTTAACCATAGTCAAACATATTCCAATGCTACAAAAACTAAATAGTAGGATAATAGTAGTTTAACAAATCATTTAAATCGAATGTTCAAGTAGACACTAAAATATTCATTCAAAATAGAAGACTTATTTTATTTATTTTAAATGGATATTAAGCCAGTCATTTCTCCTCGCCTTCGTTGCGCCAAACTCCATCTAAAAAATTATTATTAATAGTGGGGTGAGTAAAAACACTTACTCAGTGGGAAATCACATTTGTTCAAGCTAAATAAAATGCATGCATCACATTAAACAAAAACTTGCAACTTATATTATAACATCATAGCATCATAGAATCATGTCATCATAGAGTTCCTAGAGCATAAAGCTCATGTAACTTGAATCTTGGAGTTCCTAGAGCAAAAGCTCATGTAACTTGAATCTTAGATCATAGAATCCATTGAGCAAAACTCGTAGGATATAGCATGTGCACTTTAAACATTGCTGTAACCATTAATAATATTTAACAAGAACAAATAGTAAAAATTCCCCACCTTGAAAAAGATCCGATGCAAATTATGTGTTGGTACGCTTGAACTCCTAGATCTCCTCTCTATTCTCGTCTCATATTACAATAATAAAATAGTTTGTCTTAAAATTCTTAAACCTTAGAACCTTAAAATTAATAATATTATTATCTTGATAAAGTAGATCATGTAAAAAAATATTAATATGAATATTATATATTATATAAAAATAATATAAATTATATAGATCTAATAAACTGATTAGAAAATATGTATATCTATTAAATCCTTTAAAACTTGAAGACTCTATGTTTTTGAATTAAAATAAACACACTAATACTAATAAAATTACTAAACTCAAAACATGTAAACTAAATCATACACACACGGCACATTCATATATATATGTAATTATCTATATAACATACACACATACCTAGGCGACGCGCACACACGACACATATATATATACTCAAAATGACACACACGCATAAACACAATATATATATAGAAACACACACACATATATAATATATATGACATACGTACACACAACACACACATATATGTCATATATATACATTAAACACACATATATATCATACATACATACTGACACTTACACACAAGCTAAACTACACACACATCACCCACATGCACTAATGAATAAACAAATAAAAGCTTTAACATAAAAGAAATTAGAAAGAAATTGTTGAGATTCTGTAGGGGATGGGAAAGAATAGAAAGAAATTACTAACCTTTGTCCTTATGTTCAAATTGAGGTTACAAGGGTTTTTATATAGTTAGGGTAATAATATTATAATTAGTTTTTGTTAAAAAGTTTGTCAATAAAATCTGACTTTTTGTGTTAGAATATTAAATGCTTGGTGTTGTTAGTTGGTTGTTTGTCTATCACAATTAATGGGTTGGCTAATAATAGATTAGGTGCTACTAATTAATACACTATAATAATAATAATAATAATAATAGTAATAATAATAATAATAATAATAACAATAATATATTATACCATGCACGGGGTACTTGTTTTAAACCATATAAGGCCTTTTTAAGTTTATAAACATCATTTGGCCTAGAAACGTTTTCAAACCCCGGAGGTTTTTTACATAGACTTCTTCTGAATAAAACCTTTTAAAAATGCGGATTTAACATCTATTTGGTTAAGCTTGAAATTTTTAAAACAATAATAGACAAGTAAAATACGAATAGCTTCTAAACGTGCTACGGGTACAAAATTTTCATCATAATCAATACCTTCTTCTTGACAATACCTTTGAGCTACTAACCTTGCCTTTTTTCAAAAAATATTATCTTGGTCATCAAGTTTGTTCCGAAATACCCATTTTATACCAATGATTGTTTGTGATGGATGACATGGTACTAATTCCCAAACATCATTCCTTTCAAATTGATTCAACTCCTCTTGCATTTCTAAAAACCAATCCTCATCTTGAATTACTTCCTTAGCATTTTTAGGCTCTTTTGAGAAATAAGATCTTTCTCGGCAAATTTTCTTCTAGTAATTACTTTATCAAGGGGATCACCAATAATGAGATCTTTTGGGTGATCTCCCTTAAATTTCAATGCCACGGGAAGATCTGAAATATCACCTTTGTCTTCTTGAGGAACATTTGAGGTTGACGGTTGATTATTTGAAGTAGAAGATTGATCATTTTGAGCATCATTTTGAACAATTGGTTCAATAACATCCTCTTCACCACTTTCATCATTGGGTATCCTTTCAACACCCGAGGCTTTATTGAATTTGACATGGATAGATTCTTCAACAACCATACTAGTCTTATTATAAACCTGATATGTTTTGCTCTTGGTTGAGTACCCCATACATATTCCTTCATCGGCCTTAGGATCAAGTTTGTCCAATTGATCCTTAGTATTCAAAATAAAACACTTACACCCAAATATTTTGAAGTAACTAATATTTTGGAGTTCTTCCTTTCCAAAGCTCATACGGTGTTTTATTCAACTTAGGACGAAGGTAAATACGATTAATAATATAACATGCGGTACTTACATCTTTGACCCAAAAATATTTTGGAAGTGAAAATTCATTGAGCATGGACCGACTCATTTCTTGAAGTGTTCGATTTTTCCTTTCGGCTACTCCATTTTGTTGTGGTGTCCTTGGAGCCGAAAAAATTGTGAGCATATCTCTTGGTTTCACATAAGACTCCATCAAATTCAGCACCTCTATCACTTCGAATAGACTTAATAGTATCTTCCTTTTCATTCTCAATAAGTCTACACAACTTAACAAACTCATTAACGACATCGCTTTTATTTGCAAGAAAAATAGCCCAAGTATATCTAAAAAAATCATGGACTATAACAAAAATGTTTTGGTTTGTAATCATCAAAAAGGGGGAGTTTGTTAGATAAATGTTTTTATCATGATTTTGATGATTTTGTTTTACACCAAAACAATGTTATTTATATGTTGTCCAAATACTCCTAAATGATTTAAATTGTTTTTACTAATTTTCCGGAGTATTTATTCAAGTTTATTTTCGACTAAAATATTGGACAACACTTTTGATGATTTCATGTTAATGGGTTTTTACATTCAAACTATGTTTCTAAATGTTGTCCTAATAATCCTAAATGATTTAAAATATTTTTACTAATTTTTGGAGTATTTCTTAGAGTTTTTAATTCGATAAAAATTGGACAACACTTTTGATGATTTTGTGTTAAATTGGTTTTTACACCAAAACCATGTTTATAAATGTTGTCCAAATACTCCCAATTGATTTAAAATGTTTTTACTAATTTTTTGGAGTATTTCTTGAAGTTTATTTTTGATAAAAATCGGACAACATTTCAATTTGGAGGTCGACCGGTCGCCCAAAGCGTCGACCGATACCTGAAGAGTGCACGAATTGAAACAGAATGTTATAGACTTGAAAAACTGAAGAGGGGGACCGGTCCAGGGTAGGGCCGACCAGTCGCACCCTAGGGCGACCAGTCGCACCCCCTGCAACCCCTACCTGGATCGCACTATTTTCATTCAAACTTCGAAATCTTATACAGAGCGACCGGTCGCACTGTGTAATCTTTTGACAGCAAAATTTGTACCGTTGAACATATTGACAGCAAGATTTGCTTTTCTATTTTGTACAATATTTCTACATCTTGTGATCTTCTTTTTGTAGACAAAAGTGAAGAAGAAGGAGCCTATGTTGGTGAAGACTTCCCTATAAATAGAGGATGAATTGAAGACACAAGATATAAAAACACAAGCAAATACACAACAAGAAATCTGCAAATTTCCAAGCTTTCATATTCAACACTCTTGTTGTATTTATAACCTAAGTATTTCACTTTCACATCTTGAGGTCTAGGCTTTATTTCTTGATTACACTTGCACTCAAATTGTAATATTCATTATTGAGTTGTAATCTTGATTTTTGTCATCATTCAACACAAGACATCATTGTGAGTATTCTTGTGGAAAGAATACACTTGGGTGATCTAGGTGATAGGTGTTTCAAAAGTGTGGTGCTCTTGAGGTATTGAAGAATTTGGTATTCTTCAAGGTTGAAGATTGTGGTAATCTTCACAAGGTGCCATTGGAGATTGTGGTAATCTTCAAGAGAGATTGTGGTAATCTCAAAGGTGGTGTTGAACAAGAGTGTGGTGCTCTTCAAGGTGATGTTGTAAGATGTTGTATTAATTGTGGTAATTGTGGTAGAGGATTAGGCCCTAGGTGGGTTGAACCTCTATAAATCGACGCGTGTTGTTTACATTCTGCACCTTTATTATTGTCTTGGCGTAATTGATTCGAAAAAGAGGGCGAAATGAAAAGGATGGAGATAATCTATTCACCCCCCTCTAGATTATCGTAGCCGTTTGGACTAACAAGTGGTATCAGAGCCAAACTCTTTGGCAAGCTCGTTCCACATTGCGAGTAAAGAGGAACGATCACCGGCTACGAATAAAGTCTACCTTACCGGCGCCTCCACCACCAAGCCACCACTATTTGATTCCAAAAATTATATATTTTGGAAAGAAAGAATGGAATGCTATCTACAAAGTTGCGGGTTAGATATTTGGAACACGGTCGTAAATGAAGAATCCATTCCGATGATGGACACACCACACACCTCCAAAGGCCTCAAAGAGCTCAATGATGAAGAAAAGAAAATCATCTCCTTAAATGGTAAAGCTCTTAATATTTTGTATTGTTCACTTACCATTTTGGAATACAATCATATTGTAGGAATTAAATCGGCACATGAAGTATGGAGAAAATTAGAAAAAGTATATGCAAATGAAAGGAGCCACTCAAAAGCATCTACTTCTCAAATGGATACAAATCCAACATGGGATGAGCTTCCTACAACTTCCGACGTCGATGAAAACGAAAGATGTCTTATGGGCTTGAAGAAAAAGCGAGGTAAGTTCAAAACCCTCCACTTCTTATGATAATGAATTACAAAATGATTATAGTGATTTGCAAAATAATTTTGATGAACTTCAAAATGAATTCCAAAGCTTACTTGTTAAATACAAAAATTTGAAAAAGGAATTCAATATTTTGAAAATTGATAAGGATAATTTATTTTCCTCTTATGAATCACTTTCATGTGATCACACCACCACACTTGACAAGGTTAGAAACCTTGAAAAAGAAAATAGTACTCTTGTTGAGGATATTAATTGCATGAAAAATGATTTATCAAAATCTAACTTGAGTACCGATAAAATGACCGATATTATTGATGTTCATAGTTGTGATAAATTGAAACAAGGACTTGATCATAAGCCTAGTGTTGTTAATTATGTGAAAATAAATCAAGTCCCTATACATATTGGTCATTATGCTCCCAAATTTACTACTTGTTTTTATTGTGGTAAAACGGGTCACACGGTTAATACTTGTCGGGCTAGAAATAGCTCTAATTATTATTGGAGACCGAAAAGTCTCAAAGCTAATTCCAAATGACCCAAACACTTGAGGGTACCACAATATGATGTCATATTAGGTACCCGGTGTAATTATAATCAAGGAAAATTCATACCGTCAAGAAGATATCAAATGCCCGTGTGATCAAAGGAGAAGACACCATCACGATAAATTTCCAAGAAGAGGATATAATCAAAAATGGGAAGTACACAATCCTTGGAAATGGGAAAGTCATCATCAACAAGATGATTCTCAAAGAGGAAGACACTATCAAAAATGGGAAGGACAAAATTCTAGAAATGGGCAAAATTGGAGAAGACATCATCAACAAGATGATTTCTCAAGAGGAAGATACTACCAACAAAGGGAGAGACATAACCCGTGGAAATGGCGAAATTGGTAAACTGTATCTCTCCATTTAAATATGCATTTTGTTTTGTTATTATGCATGTTTTTATTTGTGTCTTAATTGCAAATGAGTTTTCAATTTTTTTTAAAAATTAAGGTCTTCAATATATATTTGTGTTTTTAAAATTTGAAAAAGGAGACCTTGTATGATGCTTATATAAATTCTTGTGCATTTGTGTTTTATCATCTCTTATGAATTTTATGGCATAAGCATACTTGTGATATATATCATTGCTCTAGCCTACACTATTACAATTATTCTTGTGTGCAAAATTTATTTTAAGAATTGTGTAGGATTTATATATCTTCATCAATGGTATCACATGTCAAGAGTGACATAAACTTTCGAGGTACGCTTATCATTGTTATTCATCTCATAGACTCGATATATTTTTACCATATGCCTATGTGCTTGCTCTTCAAGATATTTCAAAGTATTTCATACAAGTGCCATTAAGAGGATTGTTTCGAATTTTTGAAAGGCACTATTCGTTAAATCTTGTTTTATCCGAGACTTGTAAAGGATTATATTTTATTTTGATAAAACATTTGATTTTTAATCATGCACTTGATTGCACATATTTATATACTCTTGTTCAAATACTTCTTTCAAATGAAGTCTCAACTATATGCTCTCGGACTTTCAAAATTTCAAAAGAGACTTTATATAGCTTTCTATAAGCATATTTGAACTTGCATGTTTTTATTGAACTCTTGATGATTTTTCCTAAAGCATAGTATGTGTTACTTATTATAGTGTCTCAATGATTCAATATTACTATGCTCTTGTGCAAGATATCTTGTTAAGATTTTGCATATTTAGTAGCTATTCGCATTTCACTTGCCTATTCTTGTTTTAAGAAAATTTCAAGCTTTACCAAATGGATGTTAAAACCACATTTTTAAATGATTTTATTCAAGAAGAAATCTATGTAAAACATCCTCCGGGGTTTAAGATTTTTTAGGCCAAATGATTTTTATAAAAGGCCTTGTATGGTTTAAAACATGTACCCCGTGTATGGTATGATAGACTTAGCTCATTTCTTTTGCGAAATGGTTTTACAAGAGGTAAAGTTGATACTACACTATTTGTTTTTGAAAAAGGGCAAGATTGTTTACTTGTGCAAATTTATGTTGATGATATTATTTTTGTGCTACTAATGAATATTTGTGCAAGATATTTTCTAAGTTGTTGCAAAGTATACTTAAGATGAGCATGATGGGGGAGCTCATATTTCTTCATTGGACTTAAAGTTAAACAATGCCAATAAGGTGATTATATTTCACAATCAAAATATACAAAAGAACCTTTGAAGAAGTTAGGCAATGAAGAAGGAAGAACAATATCCATTCCTATGTCAACAATATCAAGATGAACAAGTTTGAGAAAGGCATATTGGTTAACAAACCAAATTCGAGGTATGTTTATCTTCGTTTATTACTCCTTAGACTCGACATTTTATATGCCTTATGTCTATATGCTCGACTTCAAACAATTCCAACGATTCTCATTAAAGTGCCGTTAAAAGAAATTTTCAAATATTTGTAAGGCACTTCTTCTTATGACTTGTTTATCCAAAGTTTTAAAACGTTATTATTTTTCGGGATAACAAGTCCGGTGATTACAATTTCTCAAAATATGGCTCGTCATACTCGAACTAAACATATTGAGTTTCGATACTTTTTAAGGGATTGCGTTTGTAAAAACGAAAATTTGAGATGTGTTTAATTCCTTCTCAAGGATAACTCGCGGACATTTGTTTTCAACCATTTACCGCCGAGTCTTTTACCTCATTTCGATCTTGATTATGACATAATGTATATTGAATGAGGTTTACGTTTGCATTTTGCACGTTTTCAAAACTTAGGGGTGAAAAATAGGATTTTTGGATCAAATTTCGGACTTTAGCAAAACAGACGGATCTAGTGACCAGTTGGGGTGAGGCCGACCGGTCACCCTATACTTCGACCGGTCGCCCACACCCCAGACCGGTCGACCTAAGCCATTTTTGTGTTAAAATCGTCTCTGTTCTTATTCTCAGCCATTTTGGCTCTTTTGGCTCATTTTTCGTCCCCTTTGACATTTGCACACACAATTCACTCCAAATGAGTTTTATTGCATAAATTACATACTTTAGGGATTATCTAGCTCGATTATCATCATCATTACTCGTATTCACCGATTAAGTAGTAAGAATTCTACTCCCTTATCTCAATTGGGTTGAACCCTTGAGAACTTGGCCTATATGTATATTTCTTGATGTAATTCTTATATATTTGTGTTGAGCATGATGATTGTTGATGGATGATATTTGTAAAATTGTATTTGGTGATGACAAACTTGGCTTGATTACATTTACAAGGGCTATATATATCTTCTTCTATTTTTGACGCCCGCCAAGTGTTTGATAAAACATTTCAATGAAAAATTCATCACCTACATGATTCTCTCGTTTTCAAATGTCTTATATATTTATAGAGATCATGTTTTTGAAAATCAATTGAGTTTTCATAAGCTTCTACAAGTCGTATGATCGACTTTTCCCTCCTATTTGGTCTGTAAGCTTCAATGTTCAAATAGCTCGATAAATTGGTTAAGTTGCGCACTTTGATATGAATATATGATGTTTTTATCGTGCTAACATTGTTTTTGATGATTCCAAAGGGGGAGAAACATGTTATAAGCTTATTAGCTTGAAGAAGCTAATATAAGCTCATGAAAGAAGCTATAAGCTATGGCTCCTTAAAGCCATAAGCTGTGGATTATACTTAGTCCTTTTGATGTATTATGAACTTTTATGCTTGACTAATAATGTCTTGTGACAGGGAGAGCTTATAAGCTCATGGAATTCAAGCTTAAGTTGTATAAGCTAAGCTTTTAATTGTTGCTTCTATACTTACTCTTGCTATGCATGTTGATAGGGGGAGCTTGTGCTTAAATGATTTTGAAAAATCTTTGCTCCTATCCTTGTGTGTATGTACTTATGATTAATCTTGCTTGTAATGGTTTTTTGTTTTAGACCGGAAAATTGTTTTGTTTTTAAAATTGACCTCTTTAAATTGTTTTGGTTTGTAATCATCAAAAAGGGGGAGTTTGTTAGATAAATGTTTTTATCATGATTTTGATGATTTTGTTTTACACCAAAACAATGTTATTTATATGTTGTCCAAATACTCCTAAATGATTTAAATTGTTTTTACTAATTTTCCGGAGTATTTATTCAAGTTTATTTTCGACTAAAATATTGGACAACACTTTTGATGATTTCATGTTAATGGGTTTTTACATTCAAACTATGTTTCTAAATGTTGTCCTAATACTCCTAAATGATTTAAAATGTTTTTACTAATTTTTGGAGTATTTCTTAGAGTTTTTAATTCGATAAAAATTGGACAACACTTTTGATGATTTTGTGTTAAATTGGTTTTTACACCAAAACCATGTTTATAAATGTTGTCCAAATACTCCCAATTGATTTAAAATGTTTTTACTAATTTTTTGGAGTATTTCTTGAAGTTTATTTTTGATAAAAATCGGACAACATTTCAATTTGGAGGTCGTCGCCCAAAGCCAAAGCGTCGGCCAGGTACCAAAGAGTGCATGAATTGAAACAGAATGTTACTGACTTGAAAAACTGAAGAGGGGACCGGTCCGGCGGGGGCAGGCCGACCGGCCGCACTTGGGCGCGGCGACCGTCGCACCCATCGACCGTCGCACCCCCGCAACCCCTACCTGGATCGCACTATTTTCATTCAAACTTGAAATCTTATACTGAGAGACGGCACATTTGTAATCTTTTGAAAGCAAAATTTGTACCGTTGAACATATTGACAGCAAGATTTGCTTTTCTATTTTTTACAATATTTCTTTATCTTGTGATCTTCTTTTTGTAGACAAAAGTGAAGAAGAAGGAGCCTATGTTGGGAGTCTATGTTGGTGAACACTTCCCTATAAATAGAGGATGAATTGAAGACACAAGATATAAAAACACAAGCAAATACACAACAAGAAATCTGCAAATTTCCAAGCTTTCATATTCAACACTCTTGTTGTATTTATAGCCTAAGTATTTCACTTTCACATCTTGAGGTCTAGGCTTTATTTCTTGATTACACTTGCACTCAAATTGTAATATTCATTATTGAGTTGTAATCTTGATTTTTGTCATCATTCAACACAAGACATCCTTGTGAGTATTCTTGTGGAAAGAATACACTTGGGTGATCTAGGTGATAGGTGTTTCAAGAGTGTGGTGCTCTTGAGGTATTGAAGAATTTGGTATTCTTCAAGGTTGAAGATTGTGGTAATCTTCACAAGGTGCCGTTGGAGATTGTGGTAATCTTCAAGAGAGATTGTGGTAATCTCAAAGGTGGTGTTGAAGAAAAGTGTGGTGCTCTTCAAGGTGATGCTGTAAGATGTTGTATTAATTGTGGTAATTAATAAAATCTTTTTTCTTTTTGAAATCCATCCCAGAGATACTGGGGTGGTAGAGGATTAGGCCCTAGGTGGGTTGAACCTCTATAAATCGACGCGTGTTGTTTACATTCCGCACCTTTATTATTATTGTCTTGGCGTAATTGATTCGAAAAAGAGGGCGAAATGAAAAAGATGGAGATAATCTATTCACCCCCCCTCTAGATTATCGTAGCCGCTTGGACTTACAGAGTTGTCTCTCGGCTTTCTTGCCTTACTTTTATTAACAAACTTGGTAAATTTTCGAACAAGAGCGGCCGTTTCCTCATCATCTTCATCACTAGCATAATATACATTATTGTAAGAAGATGCTAAGCCTTTAGGAATATTTTGCGTACCCGATTGAGAGGTGGATGATTTTGAATGTTTTCTCTCCTTAAGATATACTTCACAAATGAGAAGATTCCCAATGAGCTCATAGAATTTGAGTGTTTCGAGATTTTGTGCTTCTGTGATTGCCGTCACTTTTTCGGACCATGAGCTGGGAAGATCATTTAGGACCTTGGTGACCTTATCTTCTTCGGATATGACTTTCCCGAGTGACATAAGAGGATAGACAATGTTGTCAAGCCTTTCTACCACTTTTGATATGCTTTCACCATCATGCATATTGAAATTTTCAAAGTCTTTAACAAGCATTGTTTTTCTTGCTTGCTTTACTTTCTTTGTGCCCTCGTATATAGTTTCCAATTTTTCCCATACTTGATGAGTGGACCTTATTCCTCTAATACAATTGTGTACCTTGGTGGTGACTGAACAATGTAAGATATTTAAGGCCTTACCGTTTAGAGAATGACTTCTTTACATCGTTGTCATCAAATTCCTTGAAGGTCTTTAGGGCCGTGGTACCATCTTCCAATTTCTTGGTTGGTTGATCTATCTCTTCAATGACCGTATTCCAAATATTAAACCCACACCCTTGTAGAAAGCACTCCATTCGGTCCATCCAAAATGCGTAGTTGTTGGCGTCGAATAGTGGTGGCTTGTTGGTGGAGGCGCGGTGTGGTAAGGTAGGCCGTTCGTAGCCATAGATCTTTCCTTTTACTCGCGATGTGGAACGAGCTTGCCAAAGAGTTTGACTCTGATACTACTTGTTAGTCCAAGTGGCTACGATAATCTAGAGGGGGGTGAATAGATTATGCCGATTTTTTGAATTACGCCTTTTTTTTCGAATGTAAAGATGAAAGCAAGAATGTAAATGTGGGAAAATAAATAACACACGATGATTTAAAGAGCTTCACCCCATATAGGGACTACGTGCTCTACCACCCCAAAGATATCCTGGATGGGTTTGAAAAAAAGAAAAAGAATTTTATTAATAATTACCAAAATTATTACACCTTCACCTTGAAGAGTACCACACTCTTCTTACAACACCACCAAGGAGATTACCACAATCTTCCTTCACCTATGAAGAGTACTACACTCTTCAACACCTAAGATCACCCAAGTGTGCTCTTACCATAAGAATACTAACAAGGATGTCTTATTTTGGATGATTGACAAATTCAAGATTACAACTCGATAATGAAGTATACAACTTTGAAGTGCAAGTGTAATCAAGAATAAAAGCCTAGTACTCAAGATGTGCAAGTGAAAGACTTAGGTTAGAAATACAACAAGAGTATGAACATGAAGAACAAAGTTTGCTTGTGTTGTTGTGTTGTATCTTGTTGCTTCAAATTTTCCTCTATTTATAGAAGAGGTCTTGAACATTGATAGGCTCCTTTTGGAGAGTGAAATCTGTAAAGAAAATGCAGATTAAATCAAGATTATAGCTGTTACAAATCAACTCCGCAAAATTAGGAAAAGTTGTCTCCCACAAAGCAAAAATCGTCAGGTTTTTGAGGTGGTGGGTCGACCAAAGGGTCAACCGTCGAAAGCAAGACAAAAGATTTGAAAAATATGTTCGTTCTTGCTGGAACCCACACAGTCGGCCACCGGGTCGACACCCGTCCCTCGCAAGATTTTGGAATGATACAGAATGAAACAAAGAGGCAGGAGAGGCATTCCATCTGGGTCAACCCATGGGGTCGACCGGCTTGTGATTTTTAGGCTGAAAGATGTAATCTTGAACATTCAGGCACCGGTTGACCTAGGGTCGGCCGATCAACCTATTCCAGGGAGTTTTCGGTCCGTGAAAAAATTCCGACTTTGTTTTTCGGGCTCCGTTTTACCTTGATGGTATTTGGTAAATGTTAAAAATATTTTAAAGCATAAAAATCACTTTTTATATTGCCCGAAACGAATTGTTTTGAATAAACGAAAAATAAACCTCAAGAGAATACTCCGAAAAACAATTTAAAACGATTAGGAGTATTTGGATAATACTTGAGGACAACATATATAACATATAAAGCAATAAATGAAAAAAAAAAACGAAAAAAGCGTAAAAATAATAAAAGAATATGCAGGGGCGTAGAGAAAGAAAAAAATAGATACAAAAGTGATAGAAACATATTTTGTGGTATGTTTACCGAAAAAATGGTATTTTATGTAATTTCCCATATTTCTTTATATCTTCAGGTTCATTCTTGTTTTACTGAAACCGGAGTTTTCCTCCGTCAAAAAAAAAAAAGAAAAGAAACCAGAGTTTCCCCAAATGGGCCTTACTTAATGGCCCATAAATATCAAGCCCAACAGTAGAGATTTATATCTTTCTTGGTCAGCAAGCCGAATCAAAACCATTTGCAACTTCGAAGTTTAAGAGAATTAATCCCAAAACAGAGCGAAAAAGGCAGAAGTAAAAGAAAAGACAATGACTAGCGAGAGCGAGGACGCCGTCCGCCGCAAGTCGGCAGTTGCGGAGTACCGGAAAAAGCTTCTAAATCACAAAGAACTCGAAGGCCGCGTTCGATCTGGTCTCGATTTCTTAAACCCTATTTTTTGACATTTAATTTGTAGATATCTTATACCGGCGATGTTTTGTTAACTTATGATTGCGTAGTCTCACGGTTATGGATCTATGTGGTATTCTTATGTATTTGTAAAATATCTGGGGTTTTGTTAGTGTGTTTTGTGCGTGTTTGCTTCACGAGTTGCTAGTGGTTGTTGTGACTGAGCTTAGAAATAAGATGAGTGGCAGGGGATTTGATATTGTAGATTTTATTTATTTATTTTACTGTGATGTCACAAATTTATGGGTTTTAAGGTTATATAATTCCCTATGCTGTGTGATGGAAGCTAGATTGTTTTGTTTTTTAATTGATAAGGCACTAAGCTAAACATTTTGAAACAGTTCATGTTTTGAATTTGATTGTTATTCAATTTGAGTACTAACTGAGTCTGACTACTTTACCCAGTGGGCTTGTTTTTTCGGCAATTGTTTAGAGCTTTATTATCTTATAGGGAAGATTTCCTGGAGAATGTACGCTCGGATTATTTCAGCCACTTGCTTTATTAGGTTTTTAGAAGCATTCTTTGCGACTATTGACCATACACAGTGCTCCCGTCCATGTTTAGATGCGATATTCTTCAAGAAAAGAGCAAATGTGTTGCATTTTTATTTTCTTTTCCTTCTCGTGGTTTTATGAAAAAGAATTTTGCTTCTGGTTTGGGTGTGATATTGCTGGACCCGTTCATATAACTAATTTTCCATTCACACTTTTTAGTGGAATAAAATAATAAATAAATAATCTTTTATTTTTATTTGTGTAGTTAATTGTTATGTGTATTGATTGTCATCAATTCTGGTACATTTTTGATAGATATGGTCCGTTCTCTCCGCTTATTGATTGATAAAATCTAAAGCTAGAATTGTCGTAGCGACTTTTAGCTCTATGTTAGTTGTTTCTATATCTTCAATTTTGTCATACACTATTACTGTGACTGAAAGGTAATTTATGATTTGAATAGTTAGGAGAATTTAAGAGCTACAAAAAGGAATATGCCAAAACAGAAGATGATTTGAAATCACTCCAGAGTGTTGGACAGATCATAGGCGAAGTTCTCAGGCCTCTGGACAATGAACGCTGTAAGACATCTATTCTTTTCTTTTGGGTTTACAAAATATGCATTTTTATACGAGTAGTCGATCTTTCAATTGTACCTTTCATGCCCTTGTAATGTGCAAATGTGCAATAAATAATTGCATTCGGAAACTATGAGTTTATAGTCCTTGGTAGAAGAAATGGATGGATTCTGCAATCTAGAATACAGGGTTGGTATTAGAGCTGCATGAATGGTGTTCGTGAAATTTGTTTGGTTTCTTATATGGGCTAGGTTACTGTGACATGATTTGTGTGATTGTTGGTGGTGCTCTATGTTTTTTTAAGAAATGAAAATGACATTGTTATTACCATTTTAGTGATAGTGAAAGCGAGCAGTGGCCCAAGATATGTGGTCGGTTGCCGCAGTAAAGTGGACAAAGATAAACTTACAGCAGGCACCAGGGTTGTTCTTGATATGACAACACTCACTATTATGCGAGCTCTTCCTCGTGAGGTACAAACATGTGCTGCTTAATAATGCTTGGATCCAGCTGGTTAAAATGCATATGATGATTCTATCAAAGTTTTTCTGACTCGTTAGTTTTTATGTATGCTGCAGGTAGATCCAGTTGTCTATAATATGCTTCATGAAGATCCTGGAAATGTTAGTTATTCTGCTGTAGGTGGCCTGTCGGATCAAATTCGAGAATTGAGAGAATCTATAGAGTTACCTCTAATGAACCCTGAACTATTCCTTAGAGTTGGCATTAAACCTCCCAAGGTAACACTTTTCAAGAACACTTGGCGATTTTTTATTTACTTTGGTTTGTATTTTCAGCAGTTGCATGTTTACCTGTTTTAGGTGTACTTCTCTACGGGCCTCCTGGAACTGGCAAGACATTGTTGGCCAGAGCTATTGCTAGTAACATAGATGCCAATTTCTTAAAGGTAGGGGTATATGAAATCTCTCTCTTAAAGTTTTCATATCATCTGATCTGCTTCTTACAAGTTGTAATTTTGCAGGTTGTATCAAGTGCTATTATTGATAAGTATATAGGTGAAAGTGCAAGGTTGATCAGGGAAATGTTTGGTTATGCTCGTGATCACCAAGTATGTATTAGATGCAATAATAATATTTTGCACTGGTTCAAGAGTTAGATTAATTGATTTGGATTTACATCATTACCAACTTTTTCTTTGTGTGAAGCCATGCATCATATTTATGGACGAGATTGATGCCATTGGTGGGCGTCGTTTTAGCGAGGAACAAGTGCTGACCGTGAAATTCAAAGAACCCTTATGGAGTTACTAAACCAGCTTGATGGGTTTGACCAGCTTGGAAAGGTCTTGTTTTTTCGCTATTAAATGTGAAATATATCATTATTCCATAGAGTTGAGTAACCATGCAAAAAGCATGTACGTGTGGCTTGACTAGATCATGATGTGATCTCAATCGTCATGTGCAGGTTAAAATGATAATGGCGACAAATAGACCTGATGTTCTTGACCCTGCACTTCTTCGTCCTGGTCGATTAGACAGGAAAATAGAAATACCATTGCCTAATGAACAGTCAAGGATGGAAATTCTCAAGATCCATGCTGCTGGAATAGCCAAACATGGTGAAATTGATTATGAAGCTGTTGTTAAACTTGCTGAGGTAAGCTAAAAAATGCTTATATAACCTTTGCCCAAGAATCTTTTGGCTTGACATGTTGCATTGTCCAGGGTTTTAATGGGGCTGACCTTCGTAATATTTGCACGGAAGCTGGTATGTCGGCAATTCGTGCAGAACGTGATTATGTCATTCATGAAGATTTTATGAAGGTAAATTTTCCTGCATTTGGAATATGAATATTGAATTCATCATTTCATTTATAGTTATGCTTAAGTTAAAAAAATACATACATATTGGAATATATATAATCATGCATAGACTTATGCTATATGTTCATGTCTGTGGGTGCAGATACCCACATATATCTGTTCATTCATGTCTTATTTGGATGAACTTCCTATGCAATTAAGAGGGTGTTTGGCTGAGCTTATTAGCTCTTTAAAACTTCTTATAAGATGTTTGAGAACTTATGGGCCTGTTTGTTTATGTTTCCATGGTCGATTTCCAGTTTCTGGAGTTGGAAATAGAATTTTGAGAATTTATTGGTTTTCGTGTGGAAATTGGGATTGTGTTTGGATGAATAAATTGAAATGTGTTTTATGTAGGGTTGGAAATGAGATTGTGTTTGGTTTGAGTAGTTTTGAAATATTATTTTATGTATATAATAATTGAAAAGTTGGTAGTGGTGGGGTCCACTTCAATATTTTAATTTGAATATATAATGTTATATTTGTAAGATTATAGTTGGTGGGTCCCATTAGATAGTTATAATTTAAAAATAGTAATATTTTAAGTAGATAAAGTTGATAATGGTGGGTCCCACATATATAATTGTGTTAAAATATGAAAATAGTGATTGATAAGTAATGATGAGTGATGTAGGGTAGTGTATAGGTTTGAGAATTGAAATTATAGGTTTGAGAATAGAAATTATAGGTTTGAGATGTTTTATGTGAAAAATAGAAAATGAAAATGATGATTTCCATTGGAAATTTTATGAACAAACATGATTCCACTTTTATGTATAGTTGGAAACTGGAAAGAGACCATTGGAAACATAAACAAACAAGGCCTATAAGTTCTCTAAAAAGTGTTTGGTAAATTTTTAATAGAAGATCTCGTAAGCTCCCAAAATGAGATGTTAGGAGCTTAAAAGCTGTTTTTTGAAAGAGGTGGATGATCCCAATTTATTTTCAAAATAATATCATATTTTAACAACATCCTTTGATATTGATCATTTTAAATAAGATGTAGATGAAGGACCTTACAAGATATTTTAAATAAGCTTTAGGCAAACACCCTCTAAATAATTGGAGAACTTTCCTCTTGTGATTCTTGTGTTTTTGGAGATTCATTTGCAAAGGAATTTTGATGTTTCGTGATTGAAAATGTTCCAGGCTGTAAGAAAACTGAATGAAGCTAAGAAGCTTGAATCAAGCGCTCATTATAGCACTGATTTTGGGAAGGATTAGAAGCCAAGTCTTCCCAATTGAGAGCAACATATGTAGTGGTGGATGTGGTATTATTCTCTTCTCACAAGCTCTGTCACTGAGTGCGCCGTTCAGATGGACTTTTGTTCTTTGGTTAAAGTCTCGCTTGTATCTTTGTATTGTGTTAAATTTGCTGTTCGCGAGATACAGTTTTCCTACCCTTTTTTTTTTAAATTTTTTCGAATATGTCGATTGTGTTAATTGATGATACTTTTGCTGCTAAGAAAAAAATCCAAGTTTTTATTTTAAAATGATTATTCTTCGAGAGTAATTATGGGTCATCCAATTGCAATTTGTGATTCATGGGATGTTTTGAGAATTTTTGAGAGCTATAGGTCTGAACGATGGAGAGACATCTCTGGGGATTCAGATTAGTGTCAATTATGGGCATTTATCATCTACATATTTTATGGACAATACATCGAATATATATATATATATATATATATATATATATATAAATTTTTTTCGTAAAGGAATTTTGGGTTGGAATGATTGGGGGTAAAACCTAAAATCAGTTACTTTACGCAATTAGTGCACACCCACTTTACTTCTTGGAACAATGCCTTCTATTGTAGTGAGTTTAAGGCGACTCCAATAAAGAAACGTGCAAAAACAAAGTTCTAGCAATTAAATAGTTGTTCTTAGACATCTTAGTTTTAAAAAAATAAAGAAATTAACCTGAATGTATAAATTTTACTATATATGTTTGTAGTGTACCTGACAAAGCCAATATGCTTTAGGAGGTCAGTCGGCAACCGCTAATGACAGAAAACTAGGTTTCAAGCGTCGGCAACAAAAGCAAATTGAAGGGAGTATTTGCTTGATTTAGTGCTTTTATATTTTTGGGGAAAATTAATGTGAAAAAATCATTTGGCAAAATGGAAATGAATTTTGAGAGTGATTGCATATGTGATAAAAATGTGACAATGATCGTCAATGTAATGGTTTCTTTTAGTAAAATACTGAAATGTGATTGGTGATAAGAAAACTACGAGAATAAATAGTGTATTTGTGAAATAATTTTGTAATGATGATAGCTGATATAATGTTTTTTAGTTAGAGTATCTTCTGGAAATCTTCACAAGCAATCACGTGTTGGGATAAAGAAAAAGTTTGAATGAAAATTTTGCCACCAATCACTACAGAAAGTAAAAAGACTTTTCATAGTAGCACTCTTTTACCAGTGAATCGTAAACCAGGAATAGTAAGGCACCAACAATAACATATAACTTATCCCGTCATTTATCCGGAAATCAACTCGATATATTAGAAACTAATAAAAACTATGTATAAATCATCAAATTACTTGAACTCAAATATTGATTTATTCGAATTAACTCGAATCGTACCCCAAATTATACCCCACTAAGGGAGCGACGGAACGTTTGCAAACTCTAAAAGAAAAAGTGATTCGTAGCTTCTAAATAGAAAAAAGAAATAATTGTTTTTCTAATCTAGAAGCTGAGAATCACTCTCTTTTTGGCCCCTCCCCACCCTCACCCAAACACATCCCAACAAGTCAACAAACCCCCACACGCGGGCTCGAACATATGAAAAGTAAGAAAAAATAAGAGTACGTACAAGGAATACAATGCATAAAGTCCTGCAGGGTGATATCATGCACTTAAAACATGAAACAATCAAATCCCCACTATACAAAACAAAGCATAGCCAGTCCTGGAATTCACATTCCTACAAATTTCCCCTTTCTGTAAAATGAATTGAAACTTCATTTAGTATTACACCAATTCTTTACAGTGTTTCTGCAGATACCTATTCTATGCCTGCACTTTCCTGATGAAGATTCTGACCACCCAGCCCCCAATCCTTCATGGTTTGCGGTCCAATATTCAGAGAATAGAGATATATCCATCCCCGCTACAAATACACAGAATCTTTAGCACACTTACCACAAATGAAAAATAAACCTAATTTCCAGAAACGTTCAGGGAGATTAATGTGCACAGATGAGCCAAACGAGTATCCAACTGTGTCACGAAATCCCAAGTTCTAAAACGATGGCATAACGATAAGTCCATCAAAATGATGAAATCAAACTTACTTTGAATCCTCAGTTCTTGCTAGATCTTGCCCAGAAAAAACTCTTTCTCCGAGCAGATTGATTTCCCGACAACAATCTACTTGATTTCGAACTAAACGAAAAGTGCCGTTTTAGAAAAGGCTTTCCAAGCGAACTCTTCATGCTTGCACTCGAGCTAACCCTCGGACCACTTTCCTCTATACCACTACATTTACGGTGATCAAACACAACACTACTGTTCATGTCACTATCAACAACACGTTTTCTAGATCTCTTTCGAGCCTTCAAATCCAGCTCAGCCTTCAACGCCTTTTCAGACATCTTCACAGCCCGTTTCTCCCCAAAAGTACAAACTGGGCAAGCCGGGTCGTACTTGTTGATTTCAGGCGTCATATACTCTAAGCATTCAGCATGGTAAACATGTCCACAAGTTAAAACGGATATCACAGCTAGTTCATTAGTAGATATTATTTTCTGGCTGCTCCACCCCCACGAGGACCTCTCAGTCAAAAGCTTCGAACAAACACCGCAATTTTGGAGATCAATAGAATGAGATCTCGAATTCCTACCGCTAGACCTGGAATTTTTTTCCCGACTGAAACCTGAGTTTTCGCTGTCAAACGACCACCTCTCTCTCCTCGTACTCATGAGCTCGGAGAATATAGGGATGGACCAACTGTCTGAAGACCCACCATCGGATCCTCTTGTTGATTCGTTGCCCCAAGAAGAAGGGGGCAGAAATAAAGAAGCGTCTTCGGAAATTGCAAATGTTGACGACTTGTATTCTGGAATTCGGCTATCAGGAGAACGGTGATGCCATCTTGAAGGAGTTGATTTTGGAGGAAGCAGTTGACTTTGGGAAGACAGAGGAGATGTTGACAAAGATGAAACTGAAGGGGCTGAGGGAGATAGCTTTATAGGGGACGGGCGTGAAACAGATGGGTATTCTGTTGACTCCACCTGAGCAGTGGACAAGGAGAAGAAAAGGACTATGTTAAACTTCAGAAGAGGAATTCCATATGTTAAACTTCAGAAGAGGAATTCCATGCCACATATTTGCATGATTAGACGGATTAATGATAGAAAAAGGGATTAGTTACAAAAAAAAAAAAAAAACCTGAGGTCCGGGCTAATTACACACAATAAACAAAAAACACCCCTTATGATTTGATTCCTTCTTACATTTTCCCCCTCAATAAACAAAAAACATTTTAAACCCCCCCTGATATTTATAGAAATATTACGATTACCCCTTAAATTTAAAACAAAATAAACCTGAGGGCATTTTGTAATTATAAAACATCTTTGGATATTTTTTGGTAATTAGCCCAAACCTCGCGGGTGGGGGTGGGATGGGTTGGGGTTGTAATTATCCCTAAACCATGTCAAACTTACACTCTCCACGTACCTCTACCATATTCCGTGAGATAGCTTGATCTGCAAAATGTGAAAGACATCTCAAAAACAGAAGTAGAATACTTTTACATGTAAAGTGTCGATATCATTCAACTATTGATTCTACGGTAGAATAGCCTCAAGTTATAAAATTAGTTAAAAAACTGAGAGTTTCACAGATCTCTACTGTAAGCTGTTCCTGATTGAAGCATGAAATAAATGCAAACTATCTTCATACATATCGTTTCCTAATATATTGCACATTCGAGCTTTTCAAGTGCTCATACTCCTCTCTCGCATCCACATACACACTCTACACATGCGAACAAATATAGATGCAAATGAGGTGAAAGGAAATTCATTTTGTGACAATAATGTGCTGTCACAACAAAAATTTAAAAATGTTGGCAAATTGATGATCAACAGATAAAATTTCAGCAACTCTACATTCCCAACCAGATTTGAGAACCTTCACAATATCAACTTTTATGCCTGTGGAACTGCTACTTCCATTCGCAACGTTTTAGAAACAAAACCACATAACTGAACACCCCTAGCATTTTTAGACAACCCACGTTATGGACAACAATGCACCAAATATAGGAGTTCCAAGTCCCAAGCTAAAATATCCAGCAATTCATCAGCCAAATTTTTATACTTGCATATCTTCTCAACGGTTATTATCATTATCCAACCCCCATACAACAAGAGATCCTTCATCTTCTAGTAATTAATATCACATACGAACGGACCTGCATTTATTATACTGGTACTTGTATGCTAATCATCCCCAAATGCAGGAGCTTATTTATCACCACTTTACCAGAGGTGCTATATTTCCAGCAGTTTCAAATTTTCAATTTGGGTGAGTCAGATGGTATGAGCTCCATACTAAACCAAGATGAGTCCCCACCCTTGAAGGAAATATATTAGGTGTGACTGGTCAATTCAACCAAATGAGAGCTTCTTTAATTTATAAACAATCAGCAACAATATTGTCTTATCGGTAGCTTACCCTCTCTCCTCTCCCTCAAGCAGAAATACACACATGCATAGCAAACAACCGCACAGCAACATATATAATCACATTTCATAAATCTTCTCAGTGCTTCAACATTAACTTGACTAGTTTCTACACAGCAGAATTGGAACGTGTTACTTGGTTGACTATAAAAGTAACATTTCCTTTATCATCCTCATCCAACCAGCAGTACTTTATCTTTCCTTGTGGAGTATTTCATTTTGTTATTCGATTTGACAATTTCAATGCACCATGAACTACGCAATACGCGTTGCCTGAATACCATAAATTTTAGCATAAGAAATATATTTCGCAATCTCTCCTCTTTTAATTGCAAAATAAAATTGCAAACACTTGCATCCATTCACAATACAGTAGATGACCAAGAAAATATAATGTGGCTTCCACTTTACCCTCATGAAGATGAGCAAAAGGATTTCATGAATATGGAACTACAGTTGAACAAGTTTATTCCGATTACTGAACTAAAATGTATTAATTTGCAACAAACAGGAATCCATAATATACCTGCATTTCCTTCAGAAACAGGGGACTTATGCCACTGCAGGGATCGAAAACTATCTAATGGACTACCTTCCTCAGAAGCAAATGCAGTCTCAAGCGTAGTACCAGATTTGACTTCCGCTTGCTCATTTCCACCACCTCCATCACATAACCAATTTGAAGGTGTCTCTTCACCAGCTACTCGTCCACGATTATCCCATCTAAAGCTCCAAGATGGTGACTGGTGAGGACGCCTGCAACGTCTCACCACGTGGTACACTTACTATAGTTCTATCCTTTGCAGCGACACAACAAGCAGCCCCCATTCTTCTCACGTTAACAGAAGAGGGTTGATAATTTAGCCGTCTATATTAATGATCTCAAAGAAAAGAACATGAAGGGCATCAGCAGAACATCACCTGCAATCATAAAGAAACATCAACTACATCTAATAACTAATCAAAGGCCAAAATACTGGTCTTTTTTTAATGGTAAGCTACATATTAAGCCTCAGAAATTCACAATTTGAACATCACCCTCAACTCGTCTAGGTAAACAAACAAACATAAATTATACCAAGCCCAATGTTCACTGATCCTTCAATCATAAAATAAGAAAAATCATCATTTATAACATAATCATCAAAACTGTGACCAGCAGAAGCTGAATCACCGCTGACATGCCATCCTAATCAGGGGCGTTTCCTTCTGGTTCAATGTGGGGGCTTTAGCCCCCCCTCCCCCAATTTTCTTTAAAAATTCAATTAATATATGTATGTATTTTTTTAAAATTTTATTTTTTAATTAAATATTTATTTTCTATTAATTTAGCCCCCCCAAAATTAGCCCCAAATATATATGTCTAAGCTCCGCCCCTGTTCCTAATTATGATTTCTACACAAGCAGCATTCAGCTGTGAATAAATAAATGTTAACAGCTACACAAAATTGTTCCATAACAAAACTCACTAATACAAACGCAACAACAAAACTCCACAATGATCCAAATCAGAATCAAGTATCAACGCATGCACGTCTTATCGACTTATTGTCCAACTTTCTTTTTCCTAATTATCTACATCTTCAACAGATTAAACTAAAGCCTTCCCAGAGTTCCACGACCCCAGCTAAAAACGCTAACCAATCAGGAACCTAAAGATCAATATATACAATCTCTTCAAGATCTAATACAAAATTTCACCCATCTCTAGAGCACACGAAGATCACATAGAGCAAAACCCACGGAACAATAAACAACAAAAACAAACTTTCAATTATGTTGAGCAAATAAATACCCAATCCAATAAACTGTCTTTGGTAGAAAAACAAAAATGATGTAAAATTAATGTATTTTCATGCTCTATTTTTGGAGGAGAAGACCAGGAAAAAACCTAGAAATACGACGCGTCCGAATCTGTAGAGGTGAACATAGATCCGAAATTCATGCCCAAACAACTGAAAATTACAGCAATACATTTTTGGCGTTATATATATCATCTCTAATTCACATAACTTCCATTTTCACCTCCTTGATACATAATTCACGGGAAAAAACAAACATACAAATCCATATATATTCAGCAAAATAGCAATAATGCATTGAATCTCCACATAAAAACAAAGGAAACTTACGTGATCGAGCGGTACCGTTTCACCACTCGCGAACCCTAGAGAAGAATAAGAGAGGCGTGAGAGTCTGTGAGATTGAGTGAATTATATATATGAAAATAAAATATGTATTAACATAGTATATTATATACAAAGTGTATATATGTATATTGGGATAGAGATACGTGGAAAGTAGAGAGAAAAAGGTAATGATTCTTCTTCTTCTTTCATTAATATACGATTTACAGAAAGGGACGGGGAGATGACGGTGCATTTGACGGCGTTAGTTATACTCTAAACAATTTAATAATGAGGTAATTTAATTTGCCATCCAAAGTTCCAGAAGACGTACGTGTTTTTTTTATCCATTTAACTTTGAATTAATATATACCCCTGAAGTTTGCGAATTGTTATATTTCTCCTATAATTTCCAAATTTACCCTCATTGTTAGTTGATTGTATGTAGTTATTACATCTTAAACAATGATTTGAATCAATTTTCTCTCAAAACCTCTTAATTTTTAGTCAATATACATTTAATATTTGAATAATAATAAATTTCATCAACAAACCTAGACTATGATACTATTTTTAGATATAACAAAATAAAATAACCATAAAGGTTAGGGAGTAAATTTGAAAATTACACGCTAAGTGCAATAATTTGCAAACTCCGAGAGATAAAATAGAATAATTCAAAATTAAGTGGACACAATAAAAATACACATAATTTGGATGACAAATTAGTATTACTTCTTTAGTAATTAGGTCTCATTCAAATAAAAAATTCTAAAAAAAATTGCTTATAGCATTTAAATTTAGGGCTAGAAAGATAAGTCAAATTTCAATATTTGACTTAAAATTGATTAATGAAAGTTCATTTGAACTTGATTTGTTAAACATATAGATAGAATTTGAACACAATCTTTCCTTTTGTAATATTTGAATTTTCGAATCAAACTCGACTCGGGCAACTCTGGCCCCTCATTGAGGTTAAACCAAGGGATGTAATCGACTACCATTAAGGTAACTGAGTAGGAAACATGAATGTTTTCTCAGGATTTGAATCCACACTAATGACCTTCAATACAATTTTTGTCATACTTCTTTGCAAATATAACTATGTCATGTGCTCATTTACACTTTATTTAATTGACAAATAAACTAAGATTTTTAAATATGAGTTTTAGATTTTTAATATAAATTTAAGATATTAAACAAATAATGCATTCCATTTGATAAGTGCGCAATTTTGAGGGGTTATTACTATTTTAATTTCTTTTTTCTAATAGCCATTTTGTAATTTGGATGCTTAAAATTGAGTGGTACGTTGGTTGCTATGCGGTTGTACATTGAGGTCTGAATTTTTGGGAGAAGCTTTACGTAAACTGGTTTCTTATGGCGTACGCGGAGTGCATAGTACGCAATCCATGCTTTTCACAAGTACATTAACTATTAATTTATTTTGTATCAATTTATTATCTCTAAATGTTAAAATTGTGATTTAATTTGTTCCATACGTGTAACAAAGATTTTATGGTTTTAAATTATCACTCTTTTTTTAATTTGTCATGTTTAGAATAAGATTTTGTTTTCATTAAATAATAACGTGATGTATATATTCGAGTCAATGTTGTAAACAATAATATTATACAAGAAATAAAAACGACTACTTTTTAGTTTTATCTAAAATTTTCTAAAGATCAAACCGAATCTATTAGAAATGAGGATGGACTCGCAAATGTCAAAAACAAATAAGTCAGTATAAAAGATTAATCATAGTTTATTCTTTCTGGGGTCCAAAGTTCACCAAGAATATGGCCATAATCGATTCTTTTATTTCTAGTACTATTTTATTCATTATACTAAATAATTGAAGGAAAGTACATATTCTTATTTATTTCATTAAGTTTAGCATGTCTTGTCATTTGGAAATTTAGGGTTAATCTTTCAGGATAGATGGGTTAGAATATTGTATGACATATATAATGGTGGTTTGTGATGCTGTTAAAAATTGTGCAACTCACTGCGAGTTATGGTAATCCAAGCTAAGATATTTGACTCAGGTCTTAAGTTCAATTTATGTGTCGGAACCGGCCTACAACACGTAAATAAGGTTAGAAGGGCTTTGGGGTTATCCGGACAAGCCCCTCCAATGCCTACCTAAGTCAGCAAAGAGTGTGAGAAGAATCCAGAGCATATGTGCGAGTTATGGTAATCCAAGCTAAGATATTTGACTCAGGTCTTAAGTTCAATTTATGTGTCGGAACCGGCCTACAACACGTAAATAAGGTTAGAAGGGCTTTGGGGTTATCCGGACAAGCCCCTCCAATGCCTACCTAAGTCAAAGAAAGAGTGTGAGAAGAATCCAGAGCATATGGAATTCAATAGTTAAATTATTGCCGATTCTATTCGGGACAACCCTGATCGTGCTCTAGTCAATGCAAAAATGAAGTGAAGTAGGATAATTTTATGATAATTCCCTATCAACAACATATCTAAATAATAGATTTCCGTGCAATAATTTACGTTCCGGGGTTTACATATACTCATATATTTTGTTATAATTGAAATTGAGAAAGATTTTTTTATAGAAAAAATCAATGTTGATTAGTTTTGTCTCAAATAGTATTTTCTTATGTCATTAGAAAAAATGGAATTTGAGATCAAAATCCTTAATCGTTCATGAATTCAAAGTAAGCAGCCAATAATTAATGGTTCAAATTTGTCGATTGTTGGGAAATTTATTGTTTAGATTTTGATGAATGCCATGTAAAACTTAGAATAGGAAGTTGGCACCCCAATTTTTGTTGTAAACCGCATTGTAATAAATAAAATGTCAAGCCGAGTTAAGTCCTATGCCCAAAAACATGCAAGAAGACAACCGGAGACTAGAAGGAAGACTCACTGCAAAGACAAAATGAGTATGGCAAAGAAGAGAAGACGGAACTCTCTTCAAGGAGCAACTGAGATGCAACAGTGGAGTATCGGTCAAGTCAACTCAAGAAAAGCCAAGTCTCAAGTTGAAGTGACAAGAGTCATCCACGATTGGAAGTCGACTCTAAGTCACCTGGGAAAGCAAGGAAATGCAATCAAGTCGAGATAATCAAAAAGATCCGTTGCACGAAAATCAAGAGAATTACCTAAACAAGTAATATCTCCATGCTACCTTTCTCGAAGTGCTCGATCCCCGGAAGCGTGCAAAAGGAATAAACCAATGGGAAGCACTACACCGTGTCGAACTCAAAAGGTGAAGAATAATTCATACGAGAAATGGCAATTCCAAGGATCGCAACAAGACAAGCCAACGACCACAAGTGACTTTCAAAAATAAGCCTATCTCTTCAACGGGCGATTTTTGAAAGATCACTATAAAAGGCCGAGGAATGACTCGAGAGCATGAGACTGAACCAAAAACATTCAAGCAATTATTAAATCGTAACTCCGAAATATTCTCAAGTTATAAAACGCTCAATCCTCAAGCCTACACTACGAAGAACATCAATCCAACACTCACCTTGTGAAGGAAAAAGATAACTTCAATCAGTTGAAGAGAAAATTATCAAGATTCAAGGGGTCTACATTCCACGAAGGATTGTAGGAAAGTTCAAGGTCGAACCAAGTCTTGAGCTTTTGGAGGGCTTCGTGATCAAATCCAAAGAGCTTGAGCAAGTGGGTCAGAGTAGCAAAGCGGTGCCCTATGAAGAAGCCGAGTCGTCGAGAAGCCACCGAGTGAGTGATCAAGGCGTCTCCGACCGAGTCCCAAAGGATCAAGTCACCGTGTGTGATCAAGACTTGTATCTGGACCGTTACCACTTTGTATACTTGATCAATACCTAGTGGATTCCTCCGGAGTTGGAGAAGAGAGGAGTAGAAGAATTACCCCATCTTCGAACCTCTATAAAAATCTTATTGTGTCATTTACATTTCAAAGACTTTAATTCTTGCATCATATTTGTTTAATTATGCTTTGACATATTTGCTATCCATTAGATAATCTCTAAGTACTAAATCAAGCTCTAAATCTCTACTTAACCAAACTTAAGGGTGTTAAGTCTTCCAAAAAAAACAAACAACGATTGAGTTAATTTAGACTTAACAAATTGAGTTATTCCATCAACAAACTCAGTTGAGTCCTGAGAGACTAACTCTCTTGATTAACTAAATTGGTCATCACCAAGGACACAACCAGTATAAGATCAACTCGAATTTTTAAAGGACTAAATCAAAAATTTGGTAAGGTTTATTCAACCCCCCTTCTAAACCTTACACTTACACCCTTGGACCTACAAGTGGTATCGGAGCGGTTGGTTCATTGAGCCTTCCGCCGGGTTACCGAACTAGATCTCCAAACTTTTCAAAGTCTCGCTTTAGTACTTAAATTTTCAAAACTCCTTTTATCATTAAAATTTATTATCATGGAAGCAAATTTGACACGAATTCCCATGTTCACAATTGAAGAATTTGATGATTGGAAAATTCGTATGCGGAGCTCACCTATCAAATTACATGATGAAATGTGGATAGTGATAGAGGATGGGCCACGCAAATCTTAAAGGTGAACACAAAATTGTAAGAAGAGCGCAAATCAAGGTGAAGAGGATGTTGCCTAGACCACTATGGTTGAAAAACCAAGAACCGAATGGACAAATGATGACAAAAAGATACAACCTGGACAATGTAGCCAAGGACATCCTTTACAAAACCTTGACAAAGCCATGTTCAATAAAGTCAAATCATGCAAAACGGCTAAAGAAATGGGGACAAGCTAACATTGATTTGTGAAGGCTCGGAAGCAAATCAAAGAAAACAAATTATCAAATGTGGTACTGAAAATTTGAGAACTTCAAAATGATCTCGGAGAAAACCTGGATCAACTATATGCTCGGTTCACGTAAATCACCAACGAGCTATCTCGCACTTGGTAAGGAGTATACACGGAAGAAATGTGTATGAAGATTCTAAAAAGTCTCCTAGCTGAATGGGAAATGAAGGTCATGGCACTAAGACATTCCATGGACCTATCGAAGACCTCCAACCATGAACTATTCTCGGATCTCAAAGCCTACGAATTTGAGCCGAGAAGAAAAAATTAGGAAGAGACAATTTTGTCCAAAACAAATTCTCTAATTGTTAAGGATGGAAAGAGAGCCGAGGTCAAAGAAGTCATTGATCCGTAAGAAATAGCCCGATGGTTAAAAGGTTCAACAAGTTCTTCAATAAGAACTACAAGAGAGGCAAGGGCGAATCTTCCAAAAGACACTCAACTCCCTCCAAGTCAAGGAAGATAGGCCAACCAAGAGAACAGATCATCAAAAAGTCAATATCAAAGGGCCGACAATCCAAGAATGGAAAGAGCTGATCAAAAGGTTGAATATCTATGCTGAACTGTAGGCAACCAGTCACTATGCCATTGATCGCCCATATCCTCGTAGTCAACAAATACAGGAATGAAGAAGAAATATCTTCAGAGAAAAAGACAAGAAAAGAAAAAGGCAATGATGGCTGCAGAGATCTGCTGAGAGACAAGTCAAGAGAGAGACAACTGATTCGAGAGAACAGTGAAGCCGACTACTCAAGTGACTCAAGAAGAAGAAGCCCCGATCCGTTGATGGCCAAGGAACAAGATCAACTCGACCAAGAAGATGAGGTACACTCTAACTCATCAAACTCGTATTCTAGTGATAGTGATCGTGACACACACACTTCATCACCCACTCGATCTTTATGATTCATTAGGCAAAATGATGAAAGATTTTGAACACATTAAATCCTCACACACACTATTAAATGAGGAAAACAGCCTACTCAAGAGCCAAAACTCAAAGTCGACTAAGGAGCCGAGTACTCTAAGTCAAATAGCCGATGAGAATGAAAGTTTAAAAATTGAAAATGCTAAGTTAATAAAGCGAAAATAGTTGCCATAGAAAAGAGGGAGAATGACCGCAAAAATGTTATTGCCTCATTCACTAAGGCATCTAAATCATTGGATGATCTTATTATGAGTCAAAGAGAATGTGGAGACAAGACAGGCCTAGGATTTAACTCCTCTTCCGTGATATGTAAACTTCAAAAGTAATTTTGGAAAAAGGATCTTCAAGCAATGAAGAGTCTAAAAATCCAAAACTCTAAATGTTGCACACACATTCACTCCAAAGCACAATTACAAGCAAACTGGCCTTGGTTATAAAGGAAAAGGAAAACATCCAGCTTGAGTGCGCCGGAAAGGACAAATGAGAAGAGATTCAATCGAGTTCCTCAAAGAAACTCCAAACAGAAAATACTCAGTAAGAAGAAACAGAGCTACCAAAAACCCTTAAAATCTATAAAAGAAATACATATGATGGGAATGGTAGAAAATATCCAAGCCAAGCCGATTAGAATGATGTGAACTATCAAAGATAGACTTATGGAATGTAAGCCCAAATGGCAAAGGCCTAGAACTCAAAGAAAGGCCATTCCAAAAATATAAGAGCTTTCATCAAAGACACATATGCACCTAGGCACTACACTCGTAGACACCACAATTACCCAAAGAAGGCGATTGCTAAAACATATACACATGCATACGGACAAAAGAGACAAAATTTGTATGAACCTAGAATCCCCAAGCAATTTGCCAAGATTAATTATGATTATGGCATCGATAGATGGCAACCCCTTAGAGTCAAATCATTTGGCTATAAGTTGGTTGGATCATCTTACAATTCTAACCCCTCGGACCCGCACAAGTATGGGTACCTAAAACTTAATTTCCTTGATTGCGTTCAAAGAACAAAATGAGTGCCAAGGAACCTGGTATATGGATAGTGGTCGTTCCGGACATATGACAGAAATAAGAAAAATCTGTCAAAATTCAAGGAAGTTAAAGGAGCAAAAGTCATATTTGGAGGAAATGAAGCTCCAGGTGAAATAAGAGGCATTGGATCCATCAAGAGGAACGAATTATAAATCACGATGTTGCATATGTTGAAGGACTCAACTTCAACTCGTTAAGCATCGATCAACTCGTGACAAGGGCTATAATGTTGGATTTAACATGGGTATATGCCAAATCAAGGATACTTGAATCGAATGAAGTTGTGTTGCAAGGATGCGGAGACAAAAGAACATGTATGTAGTAGATTGGTCAACCGCTACACCCAACACTGTCTATTAGCAAAGAGCACAAATTAATCAAGTTGGTTGTGGCACAAAAAGTGAGTCACCCAATTTCAAAACGATTAACAAGCTTGCAAGAAGTAATCTTGTGGAAGGACTTCCGCACTCAAGATACAAGAAGGAGAGTATATGTGATGCATGTCGAGAAGGGAAAACAAATCAAATCTTCATTCAAAGAAAAGACATGTCCATCTTCAACAAGAATATTACATCTGCTACATATGGATCTATTTGGCCCAAAGGAACCAAATAGCATAAGTGGAAAGAAATACACCTTGGTGGTAGTAGACGACTACTCAAGATATACATGGACTATATTCATGTGTAAAAAGAAAGAAACTCTACGTAAACTACCACAAAATGATGAAGAGGATTCAAAATGAGAAGAGCCAAACCATTATCAAAATAAGATCGGGACAGAGAACCGAGTTTGTCAATGGAATAATAACTCGATTGTATTGAAAATGGTATTGGTCATGAACTATCTCAGAAAGAACTCCACAAACAGAATGGAGTTGCGAGAAAGAAGGAATAGAACTCTCAAAGAAGCGAAGAAGGACCATGTTAGTCAAGCAGGTTACCAAAAAGATTTTGGGTCAAGCAATCAACACACTTGCTACACTCAAAACAGGATGTATGATAAACAGACAAACCGACAAAGACTCCCTATGAGATTTGGGTCGAGAAAACCAAATGTTGTATATTTTAAAATATTTGGATGTAAATGCTTCATCCACAACAATGGCAAAGACAATCTAAAGGCCTTCGATGCTAAAGGCGATGAAGGTATCTTCTTAAGGGATACTCAAATGAAAGCAAAGCCTACAGTACTCAACAAAAGGACTATGGTTGCGTAAGAATCCATTCATGTGGTATTCGATGAGCCAAATGTAAATGGAGAAGACATTGAAGAGTCACCGATAAGCCGAATCATCCAACCATACTGAAGAGTCCCTATCTTTGGTCAAGCCGGGAATTATAAACTCGAGAAGAAGAGATAGTCAATCTCAAAAACAGTGGAAAATTTGCGCTAAGTGACTACGAGAGAGCGATCAAAGCAACACAAATGTGCTAGACGATCAATCCACCAACTTACTTCAACCTGATGTAAGATGGCCGAGAGACCATCCACCGAAACTTGTCATTGGAGATATAAGAGAAGGTGTCAAAACAAGATCCAAAACTCAACAAGAAGCTATGTTCACATGCTTTATCTCGCAAATAGATCCCAAAGATGTGTTACAAGCATTGGATGGCACACATTGGATTCAAACTATGCAAGAAGAGTCGAATCGCTTGAAAGAAACAAAGTATGGGAATTAGTTCAAAGACCCACCCATCAAAACGTTATTGGTACTAAATGGGTGTTCAAAAACAAGATGAACGAGGAAGGTTTTGTGGTAAGAAACAAAGCAAGACTAGTAGCCAAAGGATATTGCCAAGAAGAAGGAATAGATTTTGATGAAACATTTGCTCCTGTAGCAAGATTGGAAGCTATAAGGATGTTTCTTGCCTATGCACTCACAAGAATTTTTATATCGAGATGGATGGATGTAAAAAGCGCATTCCTAAATGGTTTATTGGAAGAAGAAGTGTATGTTGAACAACCTCCAGGATTTGAGCAGAAGACTCTTGGAGATAAGGTATACAAACTCAAGAAAGCTCTGTATGGTTTGAAACAGGGCACCCAGAGCATGGTATGACACCTGTCACAATTCCTAACGAGAATGGATTCACAAAAGGAAAAGTAGATAGAACACTTTTCTTAATTCAAGACAAAAAGAGTATACTTTGCTTGTTCAAATATATGTGGATGACATCATTTTTGGATCCACAAACAAAGAGTCAGTGAAAAATTTTCAAACCTCATGCAAAGTAAATTTGAAATGAGCATGATGGGAGAGTCGACATTCTTCCTTGGACTCCAAGTGAAACAATCAAGGATGGAACCTTCATAAGTCAAACAAAATACACCGGAGATTTAATGAAGAAATTTGGTATGGAGGAGAAGTCTTCGTGAAAATACCAATGAATACATCGATCAAAAATGAACATGGATGCGGATGGCAAGCACGTAGATCGACAAGATACTGAGCACTTATTGGATCATTGCTCTATCTCACAAAGAAGCGTGCCGTACATCACCTTTCTCGTAGGTGTATGTGCAAGATTTCAATCTGCTCCAAAAGAGAGCCATATGACAAAGACTAAGAGAATATTGAGATACTTGAAAGGAAGCCAAGAAGTTGGCTTATGGTATCCAAAGGAAGGTGGATTCAAACTAATTGGCTATTCGGACTCGACTATGCCGGATGCAAAGTTGACAGAAAAGCACCTCGAGGCACATGTCAAATGCTAGGAAACAGTGCTGATTTCCTGGTTTAGCAAGAAGCAAAATTCAATAGCCACCTCTACAAATTGACGCAGAATACATATCATGGCAAAATGTTGTTGCCCAAATCCTATGGATGAGGCAAAGAAATGAGAGACTATGAAGTTGAGGAAAAGAAATTCCAATCATGTGTGATAACACAAGTGCAATTGCAATCACCCAAAATCCTGTGTTGCACTCAAGAACAAAGCATATCGATGTCGATATCACTTCATAAGAGATCATGTTGAAAAGAAGGACATCATCTTGGAATATATCTCAACCGATAAACAATTGGTGACATCTTCACAAAACCATTATGTGAGTCAAGATTTGAAGAACTCAAGCATGAGTTAGGGTTAATTGAGGTGGTGACACTCGGAAGAATCAAAGAAAAGAAATGGAACACAAAAAGGAAAAAAGAGTCAACTCACAAATCGACCTAAGTAAATCACCAGTATCGGAAAGACAATTTATACCAAGTCACCGACAAAATTTGAGTCACAAAGAGAACTCGTGAGAAGAAGAGTTAAACCAGTTGAGGGTAAAAGTCGAGTCATTTATGAGCAAAGTGACAAAAACGCAAATCGTTTTACTAAGCGGGAATGTTTTTAAGAATTACGTCAAAGATAATTATGACGTGTACAGCAAAAGCCGCACACCAAGCTTATGATTGGATATAAATGCTTGCCGCATTAAATACGAGACATTAAATGCTACATAGGCGTGCAAAATCTAAGCCGTCGATTTCGATCACATTTCAAAAAACCACCCGCACGCCCTTTCATAAACCATACTTAAGCTTTCCTTCTTCTCTCTCTCATATTACCAAAACCGTTCATTTCTTTCGGCTAAAAGGCAAAACTCTCTCAAAACCCTATCTATCCTCAAATCAACCTCTAAGTTTTCTTCGGTGAAATCCTGAAAAATGGCACCAACCTAGATTTTGTCAAGTTAGGAAAGCAAATCCACACCGGTCTCTTGTGGATTTCGACGACATGGTGAAACAGGGGTCCGACGACACCCTAGTGAAGAAAATTGCGGAGAAATTGGAAACGTCCGGTGAAACCGTTTTTGACGTTGGAATATCCGATGACCTATGTGGAGGAGGTCGCACAGCTTCTACGTGAACGCCGAGATTCACGATGAAGGGATAAAGTCATCATTCACGGAAAGAAGCTCACCATCTCTCGCCAAGGATTTGGTGAACACCGCTCACTACCGACGGAAGGAGCATCGAAATCAACGAAGCCGATGTAAACCTGGCCGCCGCTTGGAAGGAAGTAGCCAAGCCCGACATTGCCGATAAAATAGTCTACACAAAGAAACAAGAGGTCGAAGGAGGATTATCACAAGTCATTGGACATAGTTGCCAAATGCATAGACATCAAATTTGGCGCCTTTTGACCAACCTCAAAAAAGCAAAGTTGATCGTAATGGCCGCGATCATTGAAGAAAGGAAAATAAATCCGAGTTTGTTTGTCAAAGCAGACTATGCCGAGAATGTAGGGAACAAATCCTTCAAGGAAGATGGTACATTTGGAGGATCCCTAGGATATGGCCTGTGCTTGGCCTGATGGAGGTGAAAGGAGTCCCTCTTAGACATGGAAAGGCGTTCCATGTAAACAAAAGGATGTTCGAGATCAAACCTCTCTCGCACACGAGAAGAGAGCTACGCCAAGAGAGCCGACACGAGTGAGGGGGATCACCACCACTCAAGATACAACTGTTTCCCCTCCACCAAAGAAGAAAGCGCCCTGCAACAAGCTAAGAAGATCACTATTTGCTCCGCAAAGAAAGAAAAACAAACCTCGCTCCCCCCTCGCAGCCGAGTCACACTGCCCCAGCCGTATCTCCCGCCCAGCAGCGAGTCGAGAAGGACTCTCAAATACCTTCTCCGATCGTCAAAAAGAGGAGAACTGATAAGCCAAGACGGCTCCTCGAAGAAAACTCCAAAGACGCCCCGCCGCCCAAGACTCGAAGAAACTCTCTCGAACCGAAAATTCCTCCGGTACAAACTAGGAGAAGAAGAAGAATCATCAAGCACTCCGAGCTTGAGAAACCTAACCGAGTCGACCACTCACCGAGCAGATATCAAGACCGCCGGAGAAGTAGAGTCCCCAGATATAATTGATGAAATAGCTAAGTCTGCTGAAGGCGATCATGCAGAGGCAAATCAAAGAAACAATCGTAGTCCGCGCACTGAGACACAAGTAGAAGCCGATAGAGCCGATAGTGATGTGATGATCCTATCCCCACCTTACCCGGACATCCAAAATCGTCTGCGTGAGTGGAGGAAGTGGAAATTAAGTCGTTCAAGGGAACAGTTCCAACGGCCTGAGTTTGTCGAAGAAGAAGAGGAACTCGCCGAACTTCCTTGACTAACCTCTGTGATCTCAAAGATCGGATGAAGAAAAACTGCACGTATATCCTGCGCAGATCTTCAAGGATAAGGAGAAGGAGAGACTGCGAGAGGAAGCGAGGCAAGAGAGAAGGCCAACATCCGCCTCTCTCACCGCACCACGAACATACACATCCTCACTTCGACATTCTATCGAAAGTGATGAGGATCGGGACCTGCTTCTTTGCCGCCACGGAAGAGTTGCAAATGCAGCAAGCAATGCGTGAATCCCGAATTCTTCATGAGAAAAGTATGATGGAGGGACCAGGAGAGTCCTCCAAAACACAGCTGAAATCGATCCAATGGGAGTAGTGCAACAAATCGCCACTTTGTTGTTCTTGCCACCACTTCCCGATCACTCGGAAGAAGGAATTAAGGGAAATGGCGATGAAAGCTGGGTTAGTGGGGACCCCATTGAGCCAACCCCTAATAAAGGTGTCTTACCACCGCCCCAACTACCGAACACTCGCTTGAAACAGCCGGGAGTTTGAGACGAGTGACCCCATTCCAAGTCACTCACCGGTGCGTGCACCGAGGGGGAAACTCCCTCCCACTGCAGCAAGGTCGGAGAATCTGCGCAGATGACTCCACAACGAATCTAGGAGGCGAAGTGGAGAAAGTACAAACACAAAACGAACAGCAAGTTGCCATCAATGAAGCTCGAGACAGTTGAGACTATTTCACCGAGGTGCCAACTGCTCTGAAGGCTAATGACGCTGCGATGCGATCGAGGCACAGGAAGAATGTACTGGGAGTTAACACTGGCGATGAAAGTGCAATCCATGGGGTTGAGACTCCAATAGATGCCACCACAAAAGACCCGACCGACACTGTCGAAAGGGAGGTCCAGGCCCTCGCTGCAGCTTGAGACTGCAGGAGATAATGAAGGCCCACGGGAGGTTGAGACTTCCTGGGTAAAGAAGTCAAGTAGAGAACATCCCTCCTGCTATTATTGATCCATCCAAAAGGAGATAAGCGCGCTTCATGATTCCCAGGATAATCCCGATGTAACCTTCGGGAACAGGAAGGCGATGAAGAAGCCGAGTCATCCCCGTGACAGATCCGAAAGACTCACCAAGCGGATGTTCCCGGACGAGCAAGTCTCGATCTCAAGACTACTCACAAACTTTCAATTTTGATGATGAGCCACCAATGGAAATCTCATCATCGTCCGATGACGCTCGATAAGGCCGAGGACCACCACTCAATCGAGAAACCAACGAGACCAACGAAGCTGTTGAGACAAATGAGGCTCAGCAAGTTGGGTCCACTTCACAAAAGACCCCAAATGAAACAAAGTCCACTGCACAAAGCTCCTCAAGGCTGCAGCAGTTCGACTCAAAAAGGAACTTCTCGCGCACCTCTTATTATTGAACAAATCCCGATTGGCCGTGATGATTCCTTTGTAGAATCATTTCCTTTCTCTCGGAGGTACCCGACCTCCATGAAGAGTCGAGAACGAACTCGCACGCTTCCATAGACCAGCTCCCGTCATTCCGTCGTGTACCATCGTTCGGTGACTATGACTTTGACGCCGCATGGCCATCACCGCAACGAAGAAACAACTGAAGTTGGGAAGTGTTCAAAGCATTATTTGCTGAAATTGAACGGATGGAGAGGCACCAGGCCTCTATGGACATGCGATCGACAACAGAGATGCCAACCTTACCGCTGACTTGAGAGGCATAACATCGGGATAAGGAATGGTGGCAACAAAGAAAACAATGCGTGTGGAACAAGTTAGATACTTCAGGACATTGTTCAACAAGTCGTTGGTATGGCGAGCCGAGAATGCCGATGCAAAGACGAAATTGAGAGAACACATTGAGCACATGCATGAAGCTCACACCGAGATAAAGTCTGCTGCGTGAGCAAAATAAGAGTGATCTCCTGCGTCGGAAGAAAATATGGATAGAAAATTCAGCCTTCTCATGGCTGAAATGAAGCTAATTTCAGCAGAGTCCAACGCCACTCGCTCCGAATTTCGTCTTTGCATACTCCGCAGCCAGACTCGAGACAGAACTCGACTATCGGTAGAGCTCGACTTCCCTTGCTTGCCAAAGATGTTTCCAGTGTTCCTCTATCCTTTGATGATGCCAAAAAGGGGGAAGAGAATACTTTAACGCGCTAAAGAGATCTGAAGGCTGAAAAGGAGGAAGGACTCAGTAAAGGGAAAGACAAATGAGGAAGTGTCAAAACAAAAGAAAGGAAAGTCCGTTGAGGGGGAAGGATCGAAAGATGTGACCTTGATGATTGCACAAACCCCCAACAAGGTCTTGTCACAAATGACATTATCAAGATCAAACTCCCAGTGACTCTGCCACTCCAACACTCTGCTATATCTATGGCCGAAAAGAGAAAGACAATTGAAGCGGGGATGGAGGAAGTGGAAGGAAGAATGGATGCCCGAGTTATGAACATCTTGAAACAACATGGAGGCATTCCAAGAGATTGAGAGACACTTATGCCATCTCGTATGTCGGGACCGAGCCACGATCGTTGATGAATTTAAAACGATCGCATCTAAAGGATACTTTGCAAATATGTCTATGGCTCAAGCTTGGGACTTGTACTAGGAAAAAGGGTCTCACGTTATGTGAAGAAGGCGACCGAGCAATAGACTACCAAGACAAATCACTCTATCGGTCACTCCGCAGTCACTCACCGGAAAGAAGAAGACCCCAAGACAATACACGCCCGAGGTAGAGGAAGAAGCGTGGTGGAGGAAGAGGTTTCGGACTGTGGCCTCCGCCCAAAACATTGAGTACGTAGATCCGTGCAAGAAAGGTGGGATCTCTCGGGCTGGTCTTGACAAAGTAGCCAATTTGCAAGTGGCTAAAAGTAATCCGAGTATGCGAAAAGAATAGAAGAAGAAAATAAGAGACAAACTCAGCTATGGGAGGAAAGACAAGAGAGATTAAGAAGAGATGAAGCCGCCAGGAAGGCATATGAAAAGAAGAAGAAGAAAGCGGTGACGATGAGAAAAAGAGAAGAAGAGCGAAAGATCTTTGAACAAGATGAAAGAAGGAGACAATGAAGGAGATGAAGTGTTGTTGTCCACCCCTTCATGTATTTTACTATGTAAATACATACTATGTAAGTCTTCGTAATAAATCAAATTCTCTATTTTTGTTTTGCGTAGACATAAATGTTTGCTTTGATACACCTTGTAAACAATTGTGTAAAAAGAACAAGAATGTTATGATCAATAAAAGGATTGATTCTACGCATACATTCTCTGTGAATGCACTATCTCGTATGTATCTTTGCTATTTACATTTTGAATGTCTTAAGTTTTGGCATCATCAAAAAGGGGGAAATTGTTGGGAAATTTATTGTTTAGATTTTGATGAATGCCATGTAAAACTTAGAATAGGAAGTTGGCACCCCATTTTTTGTTGTAAACTGCATTGTAACAAATAGGGCTGGTCAAGCTGAGTTAAGTCGACTATGCCCAAACATGCAAGAAGACAACCGGAGACTAGAAGGAAGACTCACGCAAGACAAATTGAGTATGGCAAAGAAGAGAAGGCGGAACTATATCAAGGAGCAAATGAGATGCACTGAGTAGAGTATCGATCAAGTCAACTCAAGAAAAGCCAAGTCTCAAGTTGAAGTGACGAAGAGTCATCCAATGATTGGAAGTGACTCTAAGTCACCTGGGAAAGCAAGGAAATGCGGTCAAGTCGAGATAATCGAAAAAGATCCGTTGCGTAAATCAAGAGAATTACCTAAACAAGTAATATCTCCATGCTACCTTTCTCGAAGTGCTCGACCCGAGCGTGCAAAAGGAATAAACCAATGGGAAGCACTACACCGTGTCGAACTCAAAAGGTGAAGAATAATTCATACGAGGAAATGGCAATTCCAAGGACTCGCAACAAAACAAGCCAACGACCACAAGTGACTTTAAAAAATAAGCCTATCTCTTCAACGGCGATTTTTGAAAGATCACTATAAAAGGCCGAGGAATGACTCAGAGCAAGAGACTGAACCAAAAACATTCAAGCAATTATTAGAACCGTAACTTTGAAATATTCTCAAGTTATAAAACGCTCAATCCTCAAGCCTACACTACGAAGAACATCAATCCAACACTCACCCGTGAAGGAAAGATAACTTCAATCGGTTGAAGAGGAAATTATCAAGATTCAAGGGGTCTACATTCCACGAAGGATTGTAGGAAGGTTCAAGGTCGAACCAAGTCTTGAGCTTTTGGAGGGCTTCGTGATCAAATCCAAAGAGCTTGAGCAAGTGGGTCAGTAGTAGCAAGGCGGGGTGCCTGCGAAGAAGGCGAGTCGCACGAGAAGCCACCGAGTGATCAAGGCGTCTCGCATCGAGTCCCAAAGGATCAAGTCACCAGTGATCAAGACTTGTATCCGGACGTTACCACTTTGTATACTTGATCAATACCTAGTGGATTCCTCCAGGAGTTGGAGAAGAGAGGAGTAGAAGAATTACCCCATCTTGAACCTCTATAAAAATCTTATTGTGTCATTTACATTTCAAAGACTTTAATTCTTGCATCATATTTGTTTAATTATCTTTGACATATTTGCTATCCATTAGATAATCTCTAAGTACTAAATCAAGCTCTAAATCTCTACTTAACCAAACTTAAGGGTGTTAAGTCTTCCAATAAAACAAACAACAACTTGAGTTAATTTAGACTTAATAACCGAGTTATTCCATCAACAAACTCGGTTGAGTCCATTGAGAGACTAACTCTACTGATTAACTAAATTGGTCATCCACCAAGGACACAAACAGATAAGTATCAACTCTGAATTTTTAAAAGGACTAAATCAAAAATTTGCAAGGTTTATTCAACCCCCTTCTAAACCTTACACTTACACCCCTTGGGACCTACATCGGCTAAAAATACACATTTGATTTCTCAATAGAAAATCGAGAGATTTTTAGCATTGTGTATTTTCTCGATATTATACAATCAATCAATCGAAGGGATGGATCAAATAAAAATGGTTGTTTCTTTTAGGAAAAGGATTAAGGAAAACAGGAGTCACAATGCAAGTACAATAAAAATTCAGTAATCCGGGAAAATTTCCATATATTTTGTATCATTTTGGCGGCATGGCCGAGTGGTGAGGCGGGGGATTGCAAATCCTTTTTTCCCAATTCAAATTCGGGTGTTGCCGATCAACATCAACAAAAACTCAAAATCTCTTCTATTCTCACGATATAATTCACAGAATTCTTCCCCGGTAGAAGCATAGGAAACAAACCATTGATACTTTGTTTGATTCTAAGCACGTTGTTTGAAGGTTTTCTAAAAGAAAAGATTGTGAATCCTCGTTCGCATCTAGGATTCAAGAAAATATTCTAATCTACGGGTAGAGGGGTTATCAAGACTTCACGATTCCCTTCTATTACTAAGGAGATGTCTAATAACTGGATCTTGAATCAGATTGTAGCGCCTGATAGGAAATTCAATTAATAGTTTTGGAAAGGACCTCGGTTTTGATATGAGGACTCACGAGAATCTCGGGGTGCTTAGCTATCCAATTAATATTAGATTGGATGAATAATTGACTTGTAAAAATAGAAAAAGGGGCAAAAAGAAAGAATCTCTTATCTGGTCCTATGGGCCAAATATAACGAATTGGGTCTCGTGGGTCTTTTTTTGTTGACTTGGCCCAATTGATAATTTTATGGGCTAATAATTCATTAAAAAATTAAATAGATAATTATATATTTAAAAGAAAAAATACAATTTTATTCCTCATCATAGGCCCTCCAACTCCCGGCCGCGGGGAGACCTGAGTAGTGCAAAAGTTAGGTCCTTTGCAAATGTGTGATCCAAAGGGGTTTAATCTTCGAGGAGGAAGTCTCTCGAGAGGGAGGTCCCTAGAAAGTGATAAGTCTCTAGAAAGTGGAAAGTCTCCAGAAGGTGGGAAGTCATAAAATGGAAAATTCTCGGAAAACATGAGATACCAGAAGTCAGGAAGTTCCTAGAATGCAAGAGGTCCCCGAAGGGGGGAAGTCCCCAAGGTGGAAGCCCCCTAAGGAGAAAAGTATTCTTGGTCTCCCAAGATACTAAGTCATTTTTTCTCCTTTTTATCCCTTCTATTTCTGTTGGGAGCCCGATCAAGAGCGTGACTGATCGTGGGGGATGTCGATTTCTTATTGGCCAAACTAGTCAAGTGAGGGGGTCAGCGGAGAGCGAGTGCATGGTTGCGCGTGGAATTTTATGTTCTCCTTTCCCATTGGGAATTTCTCTCGATGTTATAGATGTTAGGGTATGGTTTCCAAGTGTGGGAGATTTTTTACCGTGTATCTCCGATGAGGTAAAGTCACCTTTTATGGGAAGGTTGTGCTTGATGAGTGCCTTGGATAACATAGAGCTACCTCTTACACGACTTAAGAATTATCTCGGGCAGTGTATATCTACCTCTAACTCGAAGGCATTAGCCTATGGCCAGGGAACAACGCTAAGATTTCTGCTTACGGAACATAGAAATTTACCTCAGACATCGCGTAACTGCCTCATACAGAAAGACATTGGCCTAGTAGCCTGGAGAAACACAAAGCTTTCTACTTACGGGACATAGAAATTTACCTCGGACAATGCATAATTATCTCTTATGGAAAGGCATTGGCCTAGTGGCTCGGGGTAGAGCGGAACTTTCTGCTTATGGGACTTAGAAATTTACCTCGGACAATATGTAGCTGCCTCTTACAGAAAGGCATTAGCCTGATGGCCCCAGGCAACGCGAAGCTTTCTGCGTACATGACTTTGTTTGTCTAACGGAGAGTGAAACTTCTGTATAAGACTTTAATTGTCCAACGGAGCGCTGAGCTTCTTTATGGAACTTTGTTTGCCTAACGGTCACGAAGCTTCTCTATAGGCCTTTGTGTGCCCAACAGAGCTTCTTTATGGGACATTGTGTGGGAGATGCCATGGATAGCACGTAGCCACTTTGTGTAGGACTTTAACCGTTAGGGATACCATGGATGGCATATAACCATCTCTTATAAGGCTTATTCCGGGAGATACCTGGATGGCACATAGCCACCTCTTATAAGGCTTATTCGGGGAGATACCTAGATGGTGCGTATCCACCTCTTATAGGGCTTGTTCCAGAAGATGCCTGGATGATGCGTAGCCACATCGTGTAGACTTTAGGCCATAAGGGGATGCCATACACGTAGCCACCTCTTATAGGGTTTATTTGGGGAGATGCCTAGATGACACAAGTCATCTCGTGTATATCTTTTAATCTTTAGTCGTAAGGGACGCCATGGATAACGCATAGCCACCTCTTATAGGGCTTATTCGGGGAGATGCATGGATGGCGCAAAGCCACCTCGTGTAGGAATTTAGACATAAGAGATGCAATAGATGGTGCATAACCATCTCTTATAGGGCTTATTCCGGGAGATGCATGGATGACAGTAGCCACCTCATATAAGACTTTAGCCGTAAGGGATCCCATGAATAGCGCGTAGCTACCTCTTATAAAGTTTACACTAGCATGAAGTATTGAGAGGTCCAGGATAGCCGGAGCTACCACTTATTGTGTTCTAGATAGCTGGAGACTACCTCTTATAGATGAAGTCTTGAAAGGTGTAGGATAATCGAAGTTGCCACTTATGGTGTCCAGGATAATCAAGGGCTACCTCTTACGGATGTAATCTTGCAGGGTCTGAGACAACTGGATATACCACTTATGAATGAATGTTATGTTCTCTTTGCATGAGTGAGTGATTGCCTCTTGGCGGGAGGTGTTTATGTTTTTCATGTTCTACTACGCATGACTATCTGGTTTAGGTGGATGTTGCTTAATGCTATTCAATTCCTGTTTTTGGTAAGAACTCTAGTTTGGGGTGAAAAATAGATACTATGGTCTTGAGTTGATTCCAACTTAGTCTTTCTAGAAAGCTCATAGCCTTTTGTCTGTGAGTAGTGCCTGTGTTGGCTTAATTGTATTTCTTACGGTAAGCTCAAAGCGTACTTTGTGTGTTTATACTTTCAGGAGATCTAGTGATGGCTTTAATGACTCCATTGATAAGAAGGTCTCGTCCCTTGTCTGTGCATGAGTTGAGTTCCTTGCTAGAGTGTTGAGAGCACATGGGCGCTTAGTCGAGCATGCAGATGAAGTGACTAGGTGAGGGATGGAGTCATTCAACTGAATACGATCGAGCGCGAGAGAAGGCCCACGGTCGAGTGCATGGGGAGAGGGTCCCCGATCGAGCGTGGGAGGGGGGCAATCAAGTGTGCATAGTCATGCGGGTGGGTGCCCTCGGTCGTAGTGCCATCATTGTCCGTCTTTTTGACGGATTTTCACAATAGAGTTACCCCTTCGTGGTTTGTGTCATTTGGATTCCTTTGCTTCACGCTGTGGGTTGCTTTGGGCTATCGCCATGGGGAGCTTACTCTGTGCATGGCTTAGAGAACATGGAATCACCTCTTGCATGGGCTCGAGTTATTGTCCGATTTGGTATAGAATTTGTCCAAGTGTTCTTGAGGGTCTCGTGTTCCTTCATAATCCAGAAGGTTGGATGTTTCTACTCCCATGTGGAGTAGTTCAACTAGGATAGTACAATCGAAAGTATGGGTGATCATAAATTTTAAAAAAATCGTCTGGACCGCACCAAGTCGCACCGTTCATAATAATTTATGACCAAACCCGTAATTAAAATATTAAATAGAAACAACACCACTTTGTTGGTGCAGTTATGATTTAGGTTTTAAAAAACAGCCAAAATCGCACCACACTTCTATAATTTAGGGTAAAATAAAACATTGTTCTTTAGTCTTTAGTTAAATAGTTAGATAATAAATATATTACTTAACTAATTTTATGAATGATATAATTAGATTCATATGCATACTAAACGTAATACATTTTATACTATTTCAATATTGTTAAAATTCATTATATTTTGCATCAAAATTGAACAATATTATATTGCATTACACATTGAATGTAAGTGAAATAAAAGATATTGCAACATGCATTTACTTGCAAAAATACATTTTGGTTTTTTTTTATATAAAAAAATACCTCTCAATTATAAAATTTCTCTTTGGTTTTTTCTTTAAAATATCGTAAATCCTGACTATACCTGAGGACAATAGCTCTAACTCCTCATCGCTACCGCCAAGGTAAACTGCGGATATGCATGCACGACCGGTGTTATGAAAGATCTCACGACGTATAACAAGATCCCCCAAGTAAAGAGAACAATTATGTTCAACTCCCAAATCTAATAAAAATTATATTAATTTATCAATTATATAATATTTTTATTTATTGAACCACAAAACTGTCCGCCACCGCTTAAGACCGCACCTTCGCCTACTTCATAAAACCGTGATTTGAAAATTTTATTTAACCGAACGTATATAGCAATTCAATTTGAAATTAACTTAAAAATATCACAAAACCGCATCGTGACCACCCCTAGCCAAAAATGTTCCTCTTCTACAACATAGTGACCCTGGAGTTTGCTTGGCTCGCATGAATAACCTTTGACTCTGTGGGGACATAAGTGTGCTTGGGTGTGTCTTTGTTGTGCTCTTGCACGTTCTCTTCCTTCGGTAGCTTCTTGCAATAGGGTGTGCAGGGCACCTCTTGTCATGTATCTCTTCTCTCTTGGAGGTGCTCTCCCTGGGGGAGGGGGATCTTGCTCAAGTCTTCGGGGAAGTCTATCCTCTGGCCTTGCGTTGTTAGCTTTGGATATGACGGTTCGGGAGTTGGCTCTTATCATCTGGGACCTGGTTTGCATCTAAGTGTCTTGGCCAATTCCTACAGTCGACACCATCAATAATGCTACTAAAAATTATGCAGCCCATTCCGAGTTATGGTAATCCAAGCTAAGGTATTTGACTCTGGTCCGAAGTCAATCCACGTTTCTGGAATCGACCGATATACACAAATAAGGTTAGGAGGGCCCGAGGTTTTCTCGAGGAAGTCCCTCTAATGTCTAAGTCAGCAGAATGTAAGAGAATAATAACATAGAGAATTCAACAGTTAAATAGTGCTTAATGAAAAATAATAAGGGAGGGGTTATTTAAATTTGGGCCGTATGGCCCGAATATAACGAACTGCTTTAGGGTATGATTAGAGATCAAACTAAGCTCGGCCCCATGGACTGGCCCGATCGGCCTGGTAAAATAACCGGGCCAAACTTCATTTTTAGAGGCCCAAAATGAGTTGGACCTATTTGGTCCGACCAATTCGACTCGAAACACTGGCCCGCTCGGTGACTTGACTATTTATATGTAATTTCATGAGTTGAGCTCCAAAAATAGCGGCCCGATAACTATTTAGCTCGGCTCGATTTTTCCATTTTGCTTGGCGGGCTGCCACGGGGCTGGTCCATTTGATAGCTCTAGGCATGATATTATGAGTTGAGAGACTCATGAGCTTGATGTGATGAGATGGCCCTCATGGACCTTTTTTGTTGACTTTACCAAATTAATGATTTTTATATGCTAATAATTAATTAAATAGAATAAATAGATAATTATATATTTAAAAAGAAAAATTACGATTTTATCCCTCATGAATTTGAAATAGTGAATATTTATAACTAATATCGGGCAATTGAAATTTGTATGGGTGATTATTTTGATGTTTTATTAACAAATAAAAATATATCTTTAGGAGGTGTCTCAACTAATATCGGGCAATTGAAATTCGTATGGGTGATTATTTTGTTGTTTTATTAACAAATAAAAATATATCTTTAGGAGGTGTCCAAATTTTGACATATTTAGGAAGTACAAAACTATCGAAGATCGATCTTACATTTCAAATGCATTTTCAAGGTAATGGACACAAGAAAATTTTGCAAAGAATTTGAGAATGACCCAAAAGGCGCCTTGAGATTTGGGCTCCATGCTATTGTAGGACAATTTATCCCACTTAATATTGTACATCTACTCACCTAATTTGGAAAAAGAAAGGCATCGACACTTTTTTTAAAAACAAATCTACTTCTGCCAATTCAATGTAAATAAATGTACATAATAATAGAGTGCCAATTCCTAAAAGGAGAGAGGAAGGCTTTATAAAGCCCCTAAACTTAAATAAAAGCATAAAAAAGATTTGAATTATTAATTAAAATCCTCCCTCCAAGAAGGAACAGCCTGCTATGAATGAAATAGTAAAAAAAAAAGCAGGCGAGACGAAGGGAAAGCGACAGAACCCAAAGGTCAAGCCTTTTACTAATATGTTCACCCCTGAATGAGATAGGAGCGTATGGCCCGGCTTTGAATAAAAAAGATCTTTTTTAGAATTTTTTTGAGAATTATTAGTACGAATTTCAGTATTTTGATTCCCTATTTAATCAGCTTCTGCAACAGGGAATAAAAACCTTTTCTTTTGATTTGGATGCCGGAGCTTCTTCTCGGGATCAAGAGGTAAAAAAAAAAAGTCAATAAGTGAAAGACTGACTCTCTTTTACCCCTTTGAGTATACTACTATTGAAAGACGGCATTTTCGGTCAACTCGGGGACACCCAATTCCTCTACAACATTGAATTCCGAGGTATCGGTTTACGACATATTGGCATAGCATCCAAATCCCGATAGAAAAGAATGTTCCTTGATCGATGTAGTGGATTGAAGACAACCCTGGATCGAGTATCCGAATACGGAATTAGACTCTTTCTTAGATGATAGTTTGAAGCCCATACGTCAAGTAGTGGTCCCACTCCTAATGGTCTAGCGGAACACTTTCTCTTTCACTCGCCCAACAAGATCGCGAATCGGCCTATTCCGCCTATCTACCATCCCCTTATCTTCCCCATCCCTTTCTCGGTTTCACATCACATTGAGCTCCAACGAACTGCGGGAATCGATCCCTTACTAGTCTTTAATACGTGTGTTTTGAGGCATTTGTCTTTTTGACTCCAACGGCAAAGTGAAAGGCCGCGGAAGCATCCTTTTCCATGGAAAGTACAATGAAGCGGCATGTGAAAGTGGATGAAAAGTCAGATAGAATTTCTTTCGAATACGTGATGCTCGAGACCTTCCTTGCTTCTTACCTTTATCTACTCCGGTCTCTCTAAGTGCGTATTCCATTCTAGCTAAGCCAAAGCTTGAAGTAAGTCCGGAGTGGGAGAAACTTCTACAAAGAAATTCAGATTAAACTCCGATCACTTGGCAAACAAGTTTAGGAGGTCTTTTTGAGCGCATGTTTATCATATCGAGAAATCGGCTTTAAATGCGATTTTCCTAAATCCATCATACTATTCCACTTTAGCTAATGATGAAAGAGAATCGATTTGTCTCAGATGATGATAATGTCCACTCCTGGCTCGATGCGCTAACGAAAAGGAACTTTCTAGATTAAGAAAAAAATTCCTTCGAAATGTTGCGGATCCTTTAAGTTAGTTGGGGCGGCTCCAGTATAGTGGGGCCGGATAGTGTAGTTATGTCGGCGCGACGAAGAGAGTCTCAAGACCGAAGATAAGAATAGTCTTGCTAAGATGAATGCCGCTTGAACGAGTTTAAGAGGTGAAAGAGTGAAATCAAACTCTTCCTTTTCAGGTCGGGTTAAAGAAGGGTCTCATTGGGGTATTCACCTAGCTCCCTAGCTTCCTATATTCCCACTCGAGCGGGATCAAAGGGGATGAGTTATTCTCGTAGCTAAATGCCCAAGTCGGGCGGTATAAAGGATCAAGAGATCTGACGCCTTCATCCTCAACCATTCAATGAAGCAATAGCAAAGAAAGCGCAAAGAGTCGAACAGGTGGGTCATTTTTCGTCGTGCAATCGATCGAACGAGATGCGCATCGTAATGGGCATATAATAGATTTACCTCATAATTGAATAGAAGAACTTTACAACTGATAATAAATATAAAACTTGCAAAGTCTTATAAAATCATAAATCTATACAAATCTAAAATATAGACATATTTTAAATCTATACAGATCTAATTGATTCAGTAGAATCAGAAAATTGCATAAGCGCTGGACAAATCATGAACTCGCATATGTCACTAATCTTCTGGTAAAGGGTCATTTGAATCATCTGCACAAAACACTCACGATATGAAACTGTAAATCACCATAACAACAAACCTCTGAACAAAAAATCATCACGTGGAACAAAACACCACTTGTAATGGACAAACATGAAGTGTAAGATTTTATGTGGCCCACGTGCCATATAATTAGGAATTATATATTTAATAATTATTTTTAAATATCTAATTATAGGTTTAAATAAATAATATATCAGATAAGTATTTGGTCAGTTTGATGGAACGTGAGTTTCTCTCCCTTATCATGTTGATAGAACATGGATTGAGAACCGTTTATACCAGAACAACTTTTGGCAAATAACTGCTATCAGAAACCAATCCTCTCTCTGCCTACAAGAGAACTCATTAAGAACTGGACAATCTATTGCTGAAGAAATTACGTTATGTGGGATTAACAAAGGCCAAGATAGAGAAAGTGATATCTTCCATCTTCAACAAAGAAAGACATAGCTGCTCAAGGTCAGTACCCTAATTACGAATTAATTGTGAAAATCATGACGTTCAAGATCTGGAATTTCGATTTTTATTTTTATGATTTTATGTTCAATTATTCTTACATGGAGGACACTCAAAAACTTCCATAAAAGAAGAAAAACAAACAACTAATTGAAAAAATAAGAAAAACAATGTTGATTTCCCCATCTTCCTATGGTGGGAAGATGAGGGAACAAGACAACTGGAGTTTGCTAGAGAAAATTTTTTTGTCAAAGGCATCAAAAATTTCATGTTTGTATAAAAGTTCATTTGATAAAAGAGGAAAAAACAGAAGGCAAAAATTTATGTGAGATGGTCGTACCGTGCGATAAAAAGATATAATACTTTTAAATGTAAAAAGTAAAACTTTTAGTGTGAAATATAATATATTGTCTTAACATACTTTTTAATTGTTAGACAATGTACATGATACCTACTCATAAAAGAGAGTGAGTATTTCTACATTCCTTTTGCCGAGAAAGGAATATAAGAAAGTACATGGAAATCCCATTACAAGCTACAACAACGATTATTAGGGGTTACTTGGATCAGAACCCATCATCTTTGCGATTGAACTGGTCGGTTCCTATTTACAAGACAATGCCTTCTTGCAATGATAATGCCTTCTGTTATAAACAAATAATTATGCTTTACAAAATACTTTCTTTTCTTTTCTTTTCTTTTCTGTTTTTTTTTTTGAGGGGGAGATCTGTGAAGGGATAAACTTAGATGTAAACTTAGACACATTAGACCCGACCGCTTTTCTATTGAAAATTATTAAAAGTCATATTTGTTAAAAATATTATTATAACTTTGTAAAAAATATATATTTTTAAAACATATCATGCTATCTATATATATTATATAATAATAAGCAACCACCTATTACTAAAAATATTATCCCGCCTATTTGCAGTTGCTAAATTTTAATATTTATTTAGTTTAACAAAAAATCCAGTTGTATAGCTTAATTGTTTCATTAATGTTATTCATCTATATTTTGGAATGATTATCGATTTAATCTAATCAATGATGATGTATCAGTATAACTCGGGTGAAATATCACAATCCTAATATAAATCTATCAGCATTCAGCAGTTGAATTTAAATACTGATTTTCCATTCGCTTGACTTTATTAAAAAACTATTAATAATAAATAAAATGAATGTTAATTTTGTTAAGCAGAATCTTATCATTGCCAAAAATTAAAAATTCTAAACACAATTTAATGTTGACTATTTTAATTAAAAATAAAACACGAATTATTACTGAAGTGCAATATCATACAAATCATGTGATTAATTGTTACTAATTAGTAAAAAATACAAAAAATAATTTGAATGCAAATTTAATTTCGGTAAGAAAATCTAATAAATGCGAAAAATGATTATAATCACAGTTTAATGCTTTAAATTTTCTATTCAACAAAAAATAATAAATATAGAAAAAATCTGACAATTATATTACAAACCTAAATCTATCTATAGCAGGTTGTGTCTAAAAATGTCCCTACCACCCCATTTGCAATTTCCTAAAATAAAAAATGATAACTTTTATTTTAAAAAAAAAACTGAATCTGCATTGCCAACTGATATTAAACTTTCTTTAAATAAATATAACCTTTTAATTTCTTCAAATTGGGTTTTACACTTATTTTATAATCTTGTAAATTAAATGATATATTCCGAAAATTAAATTTATAATACTTGCCAAAATTATTTTTATTGTACAAAAATAAGATTTAAATAATAGCTTCCACATCATAGGAAATCAAATTTAAAATATTTTATGAATTTATAAATAATTCTACATTAAGATATTGGTCCTAATGTTGGTAGGCTTTAATTTTTGAAATACAAAATATTAAAAAATAAAAATGTGTTAAGTTTATTCATTTTTTGTCATCTAGAAGATTGTTCAATAATTCGTTGTTGATGCATATGTTAATTCAATGTTTTTATTTTGATTTTGTTGATTTTATATAAATGAGTTTTATACCAGAACAATGTCCCCAAATGTTATCAAAATACTTCAAAATATTTTCAATGATTTTTACTAAGTTTTTGAAGTATTTCTTGAACTTTATTTTTGATAAAAATCGGACAACTTTTCTGTACTTAGGTCGACCGGTCGCCATATAGGGCAACCCGTACCTGAACGTTTCACAAAACAGAGAACAAACAGTGGGGTGACACAGGGGAGGGAGACCGGTCACCTTAGGGGTGCGACTGGTGCCTATGATGCTGAATTTTCACTCAAACGTCTCTGTTTTGAGGGGGACTAGTTAGGCCCTAAGGGGACCTATCTGTTAGTCCAAGTGGCTACGATAATCTAGAGGGGGGGTGAATAGATTATGCCGATTTTTCGCAAATCGCGCTCTTTTTCGAATGAACAAATAAATGACAAGAATGTAAGTGCAGAAAATAAACAACACTCGTCGGGCCTAATCCTCTACAACCACAGTATCTCCGGGATGGATTTCAAAAAGAAAAAAAGATTTTATTAATTACCACAATTAATACAACACCATCTTTGAAGATTACCACAATCTTCTTACAACACCTTCAAGGAGATTACCACAATCTTCCTTCAACACCTATGAATAGTACCACACTCTTCAACACCTAAGATCACCCAAGTGTGTTCTTACCACAAGAATACTAACAAGGATATCTTATTTTGGATGATAGAAAAATTCAAGATTACAACTCAATAAATGAAGTATACAAACTTTGAGTGCAAGTGTAATCAAGAACAAAAAGCCTAGACCTCAAGATTGTGCAAGTGCAAGAACTTAGGCTATTACAACAAGAATGTAAAAATGAAAGCTTTGAGAATTTTGCAGATTTCTTGTTGTATTGTATGCTTGTGTGTTGTATCTTGTGTCTTCAAATCATCCTCTATTTATAGGAGAGTCTTCACCAACATAGACTCCTCATTCTTCACTTTTGTCTACAAAAAGAGGATCACAAGATCTAGAAATATTGCACAAAATTGAAAAGCAAATCTTGTTGATAAGGATTCCAACGGTAGAAATTTTGCTGTCAAAATATTACACAGGGCGACCGGTCACCCTATAGAAGATTTTGAACGTTAGACATAATTAGTGCGATCCAGGTACCGTTTTGTAGGTCCCAAGGGGTGTGAGTGTAAGGTTTAGAAGGGGGGGTTGAATAAACCTTACCAACTTTTCACTTTTGGTCCTTTTTAAAATTCGAGTTGACACTATACGATTGTGTCCTTGGTGGACAACCAATTTAGTTAATCAAGGTAGAGTTAGTCACTCAACGCACTGACTCGAGCCGTTGATAGAATAACTCACCATTAAGACGAATTAGCTCAACTTGTGGTTTGTTTTCAGCGAAGACTTAACACCCTTAAGTTTGGTTTAGTTAAGATTTTATACTTGGTTTTAGTACTTAGAGATTATCGGTTGGATAGCTAATATGTCGTGAATTAAACGAATAAGATGCACGAAATTAAAGTCTTTGAAATGTAAATGACACGATAAGTTTTTACGAGAAGTTCGAAGATGGGGTAATTCTTCTACTCCTCTCTTCTCCAACTCCCCGGAGGAATCCACTAAGTATTGATCAAGATACAAAGTGGTAATCCGGATACAAGTCTTGATCACACAACCGACTTGACCACTTTGGGACTCGGTCCGAGATGCCTTGGTCACTCACCGGTGGCTTCTCGTCCGACTCGAACTTCACAGGCAGTTTGCCTTTGCTACTACAACTCACTTGCTCAAGTTCTTAGGATTTGATCACGAAGCCCTCCAAAAACCCGAGACTGGTTCGACCTTGAACCTTCCTACAATCCTTCGCGGAATGTAGACCCCTTTTCTTCTAAAGTTTCCTCTTCAACTCGATTGAAGCTATCTTTCCTTCACAGGTGAGTGTTGGATTGATTTTCTTCGTAGTGTAGGCTTGAGGATTAAACTTGAATGATTTTGAGAATATTTTGATTACGATTGAGATGTTAGCTTGAATGTTTTTGGTTCAGGTAATCAACCAACAAATCTCCTTTTTCATCCCTCAGCCTTTTATAGTGATCTTTCAAAAATTTGCCCGTTGAAGAGATAGGCTTATTTTTGAAAGTCACTTGTGGTCGTTGGCTTGTCTTGTTGCGATCCTTGGAATTGCCACTTCCTCGTATGAATTATTCTTGACTTTTCGGAGTTAATCGACACGGTGTAGTGCTTCCCATTGGTTTATTTCCCTTGCACGCTTCGCGGACCGAGCACTCCGAGAAAGGTAGCATGGAGATATTACTTGTTTAAGTAATTCTCTTGATTTACAGGCAACAGATCTCTTTCGATTATCTCGACTTGACCGCATTTCCTTGCTTTCCCCAGGTGACTTGTGAGTCGACTTCCAATCATTAAATGACTCTTCTCGTCACTTCAACTAGAGACTTGACTATCTTGAGTTGACTGACCGATGCTTTACTCACCGCATCTCACCTGCACCTTCATCCGAGTTCCCCGTCTTCTCTTCTTTTGCCAAACTCACTCTCACAAATGAGTTTTCCTACTAGTCTCCAGTTGTCTTCTTGCATGTTTGGGCATAGTGACTTAACTCACTTGACCCCGCCCTATTTGTTACAATGCGGTTTACAACAAAAATGGGGTGCCAACTTCCTATTCTAAGTTTTACATGGCATTCATCAAAATCTAAACAATAAATTTCCCAACAATTTCCCCTTTTTGATGATGCCAAAACTTAAGACATTCAAAATGTAAATAGCAAAGATACATACGGATAGTGCATTCACGGAGAATGTATGCGTAGAATCAATCCTTTTATTAATCATAACATTCTTGTTCTTTTACACAATCACATACAAGGTGTATCAAAGCAAACATTTATGTCTACGCAAAACAAAATAGAGAATTTACGATTTATTACGAGAAGACTTACATAGTATGTATTTACATAGTAAAATACATGAAGGGGTGACAAAGAACACTTCATCTCCTTCACCTTTGCCTTCATTTCATCTTGATTCTGTCATCTTCTGGTCTTCTTCTCTTTTTCTCATCTTCACCGCCTTCTTCTTCTTCTTTTCATATGCCTTCCTGGCAGCGACTTCATCTCTTCTTAATCTCTCTTGTCTCTCCTACCATAGCCGAGTTTGTCTTTTATTTTCTTCTTCGATTCTTTTCACATACTCAACATTGTTTTTAGCCACTTGCGATTGGCTACTTGGTCAAGACCAGCCCATCCCTCCTTTCTTGCCTGGATCTATGTACTCAATGTTTTTGGGCGGATGCCTAAGTCCAAACCTCTTCCTCCACCACGCTTCTTCCTTTCCTCTTCCTCCGGGCGTGTATTGTCAGACGGGTCTTCTTCTTCCAAATGAGTGACCGGCGGAGTGACAAGCCGAGTGGATCACGGTGTAGTCTGCCGCTGTCGGCCTTCTTCACATAACGTGAGACCCTTTTCCCAAGATAAGTCCTGTGCTTGAGCCATAGACATGTTTGCGAAGTATTCTTCAAATGCGGCGTTTTAAATTCATCAACTGATCTTGGCTTGGTCCCGACATCCGAGATGGCATAAGTGTCTCTCTCTTGGAATGCCTCCATGTTGTTTCAAGATGTCCATAACTCGGGCATTCAACCTTCCTTCCACTTCCTCCATTCCTCGCTTCAATCGCTTTTTCTCTTTTTCGGCCATAGATGCAGCAGAGTGTTGGAGTGGCGAGTCACTGGAGTTTGTCAGCGATAATATCACCAGACAAGACCTTGTTGGGGGTTTGTACAATCATTAAGGTCACATCTCTCGATCCTTCCCCCTCAACAGACTTTCCTTTCTTTTCCCTTGTAACTTCCTCAATTTGTCTTTCCCTTCACAAATGCTCCCTCCTTCTCGACTTCGGATCTCTTTAGCGCTTTTAAGGTATTCCTCTTCCCCCTTTTTGGCATCATCAAAGGAGAGAGGAACCCCTGAAACATACTAGCAAGCGGAAGTCGAGTCTGCGATAGCCGAGTTCCGCTTCGAGTCCTGCTTTGTGGTGTATCTTTTGAAACTCGAACGAGTAGCGTTGGATTGACTTTAAGCAACTTCATCTCAGCCATAAGAAGGCTGAATTTTCTATCCATGTTTTCTTCCATACGCGAGGAGCTCATTCTTATTTTGCTCACGCAGCAGCTTTATCTCGGCGATGTGAGATTCATGCATGTGCTCAATGTGTTCTCTCAATTTCGTCTTTGCATCGGCGTTCTCGGCTCTCCGGACAAAGAACTTGTTGAACAATGTTACGAAATATCTAGCTTGTTCCACGCGCATTGTTTTTCTTTGTTGCCACCACTCCCCGATTAGACTATTATGCCTCTCAAGTCGCCATAAAGGTTGGCATCTCTGTTATCCAAGGTCATGTCCATCGAGGCCTGGTGCCTCTCCATCCGTTCAATTTCGCAAATAATGCTTTGAACACCTCCCGAACTTCAATGTTCCTCTCATTGCGGTGATGGCAAGCCAGCGTCAAAATCATAGTCACCGAACGATGGTATCCGATGGAATGACAGGATCAGTGCGTGGAAGCGCGAGATCATTTTCGACTCTTCGGGAGGTCGGGTACCTCCGGAGAGAAGGGAAATGATTCTACAAAGGAATCATCATAGGCAAATCGGGATTTGTTCAATGATGAGTGGTGCGCGTGAAGTTCCCTATGGAGCCGAACTGTTGCGGCTTGGGGAGCTCGCAGCTGGACTCATTGCGGGGGTTTGTTGTGAAGTTGACCCAAACTTTGCCGAGCCTCTGCTTGTCTCAACACCTCGTCGGTCTCACCGGTTTCTTCAATTGAGTTGACTCGTCCTCGGCCTTATTAGAAGCGTCATCGGACGATGATGAGACTTCCATGGATGGCTCATCATCAAAGTTGAAAGTTTGACGAGTAGTCTTGAGGTCGACTTGCTCGTGGTTGGAACATCCTCACCGTGAGTCTTTTGGATCGATCCACGAGGGGATGACTCGGCTTCATCGTCTTCTTCCGATCCAAGAAAGGTTACATCAAGATTATCTTGGGAGTCGTGAAGTGCGCTAATCTCCTTTTCGGATGGATCAATGATAGCGGGAGGATGTTCTCTACTTGACTTCTTTACCCCGGAAGTCTCAACCTCCCGTTGGCCTTCATTACCTCCTGCAGTCTCAATCGCAGCGAGGCCTGACCTCCCTTTCGACGATGTCACTGTCTTAGGGTCTTCGTGGTGGCATCCATTGAGTCTCAACCTCATGGATTGCACTTTCATCGCCAGTGTTTAACTCCCGGAGGCTGTTCCTTCCTCGTGCCTCGATCGCATCGGCGAGCGTCATTAGCCTTCAGAGCGATTGGCACCTCAAATTGAGACGATCTCAATCGCGAGCTTCGTTGATGGCAACTTGTTGTGTATTTTGTGTTTGTACTTTCTCCACCTTGCCTCCTAGATTCGTTGTGGAGTCATCTGCAAAGCATCCTCCGACCTTGCTTTGCCCAGTGGAGGAGTTTCCCCCTCGGGCGCACCACCGAGTGACTTGGAATGGGGTCACTCGTCTCCAAACTCCCGGCTGTTTCTTTACTGAGTGTTCAACCGTTGGGGCGGTGGTAAGACACCTTCATTAGGGGTTGGCTTGACCGGGGGTCCCCACTAACCCGGTTTCATCGCCATTCCTTAATTCCTTCTTCCGAGTGAGTGGGAAGTGGTGGCGGAAACAATCGTGGCAATATCTTTGCACCACTCCCATTGGGTCCAACTCACCTGTGTTTTGGAGGACTCTCCTGGTCCCTCCATCATTCTTTGCTCATGAAGAATGCGGATTCGTGCATTGCTTGCTGCATTTGCAACTCTTCTGCGGGCGGAACAGGGTCCGGATCCTCATCACTATCCGATAAGACGTCGAGGAGATGATGTGTGTGTTCTGTGGTGCGGTGATAGGGCGATCTTTGGCCTTCTCACGTGCCTCGCCTTCCTCTGCTGTCTCTCCTTCTCCTTGTCCTTGAAGATCCGCAAGATATCCGTGCGATTTTTCTTCTTCATCCAATGCTTGACCACAAAGTGGTCACTCCAAGAAAGTTCATCGATTCCTCTTCTTCTTCAATAAACTCGGCCGTTGGAACTGTCCCCTGGATCGACTCAATTTCCACTTCCTCCACTCTCGCAGAGCGATTTTGGATGTCCGGATAAAGTCGGGATAGGATCATCACATCATCATCTCTTTCACTTCTTATTCTTGTCCCTTATTCTCGGGGATAGAAGGTAGCAAGCTTTGGTGCTCTATTCACTGTCCGGTGCGTGCATTGCGGAGGGGATACGATTACGTTAACAGCGGGTTAGATTTCTCGGCTCTTCTTGTGTCTCACTGCTCGAACTACAGTGGGTCTTGATTTGCCTCTGACGCCTTCAAAGAGACTTGGTCATTTCATCAATAATATCCGGAGACTCTACTTCTCAGGCGATCTCCTGTGTCTGTTTTGGTGAGTGGGTGACTCACCGATTTTTCAAGTTCGGATTGCTTGATGATTCTTCTTCGTCTCTTAGTTCGTACTGCAGGGATTTACGTTCGGAGAGAGTGTCTTCGAGTCCTGGCGGCGGGGCCGTCTTGGTGTTTTCTTCGAGGAGCGAGCCGTCTTGGTTTATCGATTCTCCTCTTTTTGACGACCGGAGAAGGTATTTGAGATTCCTTCTCGGCGGCTAACTGGAGAAGCGGGAGACACGAGCTGCGGGGTAGGCGACTCGGCTGCGAGGGCGGGAGCAGATTTGTTTTTCTTAGGCTGCGGGGCATCGCTTCTCTTAGCAAACGGGGGCAACTTTCTTCTTTGGTGGAGAGGAAACAATCGTATCTTGAGTCGGTGATTCCCCTCACTTGTATCGCCTCTCTTGGCGTGGGCTCTCTTAGGCGCCAGAGAGGTTTGATCTCGAACATCCTCTTGTTTACATGGAACGCCTTTCCATGTCGAAGAGGACTCCTTTCACCTCCATCACCGACCAATCACCAGGCCATATCCCAGGGATCCTCCAAATGCACCATTCTCCTTGAAGGATTTGTTCCTACATTCTCGGGCGTCTGCGTAGACAAACTCAGCCAGTTTACTTGCTTTTCTTTCAATGATCGCGGCCATTACGATTAGTTTTGCTTTAGACAGCGTTGGTCAAAGTCGCCAAATTTGATGTCTATGCATTTGGCAACTATGTCCAACAGTTTGTGGTAGTCCTCCTTCAAGAACCCCTTTTTGGTCAGTAGACTATCTTTTCAAAGATAGTCGGTCTTGGCTACTTCCTTCCAAGCGGCCATACAAGTCTCGCGCTTCATTGATTTACGGTGCTCCTTCCGCCGGTAGTGAGCGGTGTTACGCGGATCCTTGGCGAGATGATGAAATCCTTCCCGTGAATAGAGGATTTGATCCCTCATCGTGAATCTCGGCGTTCATGTAGAATCGTGCGACCTCTTCCACATAGGTCATCGAGAACTCCATCGTCAAAATGGTTTCGGCCGGACGTTTCGAGCTTTTCGGTGGTTTTCTTTATGAGGCGTCATCGGACCCTGTTTGACCATTCCCTCGAAATCCACAAAGTAGACCCGCCAGTGTGGATTTGCTTCCCTAGCTTGACGAAATCATAAGTTGATGCCATTTTTGATTTTCACGAAAAGAAACTTAGAAGTTGATTTGAATATTGATAGGGTTTTGAGAGAGTTTTGCCTTTGCTTTTGAGATAGAAATGAAACGGTTTGGTAATATGTGAGAGAAAACAGGATGAAAATGGTTTAAGTATGGTTTACGAAAGGGCGCGTGCGGGTGGTTTTTTGAAATGTGATCGAAATCAACGGCTTAGATTTTGCGCCGATTAGCATTTAATGTCTCGAATTTAATGCGGCAACATTTATATCCAATCATAAGCTTGGTATGCGCTTTTTGCATGTACACATCATCATTATCTTTGACGTCATTCTTAAAAACATTCCCGCTTAGTAAAACATTGCGTTTTTGTCACTTTGCTCATAAATGACTCGAAATCCCTTAGGCGATTTAACTCTTCTTCACAGTCACGTTCTCTCGGTGACTCATTTGTCAGCTAATTCAAAGATATAGTTTCTTTCCGACATGGTGATTCATTTAGGCGATTTTGAGAATTGATCCTTTTTCTCTTTTTGTGTTTCATTTCTTTTCTTTGAGTCTTCTAAGTGTCGGCTTAGCTCGATTAACCCTAACTCATGCTTGAGTTCTTCAAATCTTGACTCACATAATGGTTTTGTGAATATGTCGATAATTTGTTTATCGGTTGAAATATATTCCAAGATGATGTCCTTCTTTTCAACATGATCTCTTGAAGTGATATCGACATCGATATGCTTTGTTCTTGAGTGCAACACAGATTACGAGTGATTGCAATTGCACTTGTGTTATCACACATGATTGGAATTTCCTTTTCTTCAACTTCATAGTCTCTCATGCCTGCCTCATCCATAGGATTTGGGCACAACAATTTGCCGCAGACTATGTATTCTGCCTTCATTTGTAGAGGTGGCTATTGAATTTTGCTTTTTGCTAAACCAAGAAATTAGCCTATTTCAAGCATTTGACATGTGCCGAAGTGCTCTTCTGTCAACTCTGCATCCGGATAGTCGAGTCCGAATAGCCATTAGCTTGAATCCACCTTCCTTTGGATACCATAAGCCAACTTATTGGCTTCCTTTCAAATATCTCAAAATCCTCTTAGTCATGCGAGTCATATGGCTTTCTTTTGGAGCAGATTGAAATCTTGCACATACACCTATAGCAAAGGTGATGTATGCGGCACGCTTCTTTGTGATAAAGCAATGATCCATAAGTCTTTATGTATCTTGTTTGATCTACGGGCTTGCCATCCGCATCCATGTCCATTTTGATGATGTATTCATTGGTATTTTCACGAAATTCTCTTCCATACCAAATTTCTTCATTAAATCTCTGGTGTATTTTGTTTGACTTATGAAGGTTCCATCCTTCAAATGTTTTTACTTGGAGTCCAAGAAAGAATGTCGCTCTCCATCATGCTCATTTCAAATTTGCTTTGCATGAGGTTTGAAATTTTTCACATAGCTCTTTGTTTGTGGATCCAAAAATGATGTCATCCACATATATTTGAACAAGCGTGCTCTTCTTGTCTTGAATTAAAAAAGTGTTCTATCTACTTTTCCTTTTGTGAATCAATTCTCGATTAGGAATTGTGACAAAGTATTATACCATGCTCTGGGTGCTGTTTCAATCCATACAGAGCTTTCTTGAGTTTGTATACCTTATCTCCAAGAGTCTTCTGCTCAAATCCTGGAGGTTGTTCAACATACACTTCTTCTTCCAATAAACCATTTAGGAATGCACTTTTTACATCCATCGATGATATACAATAAAATTCTTGTGAGTGCATAGGCAAGAAACATCCTTATAGCTTCCAATCTTGCTACATGAGCAAATGTTTCATCAAAATCTATTCCTTCTTCTTGGCAATATCCTTTGGCTACTAGTCTTGCTTTGTTTCTTACCACGTAACCCTCCTCGTTCATCTTGTTTCGAACACCCATTTAGTACCAATAACATTTTGATGGGTGGGTCTTTGAACTAATTCCCATACTTTATTTCTTTCAAACTAATTAAGCTCTTCTTGCATAGCTTGAATCGATGTGTGTCATCCAATGCTTGTAACACATCTTTAGGCTCTATTTGTGAGATAAAGCATGTGAACATAGCTTCTTGTTGAGTTTTGGATCTTGTTTTGACACCTTCTCTTATATCTCCAATGACAAGTTACGGTTGATGGTCTTTCAGCCATCTTACATCAAAGTTGAAGTAAGTTAGGATTGATCGTCTAGCAATTTGTGTTGCTTTGATCACTCTCTCGCAATCACTTAGCTGCAAATTTTCCAATTTTATGAGACTTCGGCTATCTCATCTTCATCCGAGTTTATAATTCCACTTTTCGGCTTGAGATAGGGACTTTTACGTATGGTTGGATGATTGAACTTATCGGTGACTCTTCAATGTCTTCTCCATTTACATTTGGCTCATCGAATACCACATGAATGGATTCCTCTTGCAACCATAGTCCTTTTGTTGAGTACTTTGTAGGCTTTGCTTTCGGTGAGTATCCCAAGAAGATACCTTCATCGGCTTTAGCATCGAAAGCCTTTAGATTGTCTTTGCCATTGTTATGGATGAAGCATTTACATCCAAATATTCTAAAATATGCAACATTTGGTTTTCTCCTGTCCAAATCTCATAGGAGTCTTTGTCATTTGTCTGTTTTATCATACATCTATTTTGAGTGTAGCAAGTTTGTGTTGATTGCTTGACCCAAAATCTTTTTGGTAACCCCCGCTTGACTAACATGGTCCTTGCCGCTTCTTTGAGAGTTCTATTCCTTCTTTCTGCAACTCCATTCTGCTTTGTGGAGTCCTTGCTGCAGATAATTCATGACCAATGCCATTTTCAATACAATATTGAGTTATTATACCATTGACAAACTCGGTTCCTCTGTGCGATCTTATTTTGATAATGGTTGGCTCTTCTCATTTTGAATCCTCTTCATCACCATAGGTAGTTTACGTAGAGTTTCTTTCTTCTTACACATGAATATTGTCCATGTATATCTTGAGTAGTCATCTACTACCACCAAGGTATATTTCTTCCCACTTATCTTTTGAGCCGTTCAACTGGACCAAATAGATCCATATGTAGCGGTGCAATATCCTTGTTGAAGATGGGCATGTCTTTTCTTTGAATGATGATTTGATCTGTTTTCCCTTCGGCATGCGTCACATATACTCTCCTTCTTGTATCTTGGTCACGGAAGACCTTTCACAAGATTACTACGCAAGCTTGTTAAGTGTTTTGAAATTCGGGTGACTCGGCTTTTTGTGCCACGGACCAACTTGATTCAATTTGTGCTCTTTTGCTAGTAGGCAATTGTGTGGTGGGTGTTGCGGTTGACCAATCTACTACATACATGTTCTTTTCCGCATCCTTGCAACACAACTTCATTTGATTCAATATCCTTGATTTGGCATATACCCATGTTAAATCCAACATTATAACCCTTGTCACGAGTTGGTGATGCTTAGCAAGTTGAAGTTGAGTCCTTCAACATATGCAACATCTGTGATTTCTAATCCGTTCTTCTTGATGGATCCAAAGCCTTTTATTTCTCCCGAGCTTCATTTCCTCCAAATATGACTTTTGCTCCTTTAACTTCCTTGAATTTTGACAGATATTTCTTGTTTCTGTCATATGTCCGGAATGACCACTATCCATGTACCAGGTTCCTTGGCACTCATCCATTCCTTGAACCCGCAATCAAGGAAATTAAGTTTTAGGTACCCATACTTATGTCTGGGTCCCGAGGGGTTAGTATTGTAAGATGATCCAACCAGCCTATAGCCAAATGATCGGCTCTAAGGGGTTGCCATCTATCGATTGCCATAATCATAATTAATTTTGGCAAATTGCTTGGGATTCTTGGTTCATACAATGTCTCTTTTGTCTACGTATGCTGTATATGTGTTTTAGCAATTGCCTTCTTTGGGTAATTGTGGTGTCTCTGAGTGTAGTGCCTAGGTGCATATGTGTCTTTGATGAAAGCTCTTATACTTTTGGAATGACCTTTCTTTGAGTTCTAGGCCTTTGCCATTTGGGCTTATATTCCATAAGTCTATCTTTGATAGTTCACATCGTTCAATCGACTTGGCTTGGATATTTTCTACCATTCCCATCATATGTGTTTCTTTTATAGAACTTTTGGGGTTTTTGGTAGCTCTGTTTCTTCTTTCTGAGTAATTCTGTTTGGAGTTTCTTTGAGAACTTGGTGAATTTCTTCTCAATCTGTCCTCAACGCACCCAACTCGGTCCTTTTCCTTTTTCTTTATAACCATGGCCAGTTTGCTTGTAATTGTGCTTTGGAGTGAATGTGTGTGCACCATTTGGAGTTTTGGATTTTTGAGACACTTCATTGCTTGAAGATCCTTTTTCCAAAATTACTTTTGGAGTTTGACATAGCAGGAGGAATTAAATCTAGCTGTCTTGTCTCCACATTCTCTTTGACTCATAATAAGATCATCCAATGATTTAGATGCCTTAGTGAATGAGGCAATCACATTTTGAGGTCATTCTCCTCTTTTCTATGGCGACTATTTACTGCTATTAGCTTGGCATTTTCGCCTTTAAACTTTTATTCTCATCGGCTATTTGACTTAGAGTACTCGGCTCCTTAGTCACCGTGTGAGTTTTGCTCTTGAGTAGCTGTTTTTCTCATTTAGTAGTGTGTGTGAGGATTTAATGTGTTCAAAATCTTTCATCATTTTGCCTAATGAATCATAAAGATCGGTGGGTGATGAAGTGTGTGTGTCACGTCACTATCACTAGAATCTCGAGTTTGATGAGTTAGAGTGTACCTCATCTTCTTGGTCGAGTTGATCTTGTTCCTTGGCCATCAAACAAATCGGGCTTCTTCTTCAGAGTCACTTGAGGTAGTCGGCTTCTTTGCTCTCTCAATCACTCTCTCTCTTGACTTTCTCTCGGCTGATCTCTGCGACCAACATTGCCTTTTTCTTTTTTTGTCTTCTTTCTCCGAAGACCTTTCTTTCTTCTTCATTCTGTATTTGCGACTACGAGGATATGGACAATCAATGGCATAGTGACCTGGTTGCCTACTGATTTGAAAGATAGATATTCAACCTTTTGATCACTCTTTCCATTCTTGGATTGTCGGCCCTTTGATATTCACTTTTTGATGATCTTTCTCTTGGTTGGCCTATCTTCCCTTGACTTGGAGGGAGCCGAGTGTCTTCTCGGAAGAATCGCCCTTGCCTCTCTTATAGTTCTTATTGAAGAACTTGTTGAACCTTTTAACCATCGGGGCTATTTCTTCGGATCAATGACTTCTTTGACCTCGGCTCTCTTTCCATCCTTAACAATTAGAGCAAATTTTGGGTACAACTGTCTCTTCTTCCGATCTTTTCTTCTCATTCAAATTCGTAGGCTTTGAGATATGAGAATAGTTCGTGGTTGGAGGTCTTCGATAGGTCAATGGAATGTCTCGATGCCATGACCTTCATTTCCCATTCACCGAGACTTTTTAGGATCTTCATACATATTTCCTTCTGTGTATATTCCTTTCCAAGTGCGAGATAGCTCATTGGTGATTTACGTGAACCGATCATCCAGTTGATCCAGGTTTTCTCTTGCGATCATTTTTAAATTCTCAAATTTTTGTCTGACCACGATAATTTATTTTCCTTGATTTGCTCTCGAGCCTTCGAGAAATCAATGTTAGCTTGTCCCATTTCTTTAGCCGTTTTGCATGATTTGACTTTATTGAACATGGCTTTGTCCAAGGTTTTGTAAAGGATGTCATTGGCTACATTGTCCAGGTTGTATCTTTTTTGTCATCATTTGTCCATTCGAGTTCTTGGTTTTTCAACCATAGTGGTCTAGGGCAACATCCTCTTCACCTTCAAATTTGTAGCTCTTCTTACAAATTGTGTTCACTTTTAAGATTTGCGGTGGCCCATCCTCTATCACTATCCACATCTCATCATGTAATCTTTGATAGATGAGCTGCATCACGAATTTTCCAATCATCAAATTCTTCAATTGTGAACATAGGGATACGTGTCAAATTTGCTTCCATGATAATAACTTTTAATGATAAAAGGAGTTTTGAAAGTTTAAGTACTAAAACAGGACTTTGAAAAGTTTGGAGATCTAGTTCAAGAACCGGTCGGAAAGGCTCGATGAACCAACCGCTCCGATACCACTTGTAGGTCCCAAGGGGTGTGAGTGTAAGGTTTAGAAGGGGGGTTGAATAAACCTTACCAACTTTTCACTTTTGGTCCTTTTTAAAATTCAGAGTTTACACTATCTGATTGTGTCCTTGGTGGACAACCAATTTAGTTAATCAAGTAGAGTTAGTCACTCAACGCACTGACTCGAGTGTTGATAGAATAACTCAACTGTTAAGACATCAATTAGCTCAAGCTGTGGTTTGTTTTTCATTGGAAGACTTAACACCCTTAAGTTTGGTTTAGTTAAGATTTAATACTTGGTTTTAGTACTTAGAGATTATCGGTTGGATAGCAAATATGTCGTGAAATTAAAAACGAATAAGATGCGGAATTAAAGTCTTTGAAATGTAAATGACACGATAAGTTTTTATAGAGGTTCGAAGATGGGGTAATTTTTCTACTCCTCTCTTCTCCAACTCCTGGAGGAATCCACTAAGTATTGATCAATATACAAAGTGGTAACAGTCCAGATACAAGTCTTGATCACACAACTGACTTGATCCTTTGGGACTCAGTCTGGAGATGCCTTGGTCACTCAGCTGGCTTCTCGTCCGACTCAGCTTCTTCACAGGACAGTTGCCTTGCTACTACAGCTCACTTGCTCAAGTTCTTAGGATTTGATCACGAAGCCCTCCAAAAACTCGAGACTGGTTCGACCTTGAACCTTCCTACAATCCTTCGCGGAATGTAGACCCCTTTTCTTCTAAAGTTTCCTCTTCAACTGATTGAAGCTATCTTTCCTTCACAGGTGAGTGTTGGATTGATTTTCTTCGTAGTGTAGGCTTGAGGATTAAACTTGAATGATTTTGAGAATATTTTGATTACAGTTCAGATGTTAGCTTGAATGTTTTTGGTTCAGGTAATCAACCAACAAATCTCCTTTTTCATCCCTCAGCCTTTTATAGTGATCTTTCAAAAATTTGTCCGTTGAAGAGATAGGCTTATTTTTGAAAGTCACTTGTGGTCGTTGGCTTGTCTTGTTGCGTCCTTGGAATTGCCACTTCCTCGTATGAATTATTCTTGACTTCGGAGCAATCGACACGGTGTAGTGCTTCCCATTGGTTTATTTCCCTTGCACGCTTCGTCGAGCACTCCGAGAAAGGTAGCATGGAGATATTACTTGTTTAAGTAATTCTCTTGATTTACGTGCAATGGATCTCTTTCGATTATCTCGACTTGACTGCATTTCCTTGCTTTCCCCAGGGCGACTTAGAGTCGACTTCCAATCATTAAATGACTCTTCCGCCACTTCAACTAGAGACTTGACTATCTTGAGTTGACTTGACGATGCTTTACTCACCGCACCTTCACCTTGATCGAGTTCCGTCTTCTCTTCTTTTTTTGCCAAACTCAAATTGTCTCGCGAGTCTTCCTACTAGTCTCCGGTTGTCTTCTTGCATGTTTGGGCATAGGCGACTTAACTCGGCTTGACCAGCCCTATTTGTTACAATGCAGTTTACAACAAAAAATGGGGTGCCAACTTCCTATTCTAAGTTTTACATGGCATTCATCAAAATCTAAACAATAAATTTCCCAACACGTTTGGAGGGGGGTTCCGACCGGTCGACCCTCTCCTGTATCGGTCGCCCTCCCTCTTTTTTCAAGTCCAGTTTTCAAGTTTTCCATTCTCCAAGTACCGGTCGACCTTTTGCTCGACCGGTCGACCTCCGACTTGAAATGTTGTCCGATTTTTGTAAAAAATAAACTTCAAAAAATACTCCAAAAAATTAGTAAAAATATTTTAAATCAATTGGGAGTATTTGGACAACTTTTATAAACATTGTTTTGGTATAAAAACTCATTTAAACAAAATCATCAAAATCTTGATAAAAACATTTATCTAACAAACTCCCCCTTTTTGATGATTACAAACCAAAACAATTTTAGGAAGTCGATTTTAAAAACGAAACCTATTTTCCGGTCTAAAACATCAATCCATTATAAGCAAAATTTACCATAAGTAAAACACACAAGTATAGGAGCAAATATTTTTCAAAAACATTTTTGCACAAACTCCCCCTATCAACATGCATAACAAAAATAAGTAGAAGCAAACAACTACAAGCTAAAAGCTTAAATGTCATGAGCTTAAAAGCTCCCACTGTCACAAAGATATTATTAGTTAAGAATAAAAGTCCATAATACATCACATGGACTAAGTATTATTCACAACTTTTGGCTTTTAAAAGCACTAGCTTATAGCTTTTTTTGCGAGCTTATTTTCGCTTCTTTGAGCGTATGAGCGTTTTTCATGTTTCTCCCCCTTTGGAATCATCAAAAAGAATATTAGCACGATAAAAACATCAAATAATTATATCAAAGTGCGCAACTTAATCGTTTTATCGAGCATATTGAAAATTTAAGCTTAAATTCCAAATAAAAGGGAAAAGTTTCTCATTTGATTTGCAAAAGCTCATTTGAATGATAAAACATGATCTCTATAAACTTATAAGACTTTTTAAATCAAGAGAATCATGTAGGTGATGAATTTTTCATTGAATCATTTTGTCGAACACTTGGCGTGCGTCGAATAAAACAAGAGATATATAACGCCTTTGTAAATCATTTAAGCCAAAACTTTTCATCACCAATTGCAGTATAACAATATTCATCCATCAATAATCATCATATACAATATACTAATACAAGAATTTCATCAAAATAGCAAGGTACAAGCACATTCTCAAGGGTTCAACCCAATTGAGATAAAAGGAGAAATTCTTACCAATTGATTGGAGAAGTCGGATGATAATGATGAAATACAAGTTACATAAACTAAAAAATATAGATTTTATAAGAAGAAAATCATTTTGAGTAAGTTTAGAGTGAAAAATACGAAGGGGTTTGATTTTGGAAGAAAAGAACCAAAATAACGTTTGAAAGGACAAAAGCATTTTTAAAGCTGAAATCCATGGGGCGACCGGTCGACGGTAAGAGCGGCCGGTCCCTGTACCTGGTCGACCAGTCGACCATCCCATCGACCGGTGCCTGAACACCAGTTCTGTTTTCTGTCCGAATTTTACACCAAAAATCTGATTTTTCACCCCTAAGTTTTAAAAATATGCAAATTGCAATCAGAGACCTTATTCAATATGCATTATGCCTAACCGAGCTCGTATTGAGGCAAAAGTCTCGGAAGATAGCATTTTTGTAAAGATATCCGCCAATTGATCTTGAGATGGAACAAAAGATATCTCAATTTTTCGTTTTGAAACACAATCCCTTAGAAAATGTTGTCGAATCTCAATATATTTAGTACGGTTATGATGAACCGGGTTTTGAGCAATATTTATAGCGGATATGTTATCACAAAAGATAGGAACACTTTCAAAAGAATATTTGTAATCCGCTAAAGTTTGTTTCATCCAAAGCAATTGAGTACAACAAAAAGCCACGGAAATATATTCGGCTTCGGCCGTTGAAAGTGAAACACAATTTTGTTTCTTTGAAAACCAAGAAACTAGGCAATCACCAAGAAATTGACATGATCCGGATGTACTTTTACGATCATCAATATTTCCCGCATAGTCCGAATCACTATAACCTTTAAGAGAAATTTTTTCATTCTTTGGATAAAATAAACCATACTGAATAGTGCCTTTTAAATATCAAAAAATCTTTTTAATGGCACTCATATGAGATTCTTTGGGATTGCTTTGAAAATGAGCACATAGGCATACGGCATGAAGAATATCCAGTCTACTTGCGGTTAAATAAAGTAAACTACCAATCATACCTCGATACTTGGATTCATCAACTGGCTTGCCTTTTTCATCTTTGTCAATCTTGACATTTGTTGCCATTGGGGTAGAGACGGTTCTTCGTTCTTCAATTCCGAACTTCTTCAAAAGCTCTTTTTTATATTTTGATTGCGAAATATAAATTCCTTCTTGACATTGCTTAATTTGAAGTCCAAGGAAGAAGTTGAGCTCCCCCATCATGCTCATTTCAAATTCACCTTGCATTAACTTAGAAAATTTCTTGCACAAGAATTCATTAGTAGCACCAAAAATAATATCATCAACATAAATTTGCACTAATAAGCAATCTTGCCCATTTTCAAAAACGAATAGAGTAGTATCAACTTTACCTCTTGTAAAACCATTTTGCAAAAGAAAAGAGCTAAGTCTATCATACCATGCACGGGGTCTTGTTTCAAACCATACAAGGCCTTTTAAGTTTATAAACATCATTAGGCCTAGAAAATTTTCAAACCCGAAGGTTGTTTTACATAGACTTATTCTTGAATAAGACCATTTAAAAATGCGGATTTTACATCCATTTGGTAAAGCTTGAAATTTTTAAAACAAGAATAGGCAAAATACTGAATAACTTCTAAACGTCTTCGGTGCAAATGTTTCATCATAATCAATACATTCTTCTTGGCAATAACCTTGAGCTACTAACATTGCTTTGTTTCGAATAATATTGCCTTGATCATCGAGTTTGTTCCGAAATACCCATTTTGTACCAATAATTGTTTGAGATGGAGGACAAGGTACTAATTCCCATACATCATTCCTTTCAAATTGATTCAACTCCTCTTGCATTTCTAGAAACCAATCCTCATCTTCAATAGCTTCCTTAGCATTTTTAGGCTCTTTTTGAGATATAAGAGCTTTCTCGGCAAATTTTCCTCGAGTCATTACTTTATCAAGAGGATCACCTATAATAAGATCTTTTGGGTGATCTCCCTTAAATTTCAATGCTACGGGAAGATCCGAAGTTTCACCTTTATCTTCTTGAGGAACATTTGAGCTTGAAGGTTGATCATTTTGAGCATCATCTTGAACAATTGGTTCAATAACATCCTCTTCATCACTATCATCATTCGGTATCCTTTCAACACCCGAAGCTTTATTGAATTTGACATGGATGGATTCTTCAACAACCCCACTAGTCTTATTGTAAACCTGATATGTTTTGCTCTTGGTTGAATATCCCATAAATTTTCCTTCATTGGCTTTGGGATCAAGTTTGTCCAATTGATCCTTAGTATTCAAAATAAAACACTTACATCCAAATATTTTGAAATAACTAATATTTGGATTTATTCCTTTCCAAACCTCATATGGAGTTTTATTCATTTTAGGACGAATATAAACTCGATTAATGACATAGCAAGCGGTACTTATGGCTTCGGCCCAAAACTATTTTGGAAGTGAAAATTCATTGAGCATGGACCGACTCATTTCTTGAAGTGTCCGATTCTTCCTTTCGGCTACTCCATTTTGTTGAGGTGTCCTTGGAGCCGAAAAATTATGACTATATCCCTTGGTTTCACAAAAGACTCTAAATTCTCCATCAAATTCTCCACATCGATCACTTCGAATAAACTTAATAGTATCTTTCTTTTCATTCTCAATAAGTCTACATAACTTAACAAACTCATTAACATCATCGCTTTTATTTGCAAGAAAAAGAGCCCAAGTATATCTAGAAAAATCATCAACTATAACAAAAGTGTAATGTTTTGCACTTAGACTTGCCGTACCAATATCCCCATAAAAATCTAAATGAAGAAGTTGTAGAGGCTTGGTTGTGGAAATTTCATTTTTGGGCTTAAAACTACTCTTAACTAATTTGTTCTTTTGACAAGTGTCACATAAGCCAAGATTTTCAAAATTCAATTTGGGTAGTCCTTTTACATGTTGGTTTTTGTAAATAGTTTGCAAATTTTTATATCCAACATATCCAAGTCGCCTATGCCATAAACTAGTTAAATCATTATTGGCGACAAGACAAGAAACATTTTGACTAACCAAATCACTTGTACAAATTTTGTAAAGATTGCCTTTTCTATTTGCTTCACAAATAATTTCATCATTCTTGGAAATAAGGCATTTTTCTTTATTAAAAATAACATTATAATTTGAATCACAAAGTTGGCTAACACTTATCAAATTAAACTTAAGCCCTTCTACTAAAAGAACATTACTAAGAGAGAAAGAAGAGTTACCAATTTCTCAATTTCCAAGAATTCTTCCTTTGCCATTGCCGAACATGACCATACCCTCTTCTTGGAGCTTGATGTTGGTAAAAAGTTCTTTTTTTCCGGTTATATGGCGTGAACACCCGTTGTGCACGAGCCATTTTGAATCCTTCATAGTTGTTATAGCCCCTATGACCTACAAAAGAATTATTTTTAGGTACCTTATAGTTTTGGGGTCCATGGGGGTTAGCCTTGAGACCTTTGGGTCTCCAAACAAAGCTAAAATTATTCTTCAATTTACAATGACTAACATAGTGACCAACTTTACTACAATAAAAACAAATAAGATTATGGGCACTACTAGCACGTACAAAAGTCGGACCTTGGTTTTTTTTTCTTTGAAAGAGGTTGAAAAGGTTTATAGCCAAGTCCTAATTTAGAATACTCACCTCTTTGTGCATCTAAAATTTTTGTAACTTTATCCGTACTTAAGTTAAAACGATGCACATCCTTTTTCAAACATTCAAGATCTTTGGTGAGCGATTCTTTTTCGGTTTCAAGAGTATGAACTCTAGTAAGAGTAATAGCATGAGCTTTATCAAGATATTCATAAGAAGTAAATAATTTTTCCTTTTCAATTTTAAGCTCTTTATGCTCCTTTCTCAAATTCTTGTATTTAACAATCAAATTTTGAAATTCAATTTGCAATTCATCAAAATCACATTGCAATTCATCAACTAAGGAAGAAGATGAAGCATTAGAGCGTATCTTGTTATTTTCGCCGTCTATGGCCATAAGACCATGTTCGGATTCTCCTTCTTCGTCGGTTGTTTCAAGTAGCTCATCCCAAGTTTTGACTTTCACATTTAGAGCCTTCTTTTTCGAAAAAGGCTTCTTCTTCTTTTGTTCCTCCTCCTCGAGTTTTGGGTAATCGGCTATGAAGTGCCCGGATTTTCCTCATTTAAAACACGAGTTGTCTCTCGATTTTCTCGCCTTATTTTTATTCACAAATTTTGCAAATTTACGAACAAGTGCGGCCGTATCCTCATCATCCTCATCAATATCATAGTATGCATTATTAGAAAAAGATGCAAGACCTTTAGGAATATTTTGCATACCCGATTGATTGATGGATGGTTTGGAATTTTTCCTCTCCTTGAGATAGACTTCGTAGATGAGGAGGTTCCCGATGAGCTCATCGAATTTGAGTATCTCGAGATTTTGTGCTTCCGTGATGGCCGTCACCTTTTCGGACCATGAGCTGGGAAGGGCATTTAACACCTTGGTCACCTTGTCTTCTTCGTAGATGACTTTTCCAAGAGCTACAAGAGGATTGACAATGTTGTCAAGCCTTTCCAACATTTTTGATATGCTTTCATCATCATGCATATTGAAATTTTCAAAATCGTTCACAAGCATTGTTTTTCTTGCTTGCTTCACTTTCTTTGTGCCCTCATAGATGGTTTCTAATTTTCCCAAACTTCATGTGCCGACCTTATGCCTCTTATACGATTATACTCGGTGGCGGTAAGAGAGCAATGCAAAATATTTAAAGCCTTACCGTTTAGAGAGAAAACCTTCTTGTCATTTTCATCGAACTCCTTGAAAGGTTTTGGAGTCATGGTGCCGTCCTCCAATTTCTTGGTTGGTTGATCAACTCCTTCAATGACCACATTCCAAATGTCAAACCCGCACCCTTGTAGAAAGCACCCCATACGGTCTTTCCAAAATGCGTAGTTGTTGGCGTCGAATAGTGGTGGCTTGTTGGTGGAGGCGCCGGTGGTGAGATAAACTTCATTCGTAGCCATGGATCTTTCCTCTTTACTCAGAACGAGCTAGCCAAAAAGTTTGGCTCTGATACCACTTGTTAGTCCAAGTGGCTACGATAATCTAGAGGAGGGGTGAATAGATTATGCCGATTTTCCACAAATCGCCCTCTTTTTTCGAATGAACAAATAAATGACAAGAATGTAAGTGCGGAAAATAAACAACACTCGTCGCTCAACCCACATAGGTCCTAATCCTCTACTACCCCAGTATCTCCGGGATGGATTTCAGAAAGAAAAAAATATTTTATTAATTACCACAATTAATACAACACCACATTTGAATATTACCACAATCTTCTTACAACACCTTCAAGGAGATTACCACAATCTTCCTTCAACACCTATGAATAGTACCACACTCTTCAACACCTAAGATCACCCAAGTGTGTTATTACCACAAGAACACTAACAATGATATCTTGTTTTGGATGATAGAAAAATTCAAGATTACAACTCAATAAATGAAGTATACAAACTTTGAGTGCAAATGTAATCAAGAACAAAAAGCCTAGACCTCAAGATTGTGCAAGTACAAGAACTTAGGCTATTAAAACAAGAATGTAAAAATGAAAGCTTTGAGAATTTTGCAGATTTCTTGTTGTATTGTATGCTTGTGTGTTGTATCTTGTGTCTTCAAATCATCCTCTATTTATAGGAGAGTCTTCACCAACATAGGCTCCTCCTTCTTCACTTTTGTCTACAAAAAGAGGATCATAAGATGTAGAAATATTGTACAAAATTGAAAAGTAAATCTTGCTGATAAGGATTCAAACGGTAGAAATTTTGCTGTCAAAACATTACACAGGGCGACCGGTCACCTTATAGAAGATTTTGAACGTTAGACAGAATTAGTGCAATCCAGGTACCGTTTGGAGGGGGGTCTGACCGGTGAGAGAGGGTCGACCGGTCGGCCCTCTCCTGGACCGGCCACCCTCCCTCTTTTTTCAAGTCCAGTACGTTCTGTTTCATGTTTTTGATTCTCCAGGTACCGGTCGACCTTTTGCTCAACCGGTCGACCTCCGACTTGAAATGTTGTCCGATTTTTGTCAAAAATAAACTTAAAAAAATACTCCAAAAATTAGTAAAAACATTTGAAATCAATTGGGAGTATTTGGACAACTTTTATAAACATTGTTTTGGTATAAAAACTCATTTAAACAAATCATCAAAATCTTGATAAAAATATTTATCTAACACGGTCACACCCTAGATGTCGACCGGTCGCCCTAGATGTCGATCGGTCCACCCCCCACGACATCCTGTGTTAAAATATTCTTCAACAGCTTTTTCATTTTGAATTTGTTAGAGAGCAACCGGTCGCTCTAGTGTTTTATCAGCAGAAACTATCCATTGCAACATACAACTCTCATGAATTTGTGGCTTTCCTTCTAACAATTATTTCTTGGAATTGTTTGATATTTCTTTTGCAAAAATTACTCAATTACGAGGAGCCTATGCTGGTGATTAAATTTATGAGCTCTCCTATAAATACATGAAGAGTTGAGGGATCAAACATATAACAACACAACACAAGCATACAACACAACAAGTAATAATAAACAAATTCTTTGTTCTTCACTTTCAACATACTTGTTGTAAAAAGCCTAAGCTTATCACTTTCACATTTTGCTTATTAGGCTATCATTTCTTGATTACACTTGCACTTACAAAGTTGTATACTTTATTTGAGTTGTAATCTTGATTGTTTCAAATCATCCAAAATAAGACATACTTGTTAAGTGTTCTTGTGGTAAAAACACACCTGGTTTATTATCTAGGTGTTGAAGAGTTTGGTGCTATTCTTTGTTGTGAGAAGATTTTGGTGATCTTCATAGGTGGTGTTGTTAAGAAGAGTGTGGTACTCTTCAAGGTAAAAGTTGTAATAGTTTGGTATCTATTAATAAACTTTTTCCTTTTCGAAATCCATTCGGATATACTGGGTGGTAGAGCACTTAAGCCCTAGGTGGGTTGAAGCTCTCAAAATCATTGTGTGTTGATTTAATTTCTGCACTTCTACTTCTTCACCATCTTCATATTTTGAAAAAGACAGCGTAAATTGGAAAATCGAGAAAATCTATTCACCCCCTCTAGATTTTCGTAGCCACTTGGACTAATAAGTGGTATCAGAGCTAAACACTTTTGCAAGCTCATTTATCTTTGAGAGTAAAGAGGAGATCCATGGCTACAAACAAAAACTACCTCACAACCGGCGTCTCTACCAACAAGCCACCACTCCTCGATGCCAAAAACTATGCCTTTGGAAAGGACCGAATGTAATGCTTTCTATAAGGTTGTGGTTTTGATATTTAGAATGCGGTCATTGAAGGAGTTGTCCAACATATAAAGAAATTGGAGGATGGAACTTCGACCCCCAAAATTTTCAAAGAATTTGATGAAAATGATAAAAAGTCATTCTCTCTCAATGGTAAGGCTTTAAACATTTTATATTACTCTTTTACGGCTACCGAGTATAATCGGATTCGAGGAATAAGGTCGGTTGAAGTTTGCGAAAAATTAGAAATCATTTATGAAGATACTAAGTTAAACATCAAGTTCTAATAAGAAGGTATGGTCATGTTCGGGAATGGCAAAAGCAAAATTCTTGGGCAATGGAGACATTTGTAATTCTTCTTTCTCTCTTCGTGATGATTTATTAGTAGATGGGCGTAAGTTCAATTTGATAAGTGTGAGCCAACTTTGTGATTCAAATTATGATGTTGGTTTTAATAAAAATTAAAAATTCTAAACACAATTTAATGTTGACAATTTTAATTAATTCATAAATATAGAAACAATCATCAATTAAATTACAGATAAAACACGAATTATTACTGCAGTGCAATATCATACAAATCATTTGATTAATTGTTAATAATTAGTAAAAACTACAAAAAAAATTCGAATGCAAATTTAATTTTGGTAAGCAAATCTAATAAATGGAAAAATGATTATAATCATAATTTAATGCTTTAAATTTTCTATTAAACAAAAAATAATAAATAAGGAAAAAATCGACAATTATAGTACAAACTTATATCTATCTATCTATATAATAAGCAGGTTGTGTCTAAAAATGGCCCCCACCCAATTTGCTATTTTCTAAAACCAAAAATGATCACTTTTTATTAAAAAAATTGAATCTGCATTGCTGGAATTTGGTTATTTTTAGTAGTTAATAATTAAGCTTCATTTAGTTTGACAACTGATATTATACTTTCTTTAAATAAATATAATCTTTTAATTTCTTCATATTTAATTTCCACTTATTTTATAATTTCATAAATTAAATGATATATTTTGGAAATTGCACTTATAATACTTGCCAAAATTATTTTTATTGTACAAAAAATAGATTTCAGATAATAACTTCCATATATTAGGAAATTAAATTTATAATATTTGATAAATTTATAAATAATCCCACAATACGATATTGGCCCTAATATTTGTAGGCTTTAATTTTAGAAATACAAATATTAAAAAATAAAAATGTATTAAGTCTATTCATTTTTTGTCATCCAGAAGATTATTCAATAATTTGTTGTTGATGTTTATGTTAGATCAATATTTTTATTTTAATTTTTATGATTTCATATAAATGAGTTTTATACCAAAATAATGTCCCCAAACGTTGTCCAAATACTTCAAAACATTTCTTTGATTTTTACTAAGTTTTTGAAGTACTTCTTGAACTTTATTTTTGATAAAAATTGGACAACTTCTCTGTACTTAGGTCAACTGGTCCCCTATAGGGCAACCCATACCTGAAAGTTTCACAAAACAGAGTACAAACAGTGGGGTGACACAGGAGAGGGCGATCGGTCGCCCTAGGGGTGCGGCCAGGTGCACGAGATGCTGAATTTTTCAGTCAAATGTCTCTGTTTCAAGGGGGACCAGTTAGACCCTAGGGGTACCAGTCACACCCTATGTTGACCGGTCGCCCTAGATGTCGACCGGTCCGTCTTCACGACATCCTGTGTTAAAATATTCTTCAATGGCTTTTTATTTCGAATTTATTAGAGGGTGATCGGTCGCCCTAGTGTTTTATCAGCAGAAACTATCCATTGCAACATACAACTCTCATGAATTTGTGGCTTTCCTTTTAAGATCTATTTCTTTGAATTATTTGGTCTTTCTTTTGCAGAAATTACTCAATTAAAAGAAGCATATGCTGGTGATTAAATCTAGGAGTTCTCTTATAAATACATGAAGAGTTGAAGGATCAAACATATAACAACACAACACAAGTATAGAACACAACAATAAAAAATCAGCAAATTCTTTGTTCTTCACTTTCAACATACTTGTTGTAAAAGTCTAAGCTTGTCACTTTCACATTTTGCTTATTAGGCTATCTTTTCTTGATTACACTTGCTCTTACAAAGTTGTATACTTCATTTGAGTTGTAATCTTGATTGTCTCAAATCATTCAAATCAAGACATACTTGTTAAGTGTTCTTGTGGTAAGAACACACTTGGGTGATTATCTAGGTGTTGAAGAGTTTGGTGATTTTCATTGTTGTAAGAAGATTTTGGTGATGTTCGTAGATGGTGTTGTAAGAAGGGTGTGATACTCTTCAAGGTAAAGGTTGTAATAGTTTTGATATCTATTAATAAATTTTTTCCTTTTCGAAATTCATTTAGATATATCGGGGGTAAAGCACGTGGGCCCCAAATGGGTTGAAGCTCTCTAAATCATTATCTGTTGATTTAATTTTTGCACTTCTACTTCTTCACCATCTTCATATTTCGAAAAAGAGGGTGTAAATCAGAAAATCGGGAAAATCTATTCACCCCCTCTAGATTTTTGTAGCTACTTGGACTAACAACTTATACAATGGTCGAGTCGACTAGGTTGAATTATATCCACTTGCATTAGAAGAATTTGCATTGTGATATATATAAAGGTCCGACGAATGCTCTGTTGCATGGGGACATTGATCTAAGTACTCAAGAAAAATGAATTTTATTACCTTCCAGCTTTACAAGAGGTGCTCGATATAAGATACATAATTATCAGTATGCATTGTTATATGTCGATAGGCCGGGTATCCGAATTTGTTTATAACATTCCTTTGCAATTCGAAATGGCCAAAGATCATTTGTTTCTTCTGAAGAAGAATCTAAATCCTAAGGATCGTCCCGATATTGTTTGTAGAATCTTTAAACTGAAACTAGATTCTTTGAGAAAAGATCTTCGACAAAATAAACTGTTTGGGAAAGTAATAACAAGTTAATGTTTTTTAAATATTTAACATAACTTTTTTCTTTATATTTTAACTATAATTTTTCTTATTTTATTTTAAATTGCTGTCATTTATACGATAGACTTTCAGAAGCGTGGATTACCTCATGCCCATATACTATTGTTTCTGGTAAAAGAAGACAGATATCCAACTGTAGATGATATAGATCGAATTTTATCAGCCGAAACATCTGATGAGAGAGCTGATCTATGTTATTATATTGTAGTGAGGGACCATATTATTCATGGTCCATGTGGTGATGTTAAAAAAATCCGTGTATGGCTGATGGTCGTTGCACTAAATATTTTCCCTAAAAAATTGTGGATGCAATGACTATTGATGAAAAAGGTTATCCGTGTTATAGACACATGAATGATTGCAGAATAGTTGAGAAAAATGGCGTGACTCTCGACAACAGATATCCTGTGCCGCATAATCGTCAATTGTTACTAAAATATGGAGCTCACATCAATATAATGTAGAATGGCGCAATCAGTCCAAATCGATTAAGCATTTTTTCAACTATATCGACAAAGAAAATGATCGTGTGGCTGTGTCACTCTATACAAGCACCAATGGATGAGGAATGGGGAAAACTATTGACAAAGTGAGCATGCATTATGACTGTAGGTATACTTTGTTTGTGAAGCGGATTTTTCCAAATGAACAGAGTGTTATTTTCGATGATAACCAACGAATAGACAATGCTTAAGAAAGATTCAGTTAAAGAAAACATGTTTTTAGCATGGATGGAAGCCAATAAAGTATATCCTGAAGCCAATGAGCTAAATTACACTAAAGGCCCGACAAAATTTACATGGAATCCAAAACTCAGAAAGTGGATTCCAAGATAGATAGGAAAATCAATAGGATGACTGTATTAAGTCCCTCCATGTGCTAGTGACATATACGATTTGAGGTGTCTTATCAACATCGTGTACGAGGCTATTTGTCACGATGACTACAAGAAGGTGAATGGTGTTCAACACACTTCATACCGTGAAGCTTGCTATGCTCATGGTTTGTTAGAAATGATAGAGAATACATTGATGCCATTCAAGCGAGTCATTGGGCATCTGTGGAGACCCTTAGAAGTTTGTTTGCATCATTGCTGTCATTGGAATCTTTGGAGCCGATCAGAAGTAGTATGTGATAAATATTGGCAATATTTTCTGATGATATTTTATATAGACGGCGACACCTTCTACAACATCAAGGTATTATATAAAGTATTATATATCATAATTTTTAGTAAACTAAATTTATTTATCAAAATTAACAATATTTGTTCTTATTTGTGAGTTGGTATTGAGTGAGAATGAAATCAAGAATCTTGCCATATTAGAAATTGAAAGATTAAGACCGACATATACGACAAGTTGCGCTATGATCATAAGGTACTAATGGTGGAGGAGAATAAACCTTCTTTTCGAAACTCAACAATGAGCAACATAATGTTTACTCTAAAATAATAGGTGCAGTAGAATCCAATAAAGGTGTTATGTTCTTTGTCTACGGATATAGAGGAACAATCAAAATATTTTTGTGGAGGGCTTTGTCCTCAGAGTTGAGATCGAAAGGAGAAATTATATTAAATGTGGCGTCAAGAAGAATAAGGTCCCTTCTCTTTCGCGGTAGAAGGACTGCACATTCATGATTTATTATTCCCTTAAACTCAAATCAAGACTCAACCCGTTGAGTTCTGAGATACCCTTTTGAGGAGAAAATATTGTGTTTGGTGGAGACTTGAGACAAATATTGCTTGTTATACCTAAGGAAGTCGGTAGGATATTATGAATCCAACGATAAAATTCATCGTATTTGTGAAAAGATTGTACAGTGCTTAGATTGACAAAGAACATGCGTCATTAAAGCCGAAATGAAATTGATGATTATACGAATCTGGCGCAATTTTATGAATGGATCTCAAGAATTGGAAACGAAATAATAGGAGGAGCAAGTGATGGTTATGCCACTATAGATATACCTGAAGATCTTTTGCTCGAATCATCTAGTGATCTGATTGCAACTATTGTAGAGAGTACTTATACAATGTTTAAAGACTCCATTAATGATCCGACCTACTTGAGAAAGGGCTTACTGGCGCCGACTCACGATTTGAGTCTATAAATCAATATATGACGTCTTTAAACTCATCGTAGAGCTAGACTAATTTGAGCTCAAACACCTATAAATCAAATGCTATTGTTGACTTCTTGCATGATCTGCATAAGCCAGAATATTTAAATAGGATAATATGTTCCGGCATTCCTAACCATTAATTGCAATTGAAGGTTGAGACTTCAGTTATGCTCGTGAGGAACACGGACCATTCAATTGAATTGTGTAACGATACTAGATTGTTCATTACGAGGCTCACCATGCATGTATTTGAAGCTAAAAATTCTGATTGGAACCAATGCACGTCATAAGGTGGTGATTCTGCGAATGTCACTGACCCCGTCGGACCTCAAAATTCCCTTCAAGTTTCAAATGAGACACTTTTCTCTGATCATTTCATATGCCATGACTATAAATAAGAGCCAAGGACAATCTCTCTCCAACGTCAGACTATATTTGAAGAATTAGATATTCAGTCATGGCCAATTATACGTTGTTGTTTTTTGAGTCACCAATCGTAAGAGTTTGAAAATATTAGTCTGTAGTGACAACGAATCAAAAAATAATTAACAAATGACGAATGTGGTGTACAAAGAAGATTTTCAAAATTTGTAATTGTTAAATGTATTATTTTAATTTGATTTATTTGTTTGAAATCTATTTTTATATTTTCAGTTTTTATTAAAAATATAATTTTTATATACATCCAATTTATGTGGTTCGGCATAACAAACCCATAATAGTCAGCACCGCATACCGTGCATCGCACATGTAGAACACTAGTATTTATAATATTTAAAATAAAATAAAAATGTCAAGTCTGTGTTCAAGCAAGTCTCTTATAAATAGTATACTACAAACTTTCTTGTCTAAACAACTCTACTGAAATAATAAAATATAATTATCGCATTAGCATTAATTTTAGTAATTAGTGAATTAATTATGAAAAATTTATGTATTTATAATATTAAAGAATTATATAAAAATTACCTTTCCAACTATGCGTGTGTACTACTTTAATATTATATTTGTCGTTTTTTTCTTATATAATTTAATAATGTTTTTATTTTTGATCATTCTTTACGTATAATATATAAATTAATCGGCTTTCTGTGATTTTCAATTTGACAACTATATTACATATATAAAATAAAAAAAACATGAAAATTAAAAAAGAAGATATATTTACTCAATTTTGTTTTTTTGTAATGGACTTCAAAAAGTATGCTTTTGAGTATAGTCAAGTATTTTGGCTATTTGTAAGATATGTACAGTTATATTTGGATTTAGCTCATTTCTTCATAATTATATAGAAATATATTTAAGTTGATTACAATAAAATACTTATTTTAATTACGTCTTAATTTGCACGTACGAAGTTTTCGAAAATAAGATTGCAACTGAATTTACTACTCCAAACTTGAAGAAATGCATGACACTATTGTTCACACTTATTAAGGATCTAAACATGACTAAAACGTAATGAACAATAAAGTTGCGTCTGTTGCCGTTTTATGAAAAATTAACTTTCGTAGATCGAATCCAAATACATAATCTTGTATGTATTTTTCATAATTCAGAAGTATAATTTTTTTTTGGTTTCATCAATAAAGTATATTAAATAATATTTCCTGCATATTGTTGATGATATTTTAAAAAAATTACAACATCGGGATTCAGGAGATAGAATTAATAGAACTATCAGAAAAGTGCACATATCACATTTAGGGGTAGTAAATCTTGACACGACACGATACCATGACACAAAAACGATACGAAAATAACAAGTTAGTGTTTAACTTTACCGTATTCATGTCCTTATCTTGCCGACATGATATGGACACGAAAATTTCGTGTCGTGTTCGTGTAAACACAATAAACACGATAAAAAATAACATATAAAATGTTAACTTGTTAGTGACACGAAAATGACACGATAAGAACACTTTTACGTGTTAGTGACATGATAATGACACGTTTACCAATTAGTGACACAATAGAAACACGATAATAACACATTTACTTGTCAGTGACACGATAACCTGATATTTTGTATGTTTGTATCGTGTATTATCTTGTAATATCGTGGCATATTGTGTAATTTGCTATCGTGTATTAACGTGTAAATCAATTTCTTTGTTATTTTTGACTTCTCATATCAAATCGTGTCTTGTCGTGCTAACACAAATTTTGCGTGTTCGTGTATAAACAGATCCTTATCGTGTCGTGTTTGTGTTTGACCTTATCATGTCGTGTCGTTATCGTATTGACACGAAACATGGCACAATGACACGATTTCAATTTGCCACCCCTAGTCACATTACATAAAAGAGGCATCATAGATTATAAGTTGTGCATTGAACAAGGTCTCATCTAGTATTTATAATAGCAAGTCACTTACAAATAGTATGTAAAACATTTCCCACCTAAATCACCATCCAAAAATAGTAAATTGGAGCATGTAACATCAATTTGGTAATTAGTGAATAAATTATGGAAAATCTCTCTCTCTCTCTCTCTCTCTCTCTATATATATATATATATATATATACATATATATATATAATAACAAAATATATTATGAAAAATAGCTTTGCAAATATGTGTATACTACATTAGTTATTATATATTTTTTTCTTTTTTTAATAATTATTCATTTTTGACATGTAATATATCAATTAATCATTTTTTACAATATTCAGTTTGACACCAATATTGCATATACAAAATAAAAATAAAAAATAGGCATGCATTATGCATTTAGGTAATTGGACATCAATTCATATAATGTATTTTGGCTCTTTAGAATACATGTATAGTTGTTTGGGCTTAGCCATTTTTTCATAATTGTATACAATTATATTTAAGTTTATTATTAAATCCAACTACAAAATATTTATATTAAATGAAAAAAATCTCAAAATATGTATCCAAGTATTATATATATATATATATCCATACGTAGCATTATATATATTTATGTACGAAGAAATCAAAATTTACATTTAATATGAAATTATATTCATATAGTGTTTTATATATAAAATATTATTTTTTATATTTATTAACGTACTTTTCATGTTAATAAAATTTATGTTATATATTTATCAACATAGTTTGATATTCAACTTTCATAGTTGTACATTTGGAGTATAAGATATGGAGTTGTTTGTTTGATATTTTTTTGATATATGTGTATATTATTTTTTGAAATGTTTCATTTTTCCTAAAATTATGTTGCTAAACAAGACATGTTTGTTTTTAGTTCCTTTAATAAATCACACAATTGTTCAACTCTCTAAAAACGTATTGGATTTTAAAATGACTTATCATTAATTGTATTGAAAATACAATATAACAAGTACTCAACATTGGTAGTTAATTGTTTTTCAAACTTTTACTTTCTTATAAATAAACATGTTCTATAAATTGATAGAATTAATATTCACAAAATTTGCCATCAACCAAATATTTTGTATTTGAAGAGGTATTTTTTCATAATTTATAATAATTTATTTTTCTATTATTTAATTGTATGATTTATAATCAAATTAATTTATCTTTATATTTAAATATTTGATGAAATTCTAAACGTTTTGCAATCACTAGAATTTGTTTTTTTTGTTTGGTAAAAATAGTCCGTGCATCATAAGGTCTGGAAAGTACCAAATATGAAAACCAGAATCGAACAAAATAATTCAAAAGTCCAAATAATATAATACACAACCCCACAATAAAATTTTAGAAAACGTGATTAAATAAAATGCATGATAAAATCTGCAAAAAACAAAAATATCCCAAAAAATCTAATAAAATCAATAATGTTACCAAAACTATGTTTTGTTGTCTCCTATTTCCGTAATTACTATAATTAGTCTTCTATATATGTGTAAATTTTTTTATTTAAGGCAAAAACTTGTATGAGACACGGTCTCATGGGCATTATACATGAGACAGATCCTATATATAAAACAAAATCCAACCAAACCCAAACCCATAAAAAACCCAGATTTTTTTTTGTGTTTTGTAGGATTTGTCTCGTGAACTCAAGTCCATGAGACGGTCTCATATGAGACCACCTCTTTTATTTGTTGTTACACAATCATCTTTTGCAAAAATCTATGCCTCCATTTTACACACACACACACACACACACACATATATATATATATATATATATATATATATATGAATAACTTTTGAAAATAAAATTGCATATGAATTTACTATTACAACTTTGACATCATAGATATATATCCCATGCATTGCACAGGGTCTCATCTAGTTTATTGGCAAACCCGATTTTAAACCAATCTCAAAAATATTCATCCTTAATTCAAAAGAAGTTAGAATTATCTATAAGTATAAATTTATTTTATTTAATTTCAGGCTAAATATATTCCTCAAGAGTATGCAAAAAAAACATGACTATTTTCCTACAGCACTAAAAACGATTTTTGTTCAAACTTCAAAGGATTGCCACAGTTTTAAACAATAAATACCCCTCGAACCGCTGACGATCATAAGTAACGTGTTAACTTCAGTTTGGAATGAATTTGAAAGGAGGCTGGGCAAGTTTTGGCGGTGGATCATATTTTCCATAGTCGTTTGTTTTCACTTTAAGAAGCCTTTCATGGATGTCATTTACTTCATTGTGGCGTTGTTGCTCCCATGACGACCATAATTCCTACTCAACATTATCAAAAATATACATTTTATATAAATATCTGGTACTGAAAATTGAAAAAGAAAACTGATAAAGGTAGAAAAATTAAATATGCTTATAACACAAAATGTGTTCTCTTCTTAGGAAGTCCATATTTATTAAACATGGAGATTCATGATGCAATTTGAAATGGTGGCTAGGAACCAAAATTTTATCAGAGAAAAATGTTGTGTGCATGCATGTTCGAGTTGTAATTTACATAAGGATCTCTTATTGCAAATTTTAGCGTATTACATATATTTTTAGATAAAAACTCATTCAGATGGTCTAACGGGCCGAAATCCGTCAGACGAAGCCTAAACCCAAAACCTAGTGGTATTTTTGTAAAATTAGTAGTGGCATTTTTGTAACATTCTAGGGTCGGTAGCATTTTTGTAATATAGGCGGCGCAATAGTAGGACTTGGGGCCGCGGTCGGTTGGATTTTCACAATATTACGCCGTGACATAGTATCACTAGGGCCTGGAAAGTACTAGTTTTTTTTTCCTGAATAGTATTAGCAGTCATTTGGAAAAGTATTAGTAGTTCCTTGAAAAATATTTTAGTAGTTTTTCCGAAAAACTGAAAAGTAATAGTTTTTTCCCTCAAAAGTATTAGTACTCTTCCTAAAACGTATTCATAGCGGCGTACTCCCCCTAAAAGGTATTAGGTTTTTTCCTTTAAAGTTATTAGTAATTACCACGAAAAAATATTAATTTTTCCGTAAAGTTATTATTAGTTTCCCTTAAGTATATTAGTTTTTCCCCTAAACAATATTAATAGTCAATCGGAACTTATTCAGTAGTCCATTTAAATAGTATTAATTTTTCTCCTAAAACGTATTAGACTATTAGTATTCCCTTGAAAAGTATTAGTAATCCATTTGAAGAGTATTTATAGTCATCTCAAAATTCCTTCAAACTTTAGAGTTGATTCAGTCAAATCAACAGACACTTGGATGACATGGATGAATGCACTTTTCCGAGAATAATGGTTCAATCAATTTAAACAAAATTCAAAGTTTAATTTGGGTTTTGGACCTAGTTGAAAGGTCAGGGGATTAAATTGAAAAACATAAAAATTGAAATCGAATCCAATTCCCTATCAAACTTTCAAAAGCAAACTCATGCCCCAAACTTCTTCCAATTCCTTTCACCTATCAGACTTTCCAAGTTCAGATGTATTCACTTAAAACTGATTCATGAAAGGAAATTATATACCATCATTTCGCTTCTCCGTTGCAATGCAATTTTATACATTTCATTCGATTCCACTCAAAACTGATTCACATATGATGACGCCCGAGCCGAGTTGGAAGAAATAGTTCCACGTGGCCATCCAGTGAGCGCATACGCGGGGCCCACATGATGATGTGAATCGAGCCGATGACGTCACCGAGTACCGGTGACATTACTAGTTAGGCTCGGCGACTCCGATCCCAACTCCCGAGCCCGATTTCCGAGCTCAAGTTTTGGCGGAAACGCGAGAAATCCAAAAGATAATTATCTGCCCATGCTTAGTGCTCCATTAGCACCGAGAGGTCGCCAAGTGTTAGAATGTGGTTAGGATGAGTCACCAAGTTGTAAAAAACTTGGCTAACATGCGTATTAGGAGAGGACATGTGTCCTTTTCAAGTTATTTTACTAATTAGTGCAAAAATGACTATTGAAAACCCACTTACTAGAGGGTTAAAAAGCCCCGTTTAAGAGAAAAAATTCTAAGAGAAATAGCGCTTGTAAACGCATTGCTGTAAAAAAGACCGACCCCGACTTTCGGCTCGGCATTATATAAAAAGGCAGAATCAGCCACGTATAAACGCTCATTACGCACATTTATATTTCCACGTGTTAAACTTTTCATACAATCTGCTTGTTGACAAAAACGCACGTCAACAAATTGGCGCTAGAATGAGGGCCCGTGTTGGTCCAGCTCGAATTCCAAGCCAAGTCGAGTTAAGTGAAATCAGGTGAAATCCAACGTTAACCTTTTCGTAATAGACAAAATGAGTCAACAATCGAGAAATGCTCGTTTAACCGAAGAACAACACCCAAACAACCAAACTGGCCAAACTACTAATGGCCAAAACGTGGCCCTAACTGAAGCAGGGAGAACCACTTTATTTCCTCTCGCCCCGTTAATCGTAAACCAAACCTTTGTACAACAGATGAACCAACTTATTTCTCAAACGCTTGCTAACACAAACTCGCAAGCACCTCATCCACCTCATGTAAATATTCACCCACTTAATCCCCGAATATTAATGTTAATCCTCAAGCCCTGCGCCTCCTCATAATGAAGGCCAGGAGGCTAGTTCTCGTCATGAGCGATGGTCGTTGCAATAGGAGACGACCGCGTGAGGACGACGAAGAGCAAAGTCATGTAGCAGAGTCAAACCGGATCCTACGCGCCATCGTCGCGCCCACTCGATGTTCAACGGACGATCGGGGTTGATCCTCTCCGTCCGGCCGATAAGCTCCTCTCTCGGTTCCCGGATGAACGAGCCGGCTAGGGTCAACCAAACTCGGGGCCCTAGTTTGTGGCAGAACGGGATGTAGAAATTCAGCGCATTCGTCGCCGCTTGAACGAGTTGGAGGGCGGTCCTGAAGGTGACCAGTTCCAGAGGCCGCCCTAAGTGATGAGCCACCCACTGCCGTTATATCGCCTTTCGCCCCTGGTATTTTGGCGAACTTGTTGCCACCAAAGTTAAAAATCCCCCAGGTCGGTCTATACAATGGGGAGACCGACCCGACGACCCACATCCACAAGTACCTAGCGTGGATGGAGCTTTACAGCCCTAGCGATGCCATCATTTGCAGGGCGTTCCCGTTGGGCGACCGAGCCCAGCGCTGGTTTAGGACCCTGCCGCAGGGGTCCTTCCGAACATGGGGGGATTTGGCCTCCACCTTCACGACGCACTTTTTGACCTCCAAGGTCCAAGCCGCACCGAAGGATTCCCTTGTGAACATTAAACAAGGAAAAGACGAGCCCCTGAAGAGTTATATCGCTCGGTTCAACAAGCAAGTTCGAGAAATGGAACAGGTGTCGGATGACACCATTTTGATTGCAGCCATGGCCGGTCTCGCCCCCGAGACCTGGTTTAACTATTCGATCCACGAATCGGGGGCGACTTCATATCAAGAATTTTTGATCCGCGCGGAATGCCACATCCGCGCGGAACGCCACATTCGGGTCGGGGTCGGGATTCAGACCATTTTCGGAGAACTCGGCCACCGGATTTAAGGCCCGCCAAAAAGCGCGAGCCGAAGTTGCTGCGCTAAAGAGTGCCTTGACCCACACTCCTTCAGCTATATGGAATGAAATACAGGGTCTAAATTTGCTGCCACCAGCCCGGCCTTTGAAGGTAGAGCCGGCCAAACTAGATGCACGCCAATATTGCGCCTATCATAAATCGATAGGCCATGATACTGATGAGTGCCAGGATCTCATTAGGGAGATTATACACATTGTTCAGCGAGGCGGTCTTAAAAGATACGTCTATGAATTTCGTGTCGTGTTTGTGTAAACACAATAAACACGATAAAAAATAACATATAAAATGTTAATAGCGACACGAAAATGACACGATAAGAACACTTTTACGTGTTAGTGACATGATAATGACACGTTTACCAATTAGTGACACAATAGAAACACGATAATGACACATTTACTTGTCAGTGACACGATAACCTGATATTTTGTATGTTTGTATCGTGTATTATCTTGTAATATCGTGGCATATTGTGTAATTTGCTATCGTGTATTAACGTGTAAATCAATTTCTATGTTATTTTTGACTTCTCATATCAAATCGTGTCTTGTCGTGCTAACACAAATTTTTCGTGTTCGTGTATAAACAGATCCTTATCGTGTCGTGTTTGTGTTTGACCTTATCATGTCGTGTCGTTATCGTATTGACACGAAACATGGCACAATGACACGATTTCAATTTGCCACCCCTAGTCACATTACATAAAAGAGGCATCATAGATTATAAGTTGTGCATTGAACAAGGTCTCATCTAGTATTTATAATAGCAAGTCACTTACAAATAGTATGTAAAACATTTCCCACCTAAATCACCATCCAAAAATAGTAAATTGGAGCATGTAACATCAATTTGGTAATTAGTGAATAAATTATGGAAAATCTCTCTCTCTCTCTCTCTCTCTCTCTATATATATATATATATATATATATATATATATATATATATAAAATAACAAAATATATTATGAAAAATAGCTTTGCAAATATGTGTATACTACATTAGTTATTATATATTTTTTTCTTTTTTTTAATAATTATTCATTTTTGACATGTAATATATCAATTAATCATTTTTTTACAATATTCAGTTTGACACCAATATTGCATATACAAAATAAAAATAAAAAATAGGCATACATTATGCATTTAGGTAATTGGACATCAATTCATATAATGTATTTTGGCTCTTTAGAATACATGTATAGTTGTTTGGGCTTAGCCATTTTTTCATAATTGTATACAATTATATTTAAGTTTATTATTAAATCCAACTACAAAATATTTATATTAAATGAAAAAAATCTCAAAATATGTATCCAAGTATTATATATATATATATCCATATGTAGCATTATATATATTTATGTACGAAGAAATCAAAATTTACATTTAATATGAAATTATATTCATATAGTGTTTTATATATAAAATATTATTTTTTATATTTATTAACGTACTTTTCATGTTAATAAAATTTATGTTATATATTTATCAACATAGTTTGATATTCAACTTTCATAGTTGTACATTTGGAGTATAAGATATGGAGTTGTTTGTTTGATATTTTTTTGATATATGTGTATATTATTTTTTGAAATGTTTCATTTTTCCTAAAATTATGTTGCTAAACAAGACATGTTTGTTTTTAGTTCCTTTAATAAATCACACAATTGTTCAACTCTCTAAAAACGTATTGGATTTTAAAATGACTTATCATTAATTGTATTGAAAATACAATATAACAAGTACTCAACATTGGTAGTTAATTGTTTTTCAAACTTTTACTTTCTTATAAATAAACATGTTCTATAAATTGATAGAATTAATATTCACAAAATTTGCCATCAACCAAATATTTTGTATTTGAAGAGGTATTTTTTCATAATTTATAATAATTTATTTTTCTATTATTTAATTGTATGATTTATAATCAAATTAATTTATCTTTATATTTAAATATTTGATGAAATTCTAAACGCGTTTTGCAATCACTAGAATTTGTTTTTTTGTTTGGTAAAAATAGTCCGTGCATCATAAGGTCCGAAAAGTACCAAATATGAAAACCAGAATCGAACAAAATAATTCAAAAGTCCAAATAATATAATACACAACCCCACAATAAAATTTTAGAAAACGTGATTAAATAAAATGCATGATAAAATCTGCAAAAAACAAAAATATCCCAAAAAATCTAATAAAATCAATAATGTTACCAAAACTATGTTTTGTTGTCTCCTATTTCCGTAATTACTATAATTAGTCTTCTATATATGTGTAAATTTTTTATTTAAGGCAAAAACTTGTATGAGACACGGTCTCATGGGCATTATACATGAGACGGATCCTATATATAAAACAAAATCCAACCAAACCCAAACCCATAAAAACCCGCATTTTTTTTTGTGTTTTGTAGGATTTGTCTCGTGAACTCAAGTCCATGAGACGGTCTCATATGAGACCACCTCTTTTATTTGTTGTTACACAATCATCTTTTGCAAAAATCTATGCCTCCATTTTACACACACACACACACACACACACACACATATATATATATATATATATATATATATATATATATATGAATAACTTTTGAAAATAAAATTGCATATGAATTTACTATTACAACTTTGACATCATAGATATATATCCCATGCATTGCACAGGTCTCATCTAGTTTATTGGCAAACCCGATTTTAAACCAATCTCAAAAATATTCATCCTTAATTCAAAAGAAGTTAGAATTATCTATAAGTATAAATTTATTTTATTTAATTTCAGGCTAAATATATTCCTCAAGAGTATGCAAAAAAAAAACATGACTATTTTCCTACATCACTAAAAACGATTTTTGTTCAAACTTCAAAGGATTGCCACAGTTTTAGACAATAAATACCCCTCGAACCGCTGACGATCATAAGTAACGTGTTAACTTCAGTTTGGAATGAATTTGAAAGGAGGCTGGGCAAGTTTTGGCGGTGGATCATATTTTCCATAGTCGTTTGTTTTCACTTTAAGAAGCCTTTCATGGATGTCATTTACTTCATTGTGGCGTTGTTGCTCCCATGACGACCATAATTCCTACTCAACATTATCAAAAATATACATTTTATATAAATATCTGGTACTGAAAATTGAAAAAGAAAACTGATAAAGGTAGAAAAATTAAATATGCTTATAACACAAAATGTGTTCTCTTCTTAGGAAGTCCATATTTATTAAACATGGAGATTCATGATGCAATTTGAAATGGTGGCTAGGAACCAAAATTTTATCAGAGAAAAATGTTGTGTGCATGCATGTTCGAGTTGTAATTTACATAAGGATCTCTTATTGCAAATTTTAGCGTATTACATATATTTTTAGATAAAAACTCATTCAGATGGTCTAACGGGCCGAAATCCAAACGAGAAGCCTAAACCCAAAACCTAGTGGTATTTTTGTAAAATTAGTAGTGGCATTTTTGTAACATTCTAGGGTCGGTAGCATTTTTGTAATATAGGCGGCGCAATAGTAGGACTTGGGGCCGCGGTCGGTTGGATTTTCACAATATTACGCCGTGACATAGTATCACTAGGGCCTGGAAAGTACTAGTTTTTTTTTCCTGAATAGTATTAGCAGTCATTTGGAAAAGTATTAGTAGTTCCTTGAAAAATATTTTAGTAGTTTTTCCGAAAAACTGAAAAGTAATAGTTTTTTCCCTCAAAAGTATTAGTACTCTTCCTAAAACGTATTCATAGCGGCGTACTCCCCCTAAAAGGTATTAGGTTTTTTCCTTTAAAGTTATTAGTAATTACCACAGAAAAATATTAATTTTTCCCGTAAAAGTTATTATTAGTTTCCCTTAAGTATATTAGTTTTTCCCCTAAACAATATTAATAGTCAATCGGAACTTATTCAGTAGTCCATTTAAATAGTATTAATTTTTCTCCTAAAACGTATTAGACTATTAGTATTCCCTTGAAAAGTATTAGTAATCCATTTGAAGAGTATTTATAGTCATCTCAAAATTCCTTCAAACTTTAGAGTTGATTCAGTCAAATCAACAGACACTTGGATGACATGGATGAATGCACTTTTCCGAGAATAATGGTTCAATCAATTTAAACAAAATTCAAAGTTTAATTTGGGTTTTGGACCTAGTTGAAAGGTCAGGGGATTAAATTGAAAAACATAAAAATTGAAATGGAATCCAATTCCCTATCAAACTTTCAAAAGCAAACTCATGCCCCAAACTTCTTCCAATTCCTTTCACCTATCAGACTTTCCAAGTTCAGATGTATTCACTTAAAACTGATTCATGAAAGGAAATTATATACCATCATTTCGCTTCTCCGTTGCAATGCAATTTTATACATTTCATTCGATTCCACTCAAAACTGATTCACATATGATGACGCCCGAGCCGAGTTGGAAGAAATAGTTCCACGTGGCCATCCAGTAAGCGCATACGCGGGGCCCACATGATGATGTGAATCGAGCCGATGACGTCAGCTGGAGTACCTGGTGACATTACTAGTTAGGCTCGGCGACTCCCGATCCCAACTCCCGAGCCCGATTTCCGAGCTCAAGTTTTGGCGGGAAACGCGGGAAATCCAAAAGATAATTATCTGCCCATGCTTAGTGCTCCATTAGCACCAGAGGCTGCCAAGTGTTAGAATGTGGTTAGGATGAGTCACCAAGTTGTAAAAAACTTGGCTAACATGCGGATTAGGAGAGGACATGTGTCCTTTTCAAGTTATTTTACTAATTAGTGGAAAAATGACTATTGAAAACCCACTTACTAGAGGGGTATAAAAAGCCCCGTTTAAGAGAAAAAAGGAGAGAAAAAATTCTATGAGAAATAGCGCTTGTAAACGCATTGCTGTAAAAAAGATCGACCCCGACTTTCGGCTCGGCATTATATAAAAAGGCAGAATCAGCCACGTATAAACGCTCATTACGCACATTTATATTTCCACATGTTAAACTTTTCATACAATCTGCTTGTTGACAAAAACGCACGTCAACAAATTGGCGCTAGAAGGAGGGCCCGTGTTGGTCCAGCTCGAATTCCAAGCCAAGTCGAGTTAAGTGAAATCAGGTGAAATCCAACGTTAACCTTTTCGTAATAGACAAAATGAGTCAACAATCGAGAAATGCTCGTTTAACCGAAGAACAACACCCAAACAACCAAACTGGCCAAACTACTAATGGCCAAAACGTGGCCCTAACTGAAGCAGGGAGAACCACTTTATTTCCTCTCGCCCCGTTAATCGTAAACCAAACCTTTGTACAACAGATGAACCAACTTATTTCTCAAACGCTTGCTAACACAAACTCGCAAGCACCTCCTCCACCTCATGTAAATATTCACCCACTTAATCCCCCGCTGAATATTAATGTTAATCCTCAAGCCCCTGCGCCTCCTCATAATGAAGGCCAGGAGGCTAGTTCTGGTCATGAGCAGCGTGGTCGTTGCGATAGGAGACGACCGCGTGAGGACGACGAAGAGCAAAGTCATGTAGCAGAGTCACAGCCGGATCCTACGCGCCATCGTCGCGCCCACTCAGTGTTCAACGGACGACTGGGGGTTGATCCTCTCCGTCCAGCCCGGTCGATAAGCTCCTGTCTCTGGTTCCCAGATGAACGAGAGCCGGCTAGGGTCAACCAAACTCAGGGCCCTAGTTTGTGGCAGGAACGGGAGGTAGAAATTCAGCGCCTTCGTCGCCGCTTGAACGAGCTGGAGGGCGGTCCTGAAGGTGACCAGTTCCAGAGGCCGCCCTAAGTGATGAGCCAGCCTGCCGTTATATCGCCTTTCGCCCCTGGTATTTTGGCGAACTTGTTGCCACCAAAGTTAAAAATCCCCCAGGTCGGTCTATACAATGGGGAGACCGACCCGACGACCCATATCCACAAGTAACTAGCGTGGATGGAGCTTTACAGCCCTAGCGATGCCATTATTTGCAGGGCGTTCCCGTTGGGCGACCGAGCCCAGCGCTGGTTTAGGACCCTGCCGCAGGGGTCCTTCCGAACATGGGGGGATTTGGCCTCCACCTTCACGACGCACTTTTTGACCTCCAAGGTCCGAGCCGCACCGAAGGATTCCCTTGTGAACATTAAACAAGGAAAAGACGAGCCCCTGAAGAGTTATATCGCTCGGTTCAACAAGCAAGTTCGAGAAATGGAACTGGTGTCGGATGACACAATCGCTCGGTTTAACTATTCGATCCACGAATCGGGGGCGACTTCATATCAAGAATTTTTGATCCGCGCGGAATGCCACATCTGTGCGGAACGCCACATTCGGGTCGGGGTCGGGATTCAGACCATTTTCGGAGAACCCGGCCACCGGATTTAAGGCCCGCCAAGAAGCGCGAGCCGAAGTTGCTGCGCTAAAGAGTGCCTTGACCCACACTCCTTCAGCTATATAGAATGAAATACAGGGTCTAAATTTGCTGCCACCGGCCCGGCCTTTGAAGGTAGAGCCGGCCAAACTAGATGCACGCCAATATTGCGCCTATCATAAATCGATAGGCCATGATACTGATGAGTGCCATGATCTCATCAGGGAGATTATACGCATTGTTCAGCGAGGCGGTCTTAAAAGATACGTCTATGAATTGCCGTCCCCACCAGCGCTGGCTCCAGGTGTTAACCCGGAGCGATTGACAAATCCGACTCCCCTACTGCTTCCATCAAATGAAAATCAAGGTAGGGACATCCTCATGATGTCTGGTGTGAATCAGATCAACACCAATGCGGCTGAAGATAGCCACTCCAATCGGAAAAGAAAGGCTGATATAAGACAAGCCACCCATGCAGAAAGACAAGTCCGGGTGACAGAAGTTAAAGAAGGCCAACCCATGGGCCGTTTTGTTTTCTCAGACGTAGATGCCGACTAGGTGGTCCATCCGCATTCCGATCCCCTGGTCATTACTGCACCGATCTTGGGTATCCCAGTCCACAGAATTCTAATCGACTCAGGGAGTTACTCGTCGGTGATTTGTGTTCGAGCTTTTAGGAGGTTAAATGTGGACGATAGCTATATTCGTCCATGCAACGACAGTATTTTGGGCTTCGGAGGAGGAAGAATAATCCCGCTCGGGGAAGTTGACCTGCCCATCCAAATGGGACAGGGGCCGCATAAACGAACCATCATCACCACATTCAAAATAATCAATGCTGATTCGGAGTATAATGCTATTATTGGAAGGCCGTTGCTTTATCATTTAAAAGCGGTTGTTTCAATATATCACTTTTGCGTGAAGTTCTCAACACCTGACGGAGAATCTATACATAAGGGGAATCAGAGGGAGTCGCGAGAGTGCTCTCTCAAACTCCGACCAGTTGAGATTAACGTAGTGGAACTAGGAGAAACCAGTGGGATGAACAAAGATGACCCCGGACAAGAGAACGAGCCCGAGCGAGAGACAAGGGTTGTTTCAGAGAATGATCTAGGTAGATGACCTGGAAAAGAACCAATGGTGGAGGACCAAAAGGAGAAAGAAAGCGAGCCGGGAGACGAGCCGGCAACGAAAGAAGAGCTGGCAGCGAAGGATGAGCCGGCAACTGAAGATGAACCGCCCCTACAAAAAAAGGAGGGGCAAAGCAAAAAAAGAAAGCATGCGGAACCAGTTGAATAGGTCGACACGGTCGACGTTGAAAGGCAGAATGGAGGACGCCAATTACGTATTGGCCACGACCTCCAAGAGCCATTTCGGACAGAACTGATCAAATTTTTGGGAAATAATCTCGACGTCTTAGCATGGACTCATTCTGACATGCCATGGATCGACCCCAAGCATGCCTGTCATCGCCTTAACATCGACTTGACGTTCCACCCGGTTATCCAAAAGAGGCGCAAACTCGGCCCCGATAGGCAGGTCGCCCTGGAAGCCGAGGTCAATAAGTTGCTTGACAATCAATTTATCAGGGAGGCCCTCTATCCCCGATGGGTAGCCAACCCTGTGCTAGTGAAGAAAAGCAACGGCCAATGGCGCCTTTGTGGATTTTACCGACCTCAATAAGGTGTGCCTCAAGGACAGTTATCCATTGCCTAATATTGATTACATGGTAGATGCCACGGCCGGACATGAGCTGATGAGCTTTATGGACGCGTACTCAGGGTACAACCAAATACGAATGCATCCAGACGACGAAGAAAATACGTCGTTTTTCTCCGCTTGGGATCTCATTTGTTATAAGATGATGCCCTTTGGGTTGAAGAGAACGCTGTGCGACCTACCGAGGTTAGTTAATAAAATGTTTGAGGAAATGATATGTCGTACTATGGAGGTTTATGTAGATGATATGTTGGTAAAATCTCTGTATATATCCGATCATCTTAGTGATCTTAATAAAATATTTGCTGTTTTGAGAAAGTACAAGATGATGTCAAACCCGAGAAAGTGTACTTTTGGGGTCGGCTCGGGTAAAGTTTTGGGATATATGGTTAGCCAAAGGGGGATCGAAGCCAACCCGGATAAAATAAAAGCTATCATTGATCTTGAACCCCCTAATTCTGTCAAAAGAGTACAAAGCCTAACAGGCCGGTTAGCCACCCTTAACCGGTTTGTTTCGCGGTCCACGGACAAGTGCAAACCTTTCTTTGAAATCATAAAGAAAAATAAGAATTTTGAGTGGACCGAGCAGGCACATGCTACCTTTGAATCACTCAAGCAACACTTGTCCTCAATCCCTGTACTACAAAAACCCACCCAAGGGGAGGATTTATATTTATACTTGGCGGTATCCGAATACGCCGTCATCTCGGTGTTCGATTTAGATAACTCGTCAACATCCATTTTATTACACCATCAAGCACTACATGATGCCGAGCTTCGATACCCACCTATGGAGAAGTTGGCCTATTCGTTAGTCATTGCGGCACGAAAACTCCGCCCGTATTTCTTGGAGCATAGAATCGTGGTCCTCACTAACTACCCCTTGAAACAAGTGTTACACCGACCCGACACCTGCCGGTCGGATGATCAAGTGGGTCGTCAAGCTCGGCCAGATTTGATATTCTATATGAACCCCGCACAACAATCAAAGGACAAGCACTCGGTGACCGTAGGCCGAATTCACACCTTCCATCCAGCTAGAGGTGGTTGAAGATCAAGTATGGGAGTTATTCGTTGATGGCTCTTCCACCGCAGGCCGAACAGGGGGCGGGATTGTGATAATCGATCCAACAGATAAGTGCTCTTTGCTCGGCCGTATGTGTTCCATTCCAAAAACAAACAATGAAGTGAATATGAAGCACTTCTAGCAGGTCGAAATGGCAGCCTCGATGGGCCTAAAACGACTATTGGTACATAGTGACTCGCAGCTGGTCGTCCATCAGATCAACGGCGAGTACGAGGCGAAGGAACAAAAGACTGCCCGATATCTGGAATTGGTCAAGAAAAAACTTTCGCATTTTGAGGCAGAAGTCTTACACGTGCCCCGAACAGAGAACATGCAGGCAGACACTTTGGCTCGGCTCGCTTCCAGCCCAGGGACGAATGCCATTGCGGATGTAACTGTCACTCAATTGTCCGCCCCGTCACTTAGCACAAAAAAGATACATGCTACCGGTTAGCCGAGCCGACCTGGATGACCCTATCATCCAAAGATTTAGAAAAAGGAGTTCAACCGGAAAACAAAACGGCTTAACACTGCGCACTCAGGAGACTCGATTCACACTAATAAACGGCGTCAAACGTGGATACTCTGTCCCACTCCTTCGGTGCTTGTCCAAAACAGAGGCGGATTATGCACTCCGGGAGGTACACGAGGGAATATGTGGGAACCACGCCGGGGGCCAAACGCTAGCTCACAAGTTAATACGACAAGGGTACTACTGGCCATCCCTAAAAAAGGACGCGACCGACCTTGTCAAGAAATGTGAAAGGTGCCGAGAGATTTTCACCACAGTCGTTACCATCCCCGAAAGTGCGACTTACCTCCATATTTAGTCCTCGCCGTTTGCCAAATGGGAAATGGACCTCATCGGACCACTCCCCACTGGCAAAGGGGGCGTAAAGTATGCTATTGTGGCAGTGGATTATTTCACGAAATGGGTCAAGGCGGAACCTTTGGCAAAGATAGACGAGGAAAAGATCGTTAATTTTGTATGGAAGTCCATTATCCGCAGATTTGGGATACCACACTCAATCATCACGGATAATGGGAAATAATTCGATAACCGGAGGTTTCGAAATTTTTGTGAAGGATTTCACATCAAAACCATTTCTCGACTCCGTACCACCCCAATCAAATGGGTAGGTTGAAGCGATTAATAAAATACTCAAATATACATTGAAGGCAAGAATGGAGGAGTCTAAAGGTAATTGGCACGAGGAGTCGCCCCGTCGTGGTCGTCGTACATAACAACACACCGAGCGCCACGGGGAGACACCTTTCTTTTTAGCTTACGGAACCGAGGCGGTTATCCCTGTAGAAATCGGAGCCCCTACCTTCAGAGTTGTAAATTTTTCTGAAGGGAACAATGAAGCTGCGCTCCGAGCCGAGCTGGATCTGCTAGAGGAAAAAAGATGTAATGCTGAGATGAGAAACGCCGTGTACAAACAGAGAAGTGTGAGGTACTACAACTCAAAAGTAAAGAAAAGAAGATTCCGGGTCGGTGACCTTGTTCTGAAAAGGGTGACGGGGCCTAAACCCAGCCCATTGAAACCGACCTGGGAGGGCCCATTTCGGGCCAGCAATGTCTTATATGGTGGGGCGTATGAGCTGGAATATTTGAGTGGAGAAAAATTTGCACATCCATGGAATGTAGCATACCTAAAAATGTACTATCAATAAAGGTCTCGATTTACGATTCAGATAAGATTCTGAGGAATTATCCTTTCATCTGATATTCTGTGAGCTCTCTAAAGGGGGAGGAAACTTTTATTCGCCTCGGCTACGTGCCAAGCGCCGCAAAGATTCGCCTCGGCTACGTGCCGAGCGCCGCAAAAATCGCCTCAGCCAAAAAGCTGAGCACCGACAAGTCGTCTCGGATACGTCCCTTGCACGCTAATAAAGGGAGGCTCGCCCAAAAGATGGACCTACCCTACAAATCAAAAACTCGGTCCAAACCCCGAGCAAAATCACAGACTCGGCCTAAGTTCCAAGCGCAAAAATCAACCCAGGCAGACAAAGCCCACTACTTACACCACCCGAACACTCGAAACCGAGCCCCATACTTGGGAAAATAAAAAAGGCAAGTAGCCATATTACGAAAAGAAAGCGAGCAAAGCAAGCACAAAAAATTTTAAGTACATACACAAGTGACTGGGAAGATATTTTATTTCAACATCTAAAAATACTTACAAAGGGGGGGTGGCGGAGCCCATTACATTCAAAGGCTCAAGGCCAACTAGTCTATTCGCAAACAAGTACTTAAGGAGAAAAGGAAGGAAAGCTAAGCCCCGACAGGAGGCGGGATCTCAACGGGCCCACTGGAGGCAACCTCTTCTGCTTCTGGAGGAGGAGAACCCTGATTACCGGTGGCCCCAGCAAATTGAGGGCGAAGAGTGTCGAGGTTAGCGTCCAAAAGGGCCAGGTCCTCCTCGAGCTGTGCAATAGTCCTTGTAAGCTTGGACGACATCTATACGAGCCTCCTCAAACTTGCTTATGAGCAGCCTCTTCTGCCCCTCTGCGCACCTCGGCCACATGCCTCTCCGTCTCTTCAGCCTGGACGGTGGCTGGACGCTCCAATTCGGCGACCTTCGCCCGAAGTTCTTCCTCGGCCTTGCGAGCCTGATCCCGCTCGGCCTCAGCCCTCGCAGCAGCTTCTCTCTCGAGGCTGGCCCAGACTACAACTTCCTCTGCCTGGGTTTTCAAGGATTCTTACACTCCTTGGCAGAGTGCATGAGCCTCCTACAAGTCTTGATGGCGCCTTTCCAGCCCCTCCATCCCGCCGATCATGTGCCACAAAATCCCAGTGATGCGCCTTGACAACCCCATGACGTACTGGGCCTTCTCCTTCCAATCGATTTCCGAGCAAAACTGTTCGATTCCAAAGGGTCCACGCTACCGGCAAAACCCACATCTCTCTCGCCGCCCGCCCAAAGATCCGACAAATTTTTTACCTGTTCGTCAGTGGGCGTGGAATATTTCACGAACTCCACGAACCATTGGGGGCGCGACCCAGCCATCCCATCGCAGGCCCATCCCTCACTTAGCTCGGGGGAATGAAATGACCTTCCAGTCCGAGGTCATCCAAAAAGGTCCTCGAGACCCCACTTGCGAGAGTTTGCACCGGAGGCACCAGTGGCATGGGCCCGACCCGCTCTGTCTACCCGGGCTCCTCAATCACGATTCCTCACCTTCTCCTTTGGAGTGGGGGCTCCTCCACCTCAGGGACGCCGTCAGCAGGACGCTTCCCAGCCCGGATCTCCTCCCTCCAGGCCACCTCCACGTCCATAGGTTGGTCCGCAGCCACTTGGGTCCGGCGCGCGGCTGTGTTCCTCACACTCCAAAGGCGCGCACGGAGGTCCAAGCCACGCCCTACAAGAAAAATGTTCAGTGAATAAGAGGTGTGAACAAAAAGAAGAACGTGCAAAGAGAAAGGGAAAGTGCAAAAAATATAAAGCATTTACCTCAGCCAACGGCAGCCCTAGGCGGCTCAGGAGTCCGCATTTGCCCGACCAAACACAGATGCTCTCCCCGGACTAGCCGCTGCGGAGAGACCCCGCCCTCTGTCACGCAGGCCGCTCCTCCGGCATAGTGGGCTGCACCTCCTCAGCCCTCGGAGGACTACGTTGAGGCTCCCCCCTGGCCTCCTCTTCTCTTCCTGCCGCCTCCCCCCTAGCCGCCCCCTCAGCCTCGGGGTCGGCGGGCGGCCTTAAGCCAACTGCAGCCAGGCGGGCCTCAGTGGCCAATTTCTCGATCCGCCTATCCATTGCGCCCTAGCCGGATGTTTTCCACCGCGGGACGAAAGTGGCCAACAATGGACCCTTAGATGGTCGGTTCCACGATAAGAAAAAAAAAGAAAAGAAGAAAAAAAAAAGCGAAATTAGCCCTTAAAAATGTAATGAAGAAAGAGTAAAAAATGAAGAAGAATAAACTTACTGAAACCAAAAGTGAAGTTTGAAGGGGGGTGAAGGACAATCTCATCTGCTCCAACCCCCACGCGAGCCTGCCACTCGCCGCTCACCCAAAGCCATTTATCCTTCCACTCCTTTAAAGATTGTGGAAGGCCTTCAACTAGGCTGTCTGGGTATCCAGATCGGGTCTGTACGTAGTACCATCATCCCGATGGCTGCCCCCGACCCGGTGACGCAGGGGTCGCTCGCCAGATGAAGAGCTCGTTCATCTCTCTGAATTTGGGGCGAGGGTACCCCTCCAGGTGAAACATCACCATTAAACCGATGATTCGACCCTAAGAAATGGGGTGCACTTGAGTCAGGGGAAGGCCCCACTTACAAAACCACCGCGTGAGGAAAACCGGCAGTGGGAAGCGCAGTCCGTATAGGAGATTGGGCACATGTATGGCCATGCACCCCTTCGGTGGATGCTGGGGGCACTCCACACTGTCCGGTACCCACAAATGTATGCCGCCCGGAATTGGATACTTCCGGCGAAGCTCCCCCATCTCTGGGACCATCAACATGCTGGGAATGTCGTTCAAATTGCATGTCGTCCACCCGGGTTCTACACGCAGTGGGGGGCCTCCTCCCCGCCTATCATCACCGTTGCGGTGGCCCGCCGGCCCTACAGATCTTTCGGCCCTCAAATCTCTGATTCTCCGGAGGGTTCGTCCACCCGCTCCGCATGATCTCGCCCAGACTCCTGAGGATTCATGTCTTTCTCTTCCTCTTGCTGACGATGTTGGGGCTCAGAATTTGGAACTCCTTCGCTGGAATCTTCTTGCCCCAGGCCAGGCCTATACACAACACCCTCTCGAAAAACAGTTACTGGTTCTGAATTGAAGATGGTGTGCGTCTGCTCTAGCGGAGTTTCAACGGAAGAATTGTGACTTGAACTTGAGATCTGAACAACACTTTGACTTGGGGACTGACGCACCTCTTCGGTTCCTGCGTAGAATTGGTTCAACCAAAAGAGGCCACGTGTCTGTCATTATGACACCACAATTAATGCGTCGCTGCAAGCATTTATCACTACATGGCAGGTGTTAGGGAAGGATGACTTTTGAGGTTTCCTCTTCCCCATTAAAGACTCATGATTAACATTAAAGTTTAAATCCGACTTCAAAAATTCTTCTCTCGGAATTAAACTTGGGGGCCATTGATGACGCCCGAGCCGAGCTGGAAGAAATTGTTCCACGTGGCCATCCAGTAAGCGCATACGCAGGGCCACAGGACGACGTGAACCGAGCCGATGACGTCAGCTGGAGTACCTGGTGACATCACTAGTTTGGCTCGGCGACTCCCGAGCCTAATTCCCGAGCCCGATTTCCGAGCTCAAGTTTTGGCGGGAAACGCGTACGCGGGAAATCCAAAGGATAATTATCTGTCCATGCTTAGTGCTCCATTAGCACCAGAGGCTGCCACGTGTTAGAATGTGGTTAGGATGAGTCACCAAGTGGCAAAACACTTGGCTAACATGCGTGATTAGGAGAGGACATGTGTCCTTTTCAAGTTATTTTACTAATTAGTACAAAGATGACTATTGATAACCTACTTACTAGAGGGGTATAAAAATCTCCATTTAAGAGGAAAAAGGAGAGAAAAAATTCTAAGAGAAATAACGCTTGTAAACGCACTGCTGTAAAAAAGACCGACCCCGACTTTCGGCTCGGCATTATATAAAAAGGCAGAATCAGCCACGTATAAACTCTAATTACGCACATTTATATTTCCACGTGTTAAACTTTTCATACATTCTGTTTGTTGACAAAAACGCACGTCAACAACATATATGTCTTTATCTTTTTCCTTCAATTATGCTAATTAAAAGTTCTCTTTCGCTTGTATTCCATTGTCGATACCGATAAGATTAATGGAATACATGATTATTTACTTGTCGAGTTTGATGGATCTGTGCAGGAAACTAAAAAGCAAAGAAAAAGAGGCAGATGTAATTTAACTTATACGCCCAAGATGGGTTGGGTTTGAGATCGGTCTGACAGACAATGTGACAGAAGGCCTACTCATATTTTTATTGTATTATGTTGATTATATATATGGCAGTTGCCTTTATCATAAAATGTACACATCGTAACAATTAATGCAATTTGATAAAGGATGTTATAAAATTGTGGTAATTGTACAAAATAACCATTTAGAAAATATAAAAATTAAAAATAGCCATCTTTTTCAAACATATCGTTTTTAGCCATTTTGGGGTGTAAAAATGACATACATACCCTTCTAGCATGTTTGTTTGATATTTGAGTTATTTCTCTCTTTCACTTTTCTCTATATATCTTCTTACTCTTTTTTTTTTCAAACTTTTTTTAAGAAATTGAACCTGTGTTTTTTATTTTTAAATATGCAATATGGGTGTTGAATTATAGATATCGAAAAGAGGATTAATTTGATATATTATACATGCAAAACGGATTTAAAACGAAAAAGTTATGTGAATTCAAAGTTTTTTGGAAAAAAAAAATCGAAGATGCTTGTAACTCGAATTCGAGTCATGTGTGACTCGAAAAAAATACACATGACTCAAATTCGAGTTATTGTGACTCGAAACAAAAAATAATATTTTTAAAAAAAACAATTAATTATTTGCGACGACATTTGTCGTCACAAAAAACACAAATGTCGTCGCAAATAATCAATTGTTTTTTTTGTTTCGAGTCACACATGACTCGAATTCGGGTCATGTGTATTTTTTTCGAGTCACACATGACTCAATTCGAGCCATAAAGATACCCAGCTTATTTTATTTTTCTAAAAACTTTGATTCACATAACTTTTTTTTTTAAACTGTTTTGCATGTATAATATTTCAAATTAATCCTCTTTTCGATATCTATAATTCAACACCCATATTGCATATTTAAAAATGAAAATACAGGTTCAAATTTTAAAAAAAGTTTGAAAAAAGAGTAAGAAGATACATAGAGATAAGTGAAAGAGAGAGAAAATAACCCAAATATCAAACAAACATGCTTTAGAAGGGTATGAATGTCATTTTACACCCCAAAATGGCTAAAAAGATGTGTTTAAAAGATGGTTAAAAAACATTTTGGTTTGTTGAGAATGGCTAAAATAAAAACTGGCTCTATAAAATTTGCAATGAAAAATATTATTCGATCATCAGCACATGAAGCACACATTATTAAGTGGTTTTAAATCATCTAATTATATATATACAAAACCAAAAATATATGGTGGCAATAATTGTATTTAAAGGTTGAATATAATATGTATATCTATTTCCTGTATTTTTTGCACATACTATTGTATTTGAAAAAATGAATATAATGTTAAATCTACTTGTATGTTTTACGCATATTGTATTCGAAAAGCTGCATATAATCTATAATCTACTTTTATGTTTTGTGCATGTTAATATTGTATTTAAGAAAACTCATCCGATTCTAACTAATCATAATGAGCGATTAGGCTCGATGAAATTAATTAACATAATAAGTACACACAAATATACCGAAATTTCAGTATATTATTTAAAGGTTATCTACTTGATACTAATTAGATTCGAATTTTCTTATATGGTGGTTATGTTTTTCAAATTCTGTTAAATATCGTCAGAAGTTAAATGTTTTGACTTTTGACTAATTAAGTGAAACGAATTAGTTAAGGCAGAAAAAAATCACAATTATTATTTATACACAAATTAAATTTTTCATAAAATTAAAACACTAATTTGCAACAAATGAATATCATGATACGGACCTGATGAGCCTCTTCGTCCAACTCTGATCTAGACGTAAACAGTCGTCCTGAATGAATTTTTTAAAGCAAATTAACCATATAATTAGAGAACATGAGCTGCATAAATAGATTACAAAATTTAAAAAGAGTAATGTCATATACATACATACATACAAATGTTCATATAAATCATATGGGAAAATTGGAAAATTGGTCCCAAACATTGGTCTATGTGGACTTTTGGTCCACTATTTTTGGTACATTTTGAAGAAAAACAATTCAAAAATTGCACCCGAATTTCGCCGGAAATTTGCAAAAATTGTGTACTCCCTCCATGCAAAAAACTGTTACTTAAATATTTCAATATTAATACTTAATAATTAATGCATCTGGTGTGAAATTCATTTAAAAATATTACCTACCTTGAGAAGAGGTGGAAAAGATAGCTGCAGAAAAGAGGAGAAAAAGAAGGCTGATCTTCTTCAGATGAATGAAACCCATCTTCTTCTTCTTCATCAACAGGATTTTAATTTTCTTTAAAATAAATCCAAGGCAGAGAAGAGGGTTTTCAGCTTTTCTGGCTGCCAACCATAAAAGAAGACATATATATAGTGCTGTACTATATATCCTTTTAAATATATATTTTTTTTTTTTTTTTTTTTTTGAGGGAATCCTTTTAAATATATATAGTTGCACAAAAACTACGAATTCAATCTTACCATAAAATAAAACTTAAAGGGTAAATCTGGAAATGTACTTTTTTTCCTTTAATGTTATCCTTTTAAGCTTTTACTCTCAAAAGTACCAAACTGAAAGTAGATGGACATAAGCCCCATGGGTTGGCTTGGTGGTGAAGGGGTTGTAATTTTGAGATACCATGTTTGAATTCTGACTAAAGCAAAATGTTGGAATTGGATTTGTCTCATTCTTTCTCCAGAGATTAGAATCCTCTTTCGGAAGGAAATTCGGATATTTCATAGTCTTAAGGAAATGTGAGGTGCGTATATCCCGAATGTTGTGAAATAGTACTCTATATGAAAGAAAAAAAAAAAGAAAGTAGAGGGACATCACTTTATTGTTGTTGGGTGGCACTAAGCCACTAAGTCTTAGCAGTTAGTGGGATAAATGATTAATTTATTCAACACTAATTATTTGGGAAATAACCCTAAAAACAAATATAGAATAGAGGCATTATTGGAATACATTGAGCTTAAAAAAAGAATTGTTGTAATATTGAAAAAGTACAATACAAGTACATTATGAATTATACAATTATCCTTTTAATTATTATTTGCATCATGCGAGGTGTTTAATTGTTTATTGGACCCACAAAACAGAAAAAGAAAACACTTGAGTATGCACAAAATGTAGCATAGATTCGACCAAGCTATCGATTTAGCTTGCAATCTCATGTTGGATTGTGTGTGCCTGAACAGAAAAGAAGGTTACAAGGATTAACATATATAAAGTATGTAGGAAGTGTGATTATATAATAGCATGAAATTGGGGTAACTATAATTGATTTAATGACCCAAATTTTATAATTATAATCACAGTTGTAAGTTGTTAGAAATTAGAATGTTGGTCATTTTATGTTGTTGGTAAAAAAATTAAGTAGAATTAAAGGCTAATTCCATGTTTTCTGTGGGAAAAATATGTGGCTATACGATTTTTGTCTTGGTTTGATATTGCAATTTATTAGATTATGAATGTTTGAATTAATGAATGACATTATAATTCTGTTTGTGTAATTAATTTGGCGTAATTTGCTAGAAAAGTACGTATTTTAAAATACTCTGATTTAATCAAAATATGTCAATTATGTGTTGTACCTGTACTTAGAAAAACTACTTAATCCACTTACCCATTCATTGGAAAAACTTAACCTACTTACCCACTTGAGAGTTGAAAACAGATAATAAAAAACCATATTATATATAAGAATTGAATATCTTTTCACCGTTCATTAACGAGTCTTGTCATCACCCACTTCTGTCAAGTAGTAATAAAGTTTAATTTTTGTTTTCAATTTATGAATATTAATTACATGTAATTATATATGTAGAGACGCTCAATTTTCCCGCAAACACAATGCCTTAAATCTCAATCTCTCTCTCTCTCTCTCTCTCTCTCTCTCTCTCTATATATATATATATATATATATATATATATATATATATATATAGGGAGAGGATTATATGAGACCACCTAGGGTGAGTGAGTCCATGGACCAATCCTAGCCATATATCTAATTTTTTTCAAGGATTGCGATTTAAGAGGCAAAATTACAAATTACAAGCTTGTTAATTAAACACAGGGGTAAATTAGTCATCCTCTCAAATCAATATTCATGGGATTCAAGGTATTCATGGGATTCACGCAATCCTTCCAAATCTCAAAACAAAATCACGTAACAAACCTATCGCTTCTTCTTCAACATACTACTATGAAAAATCATTCATCTTTCTTATGAAGATGTAATTTGTTGCTTATATAGATGTGTCATGGTGCTTTTAGATATATTAACTACATAAGCAAATCATTAGCAACAAATCCATACTACATAAGCAACAAGTCTATACTACATAAGCAACGAATATACACTATGTATGCACTACGATATATTAACTACATAAGCAAGTCATAAGCAACAACCCCATATTACATAAGCGGCAAGCCTTTATACTACATAAGCAAATAATATACACAATGTATGCACCACAATTACATTAACTACATAAGTAAGTCATAAGCAACAAACCCATACTACATAAGCAACAAGTCTATACTACATAAGCAATGAATAGACACTACAAATGCACCACAGATACATTAACTACATAAGCAAGTCATAAGCAACAAACTCATACTACACAAGCAACGAATATACACTACATATGCAACACAAATATATTAACTATATAAGCAAGTAATAAGCAACAACCCTATACTACATAAGCAACAAATATACACTAAATATGCAATACAAATATGATTAAATTACACATGCAATATGGTTATACTACACATGCAATATGATTATATTACATAAGCAATTAACAATAATAGAATACACTGGAGATAAAAAAAAAAAGTGAACATGAGGGATATGGGTTAGTCAATAACTGAAACCACGTGCCGCATGAAAGGAGGAAACAAATTGAACGTGATTGAGATCTCATCAAATCTCAATAACTGATTCTATATTATAAAATGACCACCATACCCTTTTTAGTTGTTGAAACAAAAAAAATAAATATAAAACCCCCTAAAAATCTGGAGCACCCAAAAATATTAATCTATGGTTAGGATTGGGTCCTATGGACTCACCCCAAATGGGAGGACCTATTTGATCCATATCATATATATATATATATATATATATATATATATCGTGAGGGGATCCTGTGAGACCACCCTCCTAGGTTAGTCCATAAGACTAAATCTACACCATCCAAATAGTAAATCAATGGCCAAGATATATTACAATATATACAACATTTCATAAGTAAGTATACAACAGAAGGGATAAAATAAGAATCCAGGAAATTAAATATAGTAACCGCTTCCTAAAAATTAGGGATGCGATTTTGTATTGATCACGTCCCCATAATCAAACGATTCACCTTTCCTTTCTCTCTCTTCCCATTCGAACCTGCAATTTATTCAAATATGTCAACAAAATCGTGCAACAATTAATGAAAGTATACAATTACACTAAACTAACTATACATTAAAACATTACTAAGTATACATAAACAATTAACTAAGTATACAATTACACTAAACTACCTGTACATTAAAACTTTACTAAGTATACAGAAACATTTAACTAAGTATACAATTACATTGAACTAACTATACATTAAAATAATACTAAGTATACAGAAATATTTAACTATGTATACAGTTACACTGAATTACTTATATGACTAAGTATACAATTCCATTGAACTAAGTATACAAATCCACAGAACTAGGTATACAAATTTACTAAATTACTTACTAAACTACTTATATAACTAAGAATACGATTCCACTGATCCAAGTATACAAATCCACTAAACTAAATATACAATAAAACATGACTAAGTATACAAGTCCACTGAACTAAGTATACAATAAAACGACTGTTCACAAATATGGCGGAAATAAATATCAATTTTGAAAAACATACTTGAAGTTGATGATTTTTCCTCCCTAAAAATCAGGTAACTGAAAAGGTAGGATTATGTTTCCTTAAAAATAGCTAATAACTTTCCAATTAACATAACTAATTAAATATAATAGTATAATTATACCCTTATATGCCTAAATTAACTAAATTGATCTACACCATCAAAAATTTTAAATTAAGAGTCCATAAGTGTTCTTATGGACTAACCTAAAGGGATTGGTCTCATTTGAACCAATCCCTATATATATATATATATATATATATATATATATATATATATATATGGGATGGTTCCAATAGGACACCCTTATATAAGACGTGGGGATTCATCCAAACCGTTGATATTTTCCAATTGAGAGTCCAGATTTAATGACTGAAAATTAGATTAATAATTAATAATTAAAATTACTAGGGGTATAATAGACTATTTAAATCTTAAGATTGTAACTGCTAAAATCACGTTCCTAAAATTTAGGGGATGATATGCACAAAATCAGTCAACAAAATCCTTCCAAAAATCGTGTATATTTAGTTAAATCACTATTTTACTGTATATTTAGTTCAAAAATCCCGTATCTTTATTTTAATATTACTGTTTAATTTAAAATGTTTAATCGTATACATATCAAATTTTATTAAGGTGTATATTTAGTTCAAGAATACTTGTATTTACTTTAATAGTATTGTGTAATTTAAATATTTTACTGTATGTATATCAAATTTAACTACAATGTATGTTTAGTTCAATAATAATGTGTCTTTACTCTAATAGTACTGTGTGCATGTCAAATTTAATAGAATTAAATTATACAACAAATACAACATAAATATACAGATAAAGTAAAACAAATGTCAAATATAATAGAATTAAATTATACAACAAATACAACACAACAAATACAACATAAATATACAGATAAAGTAAAACAAATTATACAACAAAAACGATATAAATATACAGATAAACGTTATAAAAAATTCACTCGATTTAATAGAATTAGATTATCCAAAATATAACATATCCGTGAGAATTAATGGACCAATCATTTCAATCCCAAAACCAACAAACTTGAAATTCATCTGAACATTCGTAAAAATCCAAAATTCTCAACAATAATAAACTCTTGAACCCCATCTCGAAAACAACATCTTAGGATTAACATTTGCATCCCTCGCCCCACTACTCGTAAGTTGTCTTTTTGGTTGTCCTCTGGCCGTCTTCGACAAATTAGCAACTACAATTAACAAGACAAAAAAACATTATCATTCCAATTCAGCAAAATACAATGACAAATACAGTAAATTTATTTTAACACTACACAAAAATGTGATGACAAATACATTAAAAATGTATTATATAATTACCATGTAAATTAAGATATGTTGAAAACATACACAAAATTGTATTGTACAAAAACAACAAAAATGTATTAAACAAGCACTAAAACTAAACTAAGTATATAACAAAATTATATTCCTAGAGATACGAAAATCATTAAACAACCAATTTAAAAAAATACACACATAATTGACAAGCTTAAAACATCAAAAGTATACTAAAAATACACATCACCATCCGAAAAAAAAAACTGGAAACAACATTTTTTCCCAAAAAAATCTGTAACTTGATGAAAAACTATGTTGAGAAGGGCTTAAACACCCAAACAAACATTCACACATGATAAGTACAGTAAATTTATTCTAACACTACACAAACATGTGATGACAAATACATTAAAAATGTATTATATAACTACCATGGAAATTAAGCTATGTTGAAGACCCAAACCCCGTTTTTTTCGACCAAAATCCAGTTTTTTTTCATCACAACCAACAACTAAAGTACATCAAAAACTGGAAAACCCCCCAAAAAATTGAGTCAAACTATTAGAACAACAACAAGAATAAATTCCACCAAAACAAATACCATCTGCCGAAATATCAAAAAACTAAAAATAAATCTCATAAAAAAAACACAACCCATATTTTTGACACAAGCGAAAATAAAAATACTAAAGATCGAAAAAACCCAAAAAATCGAATATAACCACTAGAACTCAAAAATCGATGAAAATCGAAATAGAAAACCTAGAAACATGTTTTTGGCTAAATAGAGATAAATATATTCACCTTGCGGTAGGTCGAAATTGTCTTCCATCGCCGACACCAATTTTGTGTGATCTTCTGTTATCGTTTCTTCGCAGCACTCTTAATTGTCAGTTTTATCATCTACGACTTCTTCTTGTTGAAGGACGGTCACAATATCGTACCACTACCATTCCAAGCAAATCCCGACATAGCTCGACACGGCCAGCTTAAGAAGCGGGCCGACGCCGCCTACACCGTCCCATTTCCACTCCCATTTCCCATAAACACACACATACCCCACCATCAAAACCATAATATGCAAATTAGAGGCACCCCCACCCCCATAACCATCACAAGAACATAATTCAAAGGTGTATGAAACACCACGACCATTAGAGTGCACCACATTTGTGGCACTGGCGTTTTTTTGGGGGGATTATTGGGTTTGATTTGGTAATATTTGAAGCCCCTTAAACTCGGGAACTGAAAAAGGAAAATTAAAACTTACCTTCTATACTCAAATAAAAAGACAGATTTACCCCTAATTAAAAATCAAAAAATAAGATAAATTACCTATTTGACCCCCCTAAAAATCCTGCATTAACTACTTGCCTAAAATAAAAGGATTAATCTGAGCCATACAAAATATCAATCCAATGGCTATAATAAATCCCCACCGTCTCAAATAAGGGGGGGAGGGTGTCCATTTGATCCAATCTCTCTCTCTCTCTCTCTATATATATATATATATATATATATATAAAAATAATGAGCGAAGTCCTAACTTTTATTTTCCCGCTCTTTTTGCTAATTATATTAGGAAACAATTGTAAATATTATAAATGGTAATTATTATAAATTCTTATATTAGGAAAATATTATAAGAAAATCGTTGTAATTATTTAAATTATTTAAATTAGGAAAATATTATAAGAAAAGATTGTAAAATGTATTCTTACTTTATATGTATATAAATTAAGAAAATATCATAAATGGTATTCCTATTTTATATGTATAACAATTAGGAAAATTTTATTTAATGGTATTCCTACTCTACAGTATCAATTATATTTACATATAATATATAGATTTTAAAAATTATAAATAATATTTCATCATAATGTATATTGGTATATGTCAGTTCTTCTTAAATATATATTACAATGATGTGTTGATTCTATGCATTATATCTTCATCAAATATATTATTTATTTGTTTCAATGGTGTCGATGCAATTTTGTTCAATATAATATTAAGTAATCAAGTTTTAAATGCTGATGACTATTCAAACTTTTCGAAATTATTTAATAATAGTTAAAATAGACGAATTATGGTTTTATGTATCTTTCACCATTGAATTAATAATTGATTTTTTGTTCAGAGATTTTTTTGGCATCTTATTATTTATACTAAATCCTCTTATTTTTATACTATTTAAATTGCATTAGAGAAAAACTTTGATATTGTTGATCCTCATACTAACAATTTTCTGTCAATATATTTTGTGTCAATATTTTTTATGTCAACATACATTTTTTGTTCATATATATAAACTTCTATCACTGCCAACATTTTTTTTGTTATTAGTTTTATTGTTTTGATTCTGCAATTATTGTTTTGTTTTGATTCGGCAATATTTTTTTTGGTTATTAGTTTTATAGTTTTGATTCGACAATAAACTTCTATCTAGTTATTGTGATGACTTCTTATATTGTTTAATTAGAAATTCATTACAAATTGTAATTACATTAAATTTTTTGTGTCAGCGTCTTCCATGCAATTTTTTTTGTGTCAGCGGTAATAAATTTTTTTCTGTTGCCAAAATCCATTTATTGGGCTGCTTGTCGACCTTGGCTTCTAGAGCTGCTTGTCTATCTGGGCCTAAATTCCTCCTCTTCTGGATCACCGGTCGGCAGGTAAGATCGATATTTAGGTGATGGCATGCATGTTTGGGATCGATGTCGTGCATGTCTGAGTGATTCCATGCGAAGACGTCCAAATTGTTGCCCCAGAAACTCAATAAGATCTTGACCGGAGTGGCTCTTGCAGATTATGACCAATTCTGAGCTATCGCCCCACATGTTGCTTATCCACATCTACTATGTCGATATCTTCAACTGGTTCGGTGTGTTTACGTTTCTTGCTCTACCCTTCTTTTTTTGCAAGAGTAGTTTTTCCTGTTCGATGATCAGTTCTTTTCCAAGCCGCCTGCCTGGATCAGTTTCTATCAAGTTTCCTGCTCGGTCTTCCTATTCAGTGTCCTACTCGGTCGTGTCGGCTGACTTGCTGGACTCTCCTTTTTCAATCACATTTATTTATGTTGGTCTGAACTTAAGGGAACATTCCCTTGACTCTCGCTGATTTCCCTTGTGAAAACCTTCCCCGTCTGAAGTTGGGAATTTGATGCGTAGTGGTAGACCGAGACGGCCGCTTTCGATTGATAGAGCAAAGGTGGTCGTCCGATGATAACATTATACTCGGAATCAAAATTAATAATTTTGAACGTAGTTATAACCGCCTCTCTTGCGCCCGGTTGAGTCGTATGGATAGATCTACCTCACCAAGCGGACATCCTTCCTCCCCCAAAGCCCAGAATACCATCATTGCAGGGGCGAAGATAACTGTCGTCAACGTTCAGTCTTCAGAAAGCCCAGATGTAAATCACTGAAGCATAACTTCCTGAATCGACCAGGATCCTATGTACTGGGATGTCCAAGATCGACGCTGTTATGACCAGAGGGTCAGAATGGGGATCCACGAGTTGGTTTGCATCATGATAAGAGAAAGTGAAGTATCATGTAGGTCGGCTGATGAGAATCTAGTCACGAAGGATCCGGGCAATACCAAATGCAAGCTATCTCGAGTTCTTGAAGACTATGTAATTGAGTTCTTGAGTTCTTGTATTTGTTTATCATAGATTATGTGTTAATTTCCATTATTTTGAGTCATTTGAGGGGCCAAGTTGATGTTAGAGGCCACGTTTATTAAGTCTAGAGTCATGTTAGTTAATCATGGGTCCAAAGGAAGCATTGACGATTGAAGAACAAGAGGTTTCCTTCAAAAACGTCCAAGTGCGTCAACAGTTTTTAGCACTGGCATAGTTTAGTATTTTGGTCATAACTTTCTCTACAAAATTTATATTGAGCTGATTCAAGATGCTATGAAAAGCTAAGAGAAAGGGTTACAACTTTAGTGAAGACCCGAGGAGCTAATTCAAACTCAAACGGATGAAAAAGAGGCCAACACATCCTGGTCATGTTCACAAGCATGACCGTGCTCGGCAACATGACCTTGCCGTGTCAAACAACACGGCCGTGTTGCAGGATTGGTTTTGGTTCCGAATTACAGTGGGGAACACGGCCTAGCCGAGTCCTACGACACGGCCGTGTTCGGGAGCCGCGTTTTTGAGTTCTGACTAGTTTTTATTTTCTTTTTTGATTTTTAAGTTGTTTCCTAGTTGGTTTAGGGTTTGTTTTCAGTTGCCTATATAAGGCAAACACTTGTTTATTTTTTCATAAAAACATTGCTATTGAATATTTATTAGAGACTTTTCTCTTCAACCCTTTGGGTTATTCCTAGAGCTTCAAGATTGTTCATCTTGTTGTGATTACCGATTTATCAAGCGAACTTACACATTCGTTTGTGGCATCTATGCATACCGAAGATCTTGCTTTTCTAAGCAATGGGTCGAGGTTTCCACCAATCTTTAACCGAACTAGTGAAAATCTTGGGTTAACAACATATTGTTGTTGGGTCGTATGCACAGTTGTTGCTGCGGTTCACATCAGTTGGTATCAGAGCCATCTAGCAAAGTTAAGTCTATCCTTGTTTTATTTTATCTTTATTATTTTCCAGATTTTCTTATAAACCCTAGTTCTTCAAGGGTACAAAAAAATCAAAATTTAGAAAAAAAATTAATACTAGAAAGTTGATTTCGTGATTTCTTGGGAGCGTGAGATTTTTTTTTGGATTGTTGTTGGTATTATTGTACTTGTTTATGCATCATGTTTGAAGAAAAGAGACAACCGTTTACACATGGAGATAATTGAGGGTCTTACGAAGAAGATGATGTTAGAGATGTATGGGGAGCCGGGTGAAGATAGTAGTACCCAAAAATATGAGACCTGGATGTGAAGGCAAAGGCGTGTAGATCCACGTTTTGCGTCGATTTTTAAAAGTGTGATTAGTAATTGTCAAGCCGGAGATGGATATTGTAAAGCCGGAGTTGGAGGATGTTCCTGAAGTACTCTATCCGGTGAAAGGGGATATGTTATCATTGGATTTTGATGATATGTTGAGTATTGATCCAACAATTGAATCTGATGATTCATTAGAAGTTGAATTTAGTGGGGCTGATGAGATACAAAATTCGGCGGGTGAGCGACAACAAAATTATGAAGCCAAAGCAATCAGAGATTGAGTGAGAAAACAATTGAGAGTCCGGCGAAGGGTAGAAGTGTTCTTCGAGTGATGGCCGAGAAAAGGGTGATTAGTAATTTTGAGTGGGCCGAAAATATGGGGGTAATGGCCATTGAGGTAAAATTCGAGGGAGAATCTATATTCATGGCAAAATAGAAGAGTGATACTAGGAATAAGTTTTCATGATCTAACACTTTTATCTTTGTTTTGCCTAGTATTATTATTTCTTGGTTACAGGATTATGGAAAAACGGATGAATGTGCATGCCGTTTAACATTTGATCCGAGTGGATTGACATGATCGTTTAATCTTTGGGGTCTAACGTTTGGATTCGAGGACGAATCCCTTGCAAGAGGATGGGAATGATGAGAATCCAGTCACGAAGGATCCGGGAAATACCAAATGCAAGCTATCTCGAGTTCTTGAAGACTATGTAATTGAGTTCTTGAGTTCTTGTATTTGTTTATCAAAGATTAGGTGTTAATTTTCATTGTTTTGAGTCATTTGAGTGGCCAAGTTGATGTTAGAGGCCAAGTATATTGAGTTTAGAGCCATGTTAGTTAATTATGGGTCGAAAGGAAGCACTGACTATCGAAGAACAAGAGGTTGCCTTCAAAAACGTCCAATCACGTCAACAGTTTTCAACACTAACATTGTTTAGTATTTTGGCCATAACTTTCTCTACAAAATTGATATTGAGCTGATTGAAGATGATATGGAAAGCTAAGATAAAGGTCTACAACTTTCATGAAGACCCCAGGAGCTACTTCGGACTCAAATGGACGAAAAAGAGGCCAACACGGCCTGGCTGTGTTCACAGGCACGGTTGTGCTCGGCAACACGGCCGTGTTGCAGGATTGGTTTTGGTTCCGAATTACAGTGGGGAACATGGCCTGGCCGAGTCCCACGACACGGCCGTGTTCGAGAGTCGCATTTTTGAGTTCTGACCAGTTTTTATTTCCTTTTTTGATTTTTTTTATCCTTTTTTTTATTTTTAAGTTGTTTCCTAGTTGATTTAGGGTTTGTTTTGAGTCGCTTATATAAGGCAAACACTTGTTTATTTTTTCATAAAAACTTTGATATTGAATATTGATTAGAGATTTTTCTCTTCAACCCTTTGGGTCTTTCCAAGAGCTTCGCGATTACCGACTTATCAAGCGAACTTACACATTCGTTTGTGGCGTCTACGCATACCGATGTTCTTGCTTTTCTAAGCAACGGATCGAGGTTTCCACCAATCTTTAACTGAAATAGTGAAGATCTTGGGTTAACAACATATTGTTTTTGGGTCATACTTCCTTAATTTCAGCAACACGAACCCGTTGTCTGATATTTGTGGCCTCTCTGACCTCGGCTTTTCTTTTACGGATGGACCGGTTATCTTCACCACTGTTGGTATTGATCAACGTCAAAATTTCTTGCCCAACATTTTCATTAACAGGGGGTAGATGGGCTGGATTATCTAGCCACTCCGGATTTGTTCCAGTAGTGAGAGGTGGTGGTGGTGGAAGCTCTTGAACATAACGTTTTAGTCCTCCTCTTTGGACTAGTCTCATGATTTCTCGGATGATATCATGGCATTCGTTGGTCTCATGCCCTATTGATTTGTGATAACAATAATACCTATTGCCGTCCAGCTTAGACGGATCCAGTTTCAGCAGTTGGGCTGGCGGTAGCAAGTTTAGATTCTTGATATCATTCCAAATTGTAGACAGAGTATGAGTCAAGGTTCTTCTCATCGTTTCCACCTCTGCTGGGACCTCCTGGTATGATTTATAGCATGTGGTGGAACTATCAGAGAATGATTTGAAACTGGAGCCCGACCCGGATGGGGGATCTTTCTTGAAATTCTTCTTGGTGCTTTGTTGTCTCTGCTCGGTTGGTAGATCGGCCATAGCTTCTTCTGTGCATATGTGCCATTCTGCGCGAATGAGAAATTCCTAGAAAGTGGTTGCCCTCGACTCGTGAATGGCATAAATAAAATGAGATTGGGGAGCGAGCCCGGAGATGGCTGCTATATGCATTGCATCATCCGAGAACGATTCCATTTTGCGGATCTGCTTGTTGAATCTGGAGATGTAGCCTTTCAGTGACTCATCTTTACCCTGCTTAATGTTCACGAGAGAATCCTTTGGAGCTACGCGGAATTTGGATGCCAAGAAGTGAGTCGTGAAAGTTGGCATCAAGTAACTCCGTGAGAGAATGAAGCCTTGAGGTAAAGTTCAGAACTAATGATAGGCTCGGTCGTCCAAAGTTAACGGTAATGCCCTACAAAGAATGGCGTCGCTTGGACCGTACAACTCTGTCCGTGTCAGATATTTGTGGATGTGAGTGGGGGGGTTGATTTCACCATCATATAAATCAATTTGAGGAACTTTAAACTTCGCGGGGAGAGGAGTCGCTAAAATGTGAGGAGCAAAATGTGATACAACATCCGACCGAGGTAATAAGGGACTTGGGCCGATAGGAGTGACATCCTGTCTCTTCCACTGCTCATTCGAATGCCACATGCGGCGTATTTCTTCTTTTCATTAACCAGGCTGGGATCTTGAGCCCGGTTAACTCTTGGTTGTTCTCGATTATTGGGAAACTGAATTCCGGACTGAATAGATTGCAAGGGCGTTGCCGAATAGGGTCCGGTCCCAAGCATCTGACAAACACTGAACGAGCTCGACGGGGTCAATGGAGTAAAGACGATGATTCCTCCACTCGACTCTGCTCCCCCACCTCGTCTCGTTGTCCTCTTCTATCATGCCTCTCCTCAGGTTGTCCATTTCAGGAGTCGACCTCTTGGTTTTCTTAGTTCAAGGAAACTTGGTTTTGCGGGTTACGTGGTGGATCCGCCTGCGGAGGGTCTACCGGTGAGGGAGGTTGAATTTGTGGCTAAGTGTTTGCCAGTGCTTGGGTGATTAATTGGTTCATTTGTTGGATAAAACTGGGATTTGGGAGAAGTTGTGTAATAGGTAATAAAATCGCTCCCCCAGGCCCGGTTGGAGGTATATTTTGGCCATTTTGAGGGTTTTGGGTGTCTTGTGGTCTATCTTCTTGCCTATTTCGGGGATTTCTCAAGTTTTTACTCATTTTAATTGGTGGAAAAGACAGGTTACCTTAGCTGGAATTGTTTGGAGCTCTTCGAGTCCGACCGACCAAACGAGCCCTCCTTCTAGTCAATTTGTTGATGTGTTTTTCCGATCAACAAGCAAAGAACTTAAAGTATTTGACTTGGAAACTAAAATTGAACACCTGGAAATAATATTAAGTGGTTGAATCTGCCATTTTTATTAATGATGCCGAGTAGACACGTGTTTGGTGGGCTTTTTACGTTGAATTAGAATTTTACAAGTTATATCGTGTATTTTATCCCTTGTCCTTTTCCTAATAAATGTGATTTATTTATACTAACACAATTAGTGGGCTAATCATCATTATATTTATGATAACAGTGGGACACTTGTCCTCTCCCTAGTGTGCATGGGGCGCATGTTGGCCATGTGTTGAGAGGTGCTTGTTGACTTGTCCCGTTGACATGTAGACATGTGGCACCTTAGTCTGTCACTGGTGTATTTGATCCATTTAATGGGGGAATGTTGAGTGGAGCACTCACTCGAATTGTTTTTGTTGTAGTGGGTTGGGCTCGGCTCGATCATCTCAGCTCGGCCCACGTCACCTGGTCGGTCCACGTCATCCTGGACGGCTTACGTCATCATCACCTGAATGGCCACATGGATGTATTTTCTTCTAGCCTAGCTCGAGTATCATTAGAGGCCAAAAAAAATTCAAGGGTGTATTTGTTGCTATAGTTGTTGGTCCATATATGCAACATAAATTTTACAGTCTATATCTATATATTAATAAGATATTGTTTATTTTAATTTTAAAAAAATAAGTTGTCAATAATGTGATTTTAGACTTCACTCGAAAACTTTCATACATATAAATACATTATTCATACTTATAAACATATGTCCATTTAGCTGATGTGGGACATTACAAGGTCCATGGTATGTCTTCTTTAGTCATCTTCACCATGTTTGAGAGCACATAGAGCTTAAATGAACTCCTCTTCTTCATGTGGAGAGCAAGCCATAAAACGGATAAATTGTCATCATTATTCGGATTCACATAAGTTTTTCTCAACATAGCTAAGTCTACCTGTTGGGACAGTGACATAGCCAGCCATCTCTATTACCCCTAGCCCAATATGTTTTTCCCCCTAGCCCAACTATTTTTCCCCATTAAAAAAATATATAATTGTTTTTACCTTGAAAAAAGAACAAAAATATTTTTTTTTTTTTTTTGGGGGGGAGGGGCCCATGAGCCCCTCCACCACTGGTTGGGGAAAAATGATATTTAATTAATTAATATATAATTCGATTTATATATATTTATTTAATATTAATTGCCCAATGTGCTCTTAATAAATAAACCGGCCCAATGGTGTCGGGAACTAGCACATAGGCCGATTTCACTTACGCGATTGCCCAAAGGTCGAATTATCCTACACGGCCCACGGGCCCATCTCCCAGTATAAAAAGGTCCCTCCTATTATATGTAAGCTAAATAATTCATAATTCTCCTACGCATTTAATTCAGTATTCGTTTACTGTCTTATTCTCTCGTTCACCATGCTGACTTGAGCGTCAGAGGGGCCTCCCTGGGACGACCCTCGAGGCCTTCTAATGCTTGTGCATGTGTGCAAGCAAGTTTCCAGTCTAAGGAACTTCCAACTCTCAGAGAAGAAGACTTGAAGACTTCCCAATCGGAAAGAGAATTTGGGTCAACCGTGGTGACTTGGAGTGATCTGACCTAAAAGCAGCATTATTTTGGCACTGTCTGTGGGAAATTGTCAAAGTACACGAAGATGCAAACTCGGTCGCATCCAATGTGAATTTTGATCTCAATCTGCAGGCCGTGGGGCTAGAGACCAGCAAGAGGAACGACCGCCCGGAAGGTGGGGAGCTAGCCCTCCTCCTCCTGGAGGATTGCCGTGCCTTCCTCCATTTATAAGAGGGATGTCGCCCCTTTCTCCTGAGAGGCTCCGCCCTTTGAAGAAATTCGCCTACCTCAAGAAGCCTTACAAGCTTTGTTGGAAGAGACTACCCGAAGAGCAGCTTGCCACGCCTTGAGGCATCAAGCCGCAACTGATGCCGCAGGAAGACCATCAGGGGATTTACACGCTGCTGAAGATCCTAACCTTGACGATCACGAAAAGAGAGAAGAAGGTTGTGGTGGGAATCGTGGAGAGCTGCCACCAGTTGAAGAATCTCAAGCAGTGCAACCCAACTAAGCCAACTCGCGAGCAATTGCATTAATGAAGAGGAGCCCTTTGGCCCCTGTTATTTTGATTGAACCTCTACCATTAGGAATCAAGACCTCCAACCTCCTGGAATATGATGGAACTGGCAGCAGGAACACTTGGACAAATTCTATGCCAAGGCAGATCTTTACAACATGACGGATGCCTCATACTGTAAGGTGTTTTGCACTACTCACCAAGCAAAGCGCCGACTTGGTTTAATCGACTCCCGTAGATCAATCTCGGATGAAGAATCTTACTAAAGCGTTCATGTAGCGGTTCTCCATTAACATAAAGTGCCCCAATGAGGTTGCAAACATTCAGCGCGATATGTTAGCTGGGATATTGCAGCAGAATCTCCGCCAGGGATATCTGAAATAATCCTTGGCCATGAAGCCTCTCTCCACCTTGGAGGAGTTATTAGGCTGGGGAGAAAAATACATCCGAGTAGGGGAATCCACCAAGTCTGAGCCTAGTACCAACCGTAGGTCCAGAGAAGATGACAAGAATCAATCTCGGAAGGGTTCAAGGAAGGAACACGGTGACAAGCCAGAAATAAGTAATAGAAGTGGAGGTGGGAGAAGAAACCGCGGCTCATAGCTCACTCCCTTAAACACTTCCTTAACCAAAATATTAACTTCCGCACGGAAGGAGGGGATCATAGAGCCCCCTCCACTGATAGACAACCGAACAGAGCAAATTATGACAAATAATATCGCTACCACTACGACTAAGGACATACCACCGAAATTTGCTTCCAATTGAAGAGATAAATCGAAAGGCTGGTTCAAGAAGGCTATCTGAAGGCTTATGAGGACCAACGCAAGTTACAGAAGAAACCTAGGCAAGAGTAGACTTATCGTTCCGAGCAACCTTAGGAGCCGGGAACTTTGCTAACTCCCTGGATCATCGGTTCGCATCCCTTTCTCCGGGGATCTTCATATTTTTATTTGTTTTCAATTCATTTCCGCCCATGAGGCATAAAAAATTATTATTGCTTTAAGTTTTAATGGTTTATATGTCGGCTCCACATATTATTTATTCCTGGATAATTAATGCAACTCATGATTTGTTTTCAATAGTTTTCGTGATTACAAGGTGCAGCTATCCACCAAAGAATTTGTTTCTTATCTCTTATCATGTATTCAATCCTCTTCGAACAAACCCCCGAGAGGGGATCTCCTGCCCACAATCCAAGGAAGTGTCACACAAAAATTCTATTTCGGCGCTCCCGGAGGAGAGGGGCTCCCACACGAGAGAGTGCCTATAATAAATCTCTCTAGTGATGTTACGCGCTCCCAGAGAGCATGAGGGAGCCCCTATAATAAATCTCTCCAGTGATGTTACACGCTTCTCGAGAGGAGAGGCTTACTCACAGGGGTGTCCCCGTAAATAAATATCTCCAGTGATGCTACGCACTCCCGGAGAGGAGAGACTCCTTCACGGAGGAGTCCCCATTTATAAATCTCTTCAGTGATGCTACGCGCTCCCGGAGATAAGGGACTCCCTCATGGGGAGTCCCCATTAATAAATCTCTCCAGTGATGTTATGTGCTCCCGAACAGGAGAGGCTCCCTCATAGGGGAGTCTCTGTAAATAAATCTCTCCAGTGATGTTACGTGCTGCTAGAGAGGAGGGGCTCCCTCATGGGGGAGTCCCTTGTTAATAAATCTTTTTCCAGTGATACTACGCGCTCCCGGTGAGGAGGGGCTCCCTCATAATAGAATCCCTGTAAATAAACATCTCCAGTGACACTACGTGCTCTCAGAGAGGAGGGGTGCTCCCATAAGGAAGTCCCCGCAAATTAAACTCGTAGTCAGGATCGAGGAGGGCCTGCACAAGCGCGTTTCTGAGCCCATTCGGTTAAGTCCCCGGATGGGAGGGATCTCCTCACTAGGGGGTCCTAGTAAATTATTCCTTCTATGGCTAGGGAAGAAGGAGTGTCCCCGTAAATAATCTCTCCAGTGATGCTACATACTTCTGAAGAGGAGGGGCTCCCTCATGGGGGAGTCATTATTGATAAATCTCTCCAATCATGTTACGCGCTCCCGGAGAGGAGGGGCTCTCTCAGGGGGGAGTCCCTATTAAGAAATATTTCTATTGATGCTACGCGCTCCCGGATAGGAGGGGCTCATTCATGGGGGAGTCCCTGTTAACAAATATCTCTAGTGATGCTACACGCGGAGAGTAGGAGCTTTCTCATGGGGGGGTCCCCATAAGTAAACATCTCTAGTGATGCTACGCGCTCCCGGAGAGGAGGGGTTCTCCCATGAGAAAGTCCCCGCAAACTAAACCTCATTCAGCTAAGATCCCGAATTGGAGGGATCTCCTCACTAGGGGGTCCTAGTAAATTATCCCTTCTCCGGCTAAGAACCCCGATGGAAGAAGGGGTTTTCTTTCAAGAGTACCCGTGAATTCTTCTACATGATGAAAGTGTGCAAGAAAAAGACAAAAAAGCTAACACATATGGGAATTGATCAAAATACTAAAGCAAGAATAATGGAGGAAGCTCAAGAAAAGTGTCTTCTCCGAACTCCAAAAGGGTGCCCCATGAGCTCCATGAGGGCGCCCGTCTGGGCTTCAGAAGGACACCCTGCGAAATATTCTTCTCCCACGAAAAAAGTAGACAAAAACCCTAACACCGGGAGGAAAGAGATCGAAGCGATTGAGTAAGAACTGAAGAAGAGCACTAGAAGGGTGCCCCTTGGGCTCCAAAAGGGTACCCTCTCCGAACTCTGGAAGGGCATCCCTTAAGATCGGGAAGGGCGCCCTCAGGTAGCTCCATAAAGAGTAATTTCGTCTATTCCAAAGAAATTAAGGCTTCCATCCGAAGGGAAAGATCCACCTCAACATGGAATATGAACAAGTCTCTCATAAATAAGAAGTCACATGCAATACTACAAGTAAATCATGATAAAAGAGAGCAGATATGCATAAGAAAAAACATCTATATAGCATGAGCACAACAGAATATCATCCGGCCTCATGGGGTGAAGAAACATCTCAAGAAGAAAACAGAGAGCAAGAAATATTCAAATACATAATGCAAGTCCTAAACAGGTGGGCGGGATTCAAGGGCCATCAAGCTAAAAAATAATTATCACTGCTCAAGCAGGGGGCACCCCATCTCTATCAGCAGCATCAGCCTCTCGAGGCTCATCTCCATCTTCGCCAACATCATTGGGAAGATTCTGAAAGGCCTCACCTCTCCATTTTCCCCATCAGAGATGCCACAGCCCAAGATGTCAATCAGCTCGCTAGAAGCATTTTCACTCTGCCGTAGAAGTTTTTGGCAATCGTGAACCGCTGTATCAAAGAAAATAGAAAACTCCTTCAACAACTCTGAGTGATACTCTGGATAAGCTCTGTAAGCCTCAATCGAACGAGAACTCTCCCGATGCAGCAATTGGGCGTCGGCTAAAGACTGAAAAAATATATCACCCATCCTGGACTCATGGTCAAGCTGAGCCTTCGCCCACTCATACTTCTTCAACAGTTCGGACATCTTGCTCCCATGTTGGGTTGCGCCTTCCATCAAGCTCTTCACCTTATCCCTAAGCCGACGGTTCTCTTGCCCACTCCAGGGAGGCTCCCTAGAGCAATCTCCCCCCTCTCGGGCTTTCATCTCAACCCTCACCTCAATGCTCAAGAAATTTTCGTAAGTCTTCTACAAAACTAAAAATTCCAAAGTTAAAGAGTAGAGATAGAAATTTCACCTTGGAAGACATGGTCAAAGGCTCTCCTTTCAAGCATCTTCGCGCAAAAGCAGTCAAAGATTTTCCGAGGCAAAACAAGATGCATAAACAGGACAAGCCATATACAATACGAGTTTAGCTCCCATACTGCCTCGACCCTCCGCAGCACCAGAGCTGGGGACAAAAATAGTATTTAATTAATTAATATATAATTCAATTTTTATATATTTATCTAATATTAATTGTCCAATGGGCTCTTAATAAATAAACTGGATCAATGGTGTCTGGAACTAGCCCATAGGCCGATTTCTCCTACGCTGACTGGCTCAAAGGTCGAATTTTCCTATACGACCCACGAGGTCCATCTCCCAGGTATAAAAAGGTTCCTCCTATTATCTGTAAGTTAATTAATTCATAATTCTCCTACGCATTAAATTTAGTATTCGTTTACTGTCTTATTCTCTCATTCACCGTGCTAACTTGAGCGTCGGAAGGTCCTCCTTGGGACAACCCCTGGGCCCTCTAACATTTGCGCGTGTGTGCAGGAAAGTTCCTAGTAGAAGGATTTTTCAACTCGCGGAGAAGAAGACTTGAAGATTCTCCCTTGAGAATAGGATTTTGGTGAACCCCATTGACTTGGAGTGATATGCTCTAAAAAACAGCATCACTACCCATACAAATTCTTTGTTCAATCTCTATTTCTTATGATATTAAGATACAATAAATATATACCATGTAATCAAGATTATATTATTATTATTATACACGTGATATCCATATAAGATTGGTTTGGTAAACTTGATTGGCCATGATATATAAATCGTTTAGTTCAAATTTATCAATTGTTTGGGATCTTTGACTACATCACATGATACTAATATTCCTAACTCGCTTTTTTGTCTTACTCTTGGTAGATAACTTTTCGAGGCTATTGGGTGCAATTATATAATCCCACCCAACTCCAATCCTCCTTTGAACAATCATTGATGAATTTGTCACTCATTTGCGTGGTTAATATTATGCTTCTATTTTTCATTCGGGGTAATTTGGTCATTTCATAATTTATCCAACTTTATGATTATTGTCAAACAAAATATTGTTATCCTACTAAAATAGTCACACATCACAATTATACTTATCAAACATGTTATTGAACTCATATATTATTTATTCCTATCTTTTATATCCAAACTAGTATATCTCTCGTGCGATGCACAGAGTGTAATATATTGAAGTATGTACAATTTTGATATTAAGAAAATCATATATTATAGGAATGGTAATGGGGTGGAGCATGACGGGTATCTCAAGACCCAAACTGTTGTGTCCTTTGACTGGGGGAATGTCGGTAAGTTAACATGTCTACAACAAAATAAAATAATGTAGAATTTATCAAATAATAGTTATTACGATAATTTAATACATTCTTATAAAATATTATGTTACATATGCAACAGTAAATTAAAAAATTAGAAAAATTAAAAGAAAAATCCAAATTAATTATAGGAGTGTTTGCAATCACAAAGAAAAAGCATTTCCTAGTTTTTGGAAGGAAATTTTACTTTGTAGTATTTGGAAATGCCAACTTCTGCTTCTGCTTATACTTTTGCTTTATTTAATAAGAATCTAAAGCAAGGAGATGGATGCTTTAGATTTCTGCTTCTGCTTCTAGTTTGATTTTACAAACAAATAAATATTTTTCCAAATTTTTCACCAAACACTCTCCACTTCTGATTCTCTACTTCTTATTCTATTTTCAACTACTACCAACTTCTGATTTTCAACTTCTGATTTTATTTTCCAATACTCTCAACTACTTTTACTTTTGTTTTAATAAAATCAAATTTTTTAGCAAATACGCCCTATATATTTGAGGCAAGTTTATACGACTGTTAAAAACATCAACAAACTGAAATTAGGTCAATTATTTAAAATTTATACCACCAAATTATTATATACATTGATTTAATAAATAAAACCAGAGTGTCTTTTGATCTTTAAAATATAATATCATTCTACTCAAACCATGACTATTTAAGAAAACTATCTTATAACAGAAATGAATGAAAAATAATTATTCTATTGTTTGAGATCAACAAATAAATATTAGCATAAATAGAATAAATAAACAACATTTCTTTTATGTAATGTGTATTTACTTATTATATATTTAAAAAAAATAATATACCACGTAATATTTAAATTCATACCACATTCATTTTCTACAAAATCAATATATGTGTGTGTGTGGATATCTATTTTACTTATAAAATCGATATATAATGCAAATTTGAATATATTTGTGATATCAACATATAATTTACAGGTTTCAGATAATTTTCTATGATGGATTATTCTTTAAATAATATATATACATATATATATATATGTACATATACGTGTAATTATATATATATGATTTCAAATGATTATTTTAGATAATAGATAGATACATTTCGGAATATAGTATGCACTCGAATCTCGAAGTTGAAAATGGAAGGATAAATTTAAAGCATGATCTACAATCCATGCAATATTTGAACTAATTTTAGATTTCAGTTTTTTTTTATAAATATTACATTTCAATATTGAGAAAATAAGTTATTATTATTATTTTAATTAAGTAAATATAGAATTGACAAGCAAATGAAATTTACCTTATACATCATAGACAAAAATCAACATTGCATGCATAAGATATACAAAAAAAATGAAAACCTACCAAAATTTGGATCATGTCACAAAATTTAGCAAGACTATCATCCTTATTTATTAAATATATATTTAGTCTATATATAATATATCAAACCCTATCTAAATTACAATTTACCACATAATTAAATTATATTTTTAGACTATGTTTTAGGTGAGAGATGTTTTAACTACTATTTATAGTTTACTCTCTACATATGGATTACAAAATAAAATTGAGTAAATATATCTGCTATATTTTATTTTTTATTTTTATATTTAATTTGATATATGTAATATAAGTGTCAAATTGAAGACCGTAAAAAAAGATTAACTTGATATATTGTAGGTCAAAAACATATCAAAATTGGAAAAAAAATTAAAGTTTCTTTTTAAAAAGAATAAAAACACAAATATAATAATTAATGCAGTACACGCACAGATTTGAAAAACTAACTTTTATATAATTCTAATTTTAATAACTCCAAACACAAAATATACAAAGATTCTCAGCCTTATTTATTATATCTATATTTTGTATATATAGTATAATAAAACTTACCCAAATTACAAAATTTACCATAAAATTATACTACTATATATAGAATGTAGTTTAGGAGGGAATTTATTTTAGAAATAGGTTTGTTATTATATATATACTAGTTTTTGACCCGTGCGATGCACGGGATGTGAATTTATGAATTTGTATTTTTACCATCGTACGTTGGCTTCTCATAAAGAGTAATGAATACAGTTAATGTTTTTTTCCCCTTTGACATAGTGTTTGTATGTGGACATTTCTTTGGAATGTTTTTAAATACTTTTAAGATGAAGATATATTGATAACTATTTTTTGGTTGTTAATCTTAAAAATAATATCATTTCGTGTATATGCTTTTATATCAATAAGTTTCATAAATCATATACCTAAATATAACTACTTCAAATATCGTATGTGTTGTTATAGTTACTGTACATATAAAATATATGAAAACAGAGAAATGAATGATAGAATGGATATTATATTTAAGATTAACAACCAAAGAAATGGTCATCAATATATATATATATATATATATATATATATATATCCACACATATGTATATCCTTTCTTATATATGCTTTTCTTGTACCAAAAACATATGTATGTTACTATAGAATAATATTCTACGATATTCTCATAATCTCTCTCCCTTGGTTAAATTTTCTTTTGACTTAATTTATAATAATGCGCACAAATACAATCATATTGTGGCTTAATAATAGCTCAAGAAAAAAATATATTAATTGTATTCAATACATTTGTATCTCATATTCATGTATTCTATCACCCTAAAATAAGAAAAAATTGACATTTTACAAACATTTTATGCTGCAATCGATTTAAATATTTGATACAATATTAAAACAAATAAATTCCAGACCTCTGCATCATGGAATACACACTCTAAGTTGTTCACAATATTGTTTCAATCATTGTATGCTAGTTTCTCGTAGAGCCGAACCAAATTGAGTTTCATTGCCCATTTTTGCTTAGCCATATCGACATCCTTAATCTGTGTGAGCATAGATGTTTCATTTCTTTAGAATGGGAAAGAATGATTGACAGAGGAGTATATTAATATGAGTACTTGAATTGCACAAAAACTTTGCAGTAAGAAAAACTACGCTGCATAACCATATTTATAGGTGAATTAGCAAGTATAATTAAGGAAAATATTTGCTATAATTATTTATTATATAGTATAAGCTTAATAGCATATTTTAATTTCTAATATTCTCTTTCGAAATCTCTTATTCGATATTTTGTAATTACTTTGAAAGAATTCCAGATTTCTAGTTGAGATAAGAATCTTATATTTGTTGATATTTGTTATGCAAAACCTTAATATTAGATTTTGATTTCCTATATTGATTTTTGGAATATTTTTTTCAATATTTTGTATTTATTATGCAAGAGTTTCGAATTTGTAATTGAGATATGAACCTCATATTTTTGGAATATTTGTTATGCTAATAATATTATTACAAAATTATCAACCGTAAATAATCAATGATTCCTTTATTTTTATTTTTATTTATGGATATAAATTTTATTGCAATCAGTCAAATAGTCAAACTTTCATATAACTGCAAAATTTACTATAATCAAAGTATATTTTGAATAAATGAAATAAATGAATAATATATAATGGAAAATAAACTAATTAGAATCTCAAAAACACGTGTTTTGTAGTTTTAATAAAATCAGGATAAATACTGAATCGTGTTTTACTAATCATAGAAAGGTGGTTTAGGTTGGAAAATATTTTGACTATTTTTAAGTGACATGGTTATTATATATATAGATATATAGATTAAGAAAAATCATGTTTTATATTTGTTAACATAATTTTAGGAAAAAAAGATACATTTCAAAAGAATAAAAATTATTCTATTTTAGATATACATAGATATAAAAAATTGTCAAACAGACAAATTCATATTTAATTGTTAAAATATACTACTTTGAAAGTTGAATAACAAAATACATCGATAAGTATAAAAATAATTTATGTTAACCTGAAAAGTATGTTTATTAAATATTAAAAATGATTTTCTACATAGAAAACACTATTATGAATATAGTTTTATTTGAAATATATATTTAATTTAGTATTACATAAATAAATGTAATGTTATGTATGAATATATGTGATATATAAAACATATACTATTTTTGATACATTTTCTTCAATTAAAATAAATATTTTTTAATTGGATTTAACAAAATTAAATACACTTCTATATAATTATGAAGAAATGAGCTAAGCCCACCTAACAACTATACATATATCACAAATACCAAAATACATGAATTTACAAATTAATGTCCCATATCCAAAATGTATAATTATTATAGCACATTACAAAATAAGTTTTTTAGTAAATATATCTTATATCTATTTTGATGTGTATTTTTTATTTTATATATGCAATATGGGTGTCAAATCGATAATCGTAAAAAGGCGATTAATTTGATATATTATACATAAAAAAGGGATAAAAACAAAAAAGTTATTAAATTTTACAAAAGAAAAATAAAAAGACAAATATATAATTAATACAGTACACACATAGATTTGGAAAGTTTATATTTAAATAATGCTTTTTTATTATATATACATATAGATTTTCCATAATTAATTTACTAATTACAAAAATCAATGTTACTTGTTATAATTATATCTTACTAATTCTAGAATGGCGTTTTAGGTGGGAAAAATTTATGTTTACTATTTATAAGTGACTCTCTTTTTATATATATATAGATAGGGATTGGTTCAAATGAGACCAAACCCTTTAGGTGAGACCATAGGGACATATCATGGCAATTGGATTGAAAGTAATAATAGTCCAGATTTTTCTTCTTATTTTTAGTAGGCGCTAGTTTTATTGGGAGAATTAAGGGTAATTTGGTATTTTCGAAATTAATATCCTTAACAATTATTGGTAAAAAAATCTTACCATATCTCTCTCTCCCGCGATTTAAGGAGTCAGTTATATTTTCAAAACATACGCCTATTTAGTATTCTTTCTTAATCCATTTCGTGTCTCTGTTCAGTTTTAAGTATACACAATAATAAAACTATATATGCAATATTCCTATTCTAATTAAGCACATTATTAAAATTTAATATAATACACTTTGTTCATACTAAATATGCAAATTTGGAAAACTATATATGCAAAACATAAATATGCAGTGTACAACGTATAAATTATAAGGACCAATGCCTAATGTGTTTCAATATTTTACTTATTTTGTTATAAGTATACACAATAACAAACCTATATATACAATATTTTTATTCTAAATAATCATACCATTAAAATTTTAATGTCATACACTTTGTTCATATTAAATATGCAAATTTGGAACACTATATATGCAGAACATAAATATGCAGTATGCATGGTATAAATCATAAGGACCAATGTCTAATGTATTTTAATATTTTCTTGTTTTGTTCTAAGTATACTGTTGGGAAATTTATTTTTTAGATTTTGATGAATGCCATGTAAAACTTAGACTAGAAAGTTGGCACCCCATTTTCTTTGTAATTTGCATTGTAATAGATAGACTTTGTTGAAGTGAGATAAGTCACTATGCCTAAATATGTAAGAAGTCACCGGAGACTAGAATGAAGACTCATTTGTGAGGCACCGAGTATGGTAAGGAAGAGAAGACAGAACTCGATTGGAGAAGTATCGGTGAGATGCAACAGTGAAGTATCGATCAAGTCAACCCAAGATAGCCAAGTCTCAAGTTGAAGTGACGGATGAGTCATCCATGATTGGGAGGCGACTCGAAGTCATCCGGGAAGTTAAGGAACTGCGGTCAAGTCAAGACAATCAAAAGGATCCGTTGCACATAAGTCAAAAGTTACTTAAACAAGTAATACTTCCATCTTGCGCTTTCTTAAAGTGCTCGATCCCCGAGCGTGCAAAATGAATAAACCAATGGGAAGCACTCGCACTGTATCGAGAACTCGAAAAGTCAAGGTTCATTCAATACGAGGAAATGTCAATTTCAAGGATCGCAACAAGACAAGCCAGCGACCACAAGTGTCTTTGAAAAATTAGTCTATCCCTTCAACGGGGCGATTTTCAAAAGAACACTATAAAAGGCTAAGGAATCAATTTGAGAAGAGGTTACCTTGTTACCTGAAACACAAGCTTTCAAGCCATTATTCAAATCAGAACTAGAAAAATTCTCAAGTCATTCAAGCTTAATCCTCAAGCCAGAACTTCGAAGGAAATCAATCCAACACTTACCTGTGAAGGAAAGACGACTTCAATCAGTTGAATAGGAAACATTTGAAGTATCAAATGGGTCTACATTCCACAGAGGATTGTAGAAAGGTTCAAGGTCGAACCAGTCTCAAGTCATTGGAGGGCTTCGTGATCAAATCCAAGAAGCTTGAGCAAGTGAGTTGTAGTAGCGCAAATGCCCTGTGAAGAAGGCGAGTCGGACGAGAAGCCACCGTGTGACCAAGGCATCTCGGGATCGAGTCCCAAAGGATCAAGTCACCGTGTGTGATCAAGACTTGCATCTGGACTGATAACCACTTTGTACTCTGATCAATACTTAGTGGATTCCTCCAGGAGTTGGAGAAGAGATGATTAGAAGAATTACCCCATCTTTGAACCTCTATAAAATTTATTGTGTCATTTACATTTCAACACTTCAATTCTGCATTTTATTTTATATCTGCTGATAAATTTGCTATCCAATTGATATTTAACAAAGTGCTAAAACCCAGTGTTAAAACAACTTAAACCAAATTCAAGGGTGTTAAGTCTTCCGCAAAAACATATCACAGTCGAGTTAAGCTTTAGACTAAGCAACTGAGTTATTCTATCAACAGCTCAGTCGAGTCTGTTGAGTGGCTAACTCTGCTGGTTAACTAACTTAGTTGTCCATCAAGGACTTAGCTGTGAAGAATTAACTCTGAACTATTTTAAAAGGACTAAATCGAAAAGTTGGTAAGGTTTATTCAACCCCCCCTTCTAAACCTTACACTCACACCCCTTGGGACCTACATATACACAATAAAAATCCTATATTTATATATACAATATTCCTATTCTAAATAAGCACACTATTAAAGTTTTAATGTAATACACTTTGTTCATACTAAAGATGCAAATTTGGAACACTATATACGCAGAACATAAATATGCAGTATCCATGTTATAAATCATAAGGACCAATGCCGAATTTATTTCAATATTTTCTTGTTTTGTTCTAAGTATATACAATAACAAAACTATATATGCAATATTCCTATTCTAGATAAGCACACGTGATCAATTGCTGTATGTTGAAGAAGGAGAGAGGATGGTTGACTGCGTGATTGAAGGAACATGATCAATAACATATCACACTCCTAATTTGTAGCAGTATAATGAGGGCGATTATATTGGTATGTTTTTCTATTCCCATTTTACCCCCACACGTGATCAATTGCTGCATTTATTAGGTCTATATTGGCCATCCAATTTTTTTTTCATGTTGTAGATCTGTCCCTACGGTCTCACCTAATGCTATGGTCTCACAGGATCTCCTCCCTATGTATATATATATATATAGGATTTGGATCTAATGCGTCCTTCCATTTGGGGTGAGTCCATAGTACCCAATCCAAACCATAGATTAACATTTTTGGGTGGTCCAGATTTTTAGAGGTGTTTGATATTTATTTTTTATGTTTCAACAACTAAGAAATGTAGGTTGGTCATTTTATAATATAGAATCAGTTATTGAGATTTGATGAGATCTCAATCACGTTCAATTTTCTTCCCCCTTTCACGCAACACGTGCTTTCAGTTTTTGAGTAATCCATATCCCTCATATTCACGTTTTTTTTCTCTCCAGCGTATTCTGTTGTTAACTGCTTATGTAATATAATTATAATGCATGTGTAGTATAATCATATTGCATGCGTAATTTAATTTTATGTTGCATATGTAGTGTATAATTGTTGTTTATGTAGTATTGGGTTGTTGCTTATTACTTGCTTATGTAGTTAATGTATATGTGTTGCATATATAGTGTATATTCGTTGCTTATGTAGTATGAGTTTGTTGCTTATGACTTGCTTGTGTAGTTAATGTATCTATGCCGCATTGTAGTGTATATTCGTTGCTTTTGTAGTATAGGCTTGTTGCTTATGTAGTATGGGTTTGTTGCTTATGACTTGCATATGTAGTTAATGTATCTGTGATGCATATATAGTATATATTCGTTGCTTATGAAATATATACTTGTTGCTTATGTAGTATGATTTTGTTTCTTATGAATTGCTTATGTAGTTAATATATCTATGGTGCATACGTAGTGTATATTCGTTGCTTATGTAGTATAGGCTTGTTGCTTATATAGTATGGATTTGTCGCTTATGACTTACTTATGTAGTTAATATATCTAAAAGCACCATGACACATCTATACAAACAACAAATTACATCTTCATAAGCTACATTCGAACTGTAGTCGAGCTCTAGCAACTATGGCGAATTATCTGCAACTTTTTTCACACAGTAGTGCATTAAAGGATGAAGGATTTTCTCACAGTAGTGCATTAAAGAAGAAGAAGGATGAGGATTTGTTCTCGTTGAATTTGCTGTGAGATTTGGAAAGATTGCGTGATCACAATATTGTCAGCTGAATCCCGTTAATATTAGATTATTTTGGAGGATGACTAATTTACCCCTTTCTTTAATTAACATCATCTAATTTGCAAATTAAGCTGTAAAATCGCAGCCAATGAAAATCTAGATATGTGCTGGGATTCGTCCATATGGACTTACCCTACGAGGTGGTCTCATATAACCCTCTCCATATATATATATATATATATATATATGTGTGTGTGTGTGTGTGTGTGTGTGTGTGTGTGTGTGTGATCTCGCATGGCAGCCTCTTACCGTGTGGCAGTGTGGCTTGATCCCATCCATCTACACCTTTTATTCAATGGTCCAGATTGCTATTAAAAATAAATAATTTATCAATTAATTAATAGGTGGAAAGAGCATAATAGTAATTAGAAAAATGTCATAAATCACGCCCCTACAATCAAGGGATTGATTAATATCACGTTTCCATAACTTGAATCATGCACCATTTTAGTAGTTGAACTATACACCATTTAATAACTGATTGTACACCATTTTATATCCAACAGTGCATCATTGTATAACTAATTGTACACCATTCAATCCCAGTGATTTTTATGGGATTTGATTTTACGATTGTTCCCGCTTTGCATTCAATTGTGGTTTACTCACAATGATGTACAATTAGTTATATAATGATGCACTATTAGATATAAAATGGTACATAGTCGGTTATTAAATGGTGCACAGTTCAGCTATTAAAATGGTGCATAATTTAGTTATGGAAACGTGATCTTTATCACATCCATGATTGTAGGGTGTTAATATGGGAAGGTGGTTACACCATTTTGTTTTATAGGGTTTTAGATGATGTACAATTAATTATATAATGATGCACTTGTTAGATATAAAATGGTGCACGATTAAGTTATTAAATGGAAAGATGGTTACACCATTTTGTCTTTATAGTTCATTTAGATGATGTACAATTAGTTATACAATGATGATGCTTTTATTAGATATAAAATGGTGTGCATTCGATTATTAAATGGTGTATAGTTCAACTATTAAAATGGTGCACAATTTTAGTTATAGAAATGTGATATTAATCAATCTCTTGATTATAGAGCGTGATTTATGGCTATTTTGCTAGTTACTATTATGCCTTTTCCACCTATTAATTAATTGATATATTAGTTATTTTTAATAGCAATCTGGACCATTGAATAAAGGGATGGATGTAATCAATCCACACTGCCACACGATAAGAGGCTGCCACACAAGATCCCATCCATATACACACACACACACACACATATATATATATATATATATATATATGTAGATTATTGTATTAGTGCAATCAACAATCATAAACAAGTCCATAATATATTGCAACATCAAATGTTAGAAAATGAAATAATTGATGATTTGAATTAAGATCCACCATTTGTTCAGTGCCTACTGCCTATGGACATCCGAATAGAATCCTATATTTTAAAATGATGTTTTGTCTCCTATTTCAACATATGGATGATGTCACTTGTTTTGTCTCCTATTTCTAACTAAATCAAGCTCGAACGAGCTTTAGTTGAGTCCAGCTCGAGTAGCTTGACTTTTTACACATATTTTTTTATTTTTTTACTAATCGAGTCGAGCTCGAGCTGAACTTTATATCTTACTGAATGAGAAAATATGTTCAACATTGGTTCGTTATATTAACAAACCAAGCTCAAATGAACTTGTAACGATTGATCTTGAATCGAGTATTTAGTAACTTGGTTTACTTTTCACCATACACACACAAATCATCTTTAATTTTAACTAGGTAGAACATTATCCGTCATTTTTAGGGATGGCAATAGGGCGAGCGGAGATCTCAATACCCGGACCCGCCTGTTCCCTCCGTGGGGGGGGGGTGACAGATCGACCCATCATGAGTTGTGGGGGTTGGGAATAATTTAATTTTTTTAATATTTTTATCTTGTATTTTATATTATTAATAATTTTTTAATCTTATATTTTGTATTATAAATGTATATTATTTATAAAATTTGTCATTATATATGCTAAATATAATATTAAATACATAAAATTATATTATCTTATATAATATACATGAAAAATATATATTAAAAAATAAAAAAATTGCATGGGGAGGCCGGTATCCACGAGGCGAGGATGATACCCATAACCTTTGTAGGAAAAGTTTTTCAAGAGTTATATTGTTGTAGCAAAATAAATTTGTAATACAATATGAAATCAATTATAAATTGCAGAATCAAAATGGAATTACAAAGCACAATATAAAATTAGTCTATCGTGTGTTGAACACACTATACTTAAAATAGATTTGTCCCCTATTCGGACATCAAAGGAAAAAATGGATTACATTATACCCGTGAATAGAAGATTATGCCTGAAAAATATCGATAAAATGCAATTGGAAGCCAGGAACACAATAGCAATATGCAAGGAATTTGATATGCAAGTGCGGGAGTTTTTGTTGTGTGTAGATTGCGAAAACTTGAACTACCTTTTATAGGCTTCAAGATCAATCCATATTAACTCCCCACTACCCCATGACTTGGAGCATTCACTTTCGCACTCTTCCATGACTTTGGAGTTTCAAGTGCCACTACCCCATGACTTGGAGCATTCACTCCCCCACCCTTCCATAACTAGTGAGTTTCAAGTGCTTTCACTCTCCCACTACTCCATGAGTTGGGAATTTTAGGCGTTACAAAATTAAACATTATTGAAGTTAAATATTTTCATCATTATTGAAGAAATAGATCCAAGAAATTATTCCAAATAGCACAATTTCCATTCAATTTTCTAACAATGCCCCCACATGAATGGAAATTTCAAAGACACAAATATTTGATTATAAAATCCAACAGTTGAACCCTTCATAGGATAGGTAGGTGTTACCCTTTGAACATTCCCTTGAGAATATATATTTACTTTACTAGTTGATCAGTAGACATGATATCTTTGAATTGTTCTGTGTTTTGTTTAAATAATGATAATACCTCACATAGGAATCTTCCTAACATACTTCAGTTCTTATTGTTATGTTCATTCATGGCCCTGAACATACGCTTGGTTCTGAGAGTTTCTAAGAATTGAGCCTTACATAATTCTCTTCGAAGTGGCCCCACTTCTCTCTCACATAGGTGATTCTTATTTAAGAGTAGCTTGTACTACCCGACTTAGCTTACTGACGCACGAGAATCATTAAAAGCCAAATGCTTATTCTCTTCTTTCACGGGCTTCACTGTTAAGGAATGGACGAGGGAAAATTCTCCCACAGTGATCCTAGAGTATTTTTACAATTAGGTTGTCCCTTTGAACCTAGTTGTAGGAATCTCCAGTCAACTAGGTTGGGTTTCCATTATATCAACTCATTTTTCTAGAGGCTTAAGTCCCATTCCTCTTGATGATTTTGCAATTAACTCTCAATTTTATCATTTGGTTAATAGATCCACTAAATTATTCTTTGACTTCACATAGTCAAAAGAGATAACACCGATTGAGAGTAGTTGTCTAATGGTATTATTGTTAGATTGAAACTATTTTTGATTTTGATGATTTCATCCTAATTATCTTTTCAATTATTCAAACATTTTTTTTGGGCGATATAAAATTTGGTAAAGTATTTTTAACTATTACCGAATACCATCAAGGTAAAATGGAGCCCGAAAGACTTAGTCAAATTTTTTTCACAGATCAAAAATCCCCTGAACTAGGTCAACCGGTTGACCAGGAGGTTAACCGATGTGTCGACCTGTCGACCTCATTCTCGACCGGTACATGAATTGATGTTTAACGAACCTCTCCCTCTGTCAAAGGTCCAGGCACAGGTCGACCTTGGGTCAACCGGTGGGTCAACCGGTCGACCCCCTTGATCGACCGGTTGACCCATAGGATGATCTGTGCCAGATTCAATTTCAATAGTTTCGTAATTCAAAATTTTCTATTGGTGGACCAGTCTACCCACCGGTCGACCCATTCAAAATCTGAGGCTTTTGAACCTATGGGAGACAATAAGATTTACTTTTATCACTTTATCATTTTTGTACATTATTTGTGCATCTTGTGATCTTCTTTTGTAGACAAAAGTGAAGATGAAGGAGCCTATATTGGAGATCAAATCTTGAAGACTCTCCTATAAATAGATGAAGGATTTGAAGGATCAAACACAACACAAGCATCCAAAACAACAAGAAAAATCAGCAAACTTCTTATTCTTACTTGTCTAAATTCTTGTTGTATTTTTAGCCTAAGTTTTACACTTGCACATCGTGAGTATTAGGCTTCCTTCTTGATTACACTTGCACTTTTGAGTTGTAATATTTTCAAACAAAGTGTAATCTTGATAGTAATTCTCAAATCATCCAAAACAAAAAATCCTTGTTAGTGTTCTTGTGGTAAGAACACACTTGGTTGATTTTAGGTGTTGAAGAGTGTGATGCTCTTCATTGTTGTATGAAGATTGTGGTAATCTTCATAGGTGTTGTTGTAAGAAGAGTGTGGTACTCTTCAAGGTAAGTGTTGTATTTGTTTGGTATCAATAAAACTTTTTCCTTTTCGAAATCCATTCAGACATACCGGGTGGTATAACATTAGGCCCTAGGTAGGTTGAAGCTCTATGAATCACTGTGTGTTGTTTATATTTCTGCACCTTTATTTCTTCATCATATTCACATTCGAAAATGGGGCACAAATTGGAAAATCGAGAAAATCTATTTACCCCCCTCTAGATTTTCGTAGCCACTTGGACTAAAAAGTGGTATCAGAGCCAAACTCTTTGGCAAACTCGTTTAATCTTTGGGAGTAAAGAGGACATCCATGACTACGAACGAAAGCTACTTCACCATTGGTATCTCCACCAACAAGCCACCACTCTTCGATGCAAATAACTACGCCTTTTGGAAGGATCGAATGGAATGCTTCCTACAAGGGTGCGAATTTGATATTTGGAATGCGGTCATCGAAGGAATTGCTCAACCAACAAAGAAATTGGAGGATGGAATCACGGTTCTCAAAAGCTTGAAGAAATTTGATGAAAATGATAAGAAGTCCTTCTCTCTCAACGGTAAGGCCTTAAACACTTTACATTGCTCTCTTACGGCTACCGAGTATAATAGAATTCGAGGGATAAGGTCACCTCATGAAGTTTGGGAAAAATTAGAAACTATTTATGAAGGCAATAAAAAAGTTAAACATGCTAGAAAAACCATGCTTGTTAAAGATCTTGAAAACTTCATAATGTTTGAGAATGAAGGGATTTCTAAAATGGTGGAAAGGCTTGATAATATAGTCAAACCTTTATTAGCTCTCGGAAAAGTTATTTCGGAAGAATATAAGGTTACTAAAGTCTTGAATGCTCTTCTCGGCTCATGGTCCGAAAAAGTAACGGTTATAACGGAGGCTCAAAATCTTGAGACTCACAAATTTGATGAGCTTATTGGAAATCTTCTCATATATGAAGTCTATCTCAAAGAAAGAAAGAATTCCAAACCATCCACCTCTCAATCGGGTATACAACCTATTCCTAAAGGTCTTGCTTCAGATAATACTTATGATGCTAGTGATGAGGAGGATGAGGAAATCGCCGCTCTTGTTCGAAAATTTGCCAAATTTGTCAATGAGAGACAACTCTTGCTTTAAATGCGGAAAACCCGGGCACTTTATAGTCGATTGCCCAAAATCAGCGGAGGAGAAGAAAAAGAAGAAAAAGCCTTTTCTAAAAAAGAAGGCTCTAAATGCGGAAGTCAAAACATGGGATGAGCTCCTTGCCACATCCGACGAAGAAGAAGAAGCCGAACATGGTCTATTGGCCATAGACGATGAAAATAACGAGGCATGCTCTAACTCTTCATCTTCGTCTTTAATTGATGATCTTTAATGTTATTATGATGATTTACAAAATGAGTTTAGAGATATGATTTGTAAATACAAGACTTTGAAAAAGGAGTATAAAGAGCTAAAATTAGAAAAAGATAGATTGTTTACTTCTTATGAATCACTTGATCATGTTCATTCAGTTACTCTTGCTAAAGTTCATAGTCTCAATTCTGAAAAATAATTGCTCACAAAAAAAATTAAAAATTTAAAAAATAATGTGCAACGTTTTAATTTGAGTACGGATAAAATTACAAAAATTCTTGGTGCACAAAGAACTGAGCAATCAAAACTAGGACTTGGTTACAAACCTTTTCAAACCATTTTTAAGAAAAATGACCAAGCTCCGACTTTCATACGTGCTAATAGTCATAATATTATTACTTGTTTTTATTGTGGTAAAAAAGGGACATTTTGCTAATGATGGCATTTTTCTAATATACAGTCATTTTTGGAGACCCAAAGGTCTCAAGGCTAACCCCCATGAACCCCAAAATTTTAGGGTACCTAAAAATAATTTATTTATAGGTGCTAGGGGCTATAACAATTCTGGAAGATTCAAAATGGCTCGTGGACTGAGGGTGTTCGTGCCATATGACCGGAAAGAGAGAACTCTTTACCAACATCAAGCTCCAAGAAGAAGGATTAGTCATGTTCGGGAATGGCAAAGGAAAATTTCTTGGAAATGGAGAAATTGGTAACTCTTCTTTCTCTCTTAGTAATGTTTTATTAGTAAAAGGGCTTAAGTTCAATTTGATAAGTGTAAGCCAACTTTGTGATTCTAATTATGATGTTGTTTTTAATAAAGAAAAATGTCTTATTATCAAAAATGATAAAATCATTTGTGAAGCTAGTAGAAAAAGCAATCTTTACAAAATTGCACAAGTGATTTGGTTAGTCAAAATATTTCTTGTCTTGTCACTAATAATGATTTAAAGAGTTTATGTTATAGGCGACTTGGACATGTTGGATACAAAAATTTGCAAAAGATTTACAAAAACCACCATGTTAAAGGACTACCCAAATTAAATTTTGAAAATCTTGGCTTATGTGACACTTGTCAAAAGAACAAATTAGTTAAAAGTAATTTTAAGCCCAAAAATGAAATTTCCACAACCAAGCCTCTACAATTACTTGATCTTGATTTGTATGGGGATATTGGTACCGAAAGTTTAAGTAGAAAACACTACACCTTTGTTATAGTTGATGACTTCTCTAAATATATTTGGGCTATTTTTCTTGCAAATAAAAGTGATGCCTCTAATGAGTTTCCTAAGTTGTGTAGACTTATAGAGAATGAAAAAGAAGATATGATTAAATTTATAAGGAGTGACCTAGGAGAAGAATTTGATGGTGACTTTAGAATATTATGTGAAACCAAAGGCTATGCACATAAGTTTTTGGCTCCGAGAACTCCACAACAAAATGGTGTTGCCAAAAGAAAAAACTGAACTCTTCAAGAAATGTGCCGATCCATGCTTAATAAATTGTCACTTCCAACATATTTTTGGGCCGAAGCCGTCAACACTGCTTGTTATGTCATAAATCGGGTATATCTTCGTCCCAAGTTAAACACCTTATGAGGTTTGGAAACGAAGAACTCCAAATATTAGTCACTTCAAAATATTTAGTGGCAAGTTTTTTATTTTGAATACTAAGGATCAATTAGACAAACTTGATCCTAAAGCCGATGAAGGAATTTTTATGGGATACTCGACTAAGAGTAAGGCATATCGGGTTTATAACAAAATGAGCATGGTGGTCGAGAAGTCTATTCACGTCAAATTCAATGAAGCCTCCAGAGTTGAAAGAATACCCAATGATGAATGTGATGGAGAAGATGAAGTTGGACCAATTGTTCCAAATAATGTTCAAAGTGAACAACCTTCCACATCAAAAGATCAACCTTCAACTTCCAATGTTCCACAAGAGGATAAATATAGGTGACAACTCGGATCTTTCCATTGCACTAAAATTCAAAGGAGATCATCCAAGTTTTGCCGAGAAAGCTCTTATATCTCAAAACGAGCCTAAAAATGCAAAGGAAGCCATTGAAGATGAAGATTGGTTTCTTGAAATGAAAGAAGAGTTGAACCGATTTGAAAGCAATGATGTTTGGGAATTAGTACCTTCTCCTCCATCACAAACGATTATTAGTACAAAATGGGTATTCCGAAACAAATTCGATTATCAAGGCAACATCATTCGAAACAAGGCAAGGTTAGTGACTCAAGGGTATTGTCAAGAAGAATTTATTGACTATGATAAAACTTTTGCACCAGTAGCACGTTTAGAAGTAATTCGAATTTTACTTGCCTATTCTTGTTTTAAAAATTTCAAACTTTACCAAATGGATGTTAAGTCCGCCTTTTTAAATGGTTTTACTCAAGAAGATGTTTATGTTAAACAACCATGGGATTTGAAAATTGTTCGAGGCCAAATGATGTTTTTAAACTTAAAAAGGCCTTGTATGGTTTAAAACATGTACCCCGAGCCTGGTATGATAGATTTAGCTCTTTTCTTTTGCAAAATGATTTTTCAGGAGGTAAATTTGATATTACTCTCTTTGTTTTTGAAAATGGGCACGATTGTTTATTAGTACAAATTTATGTTGATGATATTATTTTTGGTGCTACTAATGAGTCTCTTTTTAAGAAATTCTCTAAGCTCATACAAGGTGAATTTGAGATGAGCATGATGGGAGAACTCAACTTCTTTCTTGGACTTCAAATAAAACAATGCGAAGAAGGCATTTATATATCCCAATCCAAGTATACAAAAGAGCTTTTAAAGAAGTTCGGAATTGAAGAAGGAAGGACCGTTGCTACTCCGATGACAACAAATATCAAGCTCGACAAAGATGAGAAAGGTAAACCTGTAGATTAAACAAAATATCAAGGTACGATTGGTAGTTTACTTTATTTACTACAAGTAGACCCGATATTCTTCATGCAGTATGCCTATGCGCTCGATTTCAAAGCAATCCCAAAGAATCTTAATTTAAGTGTCGTTAAAAGAATTTTTCGATATTTGAAAGGCACTATTTCTTATGGCTTGTTTTATCCAAAGAATGAAAAATTTTCTTTAAAAGGTTATAGTGATTCGGATTATGCGGGAAATATTGATGATCATAAAAGTACTTCCGGGTCATGTCAATTTTTAGGCAATTGCCTAATATCTTGGTTTTCAAAGAAGCAAAATTGTGTATATATATCAATAGCCGAAGCTGAATATATTTCCGCAGCCTTTTGTTGTACTCAATTTCTTTGGATGAAACAAACTTTAGTGGATTACAAATGCTATTTCGAAAATGTTCCTATCTTTTGGGACATTACACCCACTATAAATATTTCACAAAATCTGGTTCATCATAATCGAACCAAACATCTTGAGGTTCGACATCATTTTTTAAGGGATTGTGTTTCAAAACGAAAAATTGAGATGAGCTTTTTCCGTCTCAAGATCGATCCGCTGATATGTTTACAAAACTATTACCCACTGAGTCTTTTAACTCAATTTGAGCTCTCTAGGCATAATGCATATTGAATAATGTCTATATTTATATTTTTGTTATATTTTAAGAGTTTTGAGGTGAATTATAAACTTTGTAAAACTTTTGGGGTCATTGTGCAATTTTTGAATTTTTCTTCTAAAAACCAGTTATCTGTCGAACAAGTACCAGTCGACCTCAAGGTCGACTGGTCGATAACACTGGTCGACCCTCGTGGTCGACCGGTCGACCCCTGTTTAGACAGATAACAGAGGGCTCGATTTCCTTTCTTCAAAACGGACTTCAAAACAGCCCCTTTCGCACAAGACGAACCCTAAAGGCAAAAAACCTCAATTCTCTCTCAAATCTTCATTTATTCTCCTTATTTTTGATCAGATATCACCTATATCTACTCTTCTCTTGATATTATGGCTCCACCTTGTTAATCTACCGGAAAATAATCCTCAAAGGAGAAAAAGGAAGCAAAGAGGGGAATCCTCTTCCAATCCTGAACAAGAAGTAAATGTCGAAATTCCTTAAGAGAACAATCCCACTAGGCTCTCGGAGGAACAAATTGTGGCTTTAAGGGAAGGTATTTCGAGCTCCAACTTTCATTGGGATAAAAATAAGTCTTATTTTATTTCCAAGCCTCCTTCAAGAGCTAATAGATTTTGATTCATAAATAACCTTGCAGAGGTCCATTATGAAAATGTGAATTTGAATGATAAGGTTGTTGCTCGTACTTGCATATGTCATTTTCAATCGTTTCACAATGACCATCCGGAAATTAGGGTTTATTTTGAAAATCAAGGTTGTATGTCAATTTGGGATAATCCTAGTCTTTATTATGATGATGAATTGATCAAATTATTTTATGCCAATATGTGGATTGTTGATGGGAATGCTAATAAGCCTTTGGAATTGCACTCATTTGTAAATGGTCATCATTTTATTGGACATATGCCAATATTTGCCGTATGCTTAATGTGCCAAATGATAGTGCTACGAATTTGACTTTCAATAAATTGAACAATGCTAGTATTGGGTATCTTTAGAAGAAGTGAAAACCGATTTGGGAGTCTTACCGCATGTACCATCCAAGCTATGCCGGAAAATTGTCGGATTGTGTCTATTATTTGCTCATATTGTGTGTGTGAAAAAGAAGTTAAAACTCCCAAGCAATCTAGATTATTATCTTACCTATAAGATTGTTCAAGGTGAACGAATTAATACGGAGCGGTATTCGTACAATGCTTGCTTGAATCAAAGACTCTAACAAAGAAGCAATACACCTTGGAAAATTTGATTTGTAGGCTTCTTTTCTTGTCGGGTTATTCGGGATCAAAAATGAATACCCAAGTTATAAACAATGATTTTGACAATGATAATATTTTCCATATGAAAAGAATGAGGAAAAACATGGTTGCGACTTCTACTAAATCCGCCCGAGGACGTGTTTCTATTCCAAATCCTCCTCGCGATGATTTATTTGATGACATTGAGATTGAGGACTTAATGGTGGGAAGAGATACTATTCCCGATCCGGAGTATAATACCAGGGAAGGAAATGATGAGGATGAAGAAGAAAGGGTAGGAGGGGATTCACTTCTAAATGATCGAATGGACACCCTTGAGACAAATACTAATCGGGATTTTATCTCATTATGAAAGGAGATTGAAGATGTAAAAAGGAAAATCACAAAGTTGAAAGAAAAAATGAGCAAGCTTAAGAAGTTCATCAAAGAGCTCCTACCAACGACATGCTTCTCCTCGGATGAGGATTGATACTTCCCACCCCTCGTTCTTATTTCCCGTTTGTTTTAATTTCTTGAAACATTGTCGTACTTCATCTTATTAACTCTAGATTTTCTTATTAACTCTTGATGATAATTCTAATGTTGCGTTTCTGTTACTTTGATATATTTTTGTTGAGCTAATGAGTTATTTTTGATGATTTCAAAGGGGGAGAAAAAGTGAATAAGCAAAAGTACTTATTTTTTGGTAAAAATTTAAGCTTTTGGTGATGAACTATTGTATTCTAGTAAGCCTCTATGATGGTAGATAAGCAAATGAGCTTATTTGGTTTAAAAGTACTTGATGGTAAAAGTGCTTATGAGCTTATTTTGTTTAAAAGTACTTGATGGTAAAAGTGCTTTTGTATATTATGCTCTTGGTTAACTTTTTAGTTTGCTTGTTATCTTGGACTATGATGTGCTCAAAGATTTGAAATTTTTGAAAAGTTATTTTTTTGGACATATGAAAATTGTTTGTCAAAATCTTTTATAAATGTCCAATAAGTTATCTTGAGCTCATTGCTTGATATTTATTTTACTTCACATGAGCAAAATGAAAAATTGATAGAATGAATATATCTTGTTGTTGCTATAAAATTGATTATTTTTGACAGGGATCATTTTTGACAGGGGGAGGATACATTGATAGGTGGAGCTTTTTAAGTTATTTCTAAAAATGCCCTATAAAAAATGCTTTGCATTGAAATCATCAAAAGGGGGAGTTTGTTAGATTGAAACTATTTTTGATTTTGATGAATTCACCCTAATTATCTTTTCGATTAATCAAAATATTTTTTTCGAGCGATATAAAATTTGGTTTTTACGTTTTAAAATATTTTTAACTATTACCGAAAGACTTAAAACGGAGCCCGAAAGACTTAGTTGAAATTTTTCACAGATCAAAAATCCCCTAAACTAGATCAACCGGTCGACTAGGAGGTCAACCGATATGTCGACCGGTCGACCTCATGCTCGACCGATACCTGAATTGATTTTTCACTAACCTCTCCCTCTGTCAAAGGTCCAGGCATAGGTCGACCCCAAATCAACCGGTGGATTGACCGGTCGACCCCCCTGGTCGACCAGTTGACCCACGGGATGACCTGTGCCAGATTCAATTTCAACAGTTTCGTAATTCAGATTTTTCTACTGGTGGACCGATCGACCCACCGATCGACCCGTTCAAAATTTGAGGATTTTGAACCTATGGGAGACAACAAGATTTACTTTTATCACATTATCATTGTTGTACATTATTTGTGTATCTTGTGATCTTCTTTTGTCGACAAAAGTGAAGATGAAGGAGCCTATGTTGGAGATCCAATCTTGAAGACTCTCCTATAAATAGATGAAGGATTTGAAGGATCAATCACAACACACGCATCCAAAACAACAAGAAAAATCAGCAAACTTCTTATTCTTACTTGTCTAAATTCTTGTTGTATTTTTACCCTAAGTTTTACACTTGCGCATCTTGAGTATTAGGCTTCCTTCTTGATTACACCTGCCCTTTTGAGTTGTATTATTTTCAAACAAAATGCAATCTTGATTGTAATTCTCAATCATCCAAAACAAGAAATCCTTGCTAGTGTTCTTGTGGTAAGAATACACTTGGTTGATTATAGGTGTTGAAGAGTGTGGTGCTCTTCACTGTTGTAAGAATGATTGTGGTAATCTTCATAGGTGGTGTTGTAAGAAGAGTGTGGTACTCTTCAAGGTAAAGGTTATATTTGTTTGGTATCAATAAAACCTTTTCCTTTTCGGAATCCATTCGGACATACTGGGTGGTATAGCATTAGGCCCTAGGTGGGTTGAAACTCTATAAATCAACTTTGTGTGTTGTTTATATTTACTGCACTTTTATTTCTTCATCATCTTCACATTCAAAAAGAGGGAACAAATCGAAAAATCGGAAAATCTATTCATCCCCCTCTAGATTTTCGTAGCCACTTGGACTAACAATTATGTCTACGATGTATGTGTCTAGGCTTACCATTATACATATTGCTTTGTGCCATGTTAATCGTTGATTGACTATCACAATGTATACAAATTATCGGCATAGACTTTGGCCATCTTGGAATATTTTCTAAGAAGTTTCGGAGTCATTCAACTTCTTCACACACTTGTCTACAGTTATAAACTCAGACTCCATTGGGATCTAGCTATAACCGTCTGCTTAGAAGATTTTCACGATATGGTTGCACCTCCTAAAGTGAATACAAATCCACTTGTAGACTTAGAGTCTTTAATATCAGATATCCAATTAACATCATTGTATCCTTCAATAACAGCAAGATATCTTGTATAGTCCAGTCCAAGAGTGTATCTTAAATACCTTAGTATTCTCACTATATTTTTCCAGTGGTCATGCATTGGATTACTCGTGTATCTGCTCAATTTACTCACTGCATAAGCAATGTCTGGTCTTGTACAACTCATTAAGTACATCATACTTCATATGACTCGTGAGTATTCTAATTGAAACAAAACCTCACCTTTATTCTTCGATAGATGTTGACTCATGTCTATAGGAGTTCTACCTAATGACGTGTCATCTTTACTAATTTTTTCTAGAATCTTGTCCATATATTGTGACTAATCAAGTGTCAGTCCATTTGAAGTTCTAGAAATCTTTATTCCAAGGATCACGTCAGCTAAACCCATATCTTTCATGTCAAACCTTGAGTTCAACATATCTTTTGTGGATTTAATTATTTTATTATTACTTCCAATGATAAGTATGTCGTCTACATAAAGACACAAAATGACATAGCCATTTTTAGTGTCTTTAACATAAACACATTTATCACATTCATTTATTTTAAATCCGCATTCTTTCATGGCTTTATCGAATTTTTCATGCCACTATTTTTGGTGCCTGTTTCAAGCCATATAATGACTTGACCAGTTTACAAACTTTATTCTCCTTCCTAGGTGCAGAGAAACCCTCGTGTTGTTCTATGTAAATCTCTTATTCTAAATCACCATTTAGAAAAGTAGTTTTTATGACCATTTGATGTACTTCAAGATTCCGCAAAGCGTCAAGTGAAAGTACCAATCTAATTGGTGTGTCGTAACTGGAGAATACATATCAAAGTAATCAATGCCATCTTTTTATCTGTAATCTATTCTTGTATTTATCAATTGTTCCATCCGCCTTCATTTTCTTCTTGAAAATTCATTTATAACCTAATGGCTACTTCCTTCATGAAGATCCACTAGTTCCCAAGTAAGATTTTTGCAAGATGGAATCAATTTCACTTTTTATGGTTTGTTTCCATAATGGACCCTCAGAAGAATTTACAGTTTCTTTGTAGCTTTGAGGTTCACTTTCCAACGTGTAGGTTAGAAAATATGAACCAAAAGATTTTTATACCCTAGCTTGTTTGTTGCATTTAAGTTCCACCTCTTCTGTTTTATTGGTTTGCGCTTGTTCTATTGAACCATGCATCCGTTTAGAAGAGCTTCCTACTTCTTTTGATCTTCACGGAAATACATTTTCAAAGAACGAGGCATTTTTCGATTCAATTATCATGTTCTTGTGTATATCCTCAATTTTAGATTTATGCACAAGAAACCGATAAGCACTACTGTTATGTGCATATCCAATAAATATGCAATCAACAGTTGTGGGACCTATCTTCGCCTTCTTTGGTTTAGGTATAAAAGACTTAGCGAGACACCCCTACACTCGTAAGTATTTATAGGATGTCATTCTTCCATGCCACAACTCATGAGGGCTTTTGTCTAATTTCTTACGAGGCACCTTATTTAATAGGTAATTAGCTGTAAAAACAGCTTCCCCTCACATGTTCTGAGGCAAACCAGAACTTAATAACATGGCATTCATCATTTCTTTATGTGTACTGTTTTTCCATTCTACAATACCATTCTGTTGAGGTGGATAAGGTATTGTTGTTTTGTGTCTAATTTCGTTTTGAGCACAGAATTCATCAAATGATGATTCATATTAACCTCCATGATCACTTCTTAGCACCTTAATTTTCTTATTAAGTTGATTCTCAACTTCATTTATATAGAGAATAAATTTCTCTATAGCTTCATTTTTACTTTTAAGAAGATACACATAATAAAACTTTGTGTTATCATCAATAAAAATAATGAAGTACTTATTACCACCAGGTATTTGTGTTGGTTTTAAATCACATACATCGGTGTGAATTAAATCAAGTGGTTCATTATTTTTTTCAATATTTTTGAATGATGTCCTTGTTAACTTTGCATCAACACAAGTTTCACACTTGTGCTTGGAATCAATATGAAATGTTGGTATATAATTCAAGTTAATTAATCTACCTAGAGTATCATAATTAACGTGTCCTAGTCTACCATGCCACAAATTGGAAGACTCAAGCAAGTAAACAAAAGAGCAATAGGAAGACTCAAGCAAGTAAACATAAGAGTTATTCATTTAATTGATTTTTGTTTTAACAATCATTACATTGAGCTTAAATAGTCCATCAGATGCATAACCCTTGCCTAGAAACATTCCATTTTTCATCAAAGTAACAACCTCTGACTCAAAAACAATGTGAAAACCATGTTTATCTAAAAGTGAACTAGACACCAAATTCTTACAAATGTCTAGTACAAACAACACATTATTAAGAGTCATTTCCTTCTTGGATGTCATTTTCAGAACGACTTTTCATTTTCCTTTGACCTCAGAAGTAGCTGAATTTCCATATACAACTTCTTGCCATCTTCAGTTGGTTCAAAATAACTAAATATTTCTTTCACAAAACACGCGTGCCTAGTAGAACCAGAGTCAATCCACCAATATCTTGGGTTTGAACCCCCCAATTTCACCTCAGAGATCACCGCAACAAGGTTCATATCTGACACCTCTTGAAAGATTTCCTCAACCATGTTAGCTTCTCTGTTCCTTTTTGGTTTCTTGCAGTTAGAAGCCTTGTGACCCTTGCCGCCACAATTAAAGCATTTTCATTCGAACTTCTTCTTGGAAATGCCTCTTTTGGGTCCCAACTTAACCTCTTTTTCCGCTGGCCCAGATTTATTGTTGCCTTTGGAACTTTGCCCATGTTCAAGAGCATTGGCTTAAGCCACCTCAAGATTGAACGAATTCATTTCAGAACTTTTATTGTCTTCTTTAATACGAAGTCTAACAACAAGTTCTTTGATGTTAATTTCTTTTCGCTTATGTTTCAAATAGTTCTTGAAGCCTCTCCGAGTTGGTGGCAATTTGTCAATAGTTGCGACCACATGGAAAGTCTCACCATTTTGCACTTGCACTTGACTGGTGACCGTTTTTGAGTCCACCATTTTATAATCCAAGAAGCGACCAACGATGAATTTTTTGCACACGCATACTCGGTCTTATACTTATGGTCCAAAGACTCCCACAGTTTCTTTGCGGTTTTCCTTAGAGCTATACACATTGTAAAGCGAATCTGAAAGGTCATTTATGACAAAATTTCTACACAAGAATGCATGATTCCAAGCATCCAAACCGTTAACTGCTTGTGCATCAGTTTCATCCTCACTAAGCTGTAGATGATATTCAGTCAAGAACCGTGCCAAGTTCAAGGTGGTCAAGTAGAAGAGTATCTTCTGCTGCCACCGCTTAAAGTTCAAGCCATTAAATGTTTTCTTTTCTCGTCATGATTAACCGGCACATTAAGCATGGGGTTGGCTACAAAAGCCCAAGTCGGTGCCACGGGGTTAGACCCATCTCTGTTTTAATTAGATGTCATTTCTGAAACAAATACCAAAAGAAGTTTGACACTTCAATCTATCAGAACAAAACCGATAACAACAAATTTATTAAAAATTTGTCCAAGGTTTATTATAACGTCCGAAACTTCAGTTTCCTTCCACTTCAAATATGTACGGTTATTTTTCTTCTTAGTCCAAAATAATATATATTAGCACCAACAAGATCAATGCAATAAAGAAAAGTCAGTATACAACAAAATAAAACAAACTGATTCATATATATATATAGGGATGAGATCCTATGAGACCATAGCTATATGTAGGAACATGAGACTCAATCCACACCCTCCAATCAAATAAAATAAAAGGCTAGGATTTAATGGCATTTTATAGTAATTAAAAAATAGTGGGGACCAAATAGGGGTACAATTGGAATGTTAAAATCAGTCAAATAATCAAGTTTCCTAAAATTAAGGAATAAAATCTTACCATAATCACCATCTTCTTCTCCCAACGTGAACGCAGTCAAAAAAACCAGGAAAAAAAAAAAAACCGGCGTCCGTAAAGTCCAAACCAAATATTTCGAATTTGTGTATTTATTATGAAAAATATGTATCACATATAATGTATCACATATAGCTTACGTACATATGTGTGTTTAGTTAGTATTAATGAAATGTGTATATAGTGTCTCGAATCATGTATTTATTATGAAAAATGTGTATCACCTATAATATATCAAAAATAGCTTCGTACATGTGTGTGTTTAGTTAGTATTAATGAAATGTGCATATTGTCTCGAATTTGTGTATTTAGTATGAAATATATGTAGCACATATAGCTTCTATACTTATGTGAGTTTAGTTAGTATTAATGATATGTGTGTATAGTGTCTCACATATAATGTATTCCCTAAATACGTTTTTGCCTAATTACAATGCATCTAATATATGTTTAGAGTATTAATTATGAATACAAAGGGCATTAAATATGTGTACTTATACAACAAATATTGGTGAGTTCGATTTTGCACCATACGTTCATGTTCTGTAAATATGGATTTACACGATACATTTAAAATCTGTGTAAATAGTATTCAAAATTTGTTGTTTTAATATCTAAATATTGTGTTTTTGCGGATCAAGATCCAGTTACACACACAACACGTTGGTGAGAGGCTCGAAATCTCACCGGATCAACTAAATATTGGATCCCAGAGGTTGAACAAGAGAAAATTCCTCGTGCCAACATGCATTTCCAAACATTGGAGGCATGAATACAATTTTATAAGGATTATGGTTTGTATAGTGGCTTCGACGTTAGAATAAGCACTACGAAGAAATTCAAGAACGAGGATATTCGCATGCAATATGTGGTTTGCAATAGAGAGGGCTACAAGAACTCTAAAACCCATACCTGTGAGGCATCCGAGCATGACGGCAACGCCCCAAAACAGGGGGCACGGAAGAGAGCCTCGAACCGAGTTGGGTGCAACGCACGCTGTATTTTTTAATACACTAGCGCCGGTTCATATAAGGTAAAAACCTTTGAGGAAAGACACACTCATCCGATGACAATAGATAAACACAAGCAATTCTTGAAGGTGAATAGAACCTAAACTTCGGCACCAATTTATCATAAATTGCACAAGGGCAAACATTGGGAGTGCAAAACAACACGAGTGTATAGAGAAATGGCCGCGATTATTCACGGGTTGGGGCACTCAAAATCAATTTTAAAATTTCAAACGAGACCAAAGCATACATATGCGGTGCGGATGCACAATTGGTGATAGACAAATTCCTAAGGCAGAATGAGGCAAATCCGGGAATGGTATTCGATTACGATGTTGATCAAGATGAACAACTAACGCGACTCTTTTGTATTACATATTATCTGCAACCTATTTACACATTATCTGTGTATTGCCCACACATCATCCTTCAATGACAAACATCAGGATCAATAAACGTATGCTTTGGAATTATGTGTTTTTAGATGAAGAATCATGTGTTTTAGTTATGTAATAATGTTTGTTTAGTAATAGCACACTGTTTTTTGTTATTTTGTGCGAGCATGTATATTTGGTTTGGAATTACATGTTTTTGGATGTAGAATTATGTGTTTTTAGTTATGTAATAATGTTTGTTTAGTAATAGCACACTATTTTTTGTTATATTTGTGCGATCATGTATATTTGTTTTGGAATCATGTGTATTTCACTATAGAATAATGTGTGTTTAGTTATATAATAATGTGTATATAGTTTTGGGTTAATGGACAGTTAACTGTACATAATTTTGTGCGTAAGTACACACAATGTAGTAACTACGAATACAATATTAACGCTGTATAACAACATTCCGACCATATGTACGGGAAAATGCAAATGTATATTGATTAAAAAGAAAACACCCCATGTCTGCAACCTATTTACACATTATCTGTGTATTACCCACACATCGTCCTTCAATGACAACACCAGGATCAATAAATGTATGTTTTGGAATTATGTGTTTTTAGATGTAGAATTATGTGTTTTTAGTTATGTAATAATGTTTGTTTAGTAATAGCACACTGTTTTTTGTTATTTTGTGCGAGCATGTATATTTGGTTGCAGAATTATGTGTTTTTAGATGTAGAATTATGTGTTTTTAGTTATGTAATAATGTTTGTTTAGTAATAGCACGCTGTTTTTTGTTATTTTCTGCGAGCATGTATATTTGTTTTGGAATCATGTGTATTTAGCTATAGAATAATGTGTGTTTAGTTATATAATAATGTGTATATAGTTTTGGGTTAATGGACAGTTAACTGTACATAATTTTGTACGTAAGTACACACAATGTAGTAACTACGAATACAATATTAACGTTGTATAACAACATTCCGAACATATGTACGTGAAAAATACAAATTTATATTGATTAAAAAGAAAACACCCCATGTCTGAACCATTCATATCCACAATTCAAGAAACCATCTAAGTCATATACAAATGGCTCCCAAAGACAAAAAACACCAACGATAGTAAACTAACTATACAAAAAAGATGAGCACAAATCTGCATACTACGTTGTCTATTTAAAACAAAAGTACAATACTATCTTCCCCGTCCAAAACTTTCTGGCTTCTTCCAAACATCTATCCTTTAGCTCATTGCTATGGTGGAGGATTATTGCAGCTGAGTACTTCGTGCGTAAGTTAGACAAACAGACGCATTATTCTTCTCCAAACCACAATCCCATCCCTTGGTGCCACCACCCATGTAGCTCTCCATATGCCTCATGGCATATATACCACAATCAACTTTCTTTGTGGTATCTCTCCAAGGCATGCATGCATAGTCTAGACGGGGTGAATTTTCGTACAACACTAGCCATTTGCGGGCAGCCTTTAGTCTCCAAGTAGTTTGAAAACATCCGAACCTGCAAATATACCATGGAAAACAACTTCAAACTTCATAGACTATATATTACAATTAACCATATCATACTAACTAACTACACATAATTTCATACTTAATTACACACAATTACATACTTATTTAAACACACCCATTCTGAACTAAAAAAATATCTTCCAATAGCTTAAGTTTCAATGTTTTTCTTTTCCATAGATGGATGCATAATTAAGGAGATTTCTTGCCATGCAATGGTGTTTGGAAATTTTGAGGGCAAGCATGTCCCCACATTATATACCTAAACACACATTTTTCCATGGTTCAGAAATGAATTAACATATTTTTCATAAGGGTTGTATATAGGTAAAAGTAAATTTTCATTTATTTATGACTCATCCTTGACTTTCATTATGCATTAATCATATGAATCACATTGCATTGAACTGTATATATGAACAGATGGAAAATTAGGATTTCAAGTAAATTAAATTACACAAAGTTCTTATTTTGGGAAGGAATAATAAAGACTAAAAAGAGGTTTGAATAATCCTATTTTCTCCAATGAAATAATTGTACAAAGATGTTGAAGATTTTGTTACAAATTCATAATAACTATTTGCCACTTTGCACCTTATAGATACAGTAACACATTGACGGACAGACAAAACACACTTCAAAAAGAGGAAGAAATCTTCAAATGAGATGAAAATCAAGATGGAATCCCCCTTCTCTTTAATTAAATTATTCCTATTATTTTCTTTCATACTTTCTCTCACTCAAAGAAGATATCATACTATTAAGTATTAGTGCAGATAGAACAAATGATTTGATCTCTGAGGTTTGCAAAAAAACAAGAAACCCGACGTTACTGTATATATATACATCGCATTATCAACAAATCCCCAAAATTAAAACCCACAAAATATATATATACATCGCATTATCAAGCTTCAAAAATTTTGCAAATCTCTTATACCTAAAAGTTTATTCCCTAAAATTAAACAAATAAGAACAATAGAAATCGATAATAAAAACCCAAACTGGAACCCTAACATCAACAAACACCAAAATTAAAAAGAAGATAAAAATCACAGAAAACTTACAATGTTTTGTGCGAGACCGGCCGTGATGAATATAGGAAGAAGATTCATGTCAGTTGCAGATGGAGCCCGACCGTGGTGAAGAGATGAATAAGAATTGGTACAGCGGTTTCGAGATTTTGAATACGGAACGACGGGGCATGTAGCAGATGAAAGAAAGAAGAAGAACGTGTATCTGGAAAGAACGTGTATCTGGAAAAGAGTGAGAGAAAATCGCGGGATATTGATAATAAGATTCAGTTACCAAATTCAAAAATTAAGGATTTACAATATATCCTTTGAATAAAAAGACAGATTACTTTCCTACCCTTGCTTGCCACCACCATGACTAAAATAGATGGGTAAAATTTGGACCATTGAATATTAAATCAAATGGTCTAGATGTGGTCTCATGTTCTTACCTAAAGGCCCTGGTCTCATTTGATCATATCCCTATATATATATATATATATATATATATATATATTATATATATATATATATGTAGGGAGGAGATCCTGTAAGACCACCCTCTTGGGTGAGACCACAGGAACATATCTACACCATGAAAAATAAAAAATCGGTGGTCAAAATTAAACAAATATATACAGCTATTGGAAGGAAAATATACACTTGCAGGGGTAAAATAGAGATTGATGAAAAACAAACCATAACCGTCTCCAACAAATTAGGGACGTGATCTGTTATTGATCAAGTTCCCCTAATCACGCGATCTACCCTTCTTCTCTCCCATCTTCACAACAACACTCTGCATCGCAAACAAAAAATGTACTGCTCCATTTGTTTCTGCAATTCTTACATTGGATCAAGCTTGACAAAAAACATAAAAGCGTCAGATACCATATAATTAGTGAAGAGTTATCATCTATTGGAAGCAATCAACAATCAATGAACAACATTTAACTAAATATATAATTTCACTGTAACTATACATTAAAACATTACTAAGTATACATAAACATTTAACTAAGTATACAATTACACTGAACTAACTATATATTAAAATATTACTAAGTATACATAAATATTTGACTAAGTATACAATTACACTGAACTAAGTATACAATTCTACTGAACTACTTATATAACTAAGTATACAATTCCACTTAACCAAGATACAATTCTACTGAACTAAATATATATTAAAAGATAACTAAGTATAAAATGACATTTAACTTAGTATACAATTCATATGAACTAAGTATAAAAATCCACTAAACTACTTATATAACTAAGTATACAATTCCACTGAACTAAATATTCAGTTTTTTTTAAATGAAATAATTGAACAACACGATTGAAGTTGATGGGTTCTCTCTCCCTAAATCTCGGCCAACTGAAAAGGTAAGGTTTTATTTGCCTTTAAAACTAAATATTAAATGATATAAACACCCCCACTTAAAAATCTGATGACATATAGAAATACATATATACCCTTAATAGCCTAAAATAACTGGAATGATCTACACCATCCAAAATTTTAAATCAACAGTCCATAAGTGTTCCTATGGACTCACCTAAAGGGCTTGGTCTCATTTGAACCAATCCTTATATAATCCCTATATATATATATATATATTGAGAGAGAGAGAGAGAGGAGATCCTATGACACCATAGCTATAGGTAGGAACATGAGACGAACATGAGACTCAATCCATACCCTCCAACCAAATAAAATAAAAGGCTAGGATTTAATGGGATTTTATAGTAATTAAAAAATAGTGGGGACCAAATAGGGGTACAATTGGAATGTTAAGATCAACCAAATAATTGTCTTCCTAAAATCAAGGAATAAAATCTTACCATAATCACCATCTTCTTCTCCACATACAAACCAACGTGAAACCATCGTCCAAACCATAATCTTCATCCTCTTCTCACGATCAAAGCAGCGCCAAAAACGTAGAGAATTCCCACGCAAAAATCGAATCTGCAAACACAGAGAAAAATCGAAATTACAACCAAGAAAAATATCAATATTGAAAATCAAGCATCAAAACACAAATCAAACCATCATCGAAAACACCAAAAAATTAAGCCCACATCAACGGGATCGATATTGCAATGTCACAAACGCAGGATACCCCCTCCACAAACCAGTCGCATCAAGGTAAAATTTCACACCAATTCATCAAAAAATGTGTGGTTTGAATCCATGTAACTGAACAATCAAAAATTCACGGATCAGTATCGCGGAATGGATGTGTAATTATAACAACAAATGTGTATGTTTACTATAAAAATTATGTACATATAGCTTTGTAATTATGTAACATGTGTATATTATATGCTTAGAGAGTGTGTGTAGTTAGTATTAATGAAATGTGTGTATAGTGTCTCGAATTTGTGTATTTATTATGAAAAATATGTATCACATATAATGTATCATATTTAGCTCCTATACATATGTGTGTTTAGTTAGTATTATTGAAATGTATGTATAGTGTCTTGAATCTGTCTATTTATTATGAAAAATGTGTATCACATATAATATATCAAATATAGCTTATGTACATATGTGTGTTTAGTTAGTATTAATGAATTATGTGTATAGTGTCTCGAATTTGTATATGTAGTATGAAATATATATCACATATAATGTATCACATATAGCTTCTGTACATATGTGTGTTTAGTTAGTATTAATGAAATGTGTGTATAGTGTGTCCAATTTGTGTCTTTAGTATAAAAAATATGTATCACATATAATGTATTCCCCAAATATGTTTTTGCCTAATTACAATGCATGTAATATATGTTTAGAGTATTAATTATGTACACAGAGGGCATTAAATATGTGTAGTACTTATACGACAAATATTGGTGAGTTCGATTATGCACCGTACGTTCCTGTTTTGTAAATATGAATTTACACGATACATTGAAAATCTGTGTAAATAGTATTCATAATTTGTTATTTTAATATGTAAATATTGTGTTTTTGCCAGATCAAGATCCAGATTACACAGTTCACGTTGGTTAGAGGCTCGAAATATTGAATCCCAGAAGTTGAACAAGAAAATATTCTTTGTGCGGACATGCATTTCCATACATTGGAGGATGGAATACAATTTTATAAGGATTATGGTTTGTGTAGTGGCTTCGACGTTAGAAGAAGCACTACAAAGAAATTCAAGAACGCGGAAATTCGCATGCAATACGTGGTTTGCAATAGAGAGGGCTACAAGAACTCTAAAAAACCCATACTTGGATTTATGAGTTGTTTATATAATTCTGCACATAAACATACAATATCTGCAACCTATTTACACATTATCTGTGTTTTACCTACACATCGTTCTTCAGTGACAACATCAGGATCAATAAACATATATTTTGGAATTATGTGTTTTTAGATGTAGAATTATGTGATTTTAGTTATGTAATAATGTTTGTTTAGTAATAGCACACTGTTTTTTGTTATTTTGTGCGAGCATGTATATTTGTGTTGGAATTATGTGTATTTAGGTATAGCATAATGTGTGTTTAGTTATATAATAACGTGTACATAATTCTGTGATAATGGACAGTTAGTTGTATATTTTTGTAAATAATTGGTTCTATATTTTCAGTAGGTTTTGTTTTAGCAATATATCACAGGTGTTTAAAAATACATATTCTTATACGTAATTATACAAATTTCTATAACTACTTATACAATATTATTGACAACGCATACAAAAACACATTTGATCAGTTTACACATAATCTTATGCCTAAATATACAAAATTGCATAACTACATAACAAAAAAATGTGGCCTAATTAACTGTACATAATTTTGTGCGTAAGTACACACAATGTAGTAATTACGAATACAATATTAACGTAGTATAACAACATTCCGACCATATGTACGTGAAAATTGCAAAGTTATATTGATTAAAAAGAAAACACCCCATCTCTGAACCATTCATATCCACAATTCAACAAACCATCTAAGTCATATACCAATGGCTCCCAAAGACAAAAAAACACCAAACATAGTAAACTAACTATACAAAAAGATGAGCACAAATCTGCATTCTACATTGTCTATTAAAAAATAAAACTACAATACTATCTTCCCCGTCCAAAACTTTCTGGCTTCTTCCAAATATCTGTCCTTTAACTCATTGCTATGGTGGAGGATTATTGCAGCTGAGTACTTCGTGCGCAAGTTAAACAGTTGAGACGTATTTTTCTTCTCCAAACCACAGTCCCATCCCTTGGTGCCACCGCCTATGTAGCTCTCCATATGCCTCATGGCATATATACCACAATCAACTTTATTTGTGGTATCTCTCCAAGGCATGCATAGTCTAGACGGGCTGCATTTACAGACAACACTCGCCATTTGCGGGCAACCTTTAGTCTCCAAGTAGTTCGAAAACATCCGAACCTGCGAACATACCATGGAAAACAACTTCAAATTCATAGACTATATATTACAGTTAACTATATCATACTAACTAACTATACATAATTTCATACTTAAGTACACACAATTACATACCTATTTAAACACCCACCAAAAGTAAAAGCATACACCGACAGACGATAAAAACATATGCACATTTATATCCAATGTGAAAACTGGAAAAGAAAAACACTGAAACCAAATATACACATTATTCTAAGGCTACTACTCATTTTGTGCTCAAAAACAATAAATCTGCCCCTACTCTAAACACACCCATTTTGGGCTCAAAATTATCTTCCCATAGCTTTAACTCTGATCACTTTAAAATCCAAAAACATGTGGGGTTGGGGTGGGGGTGTAGGGGTGACTGTCTTGTATCATGAATCAAAGAACTCTGTATGCATCAGTAGATACATCGTCCAGGTAAATGTTAAAAATGTATCACGTTGTAGTCATTCTTTCATTCCTATATAACCTGTTATATGAAAATTCACCCAACCTCATTCCTAAATAATTTTATTTGTGACAAAAAAGCTAGAAAACGAACCATACTACATTAACAAAACAATTTAAGTAAATCTCACGCTTAGACCGATTCGAACTTCTCAAAGAAAAACTCTTATTCCTAAACAGAAATTTACAGAGTAAAAACTAATTTGACCCAGAAAAGAATTACAAATCCCAAAAAAAAAAATTAAAACCCACATAATATATATACATCACAATTAGAAAGCTTCAAACATTCAGCAAAGCTCTTATACCTAAAAGTTTATTCCCTAAAATTAAACAAATAAGAACAATAGAAATCGATAATAAAAACCCAAATAGAAACCATAACATCAAGAAACACTAAAATCAAAAAGAACACAAATATCACATAAAACTTACAGTGTTTTGTGCGAGATGGACAATTGAGATGGAGAATGAGCAATTTATCAGTTGTTTGAACTTTTTAAAGATGGAGCCCGGCCGTGATGAAGAGAGGAAGAAGAATCGTGTCAGTTGTTTGAAATTTTTACAGATGGAGCCCGACCGTGATGAAGAGAGGAAGAAGAATCGGTACACTTGTTTGAAATGTTTACAGATGGAACGATGGAGCACGAGGGAGATGAAGAGAGAAGAAGAATCATGTATTTTGAAAAGAGGGAGAGAAAAAATCGCGGGATAGTGATAATCAGATTCAGTTTACAAATTCGAAAATTAGGGATTTACAATTATATCCTTTGACTTAAAAGACAGAATACTTTCCTACCCTTGCTTGCCAACACCATGTCTAAAATAGATGGGTAAAATCTGGACCATTGATTATTAAATCAATTGGTCTAGATGTGGTCTCATGTTCTTACCTAAAGGCCCTGGTCTCATTCGATCATATCCCTATATAAGGATTGGTTCAAATGAGACCAATCCCTTTAGGTTAGTCCATAAGAACACTTATGGATTCTTGATTTAAAATTTTGGATGGTGTAGATCATTTTAGTTAATTTAGGCATATAAGGGTATAATTGTACTTTTATATTTAATTAGTTATTCTAATTGGACGGTTATTAGCTATTTTTAAGGAAACATAATTCTACCTTTTCAGTTACCCGATTTTTAGGGAGGAAAAATCATCAATTTCAAGCGTTTTTTTCAAAATTGATTCTTATTTCCGCCATATTTGTGAACAGTCGTTTTATTGTATACTTAGTTCAGTGGACTTGTATACTTAGTCATGTTTTATTGTATATTTAGTTTAGTGGATTTGTATACTTGGATCAGTGGAATCGTATTCTTAGTTATATAAGTAGTTTAGTAAGTAATTTAGTAAATTTGTATACCTAGTTCTGTGGATTTGTATACTTAGTTCAATGGAATTGTATACTTAGTCATATAAGTAATTCAGTGTAACTGTATACATAGTTAAATATTTCTGTATACTTAGTATTATTTTAATGTATAGTTAGTTCAATGTAATTGTATACTTAGTTAAATGTTTCTGTATACTTAGTAAAGTTTTAATGTACATGTAGTTTAGTGTAATTGTATACTTAGTTAATTGTTTATGTATATATATATATATATAATAAGAGCCGCTTCTAAAAGTGGTAAAAAAAAACTTTTTCCCGCCTATTTTTTCAGCTAAAAATAGAATAGCTAATATACTGCTGAAACGCGTTTTTTAATTATGGTATTGATACTCTTTGTTTAATCCAGCTAATATTTTCTCTGAATTTAAAGGATTTGCTGTTGTCCGGCTATTTATTTTTGGAATGTTTTTTAATTACCAATATTAAGACTCTTATAATAAATTACTTGATTATCAAGATTGTAATCTCAGAACTTAATGGTAAGTAAAACATTATTTTTGGTAACATTATACATGTGTATTAACTTTACTTGCAAGAAAAAATTGTTTTCACCATCGAAAAAATCTATTCTTCCAAAATTATATCTTAAGAAATCATAAAATTGATGAAATATTAACACAATTAATTATCTGTCAAATTTAGAAAGGCATAATAAAATAAAGTACTTCTTATAAATTATCGAAATTGCTAACCTTTTTCAGAATATATACAATAATTTCCTTTTGGGTAAAAAAAGAGAGAAAAAACATAATAAAAACAATCTGCTGAGATTTATATTTCCTAAAAAAAGCCACACTACTCGCCTATATATATGTGAGGCCCTGTAAGTTTATGTTTACAAAATTCATTCATCCAACAAGCAGTTTATTAATCAGACTTTGAACAAAAAACTCTTTCACAACTCATTCAAACACCAAAAAAAAAATGGCGCCCATGTTGACTTTGATCAAGAATCTGAATTCATCAAAAACTCAATGGAATGTGAAGCTCAGGCTTGTGCGTCTGTACGAAAAATCATAGTATAATGACAAAACGCAGTAGTTTGGAGTGTGTTTTCCATGACTACGAGGTATAACGAAATACATGTCTAACTAAGCAATTATTTGTTTAGATAAATTATATTTAACTACCTAATAAATATTTTGAATTATACAAATTGCAGGGTGATAGGATTCAAGGGACTATAAGAAAACACAATATTCAGCAGTTCAAAAATATCCTTATCGAAGGCCATGTTTATGCGATTAGGAATTTTATTGTTGCCCCTTATTCAGACAAATATCGAACATGTTTGAGTAAACAAAAAATTTTGTTTCATGGAAAAACCCAGATTTTTGAGATGTTCGACAAAGTTTTCCCTCGATTTATGTTTTAGTTCAGAAATTTTAGTGATCTGGCCACTGCACACAATGTGGATGAGACCTCACTATTTGGTAAGATATATTATATTTATTTTCCTATACATGTAAAATGTAAAGCATAAACTGTTATTAATTGATTAATTTTTTCCCTTTGATTTTATTATCAACAGATGTTATTGGCAGAATTGTTTCAATGCATTCGACTCAAACCACAGAGATTGTCGGAAAGAGCACTCGCTTCATTGAACTAACTTTGGAAGACTTGGAGTAATTTAGATTATCAAATTTTATTTGAGAAATTACGTTTAATCATAAACTTTAACAAAAAATTTATTTTGTTATTTTAATAGGAATAATCGCATCACTTGCACGTTGTGGGAGGAGTATGTTGACGAGATATTACCCTATCTCGAAGAGGGTCGATTCGAACCGTTGATTGTGATTCTACAAATGTGCAGAGCTAAAGTGTTTCGTGGTAAATTAATAACTTAAACTTATTTATAAACAGCACGTTTAAACTATCCATATTTTTTTAATCTGTTTTTTTACTCTTTAATAAAGTGTAGATAGAGTGAAGGTATCGAATACATATGATGTTACAAAGCTGATTTTTGATGCCAAATTGGATGAGATTGCAGACTTCAAGACAAGGTTAAAACATATATTTAGGTTACATTTTTAATTTTTTTCCTTTTGTTAATAGATGATTATTATTAATATTCAATCTAACATTTTGTTTTTTTTAAAAAAATTATTTAGGTTTATGAGCGAAAGAACAGGGCAAATGACTTGATTAGTCATGTTAGTGTGCCTACTACCCGAACAATTCTTTGAAGATTTGGAATCCTGAGAATCACCGTCAATGATCGATCAATTGTATTGGAACAAAGAAGAAAATTAACAAACTGTTTTTTGTTATTACCTTTTATTAAAATAAAAATATGATTATAATTATAATATATACATTATATATTTTTGTGTTGTTTTTAGGTGGGAAGTTTTTGGGTGTGTGCAACCATTCTTTCATTTATTGGAGATTGGTGGTACATTTCTTGCAAGAGATGCCCGAAGAAACTTACAAAGGCAGCAGATAAATTTTACTGCGAACGTTGCGACAATTTTTATCAATCCGGTGTTTTCAGGTATTTAGTACAATTGTTTATTTTATTAAATATATATTACTCTATTCTAAATAATTCAATAATATATTAATCTACATCTGACTTTGAAATTTCAATTATTAGGTACAAAATTCATATCCAGGTTATTGATGATATCGAAAATGCAACTTTCTTGTGTTGGGATAGAGATTGCCAGCTATTAATAGGCAAAACATGTTCTGAATTGAGAAACGAGTGAACTGAGGTAATTTTACTTTATGTGATGTGATTAATTATAATTTTTATGATTATTTTATTGAATTCTTTTCAAAAATATAAGCAGAAGGAAGATGGCCAGGATATACCAGACGAACTTGCAAGTTTGATAGATAAACAAGTGTTTTCAAGGTTCAAGTTAGGGCTGATCAACTTGATAATTACGACGGATCATTTTCAGTTGTCAAATTGACTGCCGATTCTGAATTGATTAAGAAGTATTATCCAGGCCCGGAGAGTCAGGTACTTAAAAATTTTATTAAATACATACATGTTTCTCTATGAGTTTTTATTATTTTTTATAATAAAAAAAATTAAATATAATATTTGTTAAATAAAAAATTATTATGAGCTTTTATTTATAAAAAAACCAATATATCATTTGCTTTTGTTTTTCAAACTTTAGGAGTCAGACTATCTATCAAAGCTTCAAAGGGAAGAAGAAGCAGATGGCAAGGTATAACATTTTTATTATAAATTTTTTTAAGTAAAAAGATTATAAAATTTGAAACTAAATTTGACTTATTTCTTTAGGAATCTGAATCGGAGGATGAAGTCAATACTCCAAACAAGTTGAAAAGGATTAGAGATGAAGTTGCTAAAAGCCCATCAACTAAGCGAGAATTGTTCGAAGAGTCCTCAAGTAACAAGGCAAAGAAGGTAAAGATAGTTAAGGAAGAAGATGGGAAGAAGTAAGAATTATGGATAACATGCTTTAAGTTAGGTTTTTATAATTAATTTTGATTATTTGATGTTTTCAGTTATTATGATTGTTTTAGTACATTGACTATTTCAATTTGGATTGCAGTTTTTAATATAATTTTATTGTTTTAGTAGTTTTCGAGTTTGCAATTTTTAATATACATTTATTATATAAAGTAGTTTGGTTAATAAGAGTAATAAATAAACGTTAAGAACATAAATTATACATGTGCCAAACAACTATGAATATCATACATGAACTTTTTAACAGACCTAAATTATGCATTACAAGAGATAAAGTATTTTAACTGAAGACCCCTGCACCATCAGGATTCCACTACACTCATGGTGTAGGGTCAAGAGGTTTTTTAGCTAAGGGTCTTCTTAATTAGCGGTTTTTTTTAACACAATTACATGAGTAAAACGAGTAAAGATAACAGAATAAAACGAGTAAATACAAAAGAAAATAACAGCAAAATATTAGCAATTTTTTTAGCCCAATTATACTATCATGAAAAAGTACCAAATAGATTCTGCAAATGAAACATATGTTACTAAGTATGCAAAGAATCGAACAAAAAATGAATCCAAACTGAATTTTAGAAACATGTACATTTAAAAGTCAAAGTGATAAATTTGGAAATGATTTTTTTTGAACATTATTTAAATTCAAAAAGATTTTCAAACATTACCACAAACCTTAATATATAGATATACATGATATTCTATCCATACTCATTACTATTACCATATTCAGTACACATAGGTGACAGTACAAAAAGGTGAAAGATCATTCATTTTTCATTTCTTGAAATTGAATTAGCTACACTTTTCACAAAAAACTTACAAAGTCCAAAAGAAACAGTCAATATTGCTCCAAAAAATTATTAGAATAATCATCTTAGATATAAAACAATTTTTATAATGAAGAAGTTAACGGGAAAGACAGTTTTGGGGAAGAAACGTGCAAGGGACAGATCTACCGAACACAGTATTACATGTTTCTTTGCCAAATGCTTTATCGGAAAAAGTCTTTTATGGATTACCTATGTATTCTTAAATAGACAATCAAGTGACTTAACTAAATAGTTATTTTAGTGACTTACCAATGCATTTTTTCTTTGTTGTCTGCCATGGTTGTTTATTATTCTCTATATATCAATAAACATATAACCTGCAATACATCAAGAAGTAAAATTAGTGACAATAGTTATCATATCATTGACAAGAACATTAAAAAATAAGGGCCATGAAAAACTTATCTTGTGATAATAGTCTTTGACCAGTGAATCAACTTCTATCAAATGGTGTGATTTGTAATTTCCCTCTCCAAACATATTGGTTATGTTGAAAAGAACAGAAAAAATTAATATTAAGAAAAAAAACATTTAGAAAGTTTTTAAACATGCCATGTTAAGCAACCTATACGAAAATTTCATAAAGTTTGAAAATTTTATATACAAAAACAACCTATACAGTACAAAAATTTAACTGATATATAGGAAAAATTTAGTTTCGCATAGATACCAAACAGATCTAAGCAAAAACATAATAAACTATAACAACATATTCTAAAAAATAACTATTTTTTTTAATATAAATAAACATACCTTTTAATTTTTGTCTGGGCCGATATAAAATATTTTCCCTGTGCAAAATGAAAATATAAAAAATGTTAGTGTCTGACCGATTGAATATCTAAATAAAAAATGCAATAACTAAAAAAATGGAAAAATTTAGTTTCACATAGATACCAAACAGATCTAAGCAAAAACATAATAAACTATAACAACATATTCTAAAAAATAACTAATTTTTTTTTAAATATAAATAAACATACCTTTTAATTTTTGTCTGGGCCGATATAAAATATTTTTCCTGTGCAAAATGAAAATATAAAAAATGTTAGTGTCTGACCGATTGAATATCTAAATAAAAAATGCAATAACTAAAAAAAATAGAAAAAATAATGTACTGGAAATTTACCTTGCGTTTGTACATATGGTCCAATAATACAAATCTATCTGCTGGAAAATCGAAATAATAAAAAACAATTTTGTCAGAATAACTCTTTGTTTGTACAGAGACACATTTCACAGCGTTTTTCTTAAAAAAAATAGTTTTGCTTCCTATTTTTTTGTTTACAAAAATTAACATAACATTATTAGAAATATTTTTCACAGATCTGAACAAGAAAATCGAAATAATAAAAAACAAATCGTCTGATTAACTGGTTCTTTTTAGAGATACCAGATATATTTTCGATTCGTGTTTTTTAAAAAAAATTAAAAATAAATGAAGGGAAAACATTTGTTCGTGAATCTTAAACATTTCTTCATGTATCTGAAATGAAGATTGCTCATTAAAAATGAACTTTTAAAAGCAATGAAAACTGTCATTTCAGATTTTCAGAAATTCTAGGTTGTGTATGAGTAAACAGAAATTTCGAAAAAAACAAAAAAAAAATATAAAAAAATCGATAAAATCTGAAACATTTCTTCATGGATCTGAAATGAATTAAAAATGAAATTTTAACAGCAATCTTCGTTCGGATTCGCCTATTCGTGTAACAGAAATTAAAAAGGGGGAAGATTTCAGAAAGTGTTCGAAAATGAAAGAAGAAAAAAAAAATAAAATGGAGAGAATGAGGTAGGTGAGAGGCGGATGGTGGGAATGGGTTAGAAAACCTTAGAAAATGTATCTGATAAGCTTTTCATATCAGGTACCCCTTAATTCATCCGAGCCGTCCATTTGTTTCTATCAGAGCCGTACACGTGGTAGACATGCAAGAATGAGTTGTTGATGGGCTGGCCGAGTTTTTTGTTTTCATTCGGGTTATTTCTTTAATTGGGCTCGGGTAGATTAATTGATGGGCTGAGTAGTTTATTAGGTTTGGTTTCTTATTTTGGGTTTTAATAGTATTTTGGGCTTTTTATTTTGTTTTTTTTGAATTTCATTTAATTTAATTATATAAGTTATATTTGTAAACTATTATTAGAATTTTACAAGATAATATTATTATATAATAAATTTAATTTATAATATATATTTGTAATAATATAATAACAAATATTACTTTTAACGATTTATACATATTTTTTAAATGTTCCAAATTTAATATCTAAATACTATTGTAATTAATGCTTTCATAATAATTTTTTAAACAAAAATTAGTATAAATACTGAATACAATAGCTATATTTTATATTAAATTTTTTGCTTTTTATTTTAACGTTTTATTTTTATTTTTTTAAGAAAAAAACTTAAGAAAAAATTAAAATGATAAGTACACAAGTTATTTTCTTAAAATATATCAATTTATATTCGATTAATATTAATGAATATTTATTTGTTGAAAAACTGAAAAGTGATTAGTAAAAAAAATAATTGATTTCGATTTGTGTAATTTCTATTCATTTTTACATATTATAATATATCAAAATTTAGAAAACATTTGTTGTAATGTTTGTCTACCAAATTTCGTTATTAAGTATTTTTCTTCATTGCATTTGGTCTAATTATTTTGAATTATTTGACAGAAAATATGACAATACCAGGAAATTTATCTTTAAGACTACCTACGAGTGTTGTACATGATATTTCACTGACAGAGAATAATCAGAATCTAAACAACAGAGGTTTTCTTGCATCAATGAGATCTTCAAAGAAGATTTCTAACTCTCAAATGTTCGTTGATCTCACCATAGACGCTGACGTCGAGACAAATATTATTGACAAAGATGATCGATCCAGCCATACTACTATATGTTCAAACCCACCTCCATGTCAAACAAATGAGACAAATAAGTTGTTACAAATTGGTGAATGCAAATTATTTATATATATGTGTGTTTCTGTGTTGGTGTGTTTTTTGCGTTAAATTATAATTTATTTTTTATTAGATTTAATTAATTTAAATTAAATAATTCTAAATTTGGCAGATTATTGGGATATTGGTGACGCAACCTATAGGTGTCAGTTTTGTGCGGCTATGTTTTGGTACGATGAAAGAATCAACGCTCGAGTTAAATCCACCAACCCGCATATTCTCTTTGTTGCGATCGGGATCATACAACTTCCCTACCTTAAAGCAACCACTTGTTTTGCTTCAAGAATTATTGTTTGGTGATAGTGAAAACAGTAAACACTTTCAAGATAACATTAGATCTTATAACATCATGTTTTGTTTCACATCGATGGGAGGGAAGATCGACAACGACATAAACAAAGGCGGTGGACCTCCAATCTTTCGGATGTATTGGCAAAACTATCATCTAATTGGTAGTTTATTGTCGTCCGATGGTTCAACTCCGAAATTTGCACAACTTTACATATATGATACTGAAAATGAATTATCACATAGACTAAATTATGTTAGGTATGTTTTATTATTATTGTTAAATTCCAATATTTGCTACTTTTTTACTATTTTTTCCATCATGCTAATGGTTTTTTTATTTATTCAATGTTGTAGGCAAGGAAGTGAAACAAATAATCTACATGAAGACATAGTGGCTGGACTTAAAGAAATGCTTGATGAAAATAATGTTTTAGTAAAAACCTTTAGAATGGCTAGAGAGAAGATTCAAGAATGAAGACATTCAGATGTTAGATTGCGGCTTATTGGTAAAAGAGACGCAGATGCCAGAAGATACAATTCGCCTTCATGTTCTGAAGTGGTTGTTTTGATTGTTGGTGATTTTGATGAAGCTTTAGGGGATAGAGATATAGTGATTGAGACAAGAACTGGTCTATTGCAGCGGATAAATGAGTTGAATGCTTCTTACGTGGCATTACAGTACCCATTATTGCTACCTTATGGTGAAGATGGTTTCAGAGAAGACATCCCATTCTCAGACCTCAAGAAGACAACGAGTACGAGAGGAAGGAAAACAGTTAGTGTTCGCGAATTTTTCTCATATCGTTTGCATGAAAGGGAAAATGAACCTTCTACTATTATGTCGTCAAGACGATTATTCCAACAGTTTGTCGTTGATGCTTATACGATGGTAGAATCAGTGCGATTGAAATATATCCGTTTGAATAAGAAGAAGTTGTGTGTTGATATGTATAGGGGTCTCGCAGATGCTGTGTTTCGTGGAGACACTAAACCCAGCACTCAAGCAAAACGAATTATATTACCTTCGAGCTTTACTGGAGGTGCTCGATACATGATATAAAACTATCAAGATGCAATGGCCATATGTCGGTGGGCCGGTTATCCTGATTTGTTCATTACATTCACCTCAAATCCCAAATGGCCAGAGATTGTCCGCTTTCTTGAGACTAGAAAACTTAATGTCGAAGACCGTCTAGATATTATTTGCAGAATATTTAAAGTGAAGCTTGATGCACTTATCAGGGATCTCCGTCATAATGAAATATTTGGAAAAGTTGTGTCAGATTATTGAAAAATTAAGTTCATTTTTACTATACAACTTTAAATTTTAATGTTTTGTCAGTTCATGTCTTTACTTTTCTTTTTTTTACTTTACAGTGATATACACCATAGAATTTCAGAAACGTGGATTACCTCATGCCCATATTTTGCTCTTTCTGGCCAAAGAGGATAAGTATCCAAATGCAGAGGATATAGATAAAATCATATCGGCTGAGATACCTGATGAAAAAGATGATCCATGCTATTTTGCTGCCGTTAGAGACTTCATGCTTCATGGTCTGTGTGGTGATGTAAGAAAAAGTTCTCCGTGCATGGCTGATGGTCGTTGTACGAAACATTTTCCAAAAAAGTTTGTTGAGACTACTTCTATCGATGAAGAAGGTTACCCGCGATATAGGTGGAGAAATAATGGCAGAGTTATTGAGAAAAATGGCGTCCCTCTGGACAATAGATTCGTAGTGCCGCATAATCGGAGATTATTACTTAAGTATGCGACTCACCTTAATGTCGAATGGTGTAATCAGTCACGATCAATAAAATATTTATTCAAATATGTCAATAAAGGCCATGATCATGTAACTGCATCATTTTATCAGAGCAACGGTGATGAAAGCAGTGAAAAAACTGTTGACGAAGTGAACATGTATTATGATTGTAGATATGTTTCGTCATGTGAGGCAGCATGGAGATTACTAGGATATGAGATGCAATATAAATACCCTTCAGTTGAGAGGCTAAGTTTCCATCTGGAGAATGAGCAGAGTGTTATTTTTCATGATGATGAAAGAATAGACGATGTTATTAACAAAAGCACCGTCAGAGAAAGCATGTTCCTGGCATGGATGGAAGCCAACAAGATATACCCTGAAGCCAGAGAGTTGATTTATGCAGAAGCTCCTATGAAATTCACGTGGAAATCAAACATTAGGAAGTGGGTGCCGAGAAAGGGAGGGAATACTATAGGACGCGTGCACTACTTGCCTCCTGGATGTGGTGACATGTATTATCTGAGGTGTCTTATAAACGTAGTCCGTGGTGCCACATGTCATAATGACTATAAGAAGATTAAAGGTGTTCAACACTCTTCTTATCGCGAAGCTTGCTATGCTTTGGGTTTATTAGAAGATGATAAGGAGTATATTGACGGCATCACTAAATCGAGTCATCAAGGCAAGTCTTTGAAAATCTTTGGATTTTATTTGTGTCATTGTTATCGTCGGATTCTTTGAGCAGGCCAGAAGTGGTATGGGAAAAATGTTGGGAATATCTTTCGATGATATTCTATATAAACGACGTCTCCTTATGCAACATCAAGGTACTAATCCAGTGGTTATATATTAGATATTATAATTTTACTGTCATATTCATGTATTTGTTTTTGAAATGGTATTTGTTTATATTAAATTATTTATTATTTATGTATTTTTATGTTTGTTCTTTTCTAATAGAACTCGTGCTGAGTGAGGATCAAATAAAGAACCTGGCACTTTCCGAGATTGAAAAGTTATTGCGCAGTCGTGGTAGGAGTTTGCGTGAGTTTGCGACGATGCCCTTTCCGGATGTTGATAGTATGGATATGAGTCAAAACTGATTGATATACGATGAGTTGCGCTATGATCGTAAGGCTCTGGTCGTCGAACACAATAATCTTCTTTCAAACATGACGGATGAACAAAAAGGCGTGTATTGTGAAATCATGCATGATGTTCAATCGAATAGAGGTCGTATGTTCTTTTGTATGGCTATGGAGGCACTGGTAAAACATATTTGTGGAGGGCTTTATCTTCGGGGTTGAGATCTAAAGGGCATATTGTACTTAATGTGGCATCCAGTGGGATAGCTACTCTTCTATTGCCTGGCGGAAGGACGGCACACTCACGATTTTTAATACCCATTAATCCAAATGAATCGTCTACTTGCGAAATCAAAATGGGGACTCCGCTTGCCGAATTGATTGTTTGTTGTAAACTCATAATATGGGATGAAGCTCCAATGATGAACAAGTATTGCTTTCAGGCAGTGGAGAAAAGTATATGAGATATTATGAGTGCCACATTCCCGGGTAATCCTGAAGTCCCATTTGGAGGTAAAACAGTCGTGTTGGGTGGGGACTTCAGACAGATATTGTCGATTGTACCCAAGGGAAGCCGGCAGGATATTGTCAATGCCACGATAAATTCATCGTATTTATGGAAAGATTGCAAGGTCCTTAGACTGACGAAAAATATGCGGCTTCAAAGTCTGGGTGAAACAGATGATTATGAAGATTTGAAGAGATATTCTGAATGGATCACTAGCATTGGAGATGGAACAATTGGAGGAGCAGATGATGGTTGTGCCACAATTGATATTCCTGAAGATAATTTGCTCCACTCAACTGGTGATCCAATTTCTACTATTGTCGAGAATACTTATCCAATGTTTAAAGATGCCACTGATGATCCGACATATTTGAAGGACAGAGCTATCCTAGCACCCACCCTTGATGTCGTCGAGTCCATAAATCAGTATATGACTTCAATGAACTCATCTGAGGGTCATACGTATTTGAGCTCAGATAGCACTTGCAAATCAGATGCAAATGTTGACTTCTTGCATGATCTGCACACACCAGAATTCTTAAATGGTATAAGATGTTCCGGCGTTCCTAATCACGAACTACATTTGAAGATTGGGACTCTTGTAATGCTCTTGAGGAACATTGACTATTCGATTGGGTTGTGCAACGGTACGAGGTTGGTCATTACGAGGCTTAGCGCACATGTCCTGGAATGTAAAATTCTTACGGGAGCAAATGTTGGTCATAAAGTTTTGATTCCTCGAATGACGCTAACTCCGTCTGACCTCAGAATTCCCTTCAAATTCCAGCGAAGACAGTTTTCTCTTATCGTTTCGTATGCCATGACAATAAACAAAATTCAAGGACAATCTTTATCTCACGTCGGTCTATACCTAAAGAATCCAGTCTTCAGTCACAGCCAATTATACGTTGCTGTTTCACGTGTGACCAACCCTAGAGGCTTGAAAATATTAATTTGTGGCGATGATACATCGAAAGATAAACAGACAAATAATGTAGTCTACAAAGAAGTATTCCAAAATTTATAATTTTTTATTTGTGGTGATATGATATGATATTTTTTTTCATAGGCATTATATTGTTTAATAGTAATATTATTTACTTTATACAACCCATAAACATTACATCCCGTGCATCGCACGGGTCAAAAACTAGTACTTTGTAATGCTTTAAAGTATAATTAGTTTAGTGTAATTGTATACTTTAATTGTTGCACGATTTTGTTGCCATATTTGAATAATTTGCAGGTTCGAATGGGAAGGGAGAGAAAGGAAAGGTGAATCGCTTGATTATGGGGACGTGATCAATACAAAATCACGTCCCTAATTTTTAGGAAACAGTTACTATATTTAATTTTCTGGATTCCTATTTTATCCCTTCTGTTGTATACTTACTTATGAAATGTTGTATATATTGTAATATATCTTGGCCATTGATTTACTATTTGGATGGTGTAGATTTAGTTCTATGGACTAACCTAGGAGGGTGGTCTCACATGATCCCCTATATATATATATATATATATATATATATATATATATATATATATATATATATATGAAACAAAGATTGTAGCCTATATTTTTTTTATCAAATAAAAAAGATAAAATTGACACCAACTAGAATTGACAGCTAGTACTGTACATAAAGGAAGCTTTTTGAAAGAAAATTCAAATTGCAATTTTCAATAGCATGCAAAACATATGAATTCCAATGTTTGAATCCACAGCAACGGTAAAGTTTGAATCTGTTTTGATCTTGTAAGAAAAATTTCTCAATAGTTATATTGTTGCTAACAAAATGAATTTGTAATAGCATACGAAATTAATTACGAATCGCAGAATCAAAATGGAATTACAAAGCACTATATAAAATTGGCTCGAACCATGTGTTGAAGACACTATCCTTAAAATAGATCTGTCTCCTATTCTGGACGTTTGTTTCCCAGAATAAAACAGAAAAATCGTTTTACCTTATACCTGGCGAATCGAAGATTATGCCTAGAAAATATCACCAAAATGCTACTGAAAGCCAATGGAACACAAGAGCAATATGCAAAGAATTTGATTATGCATGTGTAGGAGTTTTTGTTTTGTGTAGATTGTAAAAACTTAAACTACCTTTTATAGGCTTCAAGATCAAACCCGTATTAACTCTCCACTACCCCATGACTTGGAGCATTCACTTTCCCACTCATTCACTTAGGAGTTTCAAGTGCCACAGCCCATGATTTGGAGTATTCACTCCCCCCACTCTTCCATGACTAGGGAGCTCAAGTGTTTTCTCTCTCCCACTACACCTTGAGTTGAGAATTTTAGGTGTTACAAAATTAAATCTCATCGGAGTTAAATATTTTATTCATTATTGAAGAAATAGGTCCAAAAAATTATGCCAAATAGCACAATTTCCATTCAATTTTCCAATATACCCGCCCCACCACGCCATAGATCGTTGGACCGAACGGCCAAACAGAGCGAGATTGGGCGAGTCTTAATCGGGGTGGGGCGAATTACCATCCTAGTCATTATTTGACAAATTCACCATTTCCCCTACACCACAGTGCGAACCTCAGGAGTATTAATTTAAATGAAAATTGAACAGGAAAATGCCAAAGAAAAAATTCAAAAATAACAAGGATATGCTTGTCATTTTGTGGACTTTGTAGACAAATTAGTTTGGCTTAAGAAAATGTTCTGGAAACTTGGTGCTTTCAAATTTCAATCATCTAAAACGACAAAAAGAAAAAAGAAGACACCACATACCACTACCACTATGAAAGCACTGTCGGGGAAATTAAAGATTAGATGCACTAATCACGTTTTTAAATAATTGATTAACAATCCCGTGTTCCTTTGCTTTTCTTTTGTTTTCCAAAAGTGTCTTTAGGGCCTATTTTCCGCGTGATGTCCAATTATTGGTAGAGTTTACCTTTTCTTTGGTTTTTCAAATAGTCGTAATATTTTCCGTGTGATGTCCAATTATTGTTCGTTTCCCTATGTCGTTTTTGGGAGAATGTAGTAAAACAAAAGTGTGTATCAAACGAGAAATATATTAAAAAGAGTAATACTCATTAAATTTTATTTTTAAATTTAAATTGAAATAAAAGTAGTAACATAATGCCAAATATAACATGTGTTTCTATATTACTGTACACTGGTTTTATTTTATAGTAGTTCCAATCTTCCCAGGGCTCGGAAAAAATAATTTGAAAATTTGATAAATCAAACTAATAAAAAGCTAAAAGAGCAAACTCTCTGCACAAAGCTTCCGCTATGTAAGGGTCAAGGAGGGTAGATGAGATTTTACTTTTTTTTAATATTTATAAATTCGTGATTTCTTATGTTTATTTAGTGATGAGATTTTTTTTGTTACTGTTTTTTATTTCTTTGATCAACAACTTATATCTATGCATTTTTTAACAATTTTATCAAGAATACACACATGGAACAAAGTATAGCCATTACAAGACATTATGGAAGGCAATGCTCTGTCAGAACAAAACAAGAGAAGTCCAGGATTTTCATGCAATGTGGTTGCATTATTATTTCTAGAATAAAACAACCTCGGTGAAGGACGCACATGTGTGTTTGTAGCGCTCTTTCTAGCTTACTTGAATTTTAATGCGACAAATAAGCAATTTAAAATAGAAATACTTAAAAGAATGTTGGAAAATACAGAATAATAAAAATCTTACTTCGTTTGAAAACTTTGCAGCGGAATTAAATGCTAATAACTGAAATAATTACTTGTCCAAAACATTCATACTAAAAATAAAACGACATTCGACATTTAATAAAATAAAAAATTCAAAACTTTGAAAATAATAAAAATCGAAGGACATGGGTTCTCAAGTCACTGCGCCAGCCATCTCCTTCCTCTCAAGCATTCTCATCTTTCAACATTCGTAGAATGAGCTTAAAGAAGTTCAACAAGTAATTCATGGATGCATGGCTAACAGAAACAAGAAGATTGAATCATATAGAAGGAATGAATTAATTTCTCATTAGTGTGGTGATGGTATATATAAAGTGATGTGATCAGTTGGTTAGGTAGTTAGGAAAACTAACTAACTACTTACGGTTACAACAGTTGCAATACACCCCAAACATCCTAGCTAGAGACAGGCTGCGACCGGAATTGAGACAAGGAACCAAGAGGAAGCTTGACACACAGAGTTTGAAACCGAGGAGAGGAGAGTGGCTTGGTAAAGAGATCTGTAGGTTGCTCTTCAGAAGGGATAAACTGAATGTCAATGGCTCTGCTCAACACCTTATCCCTAACAAAGTGAACATCGATTTCTATATGCTTAGTACAGGCATGAAAAAGTGGATTAGAAGCCATAGCTACAACACTCATGTTATCACACCATAACACAGCAGACTTCTCAGTTTTTATATCCAACTCATTCATCAAGGACTGAAGCCAAGTAATATCAGCTGTGGCATCTGCCAAGGATCTATATTCACTCTCCGCACTACTTCTGGAGGCAACACTGCTTTTCTTAGCATTCCACAAAGAAGAGATTTTCTCCAAAGCGAAACAAATGACCTCCATGGATTTTCTATCATCTATACTACTTGTCCAATCTGCATCCGAGAAGGCTTCAAGAAGCATTCTTTTAGCGAGAGTAAATAGCACCCCTAATTGCATAGTCCCTTTCAAATACCTTAATAGATGTTTGCAAGTGAGCCAATGATGTACTGTAGGTTGGTGAAGAAATTGACTCAGCTTATTAACAGTAAAGGAAATATCTGGCCTGGTGAGTGTCAAATATTGCAAAGTACCAATGACACTTCGTAAAGAGAGGGATCTGCCAAACAACTCGACAATCCATAAGAGATAATTTCGACCAGTGATGATTGGAGTAGGAGAAGGCTTGCAGTTAAGCATATTTGTGTGGCTCAAGAGAACATGTATGTATTTAGTTTGACTGAGAACCAAGCCTGAAGGAGACTTGTGAGCTTCCAACCCCAAAAAATAATTGACTTCACCAAGAGTTTTTAAGGCAAACTGATTATTTAACAATGAAATCACCTCTGAAACCATTTGAGCATTATTACCAGTAAGAAGAATATCATCAACATAGATGAGAATGAACAATTGTACTCCATTTGTATTTTTGAAGAAGAGAGAAGTATCTGAGACTGACTGTTTGAACCCAAGAGAAGTAAGGAAACCTATGAGTTTAAGAAACGAAACTTTAGGAGCTTGTTTGAGCCCGTACAAGGCTTTTTGAAGTTTGCAAACATGTGTAGGAGCAGTAGCACTCATAAACCCCTCAGGTTGAGACATGTAGACAGTTTCCTTAAGATCACCATTAAGGAAGGCATTATTAACATCAATTTGTTGAATACTCCATTGATTAGTGACAACCAATGTAAATATTAACCTGATAGTGCAAGGCTTGATTACAGGGCTGAAAGTTTCATGAAAATCAACTCCAGCAGTTTGTTCAAATTCCCTAGCTACCAATATGGCCTTAAACTTATTAACTGAGCCATTTGCCTTGTATTTGATTCTAAAAACCCACTTGTTGCTGATGACATTCAAGTCAGAAGTGTAAAGAACCAAAGACCAAGTTTGCTGTGTTATTAAAGAATCAAACTCAGCCTGCATAGCAGCTTTCCATATAGGGTCATTCAAAGCCTCAGTAACAGTAAATGGTTCACTTTCAAGAGAAAAAAGAGAAGTAATAGAGAAGGCTTTGGGCTTGTGAATCCCATTTTTTGCTCTAGTGATCATGGGATGAGAGGGAATAGGATGGGCTGGAGGAATAGGGGGAGGAGCTGAAGCAGAGGAAGGACTAGAGGAAGAAGGAATGATGGGAAGATCAACAGTAAGATGTATACCAGGGGGAGAAATTGAGGGAGCAGGAACAGGATAAGTAGGAAGAGATGTAGGAGATGGAGGACATAAAGCATTGGATGAAACAGTAGAAGGATGAGAAGAAGGAGGAAGAGGTAAACAGGAAGATAGGAGGAGGGAAAAGAGGTGCTGAAGAATAAGTAAGAGATGTAGTAGGAAATAAGTCAGAGTAAGGAAATTCTTGTTCATTGAATTCAACAGTACAAGCTATGTAAAGCCTACCAGTAGGACTTAAGCACTTGTATCCTTTGTGAGAGGGACTGTAACCAAGAAATAGACATTTTTCGACCTAAATTGAAACTTATGTGTATGATAAGGCCTAAGGTAAGGATAACAAATTTTAAACCAAACACTTTGAGAAAATGATAATCAGGAACAGTTCCAAACAACTTTTGATGAGGAGAAACAAATTTGAGAACAACAGATGGAAGCTTATCAATGAGATAAGTAGCACATAGGAAGGCATCCCACTATAATTTGAGAGGCATATGAGCCTGTGCCAATAAAGAAAGCCCCATTTCTACAATATGTAAATGTTTTCTCTCAGCTTTGCCATGCTGCTGATGCATATGAGGGCATGGATGCCCGAATTGAATCCCTAGGGAGTTAAGAAGAAGAACTAGAGGCCTATATTCACCCCCCCAATCTGTTTGTAGGCATTTATTTTTGATTGAAATTGCCTCTCAACAAATGAATTAAACTGCAGAAAAGTGTTGTAAGTTTCAGATTTTTGCTTAAGAGGAAAGAACCATGTATATCTGGTATAGTCATCAATAAAGTGAATGTAGTATTTGTAACCCTCAGTAGAAGGAACAGAAGAAGGACCCCAAAGGTCTGAGTGAACTAATTGAAAGGGAGAAGAGGTTTTGGTTGGCTGAGATTGAAAATGCATGTTATGCAACTTTCCAAGTTTACAAGCTTCACAAAATGACATAGATGAAACAGATGATTTAACATTTATGTTGTGTAAAACATGATTAAGAACATTTTGACAGGGATGACCAAGTTTATTATGCCACACATTTACATGCCCATCACGATGAGTTGCTATACAAGCCACAGGAGTATTACAGTGAGAAGTACCAGTAGAAACAGAATTACAAGTATGTTCGACCGCTAAACACCTAAAATAAATATAGCAATCCTCGCAAGAGAACGAGATCAATTGTAGGGTAGCAAGTTAACCACAAGTCGTCTCTTAAGGAAGACTTAGCCGGCAAATAATTATTATGTATCACAATTGACAGAAAATAATCTAACTAGATTTGTTGGATTTATTTAAACTAAAAGAAAATAATTAAAAAGACAAATTTAAACTAAGCAGGATTAAACTTAGGAGAAAAAGATATGGAAGAGAGTCTAGGATTATGGATTCATCTCATCAAACTTGCAAGCAGAATATCAATTAATTGATCATGCGGTTAACAAATATAACAATCATGTAAAGACTAGGTCTAGATCTGATAACTCTCTTATTCACAAATTAGGGCTATCCCAATATAATTTGCTATTTTCATTAAGCCTTGGGTTAGATAATACATTTCTGATTCATATCTAACCCCCTGAATAAATTTAATCCAGGGGATAATATCTTCGATCGATCTCAATTATCCACTTAAACAATCAAGAGTTGGCCAAACAATCAATCAACAAGTAAAACAATTTATTCAGGAAAGCAGATCAATTAATCAATACTCATGCTTGTTTGTTTGAATCGAATCATCATAATCCTAGAACAAGGAAACTAGTTCATGCTTGGGGATGAGATCATAATCTCAATTGAAGGAAAGAACACAATCATAAACATGATCATGCAACAATAATAATCACCCAACAATTGAAATCAGACAAAAGAGATGAAGAAATCTTACTCTTTGATTAAGAAGCAAAATAACTTCAAGGGGAAGAACCCAAGCAATCCCAATGTTGAATGGAAGAGAAAAATACCAAAAATTAAAGTCCAAAAGTGCTATGAATGAAAGTGTGTCGAAAATAGGGGCTCCCCAAGTCCTATTTATAAGCCTAGAGTCCTAAACAAGGTGGAAGAGCCAAAAATCAGAAAAAAATTGAAAATTTCGTTTTCAGCAAGTCACGGCGCGCGACCGTGCGCCAAACAGCCGCGCCCACAAGACAAGACTTTGTAGTGCACTCTCGCCGCAGCTGCGATCACGCGCCACTTGCGCGCGGCCTCTAAACGTCGGAATTTCGTCTTGATGTCTTGTTATGAATTGTAGCTCTATCTCTTAGCTTTCCATAGCCACTTGAATCACCTTAATATCAAATTTCTAGAGAGGGTTATGGTGAAAATACCAAGACGTCTCATTTCCGAAATTTCAACATATTATTTCGACTTGCACATGATTTTATCTCATCCAAACGTCTTCATTTGCATTTTGTAGCAGAAATAGACATTGTAGAACTTTGTCTGAGCTTTCCAATGGTATATGTATCATGTCAATTGGACTTCGGATGTGAACGTTACGTCCACAATAGATGACTGCCGCAGTTGCGCGAAATGACTTTTTAACGTTTTTTGCTCCAAAACTTGTTTTTTCCACCAAAACCTAAAAAATCAATAAAATAACAGAACATAACATTAAAACATGCAAATGCAAATAAAACACGCCAAAAATATGTATAAATCATCACACAAAACACACTCAAAAACATGCAAAACAAAGTACTTGAAAAAGTTGGAAAGGAAACAGAATTACATGAAGATGTATGAGATACGGAGGAATTGGCAGTGGTTTTAAGTGACTTAAGATGAGCTAAATCAAGCTGGTACAACCCATTCTTAAACACTCCTGAGAGAAGAGTCTGCTTGGTTGAGTTGTCCTTGACAAAACAACAATTGTGATGAAATTCAATTAGAACATTGTTGTCTTTAGTAAACCGAGAAATACTAAGCATTTTTGTAATTTGAGGGACATAAAGAATATTATTAAGTAGTAAGGATTTGGAATGACTAGGTGAAAACCCTATAGTCAATTAGTTATGGGAAAACCATATATTCAATTAATTAGGGAGTATTCGTAATTTAACTAGTTAATTATCTAGTAAAATAATTAATAAACTTCTAATTCTCCATTATTATTCCATAAATTAAACTAATAAATTAATACATAAAATTCTTATTAAGGCATTAAAACTTGGGTCGTTACAGTGTTTGAGTTGATTGACTTCGAGTCGTTGATTTTTCAAGTTAATGTATTAACATAGCAAATTTTTGTTTTACCAATATGTTTAGTCATCATACCATTTCATACTTTCTTGAGAGGGAAATGAGGTAGGTAGGAACGATCTCAAACACATATTTGAGCTTGCGCATTACCACTAGGCTACCAAGCGATTCTCAAGTATCATTGATAAGTTGTTTGAACTTAGTATTCATAGTTTAATGGAATAGAATAGAAAGTGGAACTGTATTATGGAACATAAAATCTGGACTTCAATTTGTACGCCACAATAATTTATTTTTCTTAAGAAATTCTTGAAATCTAGATTTAATTGAAAATAAAAACACTTGAACTATTAGTTTTCACACAATTATTGAAATCACATCCAAATGCAACATTAAGTTATTTGTAATTATGTAATTTTATTTTGAACTTCACACTTTTCATCTTCATTTCTTAATCATCGCAGTATTCGTACCAGGTAATACAATTCCAAACCATTTATCAAGTTTAAATGGAAAAAATGCATTTACGTCTATCCATGTACACTATTGAGCACTATAACATCAATTGTACGTTACAGACTTGAAACCTGATACACTACTTCAAACATCATCCAAAAAAAGGACGGTTGCAGCATATAATATTCATAAAGATGGTAACTCCATATATTTAAATATTTAGATATAATTATTGTATTTAGATTGAAAAGTGCTATATATTCTAATTAATTATGTGTTAAATGAACATTTGTTATAGACTGTTTGATAGTACTGCTGTTGAATTTTTTTGAAAACTTCTAATATTCAGATTGCCATCAGTTTTGCTCATTTGCATGGAAATCTTATACAATATTCATTTTATTTATCATAGATTACTGGGACGACCTTGGAGATCCATCATTCAAATATCAATATTGTTCTACAATTTTTTATTATAACGAGAGATTGAATGCTCGCGTTAATACAACAAAGCCAAAGTACTTGGGATGTTATACATATGGAAAAATCCAGTTGCCCTCAATTAAAAAGCCGCCAAAAGTATTGTATGATTTATATTTGGTATAAGTGAAAAATGTAAATATTTTCTGGAAAATATTAGGTCACACAACAACTTGTTTTGTTTCATCTCTATGGGAGGAAAGATCGATTCTAGCATGAACACGAGAAATTCTCCTCGGGCTTTTCAATGGCATGGTCAGAACTATCATTTGATTGGAAGTGTGTTGTCACAAGAAGGTTCTACGCCTAAATATGCACAACTTTATATTTATGATATTGAAAATGAAGTCCAAGACCGAATGAATTCGGTTAGGTATGCATTTACTTTACGATGTTTCTCTAAAATTATATCAAAGCATAATATGTCATTTAACAAGAGTTGGATATTGTAATATGTTCCTCATGCAGGAACAATAATTGTAATAAATTACTGATGCAGGAACAATGATGAATTACTAATTTACACAGTCAAATTGTACTTGAACTTAAAGTCATGCCAGATGAATATAATATTTTGGTTAGGTCAAAGAAAAATTTGCTAAGGGAGGCATTTCAGATGTAAGATTGCGACTTATTGGTATAAGAGGCAGGGATGCAATGAGGTACAATTTGCATGTAGTTTCAGAAATTATTGCATTAATTGTTGGTAATTTTATTTAATCTATGGGTAACAAATATATTGTAGTAGAGACAAAAACTGAAAAATTGAAATATATCAATGAGTTGCACACTTTGTATCTTGGTTTATAGTATCCATTGTTGTTTCCTTATGGTGAAGTCGGTTACATGGAAGATATACCTTTTTCCTGAAACTAGAATAGCCCCAAACGGAGGTAGAAAAGGGTTAACCAAAGGGAGTTATTTGCATATTGGTTGCATGAAAGGGACATTGAATTTTCCACCATCCTATTTTGTCGAAGACTCAGGCTACATTTTATAGTTGATGGATATATGATGGTTGAGTCATCAAGATCGTGGTACATCAGAACCCATCAAAACAAGTGTGCAATAAGATGTACAATGGGCTTGATGATGCTCTGATACGAGGTGAAACAGACCCCTATAGTCTGGGAAATCGAGTTATGTTACCTCCTACATTTACTGGTGGAGCATGTTATATGATTCGGAATTACCAAGATACAATGGCGATTTGCGTATATGAAGGATACCCGATGTGTTCATAACTTTCACTTGCAATCCAAAAGAACCGGTGATTGTTCGCTTCATCGAAAGGAGAAATCTTAGAGCTAATGACCGACCTGATATTCTTGCTCGAATTTTCAAAGTAAAATTGGACGGTTTGGTGAGATATTTGTGATGCAATAAAATTTTAAATGTTGCAGGTGAACATACCATTACAAATTATACAAATGTTATCATATTATATACATATATATATATATATATTAATAATTAATATTTAATTATTGTTTATATCTAAAATGTTTACAATCATTTTGTTTTGAAGTGATTTTCACAGTGGACTTCCAAAAGATAAGGCCGCGATTGGATGTCAATGAGAATCCATTTTCGTTCCGCTAGAGATTTTTTTTACCAAATATGCGATTGTTTATAAAAATTTCTGAAAATATACTATTCTCTCACTTTTACTTTTTCTCACTTTTTCTCTTATCAATCACATCTACACATTTTTTCACAAAAAAACTAATCATTATTACACATTCTCCCACAAATTTCACTATTTACCTACCCGCACATTTCTAACTACCAATCATGTTCAATTATTACTTTACTATTTTTAAATCAAATCAACTCCCATCATTATTTTTTCATCTCACATCCAATCATACTCCCAAATTTCAACTTTTTTTTTCCAAATTTTTTTTCACCACTATTCTCTAGCAAAATAAAAAATTTCAAAATGAAAGCATATCCAATCGCGCCCTAAGCCTTCCTCATGCTCACATTTTTCTCTGTTTTTTTATCAAAAGAAGACAGATGCCAAATACAAATGATATTTTATTAGTAGTCAACGTTTTTAAAATAAATCACTTTTTACTCTGTGTGTACTGCATTAATTATTGTATTTTTTTTCTCTTTTTTAAAATTTAATAACTTTATCGTTTTTTAATCTATTTTTGACGTATAATATAACTAATTACTTATTTTTTTACCATTTTCAGTTTGACACTTATACTGCATATATACAATTAAAAACATAATAAATAATAAATATAAGAAATATTTACTCATTATTTTGTAATGAGCTTTAAGAATTATGCATTCGTGCTATTGGACATCAATTTGTATATACAATATTTTAGTTATTTATGACATATGTATAGTTGTTGTTAGGGATTAGCCTATTTCTTAATAATTATATAGAATCATATTTAAAATTGATTAAATTCAATTAAAAATACTTATTTTAATTGAAAAACTATCTCAAGATATGTTTCTAAATATTATATATTGCATATATTCATACATAGCATTATATATATATATATTTATGTGAGAAGAAAATTAAGATTTACTTAATATAAAATTAAATTTATAATAGTATTTTATATATAGAAAATTATTTTTATATATATTAACGTACTTTTCATGTTACTTGAAACTATTTTTTTATATTTATAAATGTATTTTTATATTGAAGTTACAAAGTTGTATATTTGGAAATAGATATGAATCTGATCTGTTTGATATTTTTGGGATATATGTGTGATGACCCAACCCTTTTTAAATTACTAAAGATTTTATTTATAATAATGCATCAAATACCTAGCTTATTTTTATTAAAGTGCAATTTACTCGCTTTATGAAATTTATATATTTTGAGCATCCGAGAATCGATTGCGCCCCTAACGACGGTAATGGAAATGGATAGACATAGCAATGACATATCATGAATATTTTATGGAGTTTCGGACTTAAATTTTAGGATTGAGATTTTTGTACCGAATAAGTGTTTTTTCGGAGATTTTCACAGAAGTGCTTATTTATACTTTGGGAATTCGAGTTTTAGTTTATACCTTATATTTTATTACTAACGACCATCAAATTTATGAAAATCGAGTTTTACTAACTCTCGGGATTTTTAAGAAAATTAGTAGCCTTTATGAGTATTTTAAAAATAATAACTCTTTTTAATATTTTCTTTTGATATTTTTCTTTCACCCCAAGCTCTTATATTTTTTTATATAAACCCCCAACACTTGGTCATATCCCTCACACCTTCAAACTCATCCAAAAAAACCTCCATTGTTGAAGATAAGCTACAAGGGTAATTTCTTCATCTTTTCTTATTAATTTTTGTCTTTTCATTTAAGTACGATTGGTATTGATCTTATATTAGAACTAACATTAGAAATGTAAATTGATGGTGATTACATGATGTTTAAAACCCTCATTATTGGACTTGAAATCTTCAGCCTTTAGTTGAAAAAATTTAGAAATGATTTTTGTTTTTATTTCATTTGCTATTGTGATTTGATCTTGTTAAAGAGAAGGAAAATACTTTTATTTTCGGACAGAAATTTAACCCTATACAAAAATGAATTTCTGGATATTTTGAACTATATTTGAACCCAAACCTTGTTTTCTACTTATAGAACAATGTATTAGCTTTCATTTGAAACTTGAATCATGTCAATTGAAGTTTTGTAGACCAAGTTATAACCCAAATAGTGAATTGTGCCAGAAATCCAAAAAAAGACGCCTTCCCTTCGGTAATATCACTTTTTGACCTATTTTTAGTAAGAATTGAGATTTTCTTGTTAGAGAAATATTTGTAGATAAATATCTTAGCTTTCTAACGGTGTAAGATTCACCTAAATCGGATGTTTCGTTGAGGAGATATTGCTGAATTACGAAAACTGCTACAACAAAGAAGTTTTTGCGAAATTTGGTGTTCTTGGTAAAATATAAAGATTTGTGTGTAATTGGTGAAGTGTGTGAAAGATAAACTTTGAAGATGAGTGTAGTGTGCATTCTTGGTATTCTTGGTGAAATTTAAAGAATTGTGTGTTCTTGGTGTTCTTGGTGAAATTTAAAGAATTGTGTGTTCTTGGTGAAATTTAAAGGATTGTGTGTTCTTGGTGAAATTTAAAGGATTGTGTGTTCTTGGTGTTCTTGGTGAAATTTAAAGAATTGTGTGTTCTTGGTATAGTGTGTGTAAGAAAGATGAAAACACTCTTGTTTTCTAAAAGTGATTTTGAGGATAATAAGTTGATAAAATTTAGTGATTAAAATTAGAAAACCGGGAAAAATTGAATAGAGCTCGAAAAATGGAGAAATACGTCCTGCTGGGTCCGACTACCGTCCACCGTAGAAGGCAAGGCCGGAGCAGCTGCGGTTAGCCGGAATTAGGGATTAGAATGATGAATAGTGACCGATTTGATATAAAGATGATGTGACATGAATAGTGATGTGAATAGTGATGCGATGTGACATGAATAGTAATGTGATGTGATGTGATGCGACATGTACTTGGCACGCAAACCAATGCAACCTTATCGGGTTATTTTAATGTTAAATGTTAAATCAATAAGCTCGGGTTTCGTGCATAAGATATTTTTGGATTTTTTGAGATGACATGTCATATTATAAGATAATCGAGAATTTTGTGTCGAGATAAGATTTTATGGATTAAGGTTTCGATTAACCAAGATTTTCCATCTTAAACGAGTCATTAGACGAATTATTTGTTTTAGGTGATTAAATAAAGATTAATTTAATTTAAGTTGACTTTGACTTTAAGTTGGTCGTTGACTTTTGACTTTAGTCAACTATCATTTTTTTAAACTCTTTGAAAGGGTACTTAATACTCGATCATGCAATAATTGACTTTAGGAACTTTTAGACTTTACTTAGCTCGAGAGACTAATTTATTTGATGATTATTACATTGTCATATGTCATTTAAGTTGAAAGAATTAATTGTGTTAGGTGCGGCGCAATCGGATAACGGACTCATTCAAGCAAATACATCACTAGATTTCTATAAACTTCAAAGGTGGGTAAACTTCTGATTTTGTAAGCATGTCGTATTGTTATACCAATCTTTATATGAAAAACTCTTTTTATGCTCTGGTATATTATGATTGAGGACCTTTGCGTCATGAGGCCTAAGGCTAATATCATGTGAGGTGCAAGCACGGACCGAGGCATCGACTGTGGGCCACGAGACATGAATTAGTCATTATAATGAACTAGAGTCAATAGCATGTGAGGTACAAGCACGGACCGAGGCATCGGCAGTGGCCCACGAGACATGAAGGTGACTCACCAAGTGAAAAGTAGTTAATAGCATGTGAAGCGGTAGCAGGGTCTGAAACGTTTGACTTGGGGCCCGCGAGACATGAAAATAACTCACCAAGGAAAAATATTTTATTAAATGTTGCTAAATTCATTAGTGTAATCAGCGCTTCGTTTCCCATTGAGTTTCACGGCTCACGCCTTGAAATGTTTATATTTCAAATAATGATGACGAGCCTGGAGCGAGGCGTAGGGGACCGCATGTGGGACGTCGTTCGTTATTTCCCAAAATATTTATGTACTGTGTTTTGATGAATCAAACTTTAAATCTTATGTAATAAGGATTTATAATGATGCATAACTCTTATTAACCTTATTAGTTTTTGATAATTTTCAAGTTTTTATTAAAGAAATTTTTAAGCCCACATTTTTAGAAATTAAAAGTATTATGTTTATGCTTCCGCAAATTATTTATAAATACTCAAGTGTACCACAATGATGTTCTTAATCAAAATGGGTTCGGGGCATTATAATATGTGTATATATAAAACTAAAATAGTTTTTTTAAATATTTTATTTTCCTCCAAATGTGTTCCTAAATATAAATCATGACTTTTATTAATTTCTTTAATAATTTTGATAATTGTTCAATTTTCGAAACCCTATAAGTATTGAAATTTGAAATAACTTTATTATTTATTGTATGGAAAATACAATGTGTCACGCCCCAAACGGGACGCGACAAATCCACGTCTGCAACCATTATTTGCCTTGCATGGGATTGGCGTTACACTTCCGTATGCAATCTACTGTCTTGGCCTTGAATCACATAGTGCTGTGTGACCATGAACTATTTTCTTGAATCGTATAAGTATATTATTTAAATATTTTATCACGACTTACTGCGGCTGTGTGAATTCATGCATCATACTCACGCAGCGTTTTCATATAATCTGTTTTCTCACATTAACTATATTAGCCACACTGCTTTATCACCCCATCATCGAGATTTTTGTCTCATCCCCACTGTTTTCAAACCTTAGATGAGGATTTCGTTGGAGATCTTTGGGCAGAAGCTCTGGATTGAGACCTTGTACTACGCTTGTTGGATTTACTACTTCTTGTTGTTGATTGGACTATTTTCTTATGTTGTTGTCGAACTTTTGTATTTCGTTCCATTCAGGTTTATGGCGAAGGCGTAGGACCCTTTGACTTTAAGTTGTTATATTTTGTTGATTTTTCGGGTTGTAATTTGGATGATGGATTGTAGACTTTAAGTTGTAATTTGTATCATTATTTATTTCCTGCTATTTAGAATCTGTCTCATTGGGTTCTCGTTGATACTGTCTGCGGGCGTGTCACGCCCCAAACGGGACACGACGAACGATCCACAACTTAAATACAATAACCAAACAAATTCCAGGCATGGTATCAACGAGAACCCAATGAGACAGTCTAAATAGCAAATGAAATAAATAATGATACAAATTACAACTTAAAGTCTACAATCCATCATCCAAATTACAACCCGAAAATCAACAAAATATAACAACTTAAAGTCAAAGGGTCCTACGCCCTTCAGTTACAAACTGGAATGGAACGAAATACAAAAGTTCGACAACAACATAAGAAAATAGTCCAATCAACAACAAGAAGTAGTAAATCCAACAAGCGTAGTACAAGGTCTCAATCCAGAGCCGGTTCAACATCTCCAACGAAATCCTCATCTAAGGTTTGAAAACAGGTGGGGATGAGACAAAAATCTCGATGGATGGGGTGATCGTAATGCAAGCAGTGTGGCGCAATATAGTTAATGTGAGAAAACATTATATGAAAACGCGTGAGTATGATGCATGAATTCACACACAGTTTCGTAAGCGTCGTGATAAAATATTTAAATAATATACTTATACAGTTCAAGAAAATAGTTCATGGTCACACAGGCACTATGTGATTCAGTCAAGACAGGTAGGATTGCATACGGAAGTGTAACGCCAATCCCATGCAAGGCAAATAATGGTTGCGTAACGGATTTGTAGCGCAAACCAATGCAAACCAGTAGCGGTTGCGTACGGAAATGTAACGCCAACCAAAACGGGTCCGATAACTCCGGAATCGTGTGGATCGACAATGATTCCTTCGTTCTTCCTTGTAACTCCCGGTCGGTATGGTCCAAGACCGGCACCTTATCGCTCCGTGGCAAAGACAAAAATCCACGTGGAGCTTGCAAGGCTCGGATGACTGTCATAATCATGATTATACCTCGATCTTCACGACCCGCTTCCCTTGGACAAACTCCGTCCCTCGGTTGCGGGATTAGGGCGATAGGGCCGGGAAGAGTGGAATAGCAGCGCCAGCTGCCGGTTCCATCCCCGACGTATCCATTCCGATTGTGAGCTCGACACACCAAGTTGACTTCGAGCAGAAAGTAAATACAATTCTGATGCAACGATCAACCAGGCCGTCGAGTATTATTGATTCGAGGAAGCGATTTAGGAAAATTTTTGAAAATTCGCGAGTAGAAATTTTGGCGTTGCTGGAGTTTTTGGATGAAGGTGATTATCGGAAGGATAAGCAACCTTCGATATCTTGAAAGATTAGGTGGGACATAAGTCTCGTTATAGATTCAATTCGCAAGGCGAGGAAGTCGCTCCGCGATCGGGTGTATTAATCAAAATTGATCCGATAAGTCAAGGGTTTTTGGAAAGTAAAATACTTAAATTAAATCTCCAAGTCAGAGAGTCCAGGGCTATTTTAGTAAAAGAGGAAATAATTTGAGTTAGGCCCTTTATAAAAGGAAAATTGTAATTTAGCCCCGTTTTGTAAAAACTAACATTTTTGGGGTTAAAATTTGAATAATTAAATATCCCGACCTTGAAAAATTATGAGGTCAGTTCCTAAATTCTTCAAATTGTCCAGAGATTCAGGTTTTTAAAATTTTGAGGTCGAGTTTTTATAAAAATCTCACATTGGCCCCAAATTTGTAAAAATTGCCAATTCGGACCTTAAGTTTTAAAAATTCGGAACTCACAAACCGGAAGGGATTTTAATGTGATTCCAGTTGAAAAATGTCACTAAGGTTAGTAGGATATTGGGACAAAAGCAGTTTTTAAAAGCAATATGTGTAGGTCCTTCAACTTTTGAAAATATCATTTTTGTCCCATTTTAAAATAATTGCCTTTAAGGCTTTTAGGGGTCCAATTGTTATGTAATTTGAACCTTGGGTCCAAAATATAATTAAGTTATAGTTAAGTTATTATTTCCAGGTGCATGGGCTGCATAAGTCCTGGAAATTTTATTTGGGTCCTCAAGTTTAATATTTTACACATTAGTCCCTCAATTTTAGTAAAATTACTTTCCAAGCCCTAACCACTTGGATTTTTGGAATAATTTTAAAATATGTAATTCCCAGTACCTTAAGAGTAAAAATTTCAAATTTTAAAGTTAAGGTCTGGTACAGTTTTAAAAATTGCAAAGTAGCCCTTAAACTTTCAAAATTTTACAATCTAGTCCTTGGGCTTTTAAAAGTTGATTTTATTTATCTTAAAACTCTTAAAACTTTATTAAAATGTCCAAAAGTCATTTTTGAACATGAGTACAGTCCCAAATTTCGAAATTTGCAGAGGGGTCCTTTAACTTTTATTTTCTTGCAATTTAGTCCACCAACTTTCCATTTTTGCATTTTTAAGTCCAAAATTGAAATTTAATTAGTTATGCTTGACTTTTCCAGGTTATAAGTCATCCAAAACATAGATTTTAAAGATCATACACATGCATGTCCAATACATACAAGAATTCATCAATTAAAACATTAAAGTGTACATGCATGCACCTAAAATTCAATAAATAGCAATTTTGAGTGACTCTTGAGAATTTTCATGATTTGATATATAAAATTGACATGCAATACATAGATTATATATATCTCAAGGCTCATGATCAAATTTTCTACATGCATTTAATCAAAACACCTAAAAGTTGGAAAATATTTTTTCCACCCACCTTAAATTTGGAAATTGTGAAATAAAAGGATAATTTCACAATTTTTGGATAAGGCTTCTTAGGTCAGCCCCTAAGTCAAGAAATATCAAAAATTTGAAGTTAGAAAAATGAGAGAAAATTAAGGAGAAAAAGAAGGAAATAAGGAAATGAAAATGACTACACTTTACCTTGTGTAGTAGATGTTTGGAGACTAGTTGAAGCTCAAAAATTGGAAATTTTGGCTCAACTCCAAAATCTCCTAAGGTCAGCCCCTATTTCTCAAAAATGAAAAAGGGGTGTTAAAATTTGAAAAAAATAGGAAGAGTAAGAAAGAAGGGTCTAATACTAATTCTTACCTTGTAGTCTAATTTCCTCTACAAATTCTTCTTCAAGCTTGAGGTCCTTCAAAATGTTGTCAAGCTCTAATCTTCAAGGTCTTCTAAATGTACCTCCAAACCAAATTCAAACTTAAGTTAAGAAGGTGGAAGAGATGAACAATGTGATATCCAAAAATGGATTGAAGATAAAATTTCTTACCTTGTATGATGATGGTTCGATTTTTAGTGAAGAATAGGAGGAAAATGTTGAAAATTTTTCTAAGTATAGAAGAAGAAAATGAAAGGAAGAATAGAGAGAAGTTGGGAGTTTTTAGAGAGAAGGAGAAGAATTGATTTGGAAGATCAAATGTGTTGGTGAAATTTGAGATGAAATTTTTGTGTAATTAGGCCATATGGCCGTCCAACATAGTGAGAGAGGGAGAGAAAATTTGGTTCAAATTGTATCTTGTAATTTGTCTCTTGCATGGAGACAAAAGGTGAGTCAAGGTATGGGTCAAATTGGAATGTTGAGAGGAATAAGAAGAATGTTGGGAAGAATAGAATAAGTTGGGAAAAATAGTAATAAAGAATTGGTGTATAAGATGATGTGTATAATGTTTGAATTAATGATATAATTATACACAAGATGACTAATATATGGTGTAGGTGTACAAGAGTTGGATGATATTTTTATCTCAAAATTATCCATATTGGCCGTCCACTTCAAGGGCAATTTGGTAATTCCATATATTGTTTTTTGTCCCAAATTTGATGATAATAGATGAAATATATCAATCTCCAAAATAATTAGTGATTTCCTTGATCACTTGTAAATCTCATGATCACTTAATATAAATAAAAATCTTAATTCTATAAGCTAAAAGTCTCTAAAATAAATAGTCTCTTAAAATTCTAAGGTGACTAATAAATACAAAAATAGTAATAATGATCAATCAAGTGATCATAAATGAGGAATAGAATTAATGATGATCATGATCACAAGTAATTAAATAAAATAAAATAAAATACAAAATGTATATATTATTAATAATTATTCGTCAATATGGCGCGGTAAAATAGTCGATCAGATGTATAAACAACAATAAGGATCAATTATAAGCTCGGAAAAATCGGGGCTTCACATCCTCCCCTCCTTAAAAGAATTTGGTCCTCAAATTCTCTTCAGAATAGTTCTGGATATTGATTCTTCATGTCCTCTTCCATCTCCCATGTTGCGTCTTCGTCTCGGTTGTGGTTCTGCCACACCACTTTAACCATCGGAATTTCTCTCTTACGCAACTGTCGTATCTGTTGATCAATGATCCGGATCGGTCTCTCGGTGTATGATAGATTTTCCATTAGAGGAGGAGTATCTCGAGTGATGATATGCTCGGGATCTGGTTGATACTTCTTCGATCTCGACACGTGGAATACATCGTGCATTCCCGCATATGGTGTCTTTGGTAACTCGAGTGCAGAGGCTAACTTCCCGATCCTCTGTAAAATCTTGTAAGGTCCAACATATCTCGGACTCAACTTGCCTCCTTTCTTCGGATTAATCAATCCTTTCCGTGGTGAGAGTCTGAGAAATACTTCATCACCGACTTCAAATTCCAAATCCTTTCTTCTCTTGTCCGCGTAACTCTTTTGGCGGCTCTGAGCTGTGCGAATCCGCTCCTTGATCAGCTTGACCTTCTCCATGGCCTCCTGAACTAAGTCGACCTTTGGAATCGAGGGTGACTTTCGTTTCTCTTTCGGAGTCCATTGGTCATCAATCTCCCAGTGTAGTGGGGATCTACATTTTCGCCCATACAATGCCTCGTAGGGTGCCATCCCAATCGTGGCTTGATAACTGTTATTGTAGGCGAACTCGGCTAATGGTAAGTGTGAATCCCAACTCCCTTGAAAATCTAAGGTGCAGGCTCACAGCGTATCATCAAGGGTTTGAATTGTTCGCTCAGACTGTCCATCGGTTTGTGGATGTGCTGCTGTGCTGAAACTTAGTGAGGTACCCAATTCCTCGTGCAAGCACTTCCAAAATCTGGAGACAAACCTCGGGTCTCTGTCGGATACTATGTCGACTGGTTCTCCATGCAGTCGAATGATTTCTCGGATATAAATCAGTGCAAGTTTCTGCAAGCTAGCAGTTTTCTTGATGGGTAAGAAGTGTGCAGATTTCGTGAGTCGGTCTACAACTACCCAAATAACATCATGGCCTCATCTGGTCTTTGGTAGATCCGTCACGAAGTCCATCGTTATGTGTTCCCATTTCCACTCGGGAATTCTCAATGGTTGTAGTAAACCAGATGGTCATTGGTGTTCTGCTTTTACTCGTTGACAAGTCAAACATCTCGCAACGAATCCTGCTACCTGGTTCTTCATGTTTACCCACCAATAACTCCGTTTCAAATCCTTATACATCTTGTTTCCTCCAGGATGTATAGTGTATTTTGAACGGTGTGCCTCTGCTAGGATTCTATTCCTAATCTGCTCGTCATTCGGTACACACACTCGATTCCAGAATCTGATAACTCCATCTTCAGGTACCGAGAATTCTGATCTCTCTCCTTTAAGTATCTTCTCCTTCAGCTTTTGAAGATGTGTATCTTTCTCTTGTGCTTCTTTGATCTCATTCAGATTGGGTGTAATCGAAATGTTAGCACATGAAATCGAGTATTGGTTCTCGTCGATTCCAATTGCTCAGCTCTTTTAATGATTCCCACTCTCGAATCATAAGTCGGCTAAACTCGCCTTTACTGCTTAGAGCGCCTGCGCTACGACGTTAGCTTTCCCAGGATGGTATTGAATATCAAAGTGATAGTCCTCAATCAACTCCATCCACCTCCGTTGCCTCGGTTGAGGTCTTTCTCGGGAGAATAGATACTTCAAGCTCTTATGGTCCGTGAAAACCGTGAATGTTGCTCCGTAGAGATAATGTCTCCATTTCTTCAACGCGAACACTATCGCCGCCAATTCCAAGTCATGCGTTGGATAATTGGCCTCATACGGCTTGAGCTTTCGTGATGCATAAGCGATAACTTTTCCTTCCCATTAGACCGCTCCTAGTCCTTCTTTGATGCATCACCAGAGACGACAAAGTTTTCGGTTCCCTTTGGAAGGGCTAAGACTAGAGTCGTAGTAAGTCGTTTCTTGACTCTTGGAAACTTGCCTCGCATTTGTCATTCCACTCAAACTTGTCTTGCTTCCTGGTTAGTCGAGTGAGTGGTCCGGCTATCTTGGAGAAGTCCTGGATAAATCTTCGATAATATCCAACATCTAGTCCTAGAAACTCCCGATTTCCGTTCTGATTTCGTTGTTTCCATTCAACCACCGGCCCCGTACCTTCAAGGATCTACTTTGCAATCCCGGTCTGGATACTATATGTCCCAAGAACGCTACTTCACTAAGCCAAAATTCGCACTTCTTTGAATTTGGCATACGGCTTATGCTCTCGTAGTGTCTCTAAAACGATTTTCGATGACGTTAGTGCTCTTCTCTAGACTTAGAGTATACGAGTATGTCATCAATGAATATCACTACGAATTGACCCAAATAAGGTTGGAAGACTCGATGCATCAGTCCATAAATGCTTTGCTGTGCATTCGTGGGACGAAAGGCATTACTACAAACTCGTAGTGTCCATATCGAGTTTGAAATGCAGATTGGAAATGTCTCCTTCAAGCGGATCTTGATTGGTAATATCCTTGTTGTAAATCAAACTTGAGTACACCGTCGCTCCTTGAAGTTGATCAAATAGTTCATCTATCCTCGGGAGGGGATATTTGTTCTTGATGGTCACACTATTAAGACCCGCGATAATCTATACATAGTCTTAATGTACCATCCTTCTTTTTGACGAACAACACCGGTGCTCCCCACGGAGACGTGCTCGGTCGGATAAATCCCACATCCATCGGTTTACGAATTGCATTTTCAACTCTTGTAACTCAAGAGGAGCCATTTTATACGGTGTTACGGCAATCGGGGCGGTCCCTGCAACACCTCAATGGTGAACTCGACTTCCCTATCCGGAGGGGCAAGGTGAGTTCTTGTGGAAATACATCCGTGTATTCTCGATACTACGATACTTGGTTGATTTGTGTGTCAACCTTGGGTTTGTCAATTACAAACGCCAAGTACCCTTCACCCCTCTAGTGATCGCCTTCTCGCTTTCATTGCTTTGAAATGATTGGGGCAATCTTAACTCGTGCTCTTCCCGAAATCTCCACTTCGGGTTTTCCTGGGTTCACATAGCTTAATGGACTTGTTATGGCGAGTCCATTTGTGCATGGTGTGCGAGATAACTATTCATCCCCAATATCACGTCGTATTCGGATATAGGTAATAAGATCAAATCGGCAGAAAGTTTATCTCAAAGAATCTTAACTTCGCATGCATTATAGATAATATCACATTATCGACTTGCACCCATAGGAGTTGACACTTCTAAGCATATAGGCATATGTTCCATGCATGCATGCGGTTTGTGTACAAAATGCGGTGCAACAAATGAATGCGTTGATCCAGGGTCGAACAATATTTTAGCGTAGTGGTTAGATACTAAAAGCGTACCTTCCACCACGCCTTTGCCTCCCGGGAGCCTCCCCGTCCCGGCTAGTGCAAATGCTTGAGCGGGCATCTTTGCCCGATTACCCCGGCCATTTCCCAACTTACGCGGTTGCGTCTTTTAGTTCGGTCATCGTACTTGGCAATCTTGCGGTGGTGTCGATTATACCACAAAAGCAAACACCTTCCTTGTTTATGCCAACAGCTTGTCGGCAGTATGTCCCGATTTTTGGCAATGTGCACACTCTTGACCCGGCTTTCCTTGACCTTTGTCTCTTTACTTTGTCTGCATTACATTAATCGGTCCTTCAAACTTAGCAAAGGCGGTTTAGATGGTCATCCCACACAAATGTCCTCTTAAGATCGTGTTCGATGGCCTATTCTCGCTGAATCTGTCCAATACGGTTGATCCCCGACTCAATGCGGAGAGTCGCTTTTACCGCGGCCGAGTAGGTTGCCATTCAACCAACAATCAAGTTCAAGTTCCGCCAATCCTCGAGTGAACTTGTAAAGCTTATCCTCTTGATCTTGATTGTCCCCGAGCATACTTGGACATTCGGTGAAATTGACTGATCTTGAGCCACAAATAAAGTTCTCTTGCCTCAATCTATGGAATTCATCCCGTGGCTTCCTTCATGACACAGGGAATATCTTTGTTCATTGAACTCGGCCAAGAAATTTCCCCATGTTCGATTACTTTCGGTCCTGTTCCCATCTCCTTTCAACCGCCCTCCACCGTCTCTAGCGGCCGATTCCGATTTAAATACAAATGAGTGTGACTCTCGCTCGTCGGAGTATTGAAGAGCATTGAAGATATTTTCTAGCTTCTCTATCCATTCTTCCGCTTTCACATCATCCGGCTCTCCCAAGAAGGTTGGTGGGTCGAACCGCAGAATCGCTCAATGTGCGATCGTTCGCCTCTCGGGCGGGTTCGGGAGCACGGGGTTGAGGCTCACTGTTGCCTCATAAACACCAAGATTTTCTTTAAGGCTTGTGTGGTCGATTGTCTCCTGCAAAGCAGTGGGAGAGGTGGTGGTAATTAGGAGAGGTACCCGATCCCCGGGTACATCATCGTCTCCTCGTGGAACGCGACGAGGTCTCCCACGTCCTCGATGTTCCGCCATTCTCAGTATCTTGAAACGTTAGTTGCAATTCGCGAGTAAATGAATATAATAATTATTCGCGTAAAACAAGAGATATCGTAGGGAAAGTAACATCAAACACAAGACATCAATAAATAGCAAAAGGTATATCCATTAATGTAAAATTTGAATACACCCAAAGTACAACAAATGAGAATACTAAGTCGGATACATGGAATCAAAATACACCCGAATCTAGTACAATAAATGTAAGGTACAACACTGAATACACGGCTACAACAACAAAAGTACAAACCGACAATCGCTAGCTAATCGGTGAGATCGCCATCATCGCCGCTCGCAACTATGTATGTCTATAATCGGCCGGTCGGGCCGAGGTGGCGCCAACCTCGGGCAATCCACAAAGTCCAACCACTGCTCGAATCCCCGAGCCTCATCGAGTGGAGCAGCCTCTCCGGCTCTCAAATGTCGATCGGATCCTCCTCGGGATCCTCCTCGCATCAGTGCAGGAGCTCCGGGTGGTGGCAAATGGCCGAGCATTAGCCGCTAAAGAAACCTCTAGTGCGGCATCTCTCTCGAGCTAGGGCACGTGTAAGGTCCTCTATGATCATCCGCTTGATGAGGGTCTCCTCCAAGCGATCGACATCTTCTGAGATAGGCGGGCGTCAATCTCCCATTTCGCGCGACCGTCGTTGTCCTTTTCATCTTCTCCCGCATGTTATCCAGCGCCCGGATACTCGTATTTGGTCCTCCCGCTCTTTATGGTGTTATCGCGTCCTTGATGACAGATGGTCGATTCATTCTTCTCATCTTGGCTCATCGCCAAGCGCCGAGTCGATCCCTATTGCGTTGGTGCTCCCGGGCTAGCTCTCGCGGGTCGCTCGTTCACTTTCCCGGTGCCAATGAATCATCGATTGCGGTAATATTCCCGCTCGACGGGCATGGAATACATCCCACCATGTAGGCGGCGTTGGCTCCATCCCGATCAAACAAAACTAAGGCGGATCACCAAAGGTAGAAGAAATATAAGAAGAGAATAAGGAAGAATGAATAAGGAAAACCAGTCAAGAATCAACTAAGTCAAGACAAGTATGACAATGGAATCTCAAAATATGCGTTCTAACTTAGTTCAAATATCAATAAGACGGTTCTATGCCAATTTGAAATCGATTTCACACTTAATTGGTCAAGTCGCGGTACTACCCAAAACACGGACCGAGGGTCCATCCTATCGGGTCGGCTTTCGGTGTAAGTTTCCATCTTACTAGCCGAGCTCGATACCACTTAACCACGCCCCAAACGGGGCGTGACGAACGATCCACAACTTAAACACAATAACCAAACAGTCCAGGGCGGTCAATGAGAACCCAATGAGACAGTCTAAATAGCGTGAAATAAATAATGAGATACAAATTACAACTTAAAGTCTACAATCCATCATCCAAATTACAACCCGAAAATCAACAAAATATAACAACTTAAAGTCAAAGGGTCCTACGCCCTCCAGTTACAAACTGGAATGGAACGAAATACAAAAGTCCAACAACAACATAAGAAAATAGTCCAATCAACAACAAGAAGTAGTAAATCCAACAAGCGTAGTACAAGGTCTCAATCCAGAGCCAGTTCAGCATCTCCAACAAAATCCTCATCTAAGGTTTGAAAACAGGTGGGGATGAGACAAAAATCTCAGTGGATGGGGTGATCGTGTGCGAGTGTGGCGCAATATAGTTAATGTGAGAAAACAGATTATATGAAAAACGCATGAGTATGATGCATGAATTCGCATACGATTCGCAAAGCGTCGTGATAAAATATTTAAATAATATACTTATACGATTCAAGAAAATTTCATGGTCACACAGCACTATGTGATTCAATCAAGACAGGTAGGATTGCGTGCGGAAGTGTAACGCCAATCCCATGCAAGGCAAATAATGGTTGCGTCGGATTTGTAGCGCCAACCAATGCAAAACAGGTAGCGGTTGCGTACGGAAATGTAACCCCAACCAAAGTCCGATAACTCCGGAATCGTGTGGATCGAGACAATGATTCCTTCGTTCTTCCTTGTAACTCCCGGTCAAGTATGGTCCAAGACCGGCACCGTATCGCTCCGTAGGCAAAGACAAAATCCACAAAGTGGAGCTTGCAAGGCTCGGATCTGTCATAATCATGATTATCCTCGCACTACGACCCGCTTCCCTCGGACAAACTCCGTCCCCGATTGCGGGATTAGGGCGATGGGGCCTAAGAGTGGAATAGCAATCGAGCTGCCTTCCATCCCCCCTCGACGTATCCATTCCGACTGTGAGCTCGACACACCAAGTTGACTCAGGCATGAAAGTAAATACAATTACTGGCAGTCAACCAGGCAGTCGAGTATTATTGATTCAGGGAAGCAGTTTAGGAAAATTTTTGAAAATTCGCGAGTAGAAATTTTGGCGTTGGTGGAGTTTTTGGATGAAGGTGATTATCGAAAGGATAAGCAACCTTCGATATCTTGAAAGATTAGGTGGGACATAAGTCTCGTTATAGATTCAATTCGCAAGGCGAGGAAGTCGCTCCGCGATCGGGTATTAATCGGTCAAATTGATCCGATAAGTCAAGGGTTTTTGGGAAAGTAAAATACTTAAATTAAATCTCCAAGTCAGAGAGTCCAGGGCTATTTTAGTAAAAGAGGAAATAATTTGAGTTAGGTCCTTTATAAAAGGAAAATTGTAATTTAGCCCCGTTTTGTAAAAACTAACACTTTTGGGGGTTAAAATTTGAATAATTAAATATCCCGACCTTAAAGAATTATGAGGTCAGTTCCTAAATTCTCCAAATTGTCCAGAGATTCAGGTTTTTAAAGTTTTGAGGTCGAGTTTTTATAAAAATCTCACATTGGCCCCAAATTTGTAAAAATTGCCAATTCGGACCTTAAGTTTTAAAAATTCGGAACTCACAAACCGGAAGAGATTTTAATGTGATTCTAGTTGGAAATTGTCACTAAGATTAGTAGGATATTGGGACAAAAGCAGTTTTTAAAAGCAATATGTGTAGGTCCTTCAACTTTTGAAAATATCATTTTTGTCCCATTTTAAAATAATTGCCTTTAAGGCTTTTAGGGGTCCAATTGTTATGTAATTTGAACCTTGGGTCCAAAATATAATTAAGTTATAGTTAAGTTAGTATTTCCAGGTGCATGGGCTGCATAAGTCCTGGAAATTTCATTTGGGTCCTCAAGTTTAATATTTTACACATTAGTCCCTCAATTTTAGAAAAATTACTTTCCAAGCCCTAAACACTTGGATTTTTGGAATACTTTTAAAATATGTAATTCCCAGTACCTTAAGAGTAAAAATTTCAAATTTTAAAGTTAAGGTCTGGTACAGTTTTAAAAATTGCAAAGTAGCCCTTAAACTTTCAAAATTTTACAATCTAGTCCTTGGGCTTTTAAAAGTTGATTTTATTTATCTTAAAACTCTTAAAACTTTATTAAAATGTCCAAAAGTCATTTTTGAACATGAGTACAGTCCCAAATTTCGAAATTTGCAGAGGGGTCCTTTAACTTTTATTTTCTTGCAATTTAGTCCACCAACTTTCCATTTTTGCATTTTTAAGTCCAAAATTGAAATTTAATCAGTTATGCTCGACTTTTCCAGGTTATAAGTCATCCAAAACATAGATTTTAAAGATCATACACATGCATGTCCAATACATACAAGAATTCATTAATTAAAACATTAAAGTGCACATGCATGCACCTAAAATTCAATAAATAGCAATTTTGTGTGACTCTTGAGAATTTTCATGATTTGATATATAAAATTGACATGCAATACATAGATTATATATATCTCAAGGCTCATGATCAAATTTTCTACATGCATTTAATCAAAACACCTAAAAGTTGGAAAATATTTTTTCCACCCACCTTAAATTTGGAAATTGTGAAATAAAAGGATAATTTCACAATTTTTGGATAAGGCTTCTTAGGTCAGCCCCTAAGTCAAGAAATATCAAAAATTTGAAGTTAGAAAAATGAGAGAAAATTAAGGAGAAAAAGTAGAAAATAAGGAAATGAAAAGGACTACACTTTACCTTGTGTAGTAGATGTTTGGAGACTAGTTGAAGCTCAAAAATTGGAAATTTTGGCTCAACTCCAAAATCTCCTAAGGTCAGCCCCTATTTCTCAAAAATGAAAAAGGGGTGTTAAAATTTGAAAAAATAGGAAGAGTAAGAAAGAAGGGGGTGCAAGTACTCAATTTACCTTGTAGTCTAATTTCCTCTACAAATTCTTCTTCAAGCTTGAGGTCCTTCTTCAAAAATGTTGTCAAGCTCTAATCTTCAAGGTCTTCTAAATGTACCTCCAAACCAAATTCAAACTTAATTTAAGAAGGTGGAAGAGATGAACAATGTGATATCCAAAATGGATTGAAGATAAAATTTCTTACCTTGTATGATGATGGTTCGATTTTAGTGAAGAATAGGAGGAAAATGTTGAAAATGTTTCTAAGTATAGAAGAAGAAAATGAAAGGAAGAATAGAGAGAAGTTGGGAGTTTTTAGAGAGAAGGAGGAGAATTGATTTGGAAGATCAAATGTGTTGGTGAAATTTGAGATGAAATTTTTGTGTAATTAGGCCATATGGCCGTCAACATAGTGAGAGAGGAGAGAAAATTTTGTTCAAATTGTGTCTTGTAATTTGTCTCTTGCATGGAGACAAAAGGTGAGTCAAGGTATGGGTCAAATTGGAATGTTGAGAGGAATAAGAAGAATGTTGGGAAGAATAGAATAAGTTGGGAAAAATAGTAATAAAGAATTGGTGTATAAGATGATGTGTATAATGTTTGAATTAATGATATAATTATACACAAGATGACTAATATATGGTGTAGGTGTACAAGAGTTGGATGATATTTTTATCTCAAAATTATCCATATTGGTCGTCCACTTCAAGGGCAATTTGGTAATTCCATATATTTTTTTTGTCCCAAATTTGATGATAATAGATGAAATATATCAATCTCCAAAATAATTATTGATTTTCTTGATCACTTGTAAATCTCATGATCACTTAATCTAAATAAAAATCTTAATTCTATAAGGTAAAAGTCTCTAAAATAAATAGTCTCTTAAAATTCTAAGGTGACTAATAAATACAAAAATAGTAATAATGATCAATCAAGTTATCATAAATGAGGAATAGAATTAATGATGATCATGATCACAAGTAATTAAATAAAATGAAATAAAATACAAAATGTATATATTATTAATAATTATTCATCAAAATGGCGCGGTAAAATAGTCGATCAGATGTATAAACAACAATAAGGATCAATTATAAGCTCGGAAAAATCGGGGCTTCACACAATGTATTAACTATTCAATATTGGGAAGTTAAAATGTTTTCCAAACTTTTACTTTCTTATGGAAAAACATGTTCTATAAATAGATATAATTCACATTTACACAACCAAATATTTGGTATTTAATATTTGTAGTTTATAGTAATTTATTTTTGCATTGTTTAATCATATGATTTATAATCAAATTGATTGTCTTTGTATTTTATTCATTTATTTAAATTTTAAACTTTCTGCAATACTTTAAAAAAAATAGTTCATGCATAGCACAATTTCGAAAATACCCAATGTGAGAAATGAATAATACATAACAGTTAAAAGATCCAAATAATACAATACAAATCCTCCACAAAATTTCAGAAAATTAAAAATTGCCTTAACAACGTGAATAAATAAAATACTTGACAAAATCCGAAAAAAATAAAAATATCTCCAACTAAATAAATCTAATAAAATCAACAATGTTGCTAAAACTATATTTTATTGTCTCCTATTTCCTTAATTATTGTACTTAATTCCCCTATGTACATCTGTTAGTATTTTTTATTTATTCTACAATCAACTTTTATGAAAATCTCTGTCAATGATTTTCCCATATGAACAACTTTGGAAAATATTTGCATCCGAATTTACTGGTACAACCTTGAATAAAAGTATGAAACTCATTTTCACACGTATTAAGATAAAAAACATGACTAAAATAAACCTAACGATGAAGTTGCGCCTTAGGCAGTTATATGAAAAATCAGTTTTCGAAGATCGAATACAAACACATAGTCTTGAATGTATTTTTCTTTTTCCGATACAATTTTTAAATATTCCGATAATTTATTCTTATATTTACTATTTATTTTGCGATTCGCATTATGTTAATGGATTTAGAATCGGTTATCTATTTCATCTTAATGATCTTTGAAAACTATCTACTACTAAATTAGTATTTTAAAAATACAATACCTTTGTCTTGAAAGATCATTTAGTAGACATTCTATTTTCGAAACAATAATACTTGAGGTTTACTTTATATAAAATCCAACTTTTATATTGAAATAGCAAGTGTCTCATACTTGATTTTGTCAACTTACTTACTAGTTGATTTAATTAACTTATACTTCGAATTATTTTTATTTTATGGTGTTTGTTAATGACACTTATTTTCACTTCTTTAACCATTGTCGATTTCTTTCGACTTTTAACGTGGGCTTTTGATCGGTTCAACTTGTTCTTTAGCGACTAGCTAATAAAACTCTTTTAGCAAAATATATTTATTTTTATTTTAAAATTTCAAAATTTAAAATTTATATATTTCAAAATAATTGTATAATTTAATTAATTGCTTGATTGATATGTTTGGCTTGTACTATTGATTTTAATTTTATTAAGTACCTTAGATTATAAGTGATGATACAACACTTAAGAATTATTAGGCACCTTATAACTTAGAAGACTTATTTCATTATTGTTATATATAGCATATAGAATAAGGAGTTTGACTTATGATAAGTGATTGTGGAATTGATAAGTGATTTTTTTTTGGAATTGAAATTTAGCACCATTTTTATCTAATTGGACAAAAAAAAAAAAGAAAATTTAGAGAAATGGGAGATGATGTGGACGATCATGGAGGGAGGAAAATGGGACAAAATGCAAGACATCTTTTTTTTCCTATTCAAATATTATATCCTCAAATTCCCACTACCACTTATATTAATTCATCCAATCATTCCACTACCTAGATTTTGTTTATTCATTCAAACAAATCTTCCGAATAAGATAAAATCTACGCATCACTTTGACCCCGTCTTGTCCCCTCATGCATATGACAACTTTCAAAGAAAACATATAATGTGGGGGAAATGAAGAGAAATTGGCCATAATGGAGTAGTGGGGGAATCAAGCTTATTTCTTCATGTCACTCTCCCAAAAACTCTTCACACTAATACTAAAACACCAAACACAAAAATCCCCATCTTGTTCTCCTCCCTTGGCCGAAACAACACTCAAAAATAGATAAAAAAATTTATTCTTTTATCTTTAATTCATTTCTTAAAATCTTCAAGCCTATTTCCTTCCTTTACTAATTTAAGTTAATTTTTCATTTTGAGGTGTATTTACGAGCTTTAAGTTGGAGTCATTAAGAATATTTGGAGAAAAGTTTAATGGACTTTCAAGACATCCCTTGAAATCAAGATATTAAGGTAAGAAATTGGGTTTAGTACATCTTTTCTTCTTCTTCTTCTTCTTCTTTTATTTTCAAATTGTGACACTCTATTCGTATTTTTGAGAAATAAGGGCTAACCTTAGAATATTTCTTTGAGGGTGAGCAAAAATTTCAATTTTGAAGCTTGTACCTGACTCACTTTGCCCACTACACAAGGTAAGTGTAGTATTTGCTATCTTCTTCACCTTCTTCCTTTTTCTCTTAATTCAAACCTCCATTTTTTAACTCTTTTTTTTTATATTCATGACTTAGGGGCTGACCTAAGTGAGTTCATACTCAAGTTGTGATTCTCCCTCTTTCTTTCACCAACAAGCCAATGTTAAGGTGGGTGGAAAAATCATTCAACCTCGTAAGTATTTTTCTTTAAAATACATGTAGTCTATCTTTGAGAGCTTGAGATATATATATATATATATATATATAAAATGTATTGCATGTTTATTTCAAGTGTTAAATTCCTAAAATTCTTAAGTGTTGCTCAAAAATGCTATTTATTGCAATTTAGGTGCATGCATGTACAATTTATTGTTCTATTTGATGAATTCTTGAATGAGATGTACATGCATGTTCATGAACCTTAATATTCATGTATTATTTGCCTTATAATCTGGACAAGTCGAGCATAATTGGTAAAATTTAAATTTTTGGACTTAAAATGCAAAAAATAGCAAATTGGTGGACTTAATTGCAAGAAAATAAAACTTAAGGGACCCCTATGCAATTTTCGAATTTTGAGACTGTACTCAGGTTCAAAAGTTATATTTGGACATTTAAATAAAGTTTTAAAAGTTTGGATATAAATTAAATCTACCCTTGAAAGCCTAATGACTAGTTTGTAAAATTTTGGTAGTTTAAGGGCTAGATTGCAAAATTTGAAACTGTACCAGACCCACTTTTAAAATTTTGAAAATTTAATTTTTAAGGGACTGGGAAATACATATTTTAAAGGTATTCCAAAAATCCAAGTATTTTGAGCTTGGAAAGTAATTTTACAAAAATTGAGGAACCAAAATATAAAAGACTAAACTTAAGGACCAAAATAAAATGTTCCAGGATTTACACAGTCCATGTACCTGAAAATACACTTTTAACTATAACCTTATGACATTTTGAACCCAAAGTTCAAATTTCATAACAATTGGACCCCTAATGGGCCTTAAAGGCAAATATTTAAAAATGGGAATAAAATAGAATTTTTAAAAGTTAAGGGACCTAAACTTACCTCTTTTAAAAACTGCTTTTGTCTCAATAACCTACAGATCTTAGTGATATTTTACATTGAAATCACATTAAAATCCCTTCCGATTTTTGAGATCCAATTATTTTAAACTCGGGGCTTGAAATGACAATTTTAACAAATTTAGGGCCAAAATGAGATTATTACAAAAAACTCGATACCAAAACTTTAAAAACCTGAATCTCTGAATAATTTAAAGAATTTAGGAACTGACCTTATAATTTTTCGAGGTCGAGATAAAAACGTATTTGATTTTAAAACCCCAAAAAAGATTAGTTTTTACAAAACGGGGATAATTGTATTTACTATTTATTCCGATACAATTTTTAAATATTCCGATAATTTATTCTTATATTTATTATTTATTTTGCGATTCATATTATGTTAATGGATTTAGCATCGGTTATCTATTTCATCTTAATGATCTTTGAAAACTATCTACTACTAAATTAGTATTTTAAAAATACAATACCTTTGTCTTGAAAGATCATTTAGTAGACATTCTATTTTCGAAACAATAATACTTGAGGTTTACTTTATATAAAATCCAACTTTTGTATTGAAATATCAAGTGTATCATACTTGATTTTGTCAACTTACTTACTACTTGATTTAACTAATTTATACTTGGAATCATTTTTATTTTATGGTGTTTGTTAATGACACTTATTTTCACTTCGTTAACCATTGTCAATTTCTTTCGACTTTTTACGCGGGCTTTTGATCGGTTCAACTTGTTCTTTAGCGACTAGCTAATAAAACACTTTTAGCATAATATATTTATTTTTATTTTAAAATTTCAAATTTTAAAATTTATATATTTCAAAATAATTGTATAATTTAATTAATTGCTTGATTGATATGTTTGGCTTGTACTATTGATTTTAATTTTATTAAGTACCTTAGATTATAAGTGATGATACAAAACTTGGAAATTATTAGGCACCTTATAACTTAGAAGACTTATTTCATTAGTGTTATATATAGCATATAGAATAAGGAGTTTGACTTATGATAAGTGATTGTGGAATTGATAAGTGATTTTTTTTGGAATTGAAATTTAGCACCATTATTATCTAATTGGACCAAAAAAATGAAAATTTGGAGAAATGGGAGATGATGTGGACGGTCATGGAGGGAGGAAAATGGGACAAAATGCAAGACATCTTTTTTTTCCTATTCAAATATTATATCCTCAAATTCCCATTACCACTTATATTAATTCATCCCATCATTCCACTACCTAGATTTTTTTATTCATTCAAATAAATCTTCCAAATAAGACAAAATCTACCCATCAGTTTTACCCCATCTTGTCCCCTCATGCATATGACAACTTTCAAAAAAAAAATATAATGTGGGGGAAATGAAGAAAAATCGGCCATAATGGGGTAGTGGGGGAATCAAGCTTATTTCTTCATGTCACTCTCCCAAACACTCTTCACTCTAATACTAAAACACCAAACACAAAAATCCTCCCCTTTGTTCTCCTCCCTTGACTGAAACAACACTCAAGAATATATAAGAAAATTTATTCTTTCATCTTCAATTCATTTTTTAAATTCTTCAAGCATATCTCCTTCCTTTACTAATTTAAGTTTATTTTTCATTTTGAGGTGTATTTACGAGCTTTAAGTAGGAGTCATTAAGGATATTTGGAGACAAGCTTGAAGGACTTTCAAGACAGTGGCGGAGCCACATGGTGGGTTAGGGGGGCCCAGCCCCCCCAACTTTTTCCATTTTGTCCTTTTAGTACCCAAATTATTATTATTTAGTATTTTGACCCTCCTCATAATTTTGTTGGATAAAAATTATTCCATTAAATTTAGTAAGTTAAATTGGAGATTTTCTGGGTCTTATTTTATCTTATTATCATCTTAAAATTATATTTTCTATTCATCAAAAGATGGGTTTCTCATAATTATTTGATAATATATGTTGAAAAGAATATAGCAAAAAAATAGGATAAATTAAATTGTATATGATTTTTCGTGATATGAAAAAGAGACTCTGAACAAGTTAAGGATTTAATGATGTATTTTGTAAATATTTACTAATGAATATTAATATATTCTTTTGAGACAAATGTAATATATATAAACTTCATTACCTTGCATATATATACACAAATGTGATCTTTTAGTTTTTACTCTTGACTATAGAACCTAATGTTAGTCCAAGTGGCTACGATAATGTAGAGGGGGGGTGAATAGATTATCTCGATTTTTCAGATTTTGCCCTCTTTTTCGTGAAACTCAAGCGAAGATGAAATGCTAAGTGCAGAAAGTAAATAGCACATGTCGATTTATAGTAGTTCAACCCACCTAGGGCCTAATCTACTACCACCCCAGTATATCCAGGATGGATTTCAAAAAGAAAAAAAGATTTTATTAATTTACCAAAAATTAATACAACACCTTGATGATTACCACAACCCTCTTTGACCACCTTGTGGATTACCACAACCCTCTTACAACACCTTGAGGATTACCACAACCCTCTTACAACACCTTGAGGATTACCACAACCCTCTTACAACACCTTGAAGATTACCACAACCTTCAAACACCTATCACCTAGATCACCCAAGTGTATTCTTACCACAAGAATACTCGCAAGGATGTCTTGTGTTGAATGATGACCAAAATCAAGATTACAACTCAATAATGATTGAAACAATATGAGTACAAGTGTAATCAAGAATTGAAAGCCTAGACCTCAAATTTGTGCAAGTGAAAGTGCTTAGGCTAAGACAACAAGATATATGAAAGTGTATGCTTGATTGCTCTTTGCTTGTGTAAAGTGTTGTATCTTGTTGCTTGAATGAAGTCTCTATTTATAGGAGAGGACTTTGGCTTTCATTTCCATACATTGGCTCCTCCTTGGGGAGTGATTTGCTGCAAAAAAACCATTTAAAATGATCAATATAGCTGTTAGAAATCAATCCCACAAAATAGGAAAAAGTCATGCAAAACGCAACGGATAGTTTGCCGATAAGGAAGTGCGACGTCGCTGAGAGATAAGATTGAATTTGAATACTGCGAATTTTTACACAGAATACTTGATACTCGATTCGAGACCGATCGTTAAAAACATAACGAACCAAGCTTTGAATATATATTTTCCATTTATCTAACAAACTCCCCCTTTTTGATGATTACAAACCAAAACAATTTACTCGAGGATGATTTTGAAAACAAATAAATTTTCCGGTTTTACGAGTGAACTATCCGTTTAAAACATTTCATACAAAGCTCCCCCTATTTATGAGCATCTCAACAAGAGATATTTCATAAGCAAGAAGCACAAGCTATAACAAGCTTATATAAGATGCCTATAAACATCATAGGCTAAGAAGCTCCCCCTGTCACAATACTTATAATCTTTTGCAATTGAGTCCATAATACAAGCCATGGACTAGGTATTCTTGGCTTTAGGAAGCCATATCTTAGCTTTTATTGCGAGCTTTTATTATCTTCTTTTGGCTAACGAGCCAATTTCCTGATTCTCCCCCTTTGGAATCATCAAAAAGAATATTAGGATGATAAAAACATCATACAATTATATCAAAGTGCGCAAAAGAGACGATTTTCCAACTGTTTAGCAATTTAGGCTTAAAAATCCAAGGAAAATCGGAGAAATGTGTCATGAAGAGTTCATACGCTCATTTTATTTGCCAAAACATGATCTCAATAAGAATTGAAGACTTTTGGAAGCAAGAGAGTCATGTAGAAGTTGAAATTTTCATTGCGACCTTTTATCGAACACTTTGTGGGCGTGAAAATTAAAAGAAGTTGTATATAGCCCTTGTAAATGATTCAAGCCAAAAAAATTCATCACCAATTTTCATCAAACATCATACAATACAACATAACAAATAAGCTCATCAAGATCATATGCAAAAAATATCAAGAAATATACAATAAGGTCATAAACAAGGGTTCAACCCAATTGAGCAAAGGAAAAAATTCTTACCATTTGATTGGAAAAGATGAGCCATGATGATGATAATCATGCTATATAAGGTCCAAGTTGAGAATTGAATGCATGAAAATAAATTTTGAGTGAAATTTGTGTGAATTTGGCAAAGGGGACGAAAAATGGCCAAAATAAGTGAAAATGAAGAATGCTGAAGACAGAACGGTTTTAATCCAATTTTAGGCTTAGGGCGACCGGTCGTGGTTGAGGGCGACCGGTCGACGTTGAGGGCGACCGGCTGCCCTCAACCTGTTTAGCCTACTGTTTTGTCAGTTTTGATAAAATCCGAATTTTCAATCAAAAATCCGATTTTTCGCCCCTAAGTTTTAAAGACATGTAAAATGCAAACGTAAGTCTCATTCAATATGCATTATGCCTAACCGAGCTCGTATGGACGCAAAAGTCTCGGAAGATAGCGGTTTTGTAAAAATGTCCGCTAATTGATCTTGAGATGGTACAAAAGATATCTCAATTTTTCGTTTTGAAACACAATCCCTTAGAAAATGATGTCGAATCTCAATATGTTTAGTACGGTTATGATGGACCGGGTTTTGAGCAATATTTATAGCGGATATATTATCACAAAAGATAGGTACGTTTTCAAAAGAGCATTTGTAATCCGCTAAGGTTTGTTTCATCCAAAGAAGTTGTGTACAACAAAAGGCGGCGGAAATATATTCGGCTTCGGCCGTTGAAAGAGAAACACAATTTTGCTTCTTTGAAAACCAAGAAACTAGGCAATCGCCTAAAAATTGACATGATTCGGAAGTACTTTTTCGATCATCAATATTTCCCGCATAATCCGAATCACTATAACCTTTAAGAGAAAAATTTTCATTCTTTGGATAAAATAAACCATATTGAATAGTGCCTTTTAAATATCGAAAAATCCTTTTAACGGCACTCATATGAGATTCTTTGGGATTGTTTTGAAAATGAGCGCATAGGCATACGGCATGAAGAATGTCCGGTCTACTAGCGGTTAAATAAAGTAAACTACCAATCATACCTCGATACTTTGATTCATCCACGGACTTGCCTTTCTCATCTTTGTCAATTTTGACATTTGTTGCCATGGGAGTAGATACGGTTCTTCCTTCTTCAATGCCGAACTTTTTCAAAAGTTCTTTTGTATACTTTGATTGCGAAATGTAAATACCTTCTTGACATTGCTTAATTTGGAGTCCAAGAAAGAAGTTGAGCTCCCCCATCATACTCATTTCAATTCTCCTTGCATCAATTTAGAGAATTTCTTGCACAAAGAATCATTAGTAGCACCAAAGATAATATCATCAACATAAATTTGCACAAGTAAGCAATATTGCCCTTTTTCAAAAACAAAGAGAGTTGTATCAACTTTACCCCTTATAAAGCCATTTTGCAAAAGAAAAGAGCTAAGTCTATCATACCATGCACGGGGTGCTTGCTTTAAACCATACAAGGCCTTTTTAAGTTTATAAACATCATTAGGCCTAGAAAATTTTTCAAACCCCAGAGGTTGTTTTACATAGACTTCTTCTTGAATAATACCATTTAAGAAAGCGGATTTAACATCCATTTGGTAAAGTTTGAAATTTTTAAAACAAGAATAGGCAAGTAAAATACGAATAGCTTCTAAACGTGCTACGGGTGCAAAAGTTTCATCATAGTCAATACCTTCTTCTTGACAATACCCTTGAGCTACTAACCTTGCCTTATTTCGAACAATGTTGCCTTGATCATCAAGTTTGTTCCGTAATACCCATTTTGTACCAATAATAGTTTGAGATGGAGGACAAGGTACCAATTCCCATACATCATTTCTTTTAAATTTATTTAACTCCTCTTGCATCTCTAGGAACCAATCCCCATCCTCAATGGCCTCATTAGCATTCTTAGGCTCTTTTTGAGAAATAAGAGCTTTCTCGGCAAATTTTCTCCGGGTCATCACTTTGTCAAGGGGATCACCAATAATAAGATCTTTTGGGTGATCTCCCTTAAATTTCAATGCAACGGGAAGATCCGAGATATCACCTCTATCTTCTTGAGGACCGTTTGAAGTGGACGGTTGATCATTTGATGTAGACGGTTGAACATCAACTTGAACAATTTGTTCAATAATATCCTCTTCATCACTTTCATCATTGGGAATTCTTTCAACACCCGAAGCTTCATTGAATTTGACATGAATGGATTCTTCGACAACTCCACTAGTCTTATTGTAGACCCGATATGCTTTGCTTTTTGTTGAATATCCCATAAATATCCCTTCATCGGCCTTAGGATCAAGTTTGTCCAATTGGTCGTTGGTATTCAAAATAAAGCATTTACACCCAAATATCTTGAAATAACTAATATTTGGAGTTCTACCTTTCCAGAGCTCATATGAAGTTTTATTCATTTTAGGACGAATATAAACTCGATTAATGACATAGCAAGCGGTACTTACTTATTCGGCCCAAAAGTATTTTGGAAGTGAAAATTCATTGAGCATGGACCGACTCATCTCTTGTAATGTCCGATTTTTCCTTTCGGCTACTCCATTTTGTTGAGGTATCCTTGGAGCCGAAAAATTATGAGCATATCCTTTGGTTTCACAAAATACTCAAAATTCACCATCAAATTCTCCACCTCGATCGCTTCGAATAGACTTGATAATGTCTTCCTTTTCATTCTCAATAAGTCTACACAACTTAACAAACTCATTAACGACATTGCTTTTATTGGTAAGAAAAAGAGCCCAAGTATATCTAGAAAAATCATCAACAATAACGAAAGTGTAATGTTTTCCACTTAGACTTGCCGTACCAATATCCCCATACAAATCAAGGTGAAGCAATTGTAGGGGTTTGGTTGTGGAAATTTCATTTTTGGGCTTAAAACTACTTTTAACTAATTTGTTCTTTTGACAAGTGTCACATAAGCCAAGATTTTCAAAATTCAATTTGGGTAGTCCTTTCACATGTTGGTTTTTGTAAATATTCTTCAAATTTTTGTATCCAACATGTCCAAGTCGCCTATGCCATAAACTAGTTAAATCATTATTGGCGATTAAACAAGAAACATTTTGACTAACCAAATCACTTGTACAAATTTTGTAAAGATTGCCTTTTCTATTTGCTTCACAAATAATTTCACCATTTTTAAGTATAAGGCATTTTTCTTTATTAAAGGAAACATCATAATTTGAATCACAAAGTTGGCTAACACTTATCAAATTAAACTTAAGCCCTTCAACTAAGAGAACATTACAAAGAGAGAAAGAAGAGTTACCAATTTCTCCATTTCCAAGAAATTTTCCTTTGCCATTGCCGAACATGACCATACCCTCTTCTTGGAGCTTGATGCTGGTAAAAAGTTCTCTCCTCCCGGTCATATGGCGTGAACATCCACTGTCCATGAGCCATTTTGAATCTTCCATTGTAGTTATAGCCCCTATTACCTACAAAAGAATTTCTTTTAGGTACCCTATAATTTTGGGGTCCATGGGGGTTAGTCTTGAGACCTTTGGGTCTCCAAACATGTCTAGAGCTATTTCTCAATTTGCAATTATTAGCATAATGTCCAACTTTGCCACAATAAAAACAAGTAGGAGTATTATAACTATTAGCACGTACAAAAGTTGGACCTTGGTTAGTTTTCTTAAAAACACTTTGAAATGGCTTATAACCAAGTCCCAATTTGGAATGCTCACCTCTTTGTGCATCTAAAACTTTTGTGACTTTATCCGTGCTTAGTTGAAACGATGCACATCATTTTTCAAACATTCAATATCTTTTGTGAGCGATTCCTTTTCGGTTTCAAGAGAGTGAACTCTAGTAAGAGTAAGAGCATGAGCTTTGTCTAGAGATTCATAAGAGGTAAATAATTTTTCTTTTTCAACCTTAAGCTCCTTATGCTCCTTTTTCAAATTTTTGTATTTAACAATTAAATTTTGAAACTCAATTTGCAATTCATCAAAATCACATTGCAAGTCATCAACTATGGAGGAAGTAGAAGAATTAGAGCGTACCTCATTGTTTTTATCGTCTATGGCCATGAGACCGTGTTCGGTTTCTCCTTCCTCATCGGTTGTTTCGAGTAGTTCATCCCATGTTTTGACATCCGTATTTAGAGCCTTTTTTTTTCGTAAAAGGCTTCCTTTTCTTTTGCTCTTCTTCATCGAGCTTTGGGCAATTGGCAATGAAGTGCCCGGGTTTTCCACATTTAAAGCAAGCATTATCTCTTGGTTTTCTTGCTTTATTTTTATTCACAAATTTTGCAAATTTTTGAACAAGTGCGGCCGTCTCTTCATCATCATCATTATTATCATAGTATGCATTATTAGAAGAAGAAGCAAGACCTTTAGGAATAATTTGCATACCCGATTGATTTATGGATGGTTTTGAATTTTTCCTATCCTTAAGATAAACTTCATAGATGAGGAGGTTTCCAATAAGCTCGTCAAACTTGAGTGTCTCAAGGTTTTGTGCCTCCGTAATTGCCGTTACTTTTTCGGACCAAGAGCCAGGAAGAGCATTCAATACCTTAGTCACCTTGTCTTCTTCGGAGATGACTTTACCGAGGGCCACAAGAGGATTGACAATATTATCAAGCCTTTCCACCATCTTGGAGATGTTTTCACCATCATGCATGTTAAAGTTTTCAAAGTCTTTAACAAGCATGGTCTTTCTTGCTTGATTGACCTTCTTAGTCCCTTCATAAATTGTCTCCAATGTTTCCCAAACCTCATGTGCCGACCTTATGCCTCTTATGCGATTATACTCGGTGGCCGTAATAGAACAATGCAAAATATTTAAGGCCTTACCGTTTAGAGAGAAAGCCTTTTTGTCGTTTTCATCGAACTCCTTGAAAAGTTTAGGAGTCAAGGTGCCATCCTCCGATTTCTTGGTTGGTTGATCAACTCCTTCAACGACCACATTCCAAATGTCAAACCCGCACCCTTGTAGAAAGCACTTCATACGGTCTTTCCAAAATGCGTAGTTATTGGCGTCGAATACTGGTGGCTTGTTGGTGGAGGCGTCGATGGTGAGATGAGCCTCATGTGTAGCCATGGATCTTTCTTTTTTACTCGGAACGAGCTAGCCAAAGAGATGCTAAGTGCGGAAAATAAATAGCACACGTCGATTTATAGTAGTTCAACCCACCTAGGGCCTAATCTACTACCACCCCAGTATATCCGGGATGGATTTCAAAAAGAAAAAAAGATTTTATTAATTTACTAAAAATTAATACAACACCTTGAGGATTACCACAACCCTCTTTCACCACCTTGAAAATTACCACAACCCTCTTACAACACCTTGAAGATTACTACAACCTTCAAACACCTATCACCTAGATCACCCAAGTGTATTCTTACCACAAGAATACTCACAAGGATGTCTTGTGTTGAATGATGACCAAAATAAAGATTACAACTTAATAATGAATGAAACAATATGAGTACAAGTGTAATCAAGAATTGAAAGCCTAGACCTCAAATTTGTGCAAGTGAAAGTGCTTAGGCTAAGACAACAAGATATATGAAAGTGCATGCTTGATTGCTCTTTGCTTGTGTAAAGTGTTGTATCTTGTTGCTTGAATGAAGTCTCTATTTATAGGAGAGGACTTTGGCTTTCATTTCCATACATTGGCTCCTCCTTGGGGAGTGATTTGCTGCAAAAGAAACCATTTAAAATGATCAATATAGCTGTTAGAAATCAATCCCACAAAATAGGGAAAAGCTGTCATGCAAAACGCACTTATAGTTTGCGATAAAAGTGGGGTGTGACCGGTCGCGCAGAGATAAGATTGAATTTGAATACTACGAATTTTTACACAGGGGGACCGGTCGGAGGGGGGTGCGACCGGTCGCCCTTAGCTGTGACCGGTTGGGGTTGAAGAAATTACGAAACAGAGAAGTCTGAATCAAAAGGGCTGCTCCCAGGTACCGGTCGCCCAGGGGTCGACCGGTCGCCCTCCCCCATTTTTCTTACGCCCCATTTTCTGTTTCAAAACTCAACTCAGGTACGAGTTGCCCTATAGGGCGACCGGTCGAGCCTGAAACAAATGTGTTGTCCAATTTTTTATCGAAAATAAACTCCAAAAATTACTCCAAAAAATAGTAAAAACATTTTAAGACGATTGGAAGTATTTAGACAACATTTAGGGACATTGTTTTGGTTTAAAAACTCATTTGAACAAAATCGAACAAAGTCATCAAAATCATGATAAAAACATTTATCTAACACCTAATACGAATTTAATAATTTTTAATATTTAATGTATTTTATTTGTAATTTCAATTTCTTCACCATTTTCTTATTTGTTTCGTGTCAACTTTAAATTATATAGATTTTTCATGTCATGTCGGGTTACCTCTGTCATAAATGGGTCGTGTTCGTGTCGTGTATTTTGATACAAATAATTAAACTGGTCGTCTTCGGGTTCGTGCCAGACCTGTAATATCTATGTCAGAACACGACCCTCAAACACGACATGATTGACACCCCTACTTGGCCCCTCCCTCATCCGTTGTCCTGGCTCCACCCCTGTTTCAAGACATCCCTAGAAATCAAGATATTAAGGTAAGAAATTGGGTTTAATACATCTTTTTATTCTTCTTCTTCTTTTTATTTTCAATTTTTGACACTCTATTCTTATTTTTGAGAAATAAGGGCTAACCTTAGAAGATTTCTTTGAGGATGAACAAAAATTTCAATTTTGAAGCTTGTACTTGACTTACTTTGCCCACTACACAAGGTAAGTGTAGTATTTGCCATCTTCTTCACCTTCTTCCTTTTCCTCTTAATTCAAGCCTCTATTTTTCTAACTCTTTTTTTTTATATTCATGACTTAGGGGCTGACCTAAGTGAGTTCATACTCAAGTTGTGATTCTCCCTCTTTGTTTCACCAACAAGCCAATTTTAAGGTGGGTGGAAAAATCATTCAACCTCCTAAGTGTTTTTCTTTAAAATGCATGTAGTCTATTTTTGAATTTAAGGGACCCCTATGCAATTTTTGAATTTTAGGACTGCACTCGGGTTAAAAAGTTATATTTGGACATTTTAATAAAGTTTTAAAAGTTTGGAGATAAATAAAATCTACCCTTGAAAGCCTAAGGGCTGGTTTGTAAAATTTTGGTAGTTTAAGGGCTAGATTGCAAAATTCGAAACTGTACCAGCCTTACTTTTAAAAATTTAAAATTTTAATTTTTAAGGGACTGGGAAATTCATATTTTAATGGTATTCCCCAAGTGTTTTGAGCTTGAAAAGTAATTTTACAAAAATTGAGGGACCAAATGTAAAAGACTAAACTTAAGGACCAAAATGAAAATTTCTAGGATTTATATAGTCCATGTACCTGGAAATACACTTTTAACTATAACCTTATGATATTTTGAACCCAAGGTTCAAATTTCATAACAATTGGACCCCTAATAGTCCTTAAAGGCAAATATTAAAAAATGGGACTAAAATGGAATTTTTAAAAGTTAAGGGACCTAAACTTACCTCTCTTAAAAACTGCTTTTGTCTTAATAACCTACTGATCTTAGTGATATTTTACAATTGGAATCACATTAAAAGCCCTTCCGGTTTGTGAGATCCGATTATTTTAATCTCGAGGTGTTGGGAAATTTGTTTATTAGATTTTGATGAATGCCATGTAAAACTTAGACTAGAAAGTTGGCACCTCATTTTCCTTGTAATTTGCATTATAATAGATAGAATGCATTTAGCCGAAAGTTAAGTCGCCTATGCCTGGATACACAAGAAGTCAATCAAGACTTGAATGAAGACTCACGCGAGGCGGTAAGTAGTGTGGCTAGGAAAAGAAGTCAAGAACTCGATCGAAGGAGTATCGGTATGATATACCGTGTGAAGTGTCAGTCAAATCAACTCTAGAAGCCAAGTCTCATGTTGAAGTGACAGATGAGTCTTTCAATCATTGGAGCAGACTCAAGTCACCCTGGGAAAAGGCAATCAAGTCAAGACAATCGAAAAGAATCCGTGTACGTAAGTCAAGAATATTACCAAAACAAGTAATACTTCCATGCCGCCATGTCATAAAGTGCTCGACCCCGAGCGTGCAAAAGGAATAAACCAATGGGAAGACGCACCTTGGTCGACTTTGAAAAGCGGAAAGTTCATTTAATACGAGGAAATGTCAAGATCAAGGATCGCAACAAGACAAGCCAACGAACACAAGTGACTTTTGAAATCACTATCTCTTCAACGGGCATTTTTTGAAAGTTCACTATAAAAGGCCGAGGAATCACTTTGAGAAAGGGTTACCCGAACCACGAACATTCAAGTTAACCTTCGAAATCAGAACTCCGCAAAAATATTCTCAAGTTATTGAAGCAAACCTCAAGCCTAAACTTCAAGGAAATCAATCCAACACCTAGTCATGAAGGAAAGACAACTTCATACTTTGTTGAAGAGGAAACTTTTGAAGAATCAAAAGGGGTCTACATTCCAAGGAGGATTGTAGAAAGGTTCAAGGTCGAACCAGTCTCAAGTTATTGGAGGGCTTCGTGATCAAATCCAAGAAGCTTGAGCAAGTGAGCTGTAGTAGCAAGGCAACTGCCCTGTGAAGAAGCTGAGTCGTACGAGAAACAAGTCAGTGTGACCAAGGCATCTCCAGATCGAGTCCCAAAGGATCAAGTCACCGTGTGTGATCAAGACTTATATCCGACCGATAACCACTCATACTCTGATCAATACTTAGTGGATTACTCCAGGAGTTGGAGAAGAGAGGATTAGAAGAATTACCCCATCTTCGAACCTCTATAAAATTTATTGTGTCATTTACAATTCAACATTAATTTCTGCATATCATTTTATGTTTGCTGATAATTTGCTATCCAACTGATAATTAACAAAGTGCTAAAACCTAGTGTTAAAACAAACTTAAACCAAATTCAAGGGTGTTAAGTCTTACGCTAAAATCTCATCACAAATGGGTTAAGTATTAGACTAAACAACCGAGTTATTCTATCAATAGCTCAACAGTCAATGTTGAGTGGCTAACTCGCTAGTTAACTAACTTAGCTATCCATCAAGACATAGTCGTGAAATTAACTCGAACTTACTTAAAAGGACTAAATTCGAAAAGTTGGTAAGGTTTATTCAACCCCCTTCTAAACCTTACTCACACCCCTCGGGGACCTACAAGTGGTATCGAGCGGTTGGTTCATTGAACCTTCCGCACCGTTATCGAACTAGATCTCCAATCCTTCAAAGAAGTTTTTTTAACACTTGTTCTTTCAAAAGCCATTTTTAAAACAACAAAGTTATTATCATGGAAACAAATTTGACACGCATTCCTATGTTCACCATTGAAGAATTTGATGACCGAAAATACGTATGCGGGCTCATCTATCGCCTTTATGATGAGATGTGGATAGTGATAGATGATGGGCCACCGCAAATAATGAAAGTGATCACAAAAGGAGAGCTGCTTGGGCCGAGAAGAGGAGGTCGCTCCTCCTAGACCAGCTATGGTTGAAAACCAAGAGCCGAGTGGACAAAGGATGACAGAAAAAGATACAACCTGACAATGTGGCCAAGGATATACTTTACAAGACTTTGACAAAGCCATGTTCAATAAAGTCAAATCTTGCAAAACAACCAAAGAAATCGGGATAAATTAACCTTAATTTGTGAAAGATCTGAGCAAATTAAGGAAAACAAATTATCTGTTTTTGTTCAAACATTTGATAACTTTAAAATGCTTGCAGGTGAAACAATGGACCAGCTGGATGCTAGATTCACTGAAATTACAAATGTGCTCTCAGCACTTGGGAAAGATTACACACAGAAGGAGATGTGTATGAAGATACTAAGGAGCCTCCCAGCCGAGTGGGAAATGAAGACCATGGCTCTAAGGCACTCGATGGACCTATCAAAAATATCTAATCATGAACTGTTCTCAGACCTCAAAGCCTATGAGTTTGAGCTGAGAAGAACGGATCAAGAGGAGATAGCTGTACCCAAAACAGCTGCACTCGTAGTCAAGGAATGGAAGAGAGCTGAGACCAAAGAAGTCATTGACCAGGAGGAAATTGCCTTGATGGTTAAAAGATTCAACAAGTTCTTCAACAAGAACTACAAAAGGAACAAAGGTGAATCTTCCGAAGACATTCAAATTCCCTCCAAGTCAAGGGAAGATAGGCCACCAAAGAGAGCCGAGTATCAAAATGTCGAATATCAAAGAGCCGACAATCCAAGAAATAAGAGAGTCGATAAAAAGTTGAAAACCTCGTGTTGGAATTGCAGATAACCAGACACTTTGCTATTGATCGTCCCATATCCTCGTAGTCAATAAATATATGAATGAAGAAGAAAGAAAAGTCTTCAGAGAAAGAAGACAAGAAAAGAAAAGAGCAACGTTGGTCACCGAGACTGCCGACAAAATAAGTCAAAAGAAGCAAAGAGACTTAGAGAGTAGTGAAACTCGACTACTCAAGTGACTCTGAAGAAGAAGCCTTAATCTGTCTAATGGCTAAAGAACAAGATCAACATGACCAAGAAGATGAGGTACACTCTAACTCATCTCATTCAGATTCTAGTGATAGTGATTGTGACACACACACTTCATCACCCACTGATCTTTATGATTCATTAGGCAAAATGATGAAAGATTTTGAGCACATTAAATCCTCACACTCACTATTAAATGAGGAAAACATCCACTCAAAGCCAAAACTCACAAAATGACTAAGGAGCTGAGTACCCTAAGTCACATAGCTGATGAGAATAAAGAGCTGAAGGCTGAGAATGCTAAACTAATAGCAGAGATAGTTGCTATAGAAAAGAGAGAAAATGATCTCAAAAATGTGATTGCTTCATTCACAAAGGCATCTAAATCATTGGATGACCTTATCATGAGCCAAAAAGAATGTGGAGACAAGACATGCATATGATTCAATTCCTTTGTGCATAGTCAAACTCCCAGAGTGATCTTGGAAAAAGGATCTTCAAGCAATGAAGCATCTCAAAAATCCAAGACACCAAATGTTGCACACACATTCATTCCAAAGCACAATCACAACCAAACTGGCCTTGGTTATAAAGGAAAAGGAAAACAACCAGTTGAGTATGCTGAGAGGACAGCTGAGTAGAAATCCAGCAGAGTTCCTCAGCAAAGTCCAAACAGGAAGTACTCTGTGAAGAAGAAAGAGAGCTACCAAAAGCCCCAGAAGTTCTATAAAAGGAACAAATATGATGGGAATGGTAGAAACTACCTAAGTCAAGCTGATTGGAATAATGTGAAATATCAGCAAAGACCTATGGAATACAAGCCTAAATGGCAAAGGCCTAGAACTCAGCAAAGGTCATTCCAAAGGCAACAAAGCTATCATTAGCACACATATGCACCCAAGCACTACACTCAGAGATATCACTATTACCCAAAGAAGGCAATTGCTAAAACACACACACAGGCATACAGACAAAAGAGACAACTGTATGAACCTAAAACCCCTAAGCAATTTGCCAAAGTAAATTATGATTATGGCACAGATAGATGGCAACCTCTTAGAGTCAAATCATTTGGCTATAGGTTGGTTGGTTCATCTTATAGCACTAACCCCTCAGACCCGTGCAAGTATGGGTACCTAAAACTAATTTCTTGATTGCAGTTCAAGGAACAACCGAGTGCCAAGGAACCTGGTACATGGATAGTGGTCGCCGCATATGACAGAAACAAGAAAAATCACAAAGTTCAAGGAGATTAGAGGTGCAAAAGTCATATTTGGAGAAAATGAAGTTCCAGGGGAAATAAGAGGCATTGGATCCATAAAGCAAAATGGATTAGAAATCACAGATGTTGCATATGTTGAAGGCCTCAATTTTAACTTACTAAGCATCAGTCAACTCTGTGACAAGGGCTATAATGTTGAATTAAATATGGGAGTGTGCCAAATCAAAGACACTGAATCAAATGAAGTAGTGTTGCAATGACCCAGACAAAAGAACATGTGTGAGGTAGATTGGTCGACCGCCACACCAAACACTTGTTTGTTAGCAAAGAGTACAACCGAATCAAGTCAAGGTCAGGCACAAGAAGTTCGAGTCACCCGAATTTCAAGACAATTAACAAGATTGCAAGGAGTAATCTTGTAGAAAGACTCCCAGACTCAAGATATACAAGAAGGAAAGTGTTTGTGATGCATGCCAGATGGGAAAGCAGATCAAATCACCATTCAAAGAGAAGTCATGTCCATCTTCAACAAGAATATTGCATCTGCTGCATATGGATTTATTTGGTCCAGTTGAGCCAGCTAGCATAAGTGAAAAGAAATATACCTTGGTGGTAGTAGATGATTATTCAAGATATACATGGACAATCTTCATGTGCAAAAAGAAAGAAACCTTGCAGAAGTTACCACAACTGATGTAAAGAGTTCAAAATGAGAAGAGACAAACCATTATAAAGATAAGATCTCGATAGAACCGAGTTTGTCAATGGGATAATAACTCGCAAGATTGTGTTGAAAATGGTATTGCTCATGAATTATCTCAAAGCAAGGACTCCACAAAGATAATGGAGTTGCAAAAAGAAGGAACAGAACTCTCAAGGAAGCCGCAAGACCATGTTAGTTGAAGCAGGTCGCTAAAAGATTTTGGGGTCAAGCTATAAACACCGCATGATATACTCAAAATAGATGCATGATAAATAGACAGCTGACAAAGACTCCCTATGAGACTTGGACAGGGATGAAGCCAAATGTTGCATATTTTAAAATATTTGGATGTAAATGCTTCATCCATAATAATGGCAAAGACAATTTAAAGGCTTTTGATGCTAAAGCTGATGAAGGTATCTTCTTGGGATACTCAGCTGAGAGCAAAGCCTATAGAGTACTGAATAAAAGGACTATGGTCACAGAAGAGTCCATCCATGTGGTTTTTGATGAACCTAATGAAAATGGAGAAGACATTGAAGAGTTAGCTGATAAGCTGAATCAACCAACTATGCAGAAGAGTCCCTATGTTGAGTCAAGTCGGAGCAATAAACCAAGATGAAGATGATGTAGTCAATCTCAAGACAAATGGAGAATCTACAACTAAGTGATGATGAGAGAGCTGCTCAAGATAACACAGCTGCAAGACGACTGAATCCAGCTAACTTACTCCAACCTGATGTGAGATGGCTAAGACACTATCCACCAGAACTAGTCATTTGAGATGTAAGAGATGGTGTAAGAACCAGATCAAGAGCTCAACAAGAAGCAATGTTTACCTATTTTATTTCTCAAATAGAGCCAAAAGATGTGTCACAAGCACTGGATGACACACATTGGATTCAAGCCATCCAAGAAGAGCTGAATCAGTTTGAAAGGAACAAAGTGTGGGAATTGGTTCAAAGACCAACCCATCAAAATGTTATTGGCACAAAATGGGTTTTCAGAAACAAGATGAATGAAGACGATTCTGTGGTAAGAAACAAAGCAAGATTGGTAGCCAAAGGGTATTGCCAAGAGGAAGGTATAGATTTTGATGAAACATTTGCTCTCAAGCAGCAAGACTAGAAGCAATAAGGATGTTTCTTGCCTATGCTGCACACAAGAACTTCACTGTATACCAAATGGATGTAAAAAGTGCATTCTTGAATGGATTGTTGGAAGAAGAAGTCTATGTTGAACAACCTCCAGGATTTGAGCAGAAGACTCTTGGAGATAAGGTGTACAAGCTCAAGAAAGCCTTATATGGATCGAAACAGCACCCTAGAGCATGGTATGATACATTATCTCAATTTCTCGACGATAATGGATTCACCAAAGGCAAGGTAGATAGAACACTCTTCGAATTCAAGATGGAGAGAGTATACTGCTTGTTCAAATATATGTGGATGATATTATTTTTGGATCCACAAACAAAGAGATGTGTGATAAGTTCTCAAACCTCATGCAAGGCAAATTTGAAATGAGCATGATGGGAGAGTCGACATTCTTTCTAGACTTCAAGTTAAACAAATGAAGGATGGAACCTTTATAAGTCAAACAAAGTATACCGTAGAGATTTAATGAAGAAATTTGGTATGGAAGAGAAATCTTCGTGAATATACCAATGAATACATCACCAAGATGGATATGGATGCGATGGCAAGCCCGTGGATCAAACAAGATACAAAGCACTTATCGATCATTGCTTTATTTAACAAAGAGCGTGCCGTACATCACCTTTGTCAGAGTAGGTGTATGTGCAAGATTTCAATCGCACCAAAAGAAAGCCATATGACCGCGCAACTAAGAGAATCCTAAAATATTTGAAAGGATGCCGTGAAGTCGCTTATGGTATCCAAAGGAAGGAGGATTCAAGCTTATTGGTTATTCAGACTTGACTATGCCTTTGGATGTAGAGTTGATAGGAAAAGTACTTCAGGTACATGTCAAATGCTTGGAAATAGATTGGTTTCCTGGTTTAGCAAGAAGAAAAATTCAATAGCCACCTCCACAAATTAAGTTTTAGTACATAGCGAGCGAGTTTGCCCAAGTCTTATGGATGAGACAACAGCTGAGAGACTATGATGTTGAATAAAAAGAGATTCCAATTATGTGTGATAACACAAGTGCTATTGCAATCACTCAAAATCTTATGTTGCATTCTAGAACAAAGCACATTGATGTCAGATATCATTTCATAAGAGACCATGTTGAAAAGAAGGACATCACTTTGGAATACATCTCAACTGATAAACAGTTGGCTGACATATTCACAAAGCCATTATGTGAATCAAGATTTGAAGAACTTAAGCATGAGCTAGGGTTAATTGAGCTGAGTTAACACTCAAAATACTCGAGGTGAAAAGATGAAACTAGAAAAGATGAAAATAAAGCCGAGCTCGTGAATCACCAGATCGAAAACCAAAAATCACCGATTGAAAGTTAGCCGACAAAAGTAGCTATGTGAAAAGAGAGAAGAAAAATTGAATCAACTAAGGAATAAGCTGAGTCATTTATGAGCTAAGTGACAAAAACACAGTCGTTTTTAATAAGCGGGAATGTTTTAAGGATGACGTCAGCATAATAATGACAGTAATCAAAAGTCGCACGTCAAAGCATATGATTAGATATAAATGCTGCCGCATTAAATACGAGCAATTAAATGCTTAATCGGCGTACTAAATCTGAGCCATTGATCTTGATCAAATTTCAAAAACCGTATGCAGTCTTTTAAAAACCCACATATATACCATTTTGTCCGTTTTTCTCTCTCACTTTACACAAACTCTTCATCTCTCTCAAAGCAAGAAAGCAACTTTTCTCTCAAAACCCTACAGATCTCCAAAGTGAATTTCTAAAGTTTCATTCGGTAAATCTTCAAGGAATGGCATCTACTTACGATTTTGTTAAGTTGGGAAAACAAATCCACACTGGCTCTACTGTGGATTTTGAAGGAATGATTAAACAGGGTCCGATGAAACCCTTGTGAAGAAGATAGTCGAGAAAGTGGAGAAGTCCTGGCCGAAACCCTTTCTCACGATGGAGTTTCGTATGACTTATGTTGAAGAAGTCACTCGCTTCTATGTGAACGCCGAAGTTCACGACGAGGAATCAAGTCCTCTATTCACGGCAAAGAATTCACAATCACTCGCCATAAGGATTTAGTGGAACACTTTGTTCTTTGCCGGTGGAAGGAGTGTTTTAGATCTATGAGGCCGATGTAAACCTGGGCCGCCGCGTGGAAGAAGTGGCCAGACCGGAATGTGTTTGCTAAGATGGTTTACACAAATGAGAAGAAGTCAAAGGACGATTACCACAAGTTGATGGATATCATCGCAAAATGCGTAGACACGAAGTTTGGAAGCCATAACCAACTATCCAAAAAACAAGCGATCGTCATGGCTCGATCATGGAAGAAAAGAAAGTCAATCGGGGCGTAACTCGCCTACAACAGACTTTTGCCAAAATGTTGGGAACAAGTCCTTCAAGGGCGATGGGTCCTTCGAGGATCCTCGCGTATGGCATTGTTATCGACCGGTTAATGGAGGTGAAAGGTGTTCCTCTCAGACATGGAAAGGCGTTCCATGTTAACAAAAAGATGTTCCAATCAAATCTCTCCGGAGCACAGAAGAGAGCTTACGCCAAGAGGGCGGATACAAGTGAGGGGGAATCACCGACCTCAAGATACAAATTGTCTCCTCCTCCCAAGAAGAAGGCTACCCTTACACCGCAAAGAAGATCGCCGCCCCGCAACAAAGAAAAAGAAAATCGCACCGCCCTGCGTGCACGTGTCTCCTGCCCCTGCAGCCGCAATGGAGAAGGAACCATTAATACCTTCTCCGGTGATTAAGAAGAAAAGTACTGCCACAACAAGGAAGTCAGCTACCTCTAAGACAACTGCGAAACCATTTACCTTCGACGAACCGGATGAAGTGGAACCAGATGTTCCTCTGGTGAAAACCAAAAGAAGAAAAAGAATTTCCAAGCTCTCCGAGCTTGAGAAGACAAACAGTCTCGCAACTCACCGAAAAGATATCGAGACTCAGAGAAGTAGAGTCTCCGGAGGTATAGATGAAACAACCAAGTCTCACGATGCCGATCAAGAGGGCAAACCAAAGACCCACCGTGGGACGAAACAACCGAGGATCACGGCGGCTAAGACAACTAACTCACCTATCGATAGGGTTGTGTCTCCGCCACGACAGATGATGTCAAAAGTGAAGAGCATCAAGCTCGCTACCTCCCATTCCCGAGACAAGGACAACACGAAGATGATGATGATGATGTGATCATGCTATCTCCACCATATCCGCACATCCAAAATCGCCTCATGAGAATGGAGGAAGTGGAAGTTGAGTCACTCTAAAGTGCGGTTGAACACCCGCAGTTTATTGAGGAGGAAGAGGAACTCTTCAGTTCCTTGAAGTTGATACAAATCTTTAAGCCCTTGATGAGGATAATCGCATCAACATGCCGCAAATTCGAAAGGAGAACGAATAGACTAGGGGCAACAGAGAAAGGTGGCTTGTCGCGAAAGCCGATGTTTGTCCTCTAACCGAACCACTCGATCATACTCATCCACATCTTGACATACTTTCGTAAAGTGATGATGATTTGGACCCCGCCGCAGATACGTAAAAATTGGAAATGCAACAAGCCATGCGGAATCCGTAATGGTGCATGAGCAACAACCGATGGAAGGACTGGAGAGTCTTCCAAATCACACCGAAATTCACCCCGCCGGAGTGGTGCAACATATTGCAATCGTTGTTGCTGCGACCACTTCCCCACCACTCGAGGAAGCTTCTAAGGGAAATGGCGATGAAACCGGGAATTCGGGGACCCAAGTAGAGCAAACCCCTCATCAAGGTGTCTTACCACCCGCCCCAACGGCTGAACACTCACAGAACAAATGAGTCCGGAGAAGAGTGACCCCATTCCAAGTCACTCACCGGGTGTGCCACCGAGGGGAAAACTCCTCCACCGCAATGTCGGAGATTGCCGCATTAATCCACCAAGAATCTAGGAGGCGAAGTGGAGAAGGAACAACAAACGGAAACACAACAAGTTGTGACTAACGAGGCTCGACATGTTGGTCATCGTCACGGCGTGCCAATCGCTTCCAGCAGCCAATGACGCCGATGCAAAGGCACAAGATGGATCTCGCCGAGTTAACACTGGCAATGAAAGTGCAATCCATGGAGTTGAGACTCCGGTGATGCCACTGAAGACCCTAAGACAAATGAGACTCGCCGGGCGGATTGTCCAAGGCCTCGCTGCAGTTGAGATTGCAGGAGATAGTGAAGGCCTATGGGAGGTTGAGACTTCCCGAGGTAAAGAAATAGAAACGCAGAACATTCCTCCTGTGATTGATGCATCTGAGAAGGAGATAAGTGCCCTTCATGATTCCCAAGACAACCCAGACGTAACTTTCTGGGATCTGAAGGTGAAGATGAAGCTGAGTCATCCCCCATTGCAAATCCAAAAGACTCAGCTGAGGATATTCTCCCAAGCACGAGTAAGTTAGACCTTAGGACTACTCGTCAGACATTCAACTTCGATGATGAGCCACCTCTTCAAATCTCATCATCTTCCGATGATGCCACTGACACGACCGAGGACCAGACAACTCAAAAGAAAAAACCAGCTGAGACCGACGAAGCTATTGAGATAGCTGAGGCTCACCCATCCGGGTCCATACCACAACAGCACCCCAACCGAATCCATCATTACCAATCACAAGCAGCTCCCAAAGCTACAGCAGAATCAACTCAACCGGGCACATCATGGCCACGAGTTACCATTGAACAGATTCCATGTGTCTGTGATGATTCATTTGAAGAAACGTTTCCCTTCTCACTGGAGCTGCATGATCTTGATGAAGAATCAACTAGAGATCAACGACATTTCCATAAACCTCCGATCCAAATCATTCCAATAGATACCATCATCCCAAAGAACTTTGATTTTGATATTACTTGGCCGCTTAGCCGAGACAGAGGTAACCGGCCGAAGTTCGAGAAGTCTTCAAGGCGATTTTTGCAGAGATAGAGAAGATGGAAAGGCACCAGTGCCTCACCGACATGAGGCGATAACGAGATGCTAATCTTACCGCCGACCTGCGTGGAATAATGGTCAAGATCCGGAATGGTGGCAACAACAAAAAATAATGCGTGAACAGTTCGATACTTTAAGGCATTGTATAACAAGATGTTGATCCGAGCGCGATAACGCTGATATGAAGAGAAGAATGCAAGAAAATATTGATAGAATGCATGAATCTCACAACACCGAAATGCAACTCATCGCGTGAATTCCACAAGAAAGAACTTCTAAGGCCGAGGAGACTATGGAAAATAAATTCAGCCTCCTCATGGCTGAAATGAAGTCGTGGCAATGAATCACCACCCGCCGAATTCCATGCAAAGATACTCCACAGCGGAATCCAAGCGAACTCACCTATCATCGCTTAGACTTCATGCTTGCTAGCATGTTTACAGGGTTCCTCTCTCCTTTGATGATGCCAAAAAGGGGGAAGAGGAATACCTAAAGAAGAAGTTGGAAGGGTCTGCGGTTGAGAAGGAAGCAGATGTGAAGAAGAAGACAGCTGAGGAATAGAGGAAGGAAAAGGGAAAATCCGTTGAGGGGGAAGGTTCGAAAGACATGACTTTAATGGTTGCTAGAACCCCTCAACAAGGACTCACAAATGACATCATCAAGAAACTTCCAATGACTCTCGCCGCTCCAACACTGATGTGCCCATGTCTGAAAAGAGGAAAATTGTAGAAGCAGAGATGAAGGAGGTTGAAAGAAAAATGGATGCCCGTGCGATGGACATATTAAAACACTATGGAGGCATTCAAGCAGGAAGAGACACTGATGCCATTTCAGACGTCGGAACCGAGCCCAGATTAGTCGATGAATTCAAAATGCTCGAATCCGAAGGATACTTCGAAGGCATGTCCATAGCCCAAGCCTGGGACTTGTATTGGGAAAAAGGCCTCAAGTTGTGCGAAGAAGCCGACAGTAAAGAGACTCTTAGCAATACCTCTAGTCACTCTACCGAGAAGAAGCCCCCAAAGACAATACACACCCAGAGAAAGAGGAAGAAGTAGTGGAGGAAGAGATTTTAGAGCTAGACCTCTATCCAAAAATATCGAATATATAGATCCAGGAAAGAAATGAGGGATCTATTGGGCTGGGTATGACGAAGTAGCCAACAAAGAAGTGGCAAGGAAGAATGCTGACTATGTTAAGAGGATTGAAGAAGAAAATAAGAGACAAGATGAGCTGTGGGAAGAGAGTCATAGAAGACAAGAAAGAAAGAGAAAAGACGAAGCTGCTAGAAGAGCCTATGAGAAAAAGAAATTAGAAAGAAAAAAGAAGAGAAAGAGACCGAAGATGACAGAGTCAAGAGGAAAGAAGAAAGAAACAACGAAGACGATGAAGTGTTGTCATGTCCACCCCTTCATGTATTTTACTACTCAGAAATGCATATCTATGTAAGTCTTCCTCCGTACATTGAATAAAAATCTTGAACTTCTATATTTTTGCATAGATATAGAATATCATGATGCTCTGATACACCTTGTAAACAACTATGTAAAGGACAAGAATGTTATGATCAATAAAATGATCAATTCTACGCATACATTCTCTGTTTGTACATTGTCCGTATGTATCTTTACTATTTACATTTTGTATGTATGTTTTAAGTTTTGGCATCATCAAAAAGGGGGAAATTGTCAAAATTTGTTTATTAGATTTTGATGAATGCCATGTAAAACTTAGACTAGAAAGTTGACACCCCATTTTCCTTGTAATTTGCATTATAATAGATAGGGTGCATTTAGCCGAGTTAAGTCGGCCTATGCCTGGATACACAAGAAGTCAATCAAGACTTGAATGAAGACTCATTGCGAGGCAAAAATGAGTGTGGCTAGGAAAAGAAGTCAAGAACTCGATCAAGGAGTATCGGCTATGATACAACCGTGTGTGAAGTGTCACCAAATCAACTCCGTAATGTCTCAAGTTGAAGTGACAGATGAGTCTTTCAATCATTGGAGCGCACTCAAGTCACCTGGGGAAAAGGCAACAAGTCAAGACAATCAAAAGAATCCGCTGTACGTAAGTCAAGAATATTACCTAAACAAGTAATACTACCATGCCGCCATGTCTCAAAGTGCTCACCCCGTGCTGCAAAAGGAATAAACCAATGGGAAGCACTTGCTCCTTGTGTCGACTGAAAGTCGAAAGTTCATTTAATACGAGAAATGTCAAGATCAAGGATCGCAACAAGACAAGCCAACGAACACAAGTGACTTTTGAAATCAGCCTATCTCTTCAACGTGCATTTTTGAAAGTTCACTATAAAGGCCGAGGAATCACTTTGAGAAAGGGTTACTCCGAACCACGAACATTCAAGTTAACATTCGAGTCAGAACCCGCAAAAATATTCTCAAGTTATTCAAGCAAATCCTCAAGCCTAAACTTCAAGAAAATCAATCCAACACCTAGTTGTGAAGGAAAGACAACTTCATCTTGTTGAAGAGGAAACTTTTGAAGAATCAAAAGGGGTCTACATTACAAGGAGGATTGTAGAAAGGTTCAAGGTCGAACCAGTCTCAAGTTATTGGAGGGCTTCGTGATCAAATCCAAGAAGCTTGAGCAAGTGAGTCAGTAGTAAAGACAATGCCCTGTGAAGAAGCCGAGTCCTACGAGAAGCCACCGTGTGACCAAAGCATCTCCATACCGAGTCCCAAAGGATCAAGTCACCTGTGTGATCGAGACTTGTATCCGGACCGATAACCACTCGTACTGATCAATACTTAGTGGATTCCTCCAAGAGTTGGAGAAAAGAGGATTAGAAGAATTACCCCATCTTCGAACCTCTATAAAATTTATCAGTGTCATTTACATTTCAAAGATTTAATTTTTGCATAACATTTTATGTTTGTCGATAATTTGCTATCCAACTAATAATTAACAAAGTGCTAAAACCTATTGTTAAAACAAATTTAAACCAAATTCAAGGGTGTTAACTCTTCCAAAAAATCTCATCACAATCAAGGGTTAAGTATTAGAATAAACAAATGAGTTATTCTATCAACAACTCGGTCGAGTCTATTGTTGAGTGGCTAACTCTGGTTAACTAACTTAGTTGTCCATCAAGGACATAGTCAGAAATTAACTCAACTTACTTAAAAGGACTAAATTCGAAAAGTTGGTAAGGTTTATTCAACCCCCTTCTAAACCTTACTCACACCCCATGGAACCTACACGAGAGCCGAAATGATAATTTTAATAAATTTAGTATTTTTACAAAACACCGACCCCAAAACATTAAAAACCTGAATCTTTGAACAATTTGGAGAATTTAGAACTGACCTTATAATTTTTCGAGGTCGAGACAAAAAAACTTATTTGATTTAAAACCCCAAAAGACTAGTTTTTACAAAACGGGGCTAATTGTAAAAATTTTTTAACAAGGACCTTAACTTAAATTATTTCTTTTAATACAACCTGAACCTCGTGACTTATAATTATTATTATAATATTTTATTTTCTTAAAAATTCCTTGACGATCGGATCGGTTTGACCGATTAATACACGTCGCTGGGGCTTCTTCTTCGCTTTGCGATTCGACCCTATACGGGACTTATGTCCCACCTAATTCATCAAGTCATCGAAGGTTATTTATCCTCCCGAAAATTTTCTTCATCCAAATTACTCCACCAACGCCAAAAATGCCACGTGCAATTTTCAGAAACTTTCTTGAACTGCTTCCCTGAATCAATTTACTCGACTGTCGGGTTGACATCATATACTTGTGATTTTATTCCTGTCTGAGTTAACTTGGTGTGTCGATCCCACAGTCAGAATGGATACATTGGGGATGGAACTGGGCAGCTCGGCTGCTATTCCACTCTCCGGCCCCATCGTCCTAATCCCGCAACTGAGGGACGGAGTTTGTCCAAGGGAAGTGGGTCATAGTACTTGAGGTATAATCGCGATTATGACAATCCGACCCTAGCTAGCTCTACTGTGGATTTGTCCTTGCCTATGGAGCGATAAGGTGACAGGTCTTGGACCATCTTGCTCGGGGAGTTACAAGGAAGAACGAAGGAATCTGTCTGATCCACACGATTCTGGAGTTACTTGGACCCGTTTACTTGCTTTGGTTGGCGCTACAAATCCGCACGCAACCACTACTTGTCTTGCATGGGTTGGCGTTATATTTTTAAATGCACGCAATCCTACCTATCTTGCTTGAATCACATAGTGTTCTCAGTATGTACAAGAACTCTTTCATCAAAACCGTATAAGTATATCATTTTTATATATCATGTTGCATGCGAACCGTGTGATACACACATCATAACTCACGCATTTTTCATACAACAGTTTTCTTGCATTAATATATATCGCAACACTCGCACACAATCACCTATCCACTGAGAATTTTTGTCTCACCCCCTCCTGGTTTGAAACGGCCAAATGAAGAATTTGTGGATGATGCTGATCAGGCCACGGAGTGATCCTTCCGTGTTTTTTATTTGGGATCTCTTTTATCGTTGCTTGGACTTTTACCGCTTGACTTTCCCTTATCTGTTTAAGTTGTAATTTAATGGCGTAGGACCCTTTGACTATTAAGTCTATGTATTAAGTTTATGTACTTTGGGATGTAAGTTGCAACCTGTATTTCCGCTGCTTTTAACTCTGTCTGATTAGGGTTTATGTTTAATATTTGACTAGACTGTTGGTTTAATTCCGTTTAAGTTGTTGATCATCGTCACGTTCCTGATTGGGGCGTGACATATAATATTTCAAATTGATCATTTTTCACGATCTTCAGTTTGACACCCATATTGCTATAGAACCCCAATATTTCCACTACCTGTGAGATATAAAGTTTTGTACATGAATTTAATTTGCAGGGATTTTCTTACAATATTAAGATATGCGTGCAACCCCAATTTTATTGTAGATTGGATATTAACATTATTGCATAATCCCGATATATAATTATAATGAGATATATATACACAAACATTTCTTAAATATTCCAGGCTTTAATCAAAATTTGGTATTTAAATGTCTATTTGACGTGAAAAAAGTTTAGAGGACTAAAATATATGTAGAAAGCTATGTAGATATGGATATATACTACCAAAAAAAAAAAAGAAGAAAGAGTTGACTCATCTACTTAGGTGTTAACTCACCTTAACTGATAAGCAAAGATAACCCTATTACTACAAAAGGACGTCAACTAATGAAAACGTAGCAGGAGCTGACAAAAAAAGAATGAGGGAAACAACTTTTGTAAGGAGGAGTCTTGGACGGATAGTTCCATAAGACAAGTAAGAAGAAAGGTGTGAATATAAGGAAGAGAGCAGATTTGGAGTAGAACAATGAAAAGAAAAAAAATTGAAAAAGACAAGAAGGTGAGTGGTTCTTTTAAGTAAATCGTACCTGTTGGTGATTCTAAAAATGTTGAGAAATTTATGAAAGCATTATGAATAGCTTATCTTTGATTTTTGTGTTAAAACAAAAACCCACATATGCATAACACTAATTTATTAATGTAAAGTAGAGCTTAAGTTTTTCTGTCAAAACTATAGAATTGCTTCAGTGTTTTACTATTTCCCACCAGTTGGATTCATGGACTGCAACTTTCAACCTTAATTGCCCCATGTTTAGCTATTGCATGTCATAGTAGAGCTTTCTCCCTTAAATTCCATTCTAAGATACTTAAGAGTGTTGCGTCTGAGCTCTCAAAATTCACTCTTGGCATTAGCATGTTATTCATTTCATTTAATACATAACACTTCACCTGGATAAACTCTCCCTAATTAACATTAATTAGTTTTATATAAAGTTGAACCTTAGTCTCACTATTGGGAGTGTTACTCTTGTCCACTAGAAGTCATGAATTTTAGTTCATAAATCTAGTGACTAGACTTCACCCCAATATTACAATAAACTTGCATGGTTAGATTAATTGAGATAGAAAAAAATATTTGGTTATTTTGCAGATTAAATAATAAATTCTTTCAAATGGCTTGTAGGTAAATTATTTCAAATAAAGAAATGGTTAAAAAATGTTGGGAAATTTATTTGTTAGATTTTGATGATACCATGTAAAACTTAGATTAGGAAGTTGGCACCCCAATTCTACTGTAAACTAACTTGTAATAGATATGATTCTATTAGCTGAGTCGAAAGCAGTCAAGCTGAAGATTGCAGAAATCGGCAGGAGACCAAGATGAAATCAGGTGAGTGGCAACTGAGTGAAGTGAAGACAAGTCTCAGTCAAGTACATAGAAGATTGCTTCTGTCAGCTGACAAACAGTTAGGTCATTCCAAAATGATTGGAGCTGACTCAAGACAAAGGGTAAAGTAGCTATTAAAGCCAAAGTCGACTATAATGGATCTGTTGCACACAAGTTAAGGAAATTACTTATTATAATAATACTTCCATACTGCAGTGCTTAAAGTAGATATCTTAAAGCATGCAAATAAAATAAACCAATGGGAAGCGTTGAGCGTATGTCAGAACCTGAAAAGCGGCAGAGTTCAATTAAACTAGGATATGTCACCATCACATGCTGCATATCGAGAAAGACAAGTCAATAACCTCAAACTGTAGTTTAAAAAATATATTTATCTCTTCAACGGATACATTTTGTCAGATAAGCACTATAAAAAATCTGAGGATTACATATGAGAGAGAGTTACGAATTGCAAGCAATAGACATATACCTGCAAAGAAAGAGCAAACTACTCTCAAGCATTTTATTCATCCTCAAGCCTAAAACTATAAGAAAATCATCCAAAACATTCAGTGAAGGAAATACCACTTCAAAACTGTTGAAGAGGAAATCTTTGTTTAAAGAAAAAGGGTCTGCACATCCAACA